>CM073565.1:14159657-15359657 GCA_037074615.1 Leucaena leucocephala | reverse complement strand
TGGACTCAATCGATCGATTGAGGTTTTATTTGAGAATTAGTGATTTCAAACTCCAATTTAAACTTAAGAGCAAGGATAGATACGTTTTTATCATTAAGAGTCTTTCATAACATATTCTTTCAACAAACCAATCAGTTTTCATCTTAATCAAAAATCCAAAAAGAATCTACTTTTCTGCACCCTTATTGTATTGCAAATCAAACCCCAAAACCATTTTATCTCTACTCAGGTTTTCATTATTTTTGACATCCAATTTGCTAGGTTTCCTTTAGAAAGGCTCCTTGAGAAGAACGATAGGGTTGTGCTTTATACTATATTATTGGGTGCAATTAACTTTATTTTAATGGCTCAGACTACGACAATCCTAGAGCCTCATCACTGAGGTTAATTAAATGCCTAGTCGATTAATGTGTCTGGAAGAATTGAATCAGAAAATATTTCAACACAAATTAATCCAATAGTTAATCTGTTAATGTAAATTAATTGATTAATCAATCGATTAATTGATTTATATTTGAATTTCGCAAATTTGACACTTTACTGATTAATCAAAGAGTTAACAAATTAATATAAATTAATTGATTAATCAATCGATTAATAGTAATATCTTTGTTCAAGAAAAAATTTATTTTCAATAAATTAATCGGTTAACTAATCGATTAATTACAATTAATCGATTAACTAAACAATTAATTGCTTTAACAACTCAATTCCAGAAGGAAACTCTCGTCATTAATCGAACAATTAATCAATTAATGGTTAGTCATTAATCAATTAACTAATCGATTAATTGATTTTTCTTTATAAAACAGAATGATGCCTTTACATTAATCTAATAACCAATCAATTAATTGATATTAATCGATTAACTAATCAATTAAATATCATTAATCGGATGACTAATCGATTAACTCCTTCTTTTCTTTTAAAACTTTATTTGATTAAAAACATATTTTCATCACTTTAAAAACACTTTCCACACCATTAACAAGTTAATTCTTTATACTCTTTTAATATCATCAAAACATATAGAATCTAACACTTTTTTCTCTAGCTCATTTAGATATTGTTGTAGTGAGTTTAGATAGATTTGAAATATAATTCCTAGCTTGATTCACTAAACCTAGAAAGGATTACAAGTCTTTTTTACTCTTTATTAGATGAAACTCTAGGACTTTTTTGTGAATATGTTCTTGTAATTATATTCCATTAGGAGATATATAGTCCTAAGAAAGGTATTCTTGTTTTTCTTAGTTTTGCTTTCTTTGGAGATATATTTAACCCTTTTTGTTTTATTAAAGTTATAAATTGGTCTAAGTGCCTCTCATGTTATTCTATATTGTCAGAAAATATTAGTATGTCATCAATATATATTACTATAAATTCTCTTACTGGTAATAATAATTTTGACACATATTCTTGAGATATACTTGGTCTATCATAAAATCTTATAGGTAATACATTCCATTCATATAATCATTCAGAAATACTAAAAATGGTATACTTCTTACTTTCTTTTTCTAGTTTCATCTAAAAATCCTAATTTACAATCGTATCTACTAAATATTGTTTTTTCTTTCTTATTAGATTAAATAAAAGGTCTATTTTTGGGATATTATATCTATTTTTTATAGCTAAATTATTTAGTTTCTTATAATTAATGACATCTCTTCTCTTTACTATGCTTTATTATTATCATTATTGATGAAGAATATTCTGATTTACTTTATCTGATTAAATTATATTGTTTCATTTAATTGATCACGTATAAAGAAGGCCAAGGGATGCGCCGGTGAGGAGGGTGGATCAAACGGATTGGAGTCCGGTTAAAAGGAGTCGAGGAAGGCCAAAGAAAACGCTTAACGAGGTCATTGAGCGGGATCTCTGGGTCAATAACCTATCTAAAGATTTAGTTTTTGACAGAGCACAATGGCGTCGTATGATCCATGTAGCCGACCCCATTTAATGGGAAAAGGCTTTGTTGTTGTTGTTGGTTGTTGTTGTTTCATTTAATTGATATACATAAATTCTTGTCTATCTTGTTTAGTCCATAGATAAGGTTTACAGTTTATTTCTTTACTGTAATCTTTTAGTTCTATTTTTGCTAATAGTTTTGATTTTTCCCAATGGATTAATAGATTAGGGGTGTACATGGGTAGGGTTGGGCAGGGCAGCCCCTTACCCGATGCCCTGCCTAAAGAAAGCATGCCTGACCCTACCCAGTAAAAGCCCTAACCATTTCAGGCTGGGCGTAGACGGGCTGAGCATGCCCAAATAGTGATGTACTTCGCATGTTGTGGAAAAAATCTGCAATCATAAATTTCTAAAATAATATCATATTTGTACCTTGAAGATTTATCTATATTCAAATCAGAAGTTGATTCCTTGTAAGTTTTATCTGTATCTTCTAGCATCAGGGGTTCTATTGAGTCCTTTCCTTTAAAAGATGATTCCTGTACCATCAGAAGTTATATCTCATAAGCATGGAGGGTTGACTGCATTAAATAACACAGTAAAAAGATGCCAATAACACTTACCTTCAAACCCACTAGATCATAGTCTTCCTCTGTATAAAATTTAGCCCTCTCTCTTTGCAACTGTTTTGCCAATTCTTCCTCTTCTTTTAGGGCTTCATCATCACTTGATTGAAGCTTCATCAAAACATAAATGCATACCAAATTTTGCACGTAAGTATTTCCTTTGCCTGATTACTGAAAATACATAAAACAGTTTATCCCAATTACACCACTTACACATAAATTTCACTTCAAAACCTTGAACAAAAGTGTCCCCATAGACCCTTGCATTTAGAAGACTTACAATTATGAACAACTTTCTTTCCATTAAATAAACAATTCTTAGATAAATCATTACCATGATTAAGCACATTAGCTCATGCCAAAATTATATCACCCCATGGTCATTGAATAAATAGAAGTTTATCATCGTTTAAAAAGGCTACTGGTTGAGAAGCTAGCACTGACAAAGATATGGGAGCATGAAAATGAAATGGACACTACAACAAAAGTAAGTATCTAGGAGTATGTTTGGTTTCATGTTGAAAACCATAACCAAACCATGGTTTTAGTGGTTTTCAATGTGAAACCATACATGCTAAAGGTAAAATTTGAAGTGTTGCCTCTGTATTGAAAGGGGACGTTGGTCATGCTTTTAACTATCATAACTTATAGTTGTTACTGGCTAATAAAATCCACAGGAACAAAATACTCTTGCTTGCTAATGCAAACTCATCATTGAAAAGCAAAAACAAAGATCTAATGTTCATTCCAACTTGAAAATTCACTAAAATAATTCCATCTAGCAATCAACACAAAGCTAACAAATATGAACCAGACGAAGGGAACCAAAACCTTCAAATCAAAAATGGGTAGTTCTTCATCCTCGTCTGACTCTCCATCGTCTTCATTTAAGTCAAGAGGGATAATATCCCTCTGCTTATGAACTGTAAAAGAAAATCAAGAAAGAAAGGGCAGTGCAAATCCATCACGAGCAAAATAAAATGAAATAGGAAAACAATACAAATGCATACAAATAGTGCCAATAGCACATGACAAAATAAATTACTGAAAGAGGAAGAATGAAATGACAGGCATCAATTTCGTCGTTCATGTCATCACTTAAAAGAATAAAAGTGCATCATCATATTGGGAACTTTTCTTGCCGTTCCTTTTCTCATTTTTCTGACGGCTGCTTCCTTTCTTTCCCATACCTAATCACTCCATTAACTCTAATATATCACTTGCAAATGTTAATACGGCACAAAGAGATTAAAAAATCTCAAACACTGTATCATAACAATAGGAAGCCACCAAACAGAGCCCAAATAATCTTACTAAGGTTGAAGCTGAAGTCCACGGAGTCCAAAGACAGTGTCAATGGTGGCCGAAGGCAGCTCCACAGCTGACAGTGGTGCCGTTGAGACTGGAGAGTTCAAGACAAGAAGAGGTCGTAAGCTGAATTAGAGGGAAAGATGGAAACTCGCAAGTCGGAGAGGCTGAGGGTGGGGAACTGGTCGATGGCTGTTGATGACGAATTGCAAGACAGTAAGACTAAGACACAGGTCAACGCCGGTGTAGGCGGCGACTCGTAGGACGGATACGCTCTGAATGAAGATGGGCTCGAGATTTGCAGGACAAGTTTAGACTTCTAGGGTTACCTAACAAAAAAAATAAATTATAAATATAATATATATAGGGCCAGGCCAAACGGCCAGGGCATCATACCTCGCCCGATGCCCTGCCCTGCCCGATACTTAGCCCGGCCCAATTTGCCCAATTATATTTCAGGCCATTTTTTTTGGGCTGGGCAGGGCTATTTTTCTTCTGGCTCGGGCGGCCTACGGCCATTGGGCATCTTGAACACCCCTATAATAGACTCTTATTATAATTGTCCAAAAGCCTTTGTTCTATTATTTTGTACTCTTTTCCTTCTATTATTGCTAAAGTGGCTATTATTTGCTTTATTTTTACTGGTTTTTGGTTTGGTAAGAACTAAATTTCATTTTCGTCTATCTTTCTTTTTTTTGAAAATTTTCATCTTTTCTCATGTAGTCAGGTTATTCTTATTTTCCAAGCTTCATGTTTATAAGGTGTGGTTAATACTAAAGCCTTTTTTGTTATATGCATTGGGTAATATTGTTCTAAAAATCTAATCCTAATATTACATTATATGATGATTCATGGTACTGATTTAATTCTAGTATTTGTAATTCATATTTTCCTACCTCTACAAGTATATTTTTTGCTTATGATTCCATCATATTTATTTCTTTTCCTACCCTTTCTACTTTCATTATTCTATTCTTTTTCTATTATTCTGGTGGTAGAACATTATATTTGACTATAATTAGATTTGCTTCTGTATATAATAGGGCATGATATTTTCTAGATCTATAATTTTTATAATTAAATTTTATCAATATGTAATATAGCATTATCATTATTTAATCGATTCTTATTTTTGGTATTACTATTGTCTTGCTATTGATATTAAACATTCTAGTTTCTTGTATCCTATAAGGATTTACTTGTTGTAGAAAATCTTTTCCTAGAATTATTTTATATTTGTTATTAATTTTCATCTTGTACTCACATTTTTATATCAACTACATCTCTCTTATTAAATCTTAATATTAAGTTTGTTTTGGTTCCTTCTTCTGTAATCTCTTGGTTATTTTCTGTATAATCTAATTGAATAATACTTTTTTCTTTGTTTTGATTTACTAATGCTATTATTTCTATCCATATTGCCTGTTTCTTAATTTCCAACAGTATATAGTGTGGAGTAGTTAAATCCATTTGAGACATTCTTGGCCTGATTCATGTTAAATTTGAATTTATTGGAATTTCTGTTAATAAGTTTCTTTGATAATTTTCTTATTCTAACTTTCTTAAACTTAAATTCCTGGATAATTCTTGACTTGAAATAGTTTTAGGATAATCTAAACTACGTTTTTGTGGAATTATATTTGATGTCAAAGTAGGTGCATTTATTCTTAAAAATCTTTGTCCTATAATGTTATTTGTCTCTATTCTCATATGTGTATGTTCATAACATTGTCTTGTATTATCTAATTATATTTGTAATTATTGTGAAATTGTTATATTTATAGGATCTAATGGAATTTCTTCTTATACTTTTTAAATTCTTGAATCTATATTTTTGTTTTTCTTTTATTTTCCTCTTATTTTTTTTGTTTACTTCTTTACCTATGAGCTATTTCTAATTCTCCACATTTTAATATCCTCTTATTAGTTTTATAATATTTTATATTTTTCTAAACTTGTTTACATTTATCTAATAGATATTCTATTAATAAATCTTCTCTCCTTCCCATATTATCTATAAATAGTATAAAATTCCCTATTTCATGAAACGCTTTATTATATTCTTCTATTATATTTTTTGAGATTAGTCTTGTCAATTTTCTATCTAATAATTCTATATAAAATCTTTATTGTTCATATGTCAATAACCTTGCCTCATAATAATATTTTTTTATATTCACAAATATTTTGATTTAAATATTTGGAGTATAATGAACATATCTCTATTTAATACATTTTTGTCTCAATTTTTGTTGTTTTATTTGCTTCTACACTCTTTCCTATAAACTCATTTTTTAATATATGTTCATATTATCTTATTAATAATGAATACATTTTTTCCTATTTATATATGGCCCTATAATAGTTCTTGTATGTTCTCTAAATTCATGTGTCTTACTTTTCTACCAATTTTATACATTTCCTTCAAAACTAGTCTCTACTAGCATACTAGCTATTTGTGTATCAATATTTCTCTCTATTAGTGCTATTAAAAATTGATTTCATTCATTCTTTTAGTCTTTTTTTCATTATCTAAGTTACAATCTAAATCTAACTATATTTCTAAGTTTAGTATCTATCTAGTTTTATATTGTTCTAATGGGGTTAGTGTGAATCCTAAATTAGTTAGACTTTTAAATATAATTTTTATTAATATATCTTCTGATAATTTTGATATAAATAATCATTTTCAACCTCTTCGTCCTTATTAACATATATGTTAATTATTGTGCTTTCAGGACTCGTTATGGTCATTTTAAATTTCTAGTAATGCCTTTTGGTCTGACTAATGCGCCTGCAATTTTTATGGATAACCGAATCTTCAGGCCTTAGATCAATTTGTTGTGATCTTCATTGATGATATTCTGGTGTACTCTAAGGCTGCTGAAGATCATGAAAGGCATTTGAGAATTGTTCTGAGTACTCTTAAAGAAAAACAACTCTATGCTAAGCTTAGTAAATATGAGTTTTGGCTTTTAGAAGTTAGATTTCTCGGTCATGTCATATCCCATGAAGGGGTAGCTGTAGATCCTAGCAAAGTTGAAGCAGTATTAAGCTGGGAGCAGCCAAGGACAGTAACAGATTAGAAGTTTTCTGGGCTTAGCAGGGTATTATAGAAGATTTATTAAGGACTTTTCTCGAATTGCCTTGTCGTTCACCAAGTTGACCAGAAAGAATCATTAGTTCAAGTAGGATGAGAAGTGCGAGGCTAGTTTTCAAGAATTGAAGCAGAGATTAACCACTACTCCCTTGCTGATTATTCTAGACCCAACTCAAACTTATGTAGTCTATACTGATGGTAGTAAGCAGGGGTTGGGATACGTGTTAATGCAGCAAGGTCGAGTAGTAGCCGATGCCTCTCGACAATTAAAGCCGCATGAAGAAAATTATCACACTCATGATCTGGAGCTTGCAGCGATAGTTTATGCTCTCAAGATCTGGAGACATTATTTGTATAGAATTACCATAGAATTGTATTATGACCACAAAAGCCTGAAGTATCTGCATGATAAAAAAAAGTTGAATATGAGACAGCGGCGATGGATAGAATTGTTGAAGGATTATGATTTCCATATTAAATACCATCCAGGGAAAGCAAATATAGTGGCTGATGCTTTAAGTAGAAAAGTGGCGCAGGTGGCAAGTCTGATGATCAAGGAATTGAAATTAGTAGAAGATGTCAGAGATTGAAGTCCTTTATACCATATGCAGATGACAGAAAGTCCTTATGGAGGATACAGGTCAGAGCTTTCATTGAAGATGAGATAAAAGAAGCACAGAAGCATGATAAACTCGCAGCAATTTTTAAAGATAAGTTGAGAAGAAGGGAAACTAAAAATTTTGAAATATCTCAGGACGAATTGCTATGATTTAGGGGAAGATCGTATATCCCTAATGCTATGGGATTAAAAAAGAAAATTTTAGATGAAGCACATAAAAGCCGATATTCAGTACATCCAGGTATGACCAAGATGTATAATGATGTTAAAAGTTTATTTTGGTGGCCTGGATTAAAGAAAGATGTTGTGTCTTATGTATCAAAGTGCTTGATATGTCAGAAAGTTAAGATTGAACATCAGAAGCTAGCAGGAAAGTTGCAACCTTTAGATATTCCTGAGTGGAAATGGGATAGTATTGCCATGGATTTTGTTAAAGGACTACCCATGACTCCAACTAAGCATGATGCAATATAGGTAATTATTGATCGATTGACAAAGTCAGCTCATTTCCTGGCAATAAATGAGAGATTCTCTTGAGAAGCTAGCGAAGTTGTATATAAAGGATATTGTTAGGTTGCACGATGTCCCAAATAGTATTGTGTCAGACAGAGACCCTAGATTTACATCGAATTTTTGGAGATCTTTACATAAAGAAATGGACACTACTCTCAGATTTAGCATAGCCTATTATCCTCAAATGGATGGTCAGTTTGAGAGAACAATCCAGATGCTAGAAGATATGCTAAGAGCCTGTGTTTTGGATTTTAAAGGGAGTTGGGATGTCCATCTGCCACTAATAGAATTTGCATATAATAATAGTTATCAGACTAGTATTCAGATGGCCCCATTCAAAGTACTCTACGGACGTAAGTGTAGATCTCCCTTATGCTGGTTAGAGTTAAGCGAAAGAAGAATGTTTGGTCTCGATATAGTAGATCAAACTGCAGTACAGATTGACATGATTAGAAGAAGATTGTTGATAGCTCAGAGTAGACAGAAAAGTTATGCAGAAGTCAGAAGAAAACTATTGGAGTTTGAAGAAGGAGAGCGTGTATTTCTTAAGTTAACTCCAACTACGGGAGCCGGACGATCAATTAAGGTGAAGAAGTTACATCCTAAGTACATAAGACCATTTCAGATTCTCTCAAAGATAGGATCAGTGGAGCACAAGTTAGCTCTTCCTCCAAATCTCAGCCAGATACATGATGTATTTTATGTTTCCCAATTAAAAAAGTATGTTTCGGACTCATCACATGTGATTGAACAAGATGAGGTTGCATTACGGGATGACCTAACGTACGAAGTTGGACCAGTACGAATTATTGATCGAAAGGTCAAGTAGCTGCACAATAAACAAATTTCTTTAGTCAAAGTGGTCTGGAAAGGTTTACCTGAGAATGAAGCTACATGGGAAGTAGAGGAAAGAATGAAGGAGATGTATCCTGAGTTATTTCTTTAGTATGTATATATTGTAAATTTCGAGGATGAAATTTATTTTAAGGTGGAGAGAAATGTCATATCCCTAATTTTCTTATCTGGTCTGTATGTACAGTTTGTACGCAATAAATATGAGATTTTCTAAGGAAAGTGTTACAATTTAAGGAAGGAAAGGGATTGAATTGAAAATAAGGCAAGGAAACTGGAACTTCTAGATTTACTAAATAAATAGTATTTTTTAACGAATAAACTGATTTCATTTGGACAAGAAAATCTCAGTTTAATATTTTTCCTTCAAAGTTAAATAAAAGAGCTTTCATTAGAAATTGGAACCACCCTATTTAGATTTTTGTAGATTTAATTATAAATTTTTAAAGTTTAGACTGTATTCTAGATTACCAAATGAACAGTGCCAGTGAACAGTACCCGATAACCCTTTTCTTTGAAAATTCATGTTTTTAAGCTAAAGAGGTAATTAATTGGTTCAAGCTACTTCCAATTGGGTATATGTAAAGGTGAAATTAAGGATACGACATAAATCAATAATCCTGAAAGTGGATTCAAACTCTAGTCCCTGCATTCGCCATCTAAATTTCTCCCAAACTCCATAAACCTGCAGACGGCGTCCACCAGCTACTTGCACAGTGTCACATCCTTATTTTTATACATCTTAGGGACCATTCAGTAGCACTTAAACCACTTTCAGGGTCATTTAAGTCTAAGCACTTAATCTGGAATTTTATTCATATCGAGTACTGTTCACTGTGGCAAATTCCAGATGAGTGACCTGACTTTGAAAATTCATAACTAATTATAGAAAAATCGAAATGAAGTGGTTCCAATTGCTACATGAAGATAACTCAAATATATTTCAGGGAAAAATCATTGGTTGACCAATCCTTGACAAAGTTAACGTGGGTAAACGTTCAAATATTACTGTTCATCCAATGACTTTCTCCTGAATCCAGCATTCTGGTCCCAACTTTAACCATTTATATCTTTTCGTGTATACATCCAATTTAGACATTATATATATCAAATTAAAGCTTAGTATGTATACTTTATACCCTAAAAATTTCGTACATTAATTCAATTATTTACTATTTTTAATGATTTATCAAACATGAATGGGTCTTCACGAGTTACTGTTCACTGAGCCTATTTTCAGCATTTAGTCTTTACATACCCAAGCATACAACCAACACATATCAGTCATACAGACCAGATAACAATTAATATCAAATAATCAACTGTTATATATATCCGTGCATGATTAACTCCCTCATACTCTATTACATCCTTCTCTGTCTATAATCCGGCAGCATAACTGCTACAATTCTTTTCTAGAAAGTAACCGATGTTGTACCGATTCGGTAATTCCCTTATGAGAACTACCATTCTACGTAGTACCCAGGAAAGACTGGATGAACCTTCTGGGTCCACTCACTTCCAGCCTCCTTAGACAGCACTACGTACACAGTACGTATCAGTTCCTTTCTTTGTTCCGTCTTCGTTGCCGGAATTTTGGCAGCCTACCGGCGTCTCTTAAGATTTCCAAATTTTATTTTGACAGAACCTCCCCTGTAATGTTATGTTTGGGAATGAGATTCAAAAGAATCCCAGTAACAATAATCATAACAAAATATGTAATACAGAGTGACGGTGCTTGCTTGTGACTGTGTACAGATAAGTATGCTGCATGCTTCCATATTCAATAACATATGATCATAGCATTGGAATAGAGCTTCAAGCATAACATATAGGACAACAATCAACCAAACAAGACAACACATCACAAAGACATTACATAAGAGCTAGGATTAGTTGTTACCTCAAAAGCAGTGCTTTAGAACTTCCCTACTACTTCCAACTTCACCAGAACTTCCTTACTTCTTTCTTTCTCTCACTTTCTCTCTCAAGAACTTCTTTCTTCCTCTCTTTCTTGCTTGCACCGAAATGAAGGGGTAAGGGGGGGTATTTATAGTGTTGAGCAATGGCAATCTTGTAATTTTGAAGACTTATGATCCTGTGGTCCTGGTTTTTCCTGAATTTCCTATTTTTCTTTATTCCTTTTACTGCATCATGCATGACATCACTCAATGCCAACTCATGGGACACCTCACCTCCCACATTCTTCACATGGCGAAATTGAGAGGGAGCTAGAGCCTTCCGGAAGCTTTCCGGTCTACTCCGGTACCGGCCCGGTCCATCGCCTCAAAAAACATGCTGTTTTCTGCACCTGATGTTTCTGAAGATCCTTTTTATGTCTACTGACCTCACATTTAGTATCTAGACCCTTTATATTATTAACTTTTTAATACTGGGTCCAGACTCAATTACAGATCCCCTGCGAAATGAACAAAATGCCCTTGGGGCCCTATCTTGTCCTATTTTAACCCTAAGGGCAAAATCGTCATTTCACACCTTTCTGGACTCGGTCAAAGCTTATACTGGCTCTAGTCAACCTTATTTAGACATGTCTTGACCTCTGGGTCTGTCCAAAATGACCAGAATACCCTTTATTCATCTGTTGCCCTTTTTGTACAACATAGGGGCATTTTCGTAATTTCACACTTTTCCGGGGTTCTGCTGGACACTGGCCCACCTATCAGTCCAAGAGTCTTATTGGGCCTCTAATGGCGCCATTTTTTGGCTTCCTGGGTCCATTACCTGTATGGCACGCATTACGAGAAATCTTCCTTTAACACAGTTCATTGAATATTTTAACTATTATTTACCGCTTATACACCTTTTTCGGATATCGGCTCCTTTCCCCAGATACAGTGTCCTACTGTGTTCAGGCATCCTTGGGGGTTATAACGGTCATCTGACCGAAGTCATTCGATCGCATTCAGCCCCTTTAAAAATACCGATAAATCTCCAACCCGGATCCCTGGAGGCCTCACACTCCCGTCAAGCCTTTCCAGATCACTTTAACTAAAGGAATTTGCTTATTCCGCAACTGCTTGACTTTTCTATCAGTAATTCGTACCGGTTCAACCTCATAGGTCAAGTCATCTCGCAGTGCTACCTCATCTTGTTCTATCACATGAGATGGATCTGGAATATACTTCTTTAATTGGGAAACATGGAACACATCATGTATCTGGCTGAGTTTTGGAGGAAGAGCCAACTTGTAGGCTATTGCTCCTATCTTTGAGAGAATCTGGAATGGCCCGATGTATCTTGGATGCAGCTTCTTCACCTTAATCGATCGTCCGGCTCCTGTGGTTGGAGTTAACTTAAGGAATACATGTTCTCCTTCTTCAAACTCCAACGGCTTCCTTCTGACATCTGCATAGCTCTTCTGTCTGCTTTGAGCCGTCAACAATCATTTTCTAATTACCGCAACTTGTTCTGCAGTTTGATCCACTATATCCGGACCAAGCATTCTTCTCTCGCTCAACTCTAGCCAGCATAAGGGGGATCTACATTTCCGTCCATAGAGTGCTTCAAACGGTGCCATCTGTATACTAGCCTGATAACCATTGTTATATGCAAACTCTATAAGGGGTAAATGGATATCCCAGCTGCCTTTGAAATCTAGGACACATGCTCTCAGCATATCCTCTAACGTCTGTATTGTTCTTTCAGATTGACCATCTGTCTGAGGATGATAAGCTGTACTGAATCTGAGAGTAGTGCCCATTTCTTCCTGTAGAGCCCTCCAGAAATTTGAAGTAAATCGAGGATCTCTATCAGACACAATGCTGCTTGGGATACCATGGAGCCTAACGATCTCCTTTATATACAGCTTTGCCAGCTTTTATAGAGAATCTCTCTTATTGATTGCCAGGAAATGTGCTGACTTTGTCAATCGATCGATTACTACCCAAACCGCATCATGTCTACTTGGTGTCAAGGGTAGTCCTTCCACAAAGTCCATGGCAATCCCATCCCATTTCCACTCAGGGATATCTAAAGGCTGCAACGTTCCTGCTGGCTTTTGATGTTCAACTTTTACTTTCTGGCAGGTTAAGCACTTAGATACGTAAGCTACAACATCTTTCTTCAGTCCAGGCCACCAGAATAACCTTTTAACATCATGATACATTTTGGTCATACCTGGATGTACCGTATATCGGCTTTTATGTGCTTCCTCCAGAATCCTTTCCCTTAATCCCCCAATATTTGGGATATAGGGTTTTCCCCTAAACTGTAGCAATCCGTCTGGGGACATCTCAAAATTCCTTGTCTTCCCTTTCTCCAGCTTGTCTTTGAATATTGCTGCGAGCTTATCCTGTTCCTGAGCCCCTTTGATCTCATCTTCTATGCAAGCTCTGACATGAACTCCTCCAAAAGGATTCTCCGTCAGTTGCATTTGATATAGAGGGCTCCAGTCGCGCATATCTTCTATCAGTTCCAATTCCTTGATCATCATGTATGCAACCTGCACCACCTTTCTACTCAGGGCATCAACTACCACATTGGCTTTTCCTGGATGGTATTTAATCTGGAAGTCATAATCTTTTAACAATTCCATCCATCGCCGCTGCCTCATGTTCAGCTCCTTCTGATCCTGCAGATATTTCAGGCTTTTGTGGTCGCAAAACAACTCTATCGTTGCTCCGTATAAATAGTGCCTCCATATCTTCAGGGCATAGACCACCGCCGCAAGCTCCAGATCATGAGTGGGATAATTCTCTTCATGTGGCTTTAACTGCCGAGAGGCGTAGGCTACTACTCGACCTTGCTGCATAAGCACACATCCCAGCCCCTGCTTGCTAGCATCAGTGTAGACTACATAAGTCTGAGTTGGGTCTGGAATAATCAGCACGGGAGTAGTCGTTAATCTCTGCTTCAACTGCTGGAAGCTAGACTCGCACTTCTCATCCCACTTAAACTGCTGATTCTTTCTGGTCAGCTTGGTAAGTGGTAAGGCAATTCGAGAAAAGTCTTGAATGAATCGTCTGTAGTACCCTGCTAGGCCAAGAAAACTTCTAATCTCTGTCACTGTCCTTGGCTGTTCCCAGCTCAAAACTGCTTCAACTTTCCTAGGATCCACAGCTACCCCGTCTCGGGATATGACATGACCGAGAAATTTGACTTCTGAAAGCCAAAACTCGCACTTACTCAGCTTAGCATAGAGCTTCTTCTCTTTAAGGGTACCAAGAACAATCCTCAAATGCCTCTCATGCTCCTCTGGAGATTTGGAGTACACCAGAATATCATCAATAAAGACCACAACGAACTGATCTAGATAAGGCCTAAAAATCCGGTTCATATAGTCCATGAAAATAGCAGGTGCATTGGTTAGTCCAAAAGGCATCACCAAAAATTCAAAATGTCCGTAGCGCGTTCTGAACGCCGTCTTTGGAATATCATCTGGCTTGACCCTTAGTTGATGGTAGCCAGATCTCAAGTCAATTTTGGAGAATAAGCTCGCTCCTGCCAATTGATCTAGCAGGTCATCAATTCTGGGAAGAGGATACTTGTTCTTAACTGTAAGCTTATTTAATTCCCTGTAGTCAATACACAGCCTTAAGCTACCATCTTTCTTCTTGACGAACAGTACTGGAGCACCCCATGGCGATACACTGGGTCGTATAAAACCCTTCTCCAATAGCTCCTCAATTTGCTTCTTCAGTTCCATCATTTCGTTGGGAGCCATCCTGTATGGGGCTTTTGATACTGGTCCAGCTCCAGGTACAATGTCGATCGCAAACTCCACTTCACGCTCCGAAGGCAATCCCTGAATCTCCTTTGGAAAGACTTCAGGAAATTCATTGACTACAGGAACCTCCTCGATGCCTGCCTCCACTTCTGTTTGAACAGAAAAGAATACCACATATCCCTGACATCCTTTCCGTAGACATTTTTCTGCCTGAGCCTCTGTCACGAAGTTTAGTTGTACTTCTAGACTCCGATCAGTGATCTTTGGACCAAGAACTAGGGTCTTGTTCCTGCAGTCCAATATCACATTATTGGAGGATAACCAATTTAAACCGAGTATGACCTCAATCTCCTGGAAAGGCATACAGATCAAGTCCAGGGTGGTACTGCAGTGCTCATAACGCACCACACTATTTAGACAGGCATCAGATGTGATCACCCTAGCGTTGGTGGGGGTTTTCACCTGTATATCATAACGTAACTTGCTGATCAGAAGGCCTAGGCATTTAGCACATTCATAAGATATAAAGGAATGACTTGCACCCGAATCAAATAGGGCAGTCACAGCATGATCATTGAGATAGATTGTACCTTGGATCATCTCAGATGATCGCTGAGCATCCTCTCTAGTGAGTGCAAACACTCGTCCCGCCGTCCTTGGCCTTGGATCAGTTATAGCTTGAGGACATTCCCTGGAAAAATGTCCGGGCTTTCCGCAGGTGTAACATACATTCTGTCCCATCAAGCATAGTCTGTCACCATGATTCTTTCCATACTTTTCACATACTGGGGCCTTTGGATCCCGGTTATTGGATCTTCCGCGGAAATTTCCCCTATTAGGCCTCTTGGTCTGCCACGGGCGCTTTCTTTTCTTATAGCCGCTCCCACTGGCCGCTTCTTGATTCCGTCCGGCCTTATCAGGAGTCGCTTGATCTTTACTCCCAGATCTGGACAGCATTCTATGATTCATGCTGTTCTCAACGATTCGACATGCTTCCACAGCCTTATTGAACTGGCTGTATTGTTGGGGAGTTAACTTCTCCTTTAACATAGAATTCAGCCCTCGAATCATTCTTTCTGTCATCCAGCGTTCGTCATCCACTTGGCGTAGGTAAGTTGAATATTGAGATAGCCGGATGAACTTGGCCAAATATTCGTCAAAAGATTCTTTTTCTCCTTGCCTCAGCACAAGGAATTCAGCCTCCCTTTCATCTCTGACAGATTGAGGAAAATATTTCTCATAAAATTGCTCAAGAAATACTTCCCAAGTAACTGGAATATCTCTTGCTTGGAGAAGTAACTCTGTATTCTTCCACCATCTATCCGCATCCTTTTCCAATTGATAGATGGCCATTTGGGCCTTGGTTTCAGTCGGGCAGTCGAGGACCTTAAAGATCTTCTCTAATCTGCTGACCCAATTTTCTGCTACATGTACCTCAAATGTCCCTTCGAATATGGGAGGATTGTGTTTGCAAAATCGCACCATCCATTGCTGGATGCCAACTGCCTCCTCCCTTGATTCAACCCTTCTCTGGGGCTGTTCCGCCTGCTGGGGTACTTCTTCAGGTTCTCTACTAGTTGCTCCTGAAGGCTCTGGCGGTCTTAAATTATTTACAGCTGCTGCTACTGCCGCGGCTATGGCAGCATCTCTTTCTTGTTCATTTCGTGCTTGAGCAGCTCTCATTTCTTCTATCATCTTTTGTTGCTGTTCTAATCGTTCTAGAATCATTTGATTAAGGTTTCCAGCCTCTCGGGGTTCCTCAGCTGGAATAGTTCTCCTCGTTCATACCATTTTGTTATACTTAAAAACAGAAGAGAATACGATAAATAACATAATTCCTTTTCATTTCATTTCACACATAATATACATACAGAGTATATGTACATATCACAGTACCATTCTAGTCTTTTATACATTAGAAATATTACTCTAATTTTTCTTAAACTTCATTCTAATATATTCTTCTACTAGGTAGATCCAGTCGGATATGGTACAATATGATTCTCTATCAAAATACTGGTCCAACTCCGATCTCCAGGTAGGAGTCTTCGGCAATACATCATTCATAATTTCTAGCCAAAGCCCCATGGTTAACACATTTGGATCCCAGGCTTGATATATGGCTTTCACCCTTGTGATAAACTCCTGGTAGACCGAATAATCTTGATCTATGTTTTCGAACAGGGTCTGCCTCAACTCATATAGTTGTCGGGCTAATGCTACCGAGCTCTCAAGTTGCTCTCTACTCAGGTTCCTCCCTGGGACCATTCTTACGATTAAACCTCCCAATTACATTTCTACTAAAGTCACTTCGGGCCTACTGGAATCTAGCGCATTACTCTGAACACGTACTTGACTGGATCCTGAACTGTCTGTTATATTCAAGGGTACCGCACTTATGGGAATGACAGGAATAGGGCCTTCTGTTATCATCACCTCCTGATCATCAATTGGAAAGTTTGATCCTACCGAGGAACTATCCTCCTCAGAATCACCAGCTACTGGAGGTGTCCAGAGGTCAGAATCATTGCTTACTATCTCTTCTTCTGAACTATCTGAACTAAAGACCTCTGGTCTTAAATCCCATTGGTTTACTGTAGATTCAGACCCAAATCTATGTCTACCCATCCTGCAAACACTAACTTAGTGTCAATTATGACGGCTTTATCATGGTATATCTTTCTATAAATCATCTACTCAGAGCATTTCTTAAGCCAGAATCCTTTGCTCTGATACCAAAATGTCACATCCTTATTTTTATACATCTTAGGGACCATTCAGTAGCACTTAAACCACTTTCAGGGTCATTGAAGTCTAAGCACTTAATCTGGAATTTTATTCATATCGAGTACTGTTCACTGTGGCAAATTCCAGATGAGTGACCTGACTTTGAAAATTCATAACTAATTATAGAAAAATCGAAATGAAGTGGTTCCAATTGCTACATGAAGATAACTCAAATATATTTCAGGGAAAAATCATTGGTTGACCAATCCTTGACAAAGTTAACGTGGGTAAACGTTCAAATATTACTGTTCATCCAATGACTTTCTCCTGAATCCAGCATTCTGGTCCCAACTTTAACCATTTATATCTTTTCGTGTATACATCCAATTTAGACATTATATATATCAAATTAAATCTTAGTATGTCTACTTTATACCCTAAAAATTTCGTACATTAATTCAATTATTTACTATTTTTAATGATTTATCAAACATGAATGGGTCTTCACGAGTTACTGTTCACTGAGCCTATTTTCAGCATTTAGTCTTTACATACCCAAGCATACAACCAACACATATCAGTCATACAGACCAGATAACAATTAATATCAAATAATCAACTGTTATATATATCCGTGCATGATTAACTCCCTCATACTCTATTACATCCTTCTCTGTCTATAATCCGGCAGCATAACTGCTACAATTCTTTTCTAGAAAGTAACCGATGTTGTACCGATTCGGTAATTCCCTTATGAGAACTACCATTCTACGTAGTACCCAGGAAAGACTGGATGAACCTTCTGGGTCCACTCACTTCCAGCCTCCTTAGACAGCACTACGTACACAGTACGTATCAGTTCCTTTCTTTGTTCCGTCTTCGTTGCCGGAATTTCGGCAGCCTACCGGCGTCTCTTAAGATTTCCAAATTTTATTTTGACAGAACCTCCCCTGTAATGTTATGTTTGGGAATGAGATTCAAAAGAATCCCAGTAACAATAATCATAACAAAATATGTAATGCAGAGTGACGGTGCTTGCTTGTGACTGTGTACAGATAAGTATGCTGCATGCTTCCATATTCAATAACATATGATCATAGCATTGGAATAGAGCTTCAAGCATAACATATAGGACAACAATCAACCAAACAAGACAACACATCACAAAGACATTACATAAGAGCTAGGATTAGTTGTTACCTCAAAAGCAGTGCTTTAGAACTTCCCTACTACTTCCAACTTCACCAGAACTTCCTTACTTCTTTCTTTCTCTCACTTTCTCTCTCAAGAACTTCTTTCTTCCTCTCTTTCTTGCTTGCACCGAAATGAAGGGGTAAGGGGGGGTATTTATAGTGTTGAGCAATGGCAATCTTGTAATTTTGAAGACTTATGATCCTGTGGTCCTGGTTTTTCCTGAATTTCCTATTTTTCTTTATTCCTTTTACTGCATCATGCATGACATCACTCAATGCCAACTCATGGGACACCTCACCTCCCACATTCTTCACATGGCGAAATTGAGAGGGAGCTAGAGCCTTCCGGAAGCTTTCCGGTCTACTCCGGTACCGGCCCGGTCCATCGCCTCGAAAAACGTGCTGTTTTCTGCACCTGATGTTTATGAAGATCCTTTTTATGTCTACTGACCTCACATTTAGTATCTAGACCCTTTATATTATTAACTTTTTAATACTGGGTCCAGACTCAATTACAGATCCCCTGCGAAATGAACAAAATGCCCTTGGGGCCCTATCTTGTCCTATTTTAACCCTAAGGGCAAAATCGTCATTTCACACCTTTCTGGACTCGGTCAAAGCTTATACTGGCTCTAGTCAACCTTATTTAGACATGTCTTGACCTCTGGGTCTGTCCAAAATGACCAGAATACCCTTTATTCATCTGTTGCCCTTTTTGTACAACATAGGGGCATTTTCGTAATTTCGCACTTTTCCGGGGTTCTGCTGGACACTGGCCCACCTATCAGTCCAAGAGTCTTATTGGGCCTCTAATGGCGCCATTTTTGGGCTTCCTGGGTCCATTACCTGTATGGCACGCATTACGAGAAATCTTCCTTTAACACAGTTCATTGAATATTTTAACTATTATTTACCGCTTATACACCTTTTTCGGATACCGGCTCCTTTCCCCAGATACAGTGTCCTACTGTGTTCAGGCATCCTTGGGGGTTATAACGGTCATCTGACCGAAGTCATTCGATCGCATTCAGCCCCTTTAAAAATACCGATAAATCTCCAACCCGGATCCCTGGAGGCCTCACACTCCCGTCTGGAATTTTTATTTTGTGAATAACTTTTCCTACAGACCTCCTATCGGTATCCTGTCAGTTTCCCGACATCCGCCCCATAAGGGTGCATCATCCTGTATTTTCTCACTTATATCTGAAACCTAGGGTATCCGGTATTAATTTTTATAACTTTTGGACGATCAGTCCATTTCTGGCTATCTGGAATCTTCAAAAATTCCGGTATTAGGCTCGGTTACCCGGCGTCACCTGCCCTACCTTCTGGTAGAATCTGGGACTGAAATGCTGTCGGGCGGTGCAAACCACTTCTGGCCTATTTTCTTTAATTATACTTTAGCCCCAGGGAACTTTTCCTTCTTTATAATTAAGTCCCTTAATTTGGCTAAAATTACACTTTAAGACCCCACATTTTTGTCTACCTTTCCTTCCTTACCTTAAACTTTCCATATTTGCATTTAAGTCCTTTCTTTTCCTTTCTTTTGCAATTTAATCATTTTCTTTACATAAAGGACCACATCTTTTTCCTGAAACAGAGCTCATATATTCCGTTTATTCTGTACATAGAAACCAGTACAGAAAATTAAGGATATTACACACAGAGGATAATTCCCCACCCTGATTCTGCCATCCTATTCGCCTTGCCACCATTAAATTAAGGAAGTCGT
This sequence comes from Leucaena leucocephala, assembly GCA_037074615.1. Classification (NCBI taxonomy): domain Eukaryota; kingdom Viridiplantae; phylum Streptophyta; class Magnoliopsida; order Fabales; family Fabaceae; genus Leucaena; species Leucaena leucocephala. Next base: position 15,339,387 of record CM073565.1, on the reverse strand, counting down.
GCTTGCTTCCATTGTCAATTAGGATGTAGATACTTCTTTTTCCTACACTCCCAGCAATCTTCATGGTTTCTTGGGTCTCTCCACCCCTAATTGCATACAATGATATAAGGGGAATAGATTCCTTAGAGTTTTTGTCCAGGACCTCGGACCCTTCTTCTATAATGTCCTCTTCAAGTGCGAGGAAATGCAATTGCATTCTCTGTCTCTGTTGGCACCGATGATTCTTGGTAAATTTCTCATGGCAATAAAAACAAAGGTTCTTGGCCCTTTGCTAAGCCTCCTCTTCTGCTGTCAACATCTTGAGAGGCCGAGCGAATCTTGTCAAATTATTGGAACCCAACGCTGAATCTTTGATCAGAAGTAGCGCAGTGCTACTCCACAAGGGACCCCCACCACTTACGAGAGCATTCTTGTAAGAGTTTCCTGGTACTACTGATGTCGCGGGCCCCGTCATTGACCTCCCAGCTCCTTCATTTGCTTTCTTGCCATGCAATGGTTCATAGCAATTTCTTGTACCCATGCCAAACGTCTCGCCTCCGCCAGCGTCTATAGGTCAAACATCAGAACAGAATCTGCAATTTCTTCCTTTAACACTTCTACATAGACATCAGCCAAATAAGCTTTAGACAGGTCGAGCTTGGCCGATATAGTATCAAACTTCACGTTAAACTAGCTAATGTCCCCGTCTGACGGAGATGAGTTAACTCCGCCATAGGTTTCTCGTAGGGTGGCCCAAATGTTTTCTTCAACAGCTCAGCATATTCCTGCCAAGTGGGGCGGTTGTCCCTCCACCTACGCTGGACGGCCAGTTGCCACTCGAAGGAATCTCGATCAAGGTTGATTGCTGCAGTATCCATCTTTACATGTTTGGGGGTATTTTCCAGTCTAAAATAGCGCTCGCATCTCATAATCCACGAGTGTATATTCTTGCCATCATATCTCGGAAACTCCATCTTTGGGGGTCTAAACGGTCGCCGATCATCTAGGTCACTGTCATTCCAATGGTGTCCATTTTGGATGGGTGTTCCGTGTGCGACGTTATGAAATTCTTGTGCCAACACTTGCACTTCCTACCAAAAGGTACATCCCATATTCTGCATTTTGTCGGGGAATCCCAACACGGTCTCCTGAAGCTCATCGACACTCTATAGTCGTTGCTCAATATTCTGCATTCTGGCATCCATCGTTCTTGACTTTTCTTGCAGCCGGGTTTTGACCATCAACGCATAGGTCAGAAGAAAGATGGCTCTGATACCACTTGTTAAGGTATTTGTTTCAGAACAATAAAGAATAAGGGAAAAGAGGAAAGAATGAGAGAAGAAGAAGAAGAAGAAGAACAGAGGGAATTTATGAAGAAGAGAAGAAAAAGGGGTGACGAAAGGTAGCTACACAAGAGAGAAAACTGAAAATGAATCACTGTATTGTCATATTTGTCTACCATAAATGTTCTGAACCACCTATTTATAGGCTTAGGAAATGATAGGCAGAAAATGCCTAACTGACAGTAACTAACTTTTTATAACACACTATGACTATTTTTTTCTGGGAGGTTTTGCTTATCTTACCGTATGCCAAAGAATACAAATGCAGTGTGGTTCTGAAAAGTATTATTCTCCATCCAAGGGCCCAAAACTAAATAGGATATTCAACATCCTCGTGGAAGTTTCCCATCCATTTTACTTAGCTAAAATATCCTAGTTATATCTTAGCACTTGCATAGTAATGTAATACAACTTCCACTACATACTCCAGGTTATGCAAACAATGAAGGGATAAGTGGTTGTGTTTGTTCAAATTATTGAACTGTGTATTATTGATTTCAAATGTTATCATATTTGGATCATCTGAGATTGGTACTGGTTCCATCTTGTACTTTATTTTAACTAGAAAGAAGCATAGACTTTTTTAGAAGTTTGTATATCCAAATATTTCCACATCCACAGAACAAACAATGAAGATTTTTGAAATACAAAAACAATTTTTTGAATTTTGAAATTTGGGTATTTTAATGTACAATTGTTCAAAGGAATAAACATAGGCTGGGCTGCATCAGAATATGTCAGATGATTCATGAATGTTCTTGAATGTGTATAAAACATGAACTTGAATTTAAGACCTGTTCAATAAAATCAAGCCTTAGATCATAAATATGGTACTAGTTTTAAATTCCTTTGAATTATGGCACATTTTATTTTTTAGAGTTAGTACTTGGACTTTACACTTTTCATGAAACTACTATGTAAGGGTGAGAGACTATGTAATCTGCAGTAACTTGAGATCATTAGGTCGTCACCATATGAATGATATATGGCCTTTCAAGACCATAGTCATTTTTTATAGATTTGACAAAGCATGTTGAATATGAGCAACCCTGTTGCCTACTTGTTTGGATCTACCATACCTTTGAGATTAAATACTTCTATACAATACCAACTAAGAGTAATGAGAGAAAGTTGTGCTCGGAGTTTCAAAAGGTAAGTGAAAAAGTCCTTGTGCCCCTAGACGCCTATTTCCATTGTTGTCACCCTCTTGTGGTCTTGCTAGCATTTGTTGCAATGCTCCTTTCTTCTTACATTCTTTTATGATTTCTTTTGCCAGAAATTTATATTTTTCCCAAGGTGCATCCTTGTTACTAATTTGGCCTCCCTTCTGAACACGCTCTTCATAATTTCATTGGTGAATGACTTGTAAAGTTCTTGTCTTCCTTGCTTGTACATTTGGTCCTCTCAAGAACCTGGTCTTGGTATTTCTTGTTTCCCCCACTTCTATTTTATGAAATTATGAAACCAACATTAGTTCTTGGAGTTTTGCGATTCTTAGTGTGCAATGAAGTTATTGGCCTAAAGAATCTCACTATTTTCCCCTTGTATACATGTTCATTCAATCTTGCTTTAAAACATTCAATTATACCAACTTCCTATCACACAAAGCCTCTTCCCTGCCTTTTACAGACCAAGGCACTGTGGTTACTAAGTCCACAACCACCCCTAACTAACTTTTCTTTATTTATTTGCTAGTACTGTATTATATATGTAATTTGAGCATCTTGCTTCAAATTTTTTAATCGTCAAGGTTAGCAAAGGGTATGTATTGTTTCATTTGTTTGTTACATCGGATGGCAATTTTTACATCTGCTAGGCAGTTATGAGATTTTGCTTCCACTTTTGAAATTTAGATCTGATTTTTATGCATCATGCATAGTTGTATAACTTATTTAATTATTTAATGAGTTGACATCTTCCAAATGATTTCCTTTTGACAGAGAATGCAAGATCTTCCTTTTCTCTTGCGAAGGCTGCTCTGGGAGCTGATGGATCCTCACAGGACACTTCCTCTTGTCATTAAGACTCGTGTCTATATTGCAGTTAAGTACAACTTTGCAACATTTAATTATTTTAGTATATTGAATTTCACTGAAAAGTCTTGCACTAGTTTGAATGATTTTGGCATGTTAAACTTCACTAGCCTTGCGCAGAAAGAGGTTTATGCATCTCTTTGTTTTTCATTTTACTCTTGTCACTTTTGTATCTTTTCCCCTCATGATGGTGTCAACTCGTTGGAAGGAAGTATTCCTGGTTACTGAATCATCTATACACTGTTTTAAAAAAATCCCTTAATAAAATAATGATATGAATTTGTAAGAGCGGTGTATTTCTCTTTACAGTATTTCTCATGTGAAGACTGATAAAGCATGACTTTTTTTATCCCAAAGCAGTGTTTAATACTGCGACTGAAAGAGACACCATAGAGCGGAATTAGGCTAGAAATTTAGATTGGTGATTTATGTTGCAGATTTTAAATAGCTTTGGCGGTTAAAAATAACAATATTGTCTCCACCTAAAAAGAAAAAAAACGAACAATGTTGTGGGAGATAATGTTTTTAGTTTATTCAAGAAACTTATTTTATGTTCAGATATATTAACTATAACTTTTGGAATTAATTAAGAAGATATTATAGGTGTGATATTGTTTTCTTATCTCTTTTTGAATTTGACTATCAGATAGTTATATAATGTCACATACAACCTTTAGGGAAAAAGGCAGTGTGTTATATTTGCAATACTGATAATGAGACAATTAACACTTACAATTCAAATGACTTGGAATGGTCAAGATTTGCTCCTCTAATCTCTCAACAAATTTTCCTATCTAGAAGTAAGGTTTGATTGTTCATCTACCATATATTGAGAATTACTATTCTGCTTCTGGTTTGAAATCAAGTTATTTCAGTGGATTATCAAGTGCAAATCCTCATTGTGTCTTTTATACAGATGATATCAAGTTTTGCTTACATTGTAAGCCCTGTTGACGTTATTCCAGAAGGTATATATATTTTCTCATTGTATATTTGTTTTGTTGAACATATGTAATAACTATTGGCTTCTTCATTCTTGCAGCGATGTTAGGAATATTTGGTTTGTTGGATGATCTCCTTATTGCGCTCATCTGATTCCTCTATGTTGCTTCTGTTTATAGATCAGTTCTCTATTTCCGTCATGGGGGCTCTCGTGTCTGAAATTACATGCTTTGTACTCAAAATCCCTTGTTGATATGCTTATTTACATTGTTGTTGTCTATAGTTTGTAATATTCTTGTGTTTTTCCTTTTCTTTCTGTTTTTTCTGTTTTGTTCTCGTTAACCAGGTTGTTTCTTAATTAACATCCGGCACCAAAGCTGAAAATATTATAGTGTACTTCATTCGATTGGCAAATATAAAGTTAAGAAATGTTAGTTTATCATCTGAATCTTGTAAAAAAAAAAAAAGTCTTTTCACTATTGCCTTTTAATGCGATAATTGACCAGAAAGTGTGTTTAGATTTGGAGAATATATTTTGAAAAAAAGGTGATTTAAAATAGTAGATTATAAGTAAAATATATCTTGTGAAAAAATGATTTTTTAATTGAATAGGTTTTGTGAAAAAAAAGTGGTTATTGGAAATTGTTCTTTTCTAGTTTAGACAAAACTGTGGTCTTGTCAAAAATTGGTTGCAGAAAAAAAATCGTTGGGCAGTTTATATAAAATTATGGTTTTGATGAAATACTGTTTGTAGGAAAAATAAGCGTGTTTGGGTTGTTTTGTTTTATCAAAATCACGATTTCCTCCTTTTTTATTAAGACCATCAAAATGATGATATCCAACACCATGGTTTTTGGGACTGGACGAACACACTAACGGGAGGAGGTAAAGGGTCACTGTCAATTTATCATGATTGCGTTACCATCCAGTCTTTTTGGTTGGCTTTTTACCTAGTAAATGGTAATCATGGTTACGATAACATTGATAATCAGGATTCATAGTTCCGCCCTTATAAATCCTGATTACCACTTTTCATAATAGCCTTTTTTTCTCTCAAAGTATAGGTATTTTTCTATTAGAGATAGTCTTATTCGAGGTACTGTTTGATACTAAATATGACCACATCTCCTTACGAGGATTAGAATTTTGGTTCGTCATGTTACGAGGGACTAGCTTATTCCATTAGACCTAATTCCAGTTAGTTCTCACAATAACCTATTGGCCAATAATATCATTACCCTTACATGCTCCATGTCTAAGCCTCATAACCAATTCACCGCCCTTCAAGGTTGTTGCCTCCTCACCACCGTCAACATCATCACTCACCTATTTTCTCTGTGGCGGCTGCACCTAGCACCTTCCGTCTCCATGGTATCACTATAGGCTATATTTGGATGAAAGGAAAAGTGGGAGGAAAATAGGGGAGATGGAACAATAGAAAGAAAGATGTTCAAAATTAGTAAAAGATTTATTATATTTTAAGCAGTTTTTCTTTCTAGTATTATTTTCTCTATAATTTTTTTTCAATCCAAATATAGGTGTATATCGAGATTCAAAAGCAACATACCCTCAAACTATCCTGAGATTTTGCTATTCACCTATGCTCGTTCGAATCCAGAATTTCCTCTCCTTTTTCTATTCAATTCTTTTTCATTTCTAAGCCCATATCCTGGATTTGCTTAAATGAATACTTCGCAGGTTAAAACCTGCTAGTGGGTGGGTTGTGAATATGGATTTATATGCTAACATATATATGATTTAATTTTAGCCTTATAAAAAAATACCATTTATTTCTCAAAGAATAAAACTTATATCATAAAGGTAAGCTACAAATTAAAACCATGAAATATAATACTTTTTTAAAAAATAACTTGATTTAGTAGGAAAAATTGTTGGAATAAAAGCATCTCATACATAATATAATAAATCCAGAATATAAAATGTATAAGTATAAAACCTATATGAGATATAGCGGAAGACTTATAAATACCTCTCGCCATTGGCTTAACTAATCTGAGAAGAACTGGAACTTAATTCAGAAATCTGTCAATCAGATAACACTGTTACATAAAAGAACAGGTTCTTCCAACTGGTGATTAGGCACAATGATAGCAACTTGTATACTGCCATCACCAATGGAAAAACTTCAAGGAGTGAGCTGAGAAAACTATATCGCTCTGGGACTCAGAAAACTATCACACGAATAATTGTTTTGTTATGTTAATTTCTACCATCAGAAAATTAACCTTAATAATTGAATCAATAACACACCTTAGACTAGGCCCAAATGACTACGGGTCTTAGTCCACTCAAAAATATTTATTAATTATCCTAATTAATATCTAAATAGTTATAATAATAAATATCACACATTCTCCTACTTGGTCTGTATACTCAATGTCATTGCCCTGTTAAGGTAAACTGATATCACACTACATCTTCTATCGAGTATTATCTTCCATGTATTACAAGTAGCATTATCAGTTAATAGATATCATATTATGCATGAACTTAATGTTCATTCGGTTCCTATCTCATTGTTTTATCAATTTTAATAGCACAAATGTATACAATCACAAATTTGAAATGATAAACTACAAAATCTGATTTTATTGCTCATACCTCCACTAATCAAAAGAAGGACGAAGTCCATATGAGATAAATGTGTGATAAATATGTTTGGCTTCAATCCTTTAGTCAAAGGATCAACCAACATATCTAATGTACTGATGCGTTCAACGAAAACTTGGCCATCCTGAACTCTTTCTCTCAAGTGTAGGAATTTAAGTTCGACAAACTTGCTTCAACTTTTATTCTTTTTGTTGTTCGCTATGGCCACAGCAGCTGCATTATCACAGTACATTCTAATTGGCTTAGAGATTGAATCCACAATATTGAGACCAACAATAAAATTCTTTATCCATATAGCTTGTGAACTTACTTCAAAACACGCAATGTACTTAGCATCATCGGTAGAAGGAGCTATTTGAGTTTCCTTTGTGCTTCTCCATGATATAGCTCCTTCTGCCAATAGGAAGATGTAACCATATGTAGACTTATTTTGTGTCTACACATCCTCCAAGGTCTGAATCTAAGTATCCAATTACGTCTAGATTGTCTGTTCTTCTATATGTAAACATGTAGTGTTTAGTACCTTATAGGTACTTGAACACTTTTTTTTCAGCTGTCCAATATGGTTCCCCAGGATTACTTTGGTATCTTCCCAACATACCCATAGCAAAAGCGATGTCAGGTCTTGTACAAACCTGCGCATACATCAAGTTTCCTACCGCTGAGGCATATAGGACATTTTTCATCTGTTTCTTTTTAAGCTCAGTTTCAAGATATTGACTTAGACTAAATTTATATCCCTTTTCAATAGGAGCCATATTAGATAAACAATTTTGCATTCTAAATCATTCAAGAATTTTCCTAATGTAAGCTTCTTGAGACAAGCCTACAAAATGTTAGGTCATTTCTCTATGGATCTTTATACCAATGACATAAGATGCTTCACCCATGTCTTTCATATCAAAACTCTTAAACAAAAACTATTTCACCTCACGCAATAGTCCTAGATCATTAGTAGCAAGTAAAATGTCATCCAAATATAAAATCAAGAATATGATCCTACTTTCGCTAGCCTTGTGGTATATACAGTTATCCATGATGTTCTCCACAAAATCAAATGGTGTGATCACTTCATGAAACTTCAAGTACCACTGCTGTGAAGTCTGTTTTAGACTATATATTGATTTCTTTAGCTTGCATACCAATTATTCTTTATCTTTTGCAACGAATCCCTCAGGTTATTTCATATAGGTTTCTTCCTCCAGTTCACCATTGAGGAATGCAGTATTCACATCCATTTGGTGTAACTCTAGATCAAAATGGGCAACTAATACCATGATGATGTAGAATAATTTTTTCTTAGATACAGGTGAAAAAATTTCACTGTAATCGATTCCCTTCACTTGAGTGAAGCCTTTAGCAACCAACGTAGCCTTGTATCTATCAATGTTACCTTGTGAGTCTCTTTTGATTTTGTAAACACATTTACAGCCAATGGCTTTAAACCTACTAGGAAATTCTATAAGTTCCCAAATATGTTTGTTTGCCATAGAATTTATTTCATCAATTATAGCATCATGCCACAGATTAGAGTTTGCACTCTTCATAGCCTGAGTGAACGTTAAAGGATCCTTCTCAACATTAACATCACACTCAACTTTAGCCAGTCTTCTTTCTCTAGTTAACCTCCTTAATTCAACCTCTTAGGTTGATCGAGGTTACTGAACAGGAATATCCTCTATCACATTTTATGGTGGTTTCACTTGTGTGATAGCTTGATCTTGTATATTTCTATCATGTTTAGCATTGTCAACTTGAGTCACAGGGTCTACATCATGTTCAATGTCAATCCCAATATGGGATGATCATTAACTATTGACATTCCCTCATGAATGATATAAATGGTTTACTCTATGTGATTATCTTGTGGACGATCACTCCCACTAATCATATCATTCTCAAAAAATTTAGCATTCCTAGACTCTACAAACCTTTTAGAAGGTGGAGGACAATAAAACTTATAACCCTTTGACCTTTCTACATAGCCTACAAAGTAAGCTCTAATGGTCTTGAGGTCTAACTTCTTCTCTTGTGGATTGTATACTCTTACTTCAGCAGGATAACCCCATACCTTGAAATGATTTAAAGTGGGCTTCCAGTCTTTCCATATTTCAAAGGGTGTCTTAGACACTGCCTTTGTTGGAACCCTGTTTAATATGTATGTGAAACATCCTACTTTATATCTCTCAGAGTACTCTTGCTATAGCACTCTCAACTGGATTATATCTCTCTTGCCAGAAATTCTGGTAGAAAATAACTGTACTGATTCGGTAATTCCCCATGAGAACTACCATTCTACGTAAGTACCCAGGAAAGACTGGATGAACCGGCTAGGTCCACTCACTTCCAGCCTCCTTAGACAGCACTTACGTACACAGTACTTTGTATAGTCTACCCAGCATAACGGCATTTTCTAGTACACATCTTTGAATCTTAACCTTAACTTTAACCTCAAAAACATGAATTTTCCATTAATTGTTCCAGAAAACATAACCAATCTCTTTGGCCTTTCATACATTCATATACATTATGGGGTTATGCCATAATTATTTGATACATTTATTTCATCATTTACTATTATACCTTTTCATCATGAACATTGTTGCTCAACTTGTCATATAACAACATTACATGCAACAATTCGCACATTTATTACATAGAATTCAAATCTTCCAATTCCCAACCTCTCTTCATGCCTCTTTATCTTCTTTACTCATTCGTAAACCTGTGGGTTTGGGATTACATGGATGGGGTGAGATTTCTGGGGAAATCTCAGTAGCAAACGGTACTAAACAATGCATGCATTAAAGTAAATACTTGTGATTGCTTGTGAAAGTGTAAACATTGTGTAATGTGCATGCTTCCATGTAACATATGAAATACAATTGGCCAAGGTAATCATAGAAACAGAGCTTCAATCATATACACATATGCACACAATTCAACAAAGTCATAGCACAATCAAGCATAACATTCAATACATACAAGTTTAGGGTAAGTTTACTACCTTATTGCTTTACTTCTTTCCACTTTAACTTTGCTTCTTCCTTATTACTTTTCCTTGCTATGTGGCTGCCCTCTTTTGAACACACCAAGCAAATCCTAACATCACATTACCATCCAACCATTACAATCTAACTTCTCCTGAACACTAAGCTTACTTTAAGTAACATAACATCCTTTAATCTTTACCAATTGACTTGACCTTTGAATCAATTGATGTCTTGACCTTACCCTACACAATTTGGCCTTTTGAATCCATTTATGAACTCAAAACAACCAAATTCCAGCAACTATGCACTGTTCCAGATAGATTTGAAAAGCATGCATAATTCTTTCAAAAATTCTCATTTTGATTCTAATGCTTCCCATACTTGTTCCTCCACTTTTCCCCCACACAAAATCTCATTTTAAGACCATTGGAAGCATCAAAATCATGAAATTCAAATCACTGTTCACGCGAGTGAACAGTAACCGTGAGGAATTTTCAACATTATAACCTTTAATTCCAATGGTTTCCAAGGTTCAAAACCTTTCCAATCCTACACAAAATCATCATATAAACTCAATGGAAGCATTAAATCATTGAAATTCCATTTCCTTCTATCATGAACAGTGCAAACCGAAATGTTCTTCCATGGTAAAGTCAAGAACATCAACTTAATCCAACAACCAAGCATGTAACTAACTTGTTTAAGCTTGTCTTAACTATCTATGACTTAAAACTCATATTCCTTTCACATATACACAAAAATTCCAGCAGCATTTACCCAAGATTTAAGCCTAAAAAGTCACTTAAACTCAAGCACAAACCATAAGAACAAAAGGTAGAAGCAAGGAGACAACTTACCTTACTTGCTCCTTCAAGACCCTTGCTTTCTTCCACATTCTTTCTCTAGAACTCACTTCTCTTTCTAAAGGAGCTCTTGGGTGTGAAGAATGAATGGAAAAGGGGGGGTATTTATAGCAAAAGTCATGTGCCATTTGAAGGCTAAGATCACTTTGGAAACTATTTGATCTAATGGTTAAAGGTTTGATCTTGCAATGTCTTTTCACTTTTCACTCAAGACCTTACCACCATGACATCACTAGCATGGCCTCCCTTGGTACACCTAACCCTTCCTCTTTTTGGGTGCCATTCTTGTGTCCTTGTGGGTCCCACCATGTGCAACACCTAATTCTTACTTTATTCTCTTTTTCTTTCTTTTCAAAAATCCATAAATTATTTATTATTTGGACTTGGGCTCCAAGATAACTTTTGGGCCTTATTGGGCTGGCCTAGGACGAAATGTTGGGCCTCTTTTAGGTCCAATAGCTAATTGGCCTAAATCCCAATGCACTTTCCTCATACCGATATCCGTAAATTACCCTGATCTTAGCATAAATGTTAAACACCTCCTTTAATTGTTATAACATTTTTAGAAATTCATTCTAATATAAAATGAATTCTCTACAAAGTTTCATAATTTTCTGAGACCCAGAAGTCCTGTTAAAAATTACATATATTTCCTTTAACCCTTTATCGGTGTCATTTTTCACCGTAAATTCCATAATTAATTCTACAGGACTCCTTTTTGACTTCTGTCAACTCCATAAATTCTCATATTAATTATAATAATTTACAATAAAATTTTCTCTGATATCCATCCATTGTGTGAAATGACCAAAATGCCCTCCATTTACTTCTGGTTTCTTAGGGCATCACAGTGGCATTTTCGTAATTTTGCACTTTGGCTCTTAGACTTTCTTCCTCTTCCAATTAATCCTTTTCTTTACATAAATATGACCAAATCTTTTCCTAAACATCTCATATATTTTATTCAATCTGTACATACAACTTAGTACAGAAATTAGGGATATTACAGTATGTGATTGTCTTGAGTGCTTCCTTCCACAGGAAAGTTGGAAGTTTGGAGCTACTCATCATACTCCTAACTATATCTAGCAAGGTATTATTTTTTCATTTAGCTACACCATTCATGTCAGGTGAGCCAAGTCTGGTATATTGGGCTACTATACCTTGCTCTCGAAGAAAATTAGCAAATAGACTTGGTGCTTGTCCTTGACTAGTATATCTTCCATAATAATCACCACCACAGTTTGATCTCACGATCTTGATTGGTTTTCTAATATATTTTTCTACTTCTACTTTATATTCCTTAAAGGCATCTAGTGCCTCACTTTTATTATAAAGTATATAGACATACGTGTATCATGAGTAGTCGTCAATAAATGTGATAAAGTACTTTTGATCATGCGTAGTCAAATCAAGACAATAAATATCCATGTGTATAATTTCTAGCAATTCAGAACTTCTCTTAACCCCTTTATGTGACTTATTAGTCTGCTTTCCCCTTATGAAGCCCACATAATAATCAAATTTTGAATGGTTTAAAGATGAAAGAATTCTATCTTTATTTAACCTTTTGATTATGTCAATGGAGATATGTCCAAATCTCTTATGCCACAGGCTATAAGAATTCTTATCAATGACACTTCTCTTAGTACCACGCAAAACAGAAAAATATTGAGACAAATCAGAAATAATTTTAAATAAACCATCAATCATAACTAAATTCGCAATTAAAACAGAATCCTTTGACAAAGTTATAAGTTTCTTAGAAAGAACTAAATGATAATTAAATGGAATTAGTTTTGACATAGAAATCAAATTCCTCTTATAAGAGGAAACATAAAAAGCATAATAAAGTTCCAAAACATGATTATTCGAAAAGGTTATGTGAAAAGTTCTAACGGCTTTAACAAGGCCTCCTCTCCCACTGCCTGAAAAGATGGTTTTCTCATTGGGATATGGAGGCTTGCTTAATAGAAAGCCTTACATGATAGTCGAAATGTGGATCATTGAACTAGTGTCAATCCACCAAGTGACTTCATTAACTATAAAAAAATTAGATTCAAAAGTAACATACGATGAAAGGACACCTCTCATTTTCATTATATGTTGCCTCACACCGCCAATACCTGTAAGCCTCATAGCTCATAGCTCAAATATGATGGCACCACCCATCTGCTTAACTGTTGGCTTGAATTATTTATCTAAGGCTTCTAGGTACCCTTTGGTTGTCTCATACTTAATGACTGCTCCCCTAATGCTTCTAGTGATCATTTGTTGTATAAACAGAAGATATAAGCGACTGCTCCGCTCCCACATATTATACCTTTCATTTTCCTCTCTGTCATCGGAGGCATCATTAGGTTTCGGAGGTTTTTTATATCCAAGGCATAATCCAAGTCCAAAAAACTGAGCTGTAGCAAAACATCATCTCTCCAATCAATATATTTAAAGCAGCCATATAAGATTGTTTTGTTACTTACATCAACCGTAATCTTGGGTGCAGCAATTGGATTTATAAAATAAAAATAGATAAATGTACAACAAGCTTACGAGTTAGAATTTGAAGCAATCACAATTCACTGTGCAATGTATGCATGCTTAGCGCAAATATAGCATGCAAGCAGTATAAATAAGTATCACCAATGTCCACTTATGGGCAAAGGCATTAGTATAGCATGTATTTAACTCAAATGATGGAACTATAATGTATTTGTATTTTTTCAATACCTGTGGATTACTTAGAAAATAAGTAAGGCATTCTATCCCACCCTAATTAAATGTACAATTATGAGATATCTACCTGTGGATAAAGATAATTCATAACTATACATTTAATTACAATTGATATTTTAAATCTATATGTGATTAATTAATAAATGCAATAAAATTCAATAAACAAGGATATTGTGGTTACTTCTCAGGGAATTGTACGCTAATCATAAATATTATTTATGTACATTGAAATCTAAATATGCACAACTTAATGGAGTAATTAATTCTCACCCTAATTAAATATATAATCATGAGCTATCTACCTATGGGTAAGGATAAATCATAGCTATACATTTAATTATAATTGATATTTTAAATCCATATGTGATTAATTAATGCATGCAACAAAATTCAATAAATAAGGATGCTGAGGCTACTTGTAAAATTCTCCTAAAATATAGCTATTATTAATTATTTAGACATATTTTGTAGCCAATATAATTTAAAAATAATATTATTAAAAAATTTAGTTTATTTCAAAAGAGCTAATCATGGTAGAAAAAAGTTTAACTAAAATTTAAATGAACTCTACCATGATTATAAAAAGACTTTTGTTAAAATATAAATAAAATAATATGATATATGAGTATGCAAAATAAAACATATTGTGACAATATACAAGTATTCTACATATACCTTCAAAGGAGAAGGCTATACAATCAATATAGCTTTAATCAAGCCTATGAAGTTTTTCTTGGGGTCCTAAGTGTTGGAAATTGTGCCCTAGGGGCCAATCATTGTATCGGGTTATCACATTATTTGCATGTTTACTGTGATGACCATCCTTGGATAACTCGTGATCTTATCCTAAATGTCCCTGGTCGGTCATCTATGCGGGAGCAGAGATGAAATAAGACCAGTATGACTTTGAAGATATATAGAGATATAACTCAAAGTCATAGGCACATGTAAGAGTACAGGGTGCTGGATCGACCCGTCATAAGAGATCTGCATGGGTCAAGTCATAAGCTTCTCTCATATACAAGCCATGTCACTATGCCCTTTGACCTGAGATCATCATGGATTCCTACATGACAAACGCTCAGCTTTGACCTAGTCAAAAGTCACTTTTGACCGAGTGATCATAAAGGCTATGCTCGGGCTTAGTGGTTTTTCATGCGGAGGAATGTGAATGGTCAAGATGGAATTTGTCCCTCACATTCGTAGAGAGATATTACTGGGCCCCTCGATGAGTGAGTCTGAGAAATGTATGGCCATACTGGAATGGAAGGGTAGTTCCATTTCTATATTCAGACTACTCAGGGATCGAGAAAGTAACGGTCAGGAACAGGAGGATGACGTTCTCCATGCCTCATCCTTGACCGAAATATCGTGTGACAAAAGGGACGTGATATGGTTGTATGAAAGGTTACATCGTTTATCGATCCTCATATGTTTTGGGTAGTCGTAATGCCTTGCTAGAGACCGCTTACGACTTGTGGGTCAGTATAGTAACTAGCCCACTGCCAACTTCATATGGGCCTACAGGGTCGCACACAAAACAGCCCAATACGAGCTATGATGTCCAGATTCATTGAATCTAAGAGATGTCTAGATTCAATGAATAATCTAGGGTGGATATATATTTTATATATATATAAATTAGTTTATATATATATTATATATATAATATAAGAGATATTTGTAAGATTTAATTTATAAGGATAAATTAAATCTCTATCATTTTTGAATTTGAATTTAAATGGATATGATCTATTTGAATTTGAAATTCAAATTGATAAGATATCTCAAATTTGATTTATGAGAATAAATCAAATATAATTCTGTCTTATCTTTATTTTAAATTAAATAAATAGGTGAATTAAATCTGTGGGACGGATTTAATATAAACCATATTTATTTAATTAGTTTCTTATTAAATTATGCAATATATGATATTGTATTAATTCAGAATTAATATAAGATTAATTCTGAAGCCCGGCCCTATTAGAAGCCCGATAGCTTCATATATATTTGACATTAGGAGCTAGGGTTCTACACACAAGACATCTCTACACACACATTCAGACGTGAGAAGAGGGGGTAGGGAGAGTGCAAAAGGTTTGCACATAAGAAACTGCCGAGATAGAGATGGTGAGGACGGAATCTCTAGAAAGCCCTAGAGGG
Organism: Leucaena leucocephala; assembly: GCA_037074615.1. Taxonomy (NCBI): domain Eukaryota; kingdom Viridiplantae; phylum Streptophyta; class Magnoliopsida; order Fabales; family Fabaceae; genus Leucaena; species Leucaena leucocephala. Next base: position 15,323,704 of record CM073565.1, on the reverse strand, counting down.
ACAAGAGGCGCTAGCACGTCGTTCGCGATTGGAACGCTGTTCGTGTGGATACCGGTAGAGGAAGCCGATCTGAGCTGTCGACTTCTACGATACGACCAGACACGAAGCAAGGTCGCGACCAGAACACGCTGAGGTCGCGACCATACGGGCATCTGAACGTCAGAAATCCGAAAAGAAGAGGCAGGTCGCGACTTGAAGATGACGAGGTCACGACTACAAACTCCAGAGACTTAAGGTCGCGACGAGAAGCAGAGGAGGTCGCGACTAAAATGTTCCAGAGGCGAAGAGTCGCGACTAGTGGACACTTAGGTCGCGACCAAAGCTTGAAACCGAAGGTAACACTTCTTTCTCCTTGACTTAAACACATTCGGTAGATCCTGGCTGGGAATGGAAAAAATTTTAAAGTTAATTTCCGCTGCGTGTCTTCCAATTCCCTTCAGTGGTATCAGAGCCATGCCGTTTTGTGTTTAAGTTAGGTTTGATTGTTGATACATGTGATGTATGTTAGACTTCTTAGCTGATTATATGATAACATGCGTGATATGTATGACATATATGGAATCTGTTTATGTATGACATATACGGAAGCTAAAAGGAAACTGAAATCGGTGGTGTATATCAATTGATTTGATCAATTAATATTGATGGGGTCTAAGGAAAAAGAATTAAGATTCTTGATTATTTATCAAAAAAAAAAAATTCTATTGGGGCGCTGCCCCACACCCCGCCCGCTAACCGCCGTGACTACCTGTTCGTAGTGCAACATAATCGTAAGATATGCTGGATTTTCTGATGTATGAATGTTTTGAAACATTTATTGCCCTTCAAATAGTATGAATTTTGATTCTTGAATGTTTGGGTATGGTGAACAATATGGCTCTAGATTACAAGTGTTGTAATTTTTCTAAATACGGCCTGCGTGTCGTGCCTTCCTCTAATGACTCTCGTTGTACATTCTCTTCTCATCTCACTCCCCTCGAATGTTAAAACGAGGTTTCCTTATGTACTTTTCCTATTCTAATTAGAGAGCTCCTCTCATTGGCTTGAGGGGACTTAGGATAGGTGAGCCATATTGTATCACATTTAAGATTATGCATCTTTTGATTAGATCACTGCATGTATGTTTTATATGCATAATACTTGTATGAGATACAACCGCGATACATGCATCTTATAAACCAGATAATTAATTAAACCCTCTAAAAGAAATCTTAAGTCATATGCCGTCAATTAATGAACACTTGTCAAAACCTCGATCGCTCATTTGTAGGTCCACCAAAGTAGGTGCATTTGAGTTATCTTGGGGAGATAAGCAAGAGTAATGGTGCTACTCTTATGTTTGTTATTGTTTGACTTAATTGATATTATCAAAACGGTTTTGGGTCTCAAGGCATTAGATGGGATTAAAACATGCCGGATCATATGATGATGGAATCCCATAAACATCTAAGAGTTACATGTGATGTAATTGGTAAAGTTGTTACCTACCTAAATAACTTAAAGTTGAGCGTCCTGCCAAAGCGGACTCAAGTTTAAGCCAAATATGGATCTTAGCCCACTAATTATTACATTGAGGGTTGTTTTATTCAGTGGGAGATTGCTAATTCGCTTGCATATTTTAATTGTAGAATCATGACGACTAGTAATACTGCTACATTATCGTTGCGATCTGTCCTTGAGAAGGACAAACTCAATGGGACAAACTTTCTTGACTGGTTCAAGAACTTGAGAATTGTTCTCAAGCAGGAAAGAAAGGTATATGTCCTAGATCAACCCATTCCTGAGGAGCCAGCAGCCAATGCTCCTAGAGCTCAGAGAGATTCTTATGCGAAGCATAAGGAAGACTCTGTTGATGTGGGATGCTTGATGCTTGCCACTATGGTTCCGGAGCTTCAAAGAGATCTGGAACACATGGAGGCTTATGAGATGATTGTGCATCTTAAGGAAATGTTCCAGCAACAGGCAAGGCAAGAGAGGTATGAGACCACTAAGGCCTTACATTCCTGCAGGATGGCTGAAGGTGCATCAGTGAGTACTCATGTCTTAAAGATGAAAGGGTACATAGATCACCTTGAAAGGCTTGGATTTCCCATGAGCCAGGAGTTAGCTACAGATTTGATCTTGAACTCACTCCCGGAAAGTTATGACCAGTTTGTCATGAACTACAACATGAACAACATGGAGAAATCTATTTCTGAACTGCATGGGATGCTTAAAACTGCTAAGCCGACTGTTAAGAAGAAGCCCAGTACTATTTTGATGGTTCAGAAAGGAAAGGGTATGAAAAAGAAAGGCAAGGGGAAGGGGAAGGGTCACGGCTCATCTGGTAAGACCAAAGAGTCAGGCAAGCCCGAAACCAAGCCTGCACCAAAGAAGGCAAAGCCTCCAAAGGAAGGAGTTTGCTTCTTCTGCAATGAACCGGGTCATTGGAAGAGGAATTGCAAACTCTACCTTGAAGATCTGAGAAAGAACAAGAAGGATAGCGGGGCTATCGCTTCAGGTATTTATGTTATAGACATTCATCTCTCTACTTCCACTACATGGGTATTAGATACTGCATGTGGTTCTCACATTTGTACAAATGTGCAGGGCCTAAAGGACAGTAGAAAGCTGAAGAAGGGCGAAGTTGACCTACGAGTTGGAAACAGAGCAAAAGTTGCTGCTCTAGCTGTAGGCACTTATGAATTAGTTCTGCCCACTGGGCTTTTGTTAGTTTTGAACAATTGCTATTATGTTCCTGCTTTGAGTAGTAACATTGTTTCTCTTTCTTATTTGGATAAGGAAGGTTACACTTCCATTTCTGGGAATGGTAAATGTTCTATTTATCGTAATGATATTTTCTATGCTCATGGTGATTTGCATGTTGATCATTACATATTAAACTTGGAACAACCCAATCATGGAAATATCTATAACATAGCCGCCAAAAGGGTCAAACCAAATGATTTGAATCCGACATACCTCTGGCACTGTCGTCTGGGCCATATAAATGAGAAACGCATTTCTAAACTCCATCAAGATGGATTTCTCAACTCATTTGATTTTGAATCATATGATACTTGCGAATCTTGTTTGTTAGGAAAGATGACAAAGTCGCCTTTCACTGGGCACAGTGAGAGGGCCACTTATTTGTTGGGCCTCATACATACAGATGTGTGTGGACCGATGAATACAAATGCCAGAAGAGGTTATTCGTACTTCATTACATTCATAGATGATTTCAGTAGATATGGCTACGTCTATCTAATGAAACATAAATCTGAATCTTTTGAAATGTTCAAGATATTTCAAAATGAAGTACAAAACCAGCTTGGTAAAACAATTAAAGCCCTTCGATCTGATCGAGGTGGTGAATATTTGAGCCAAGAGTTTATCGATCATCTTAGGAATTGTGGAATAGTCTCACAATTGACTCCTCCAGGAACACCACAATGGAATGGGGTTTCTGAACGGAGGAATCGAACACTATTAGATATGGTTCGATCCATGATGAGTCGAACAGATCTTCCACCATCCTTTTGGGGCCACGCCCTAGAGACAGCTGCGTTCACACTGAATCGTGTTCCATCTAAGGCAGTTGAAAAGACTCCGTATGAGATATGGACTGGGAGGAAACCTAGTTTGTCTTTTCTCAAGATTTGGGGATGTGAGGTCTATGTTAAGCAACAAGCCTCAGATAAGTTAGCACCCAAATCTTCAAAGTGCCTTTTTGTGGGATATCCTAAGGAAACCAAGGGATATTATGTCTATAACCCCACTGATAACAAAGTGTTTGTTGTCAGAAATGGTATCTTTCTAGAACGAGAATTTATCTTTAAAAGAACCACTGGGAGCAAGGTACACCTCGAAGAAGTTCGAGAGCCACAAGATGCCACAGAACTAGAGATGGAAAGTAGAGAAGACTCACAAGAAGTTGTTGAGACTCCTCAAGTCACGCAAGGCCCAAGGCGATCTAATAGGGCACGACTTCAGCCTCAGAGATATGGATTTCTGATTTCTGATAGTCGTGATGTGTTGCTCATTGAGCATAATGAGCCCACTACCTATCAAGAAGCTATAGTGAGACCAAACTCTGAAAAATGGCTTAATGCCATGAAGTCTGAGATGCAATCCATGTACGACAATAAGGTATGGACCTTAGTCGACCCGCCTGAAGGTGTAAAAATCGTCGGGTGCAAGTGGGTTTTTAAAGAGAAAACTGACATGGATGGCAATGTAAATGTCTTCAAGGCACGACTGGTTGCAAAAGGATTTACTCAAACTCATGGTATGGACTATGATGAGACCTTTTCCCCAGTTGCAATGGCCAAATCAATCAGAATCCTCCTTGCCATTGCAGCATATTATGACTATGAAATATGGCAGATGGACGTCAAGACAGCCTTCCTTAATGGAAAGCTCCTTGAGGATGTGTACATGACACAACCTGAAGGGTTTGTGCGTTCCGAGGACTCTGGTAAGGTATGCAAGCTTCAAAGGTCCATTTATGGACTGAAGCAAGCATCTCGGAGTTGGAATCATCGTTTTGATGAAGTAGTCAAAGAGTTTGGATTTCTTCAAAACATTGATGAACCTTGTGTGTACAAGAAGGTTAGTGGGAGCACAGTTGTATTTTTGGTACTCTATGTCGATGACATCCTACTCATTAGGAATGACATTCCTACCTTGCAGATTGTCAAGTCTTGGTTAGGAAAATCTTTCTCGATGAAAGACTTGGGTGAAGCCACCTACATCCTAGGAATTAGGATCTATAGAGATAGATCTAAAAGGCTTCTAGGACTGAGTCAGAGCACATATATAGACAAGATACTGCATAGGTTCAGTATGCAGGAATCAAAGAGGGGTTTCATACCCATGTCTCATGGTATTCACCTCAGCAAGGATTTGTGTCCTAGTACACCATATCAGCGAGGTCGTATGAGTAAGATTCCATATGCCTCAGCCATAGGATCTATCATGTACGCCATGTTATGTACTCGACCGGATGTCTCGTTTGCCTTAAGTATGACTAGCAGATATCAACAGGACCCTGGTGAGGGCCATTGGACTGCTGTCAAGAATATCCTTAAGTACTTAAGAAGGACTAAGGACTTATTCTTGGTCTATGGTGGATTGGATGACGAGCTCTATGTAACTGGTTACACAGATGCAAGTTTCCAAACTGACCAGGATGACCAGAAATGGCAATCTGGATACATATTTCTCCTAAATAATGGAGCAGTAAGCTGGAAGAGCTCTAAACAGAGCACTGTAGCAGATTCTGCAATGGAAGCCGAGTATATAGCAGCATTTGATGTAGCTAAAGAGGCTGTTTGGATCAGGAAGTTCATTACTGAACTAGGGGTGGTACCGACCATCTCAGATCCAATAACTTTGTTCTGTGACAATGGTAGTGACATTGCACAGGCCAAAGAGCCTTGGTCACATCAAAGGACCAAGCATATACTCAGGCGATTTCATCTCATCAGAGAAATCAATGATAGAGGTGATATAAAAAATATGCAAGGTAGCAAGAGAAGACAATGATGCTGATCCTTTAAACCGCTTGTCTAGGCAAAACATGAGCGTCATGTTAGGTCAATAGGATTGAGACAAATTAATGATTGTTCCTAGTGCAAGTGGGAGGATGTTGGAAATTGTGCCCTAGGGGCCAATCATTGTATCGGGTTATCACATTATTTGCATGTTTACTGTGATGACCATCCTTGGATAACTCGTGATCTTATCCTAAATGTCCCTGGTCGGTCATCTATGCGGGAGCAGAGATGAAATAAGACCAGTATGACTTTGAAGATATATAGAGATATAAATCAAAGTCATAGGCACATGTAAGAGTACAGGGTGCTGGACCGACCCGTCATGAGAGAGCTGCATGGGTCAAGTCATAAGCTTCTCTCATATACAAGCCATGTCACTATGCCCTTTGACCTGAGATCATCATGGATTCCTACATGACAAACGCTCAGCTTTGACCTAGTCAAAAGTCACTTTTGACCGAGTGATCATAAAGGCTATGCTCGGGCTTAGTGGTTTTTCATGCGGAGGAATGTGAATGGTCAAGATGGAATTTGTCCCTCACATTCGTAGAGAGATATTACTGGGCCCCTCGATGAGTGAGTCTGAGAAATGTATGGCCATACTGGAATGGAAGGGTAGTTCCATTTCTATATTCAGACTACTCAGGGATCGAGAAAGTAACGGTCAGGAACAGGAGGATGACGTTCTCCATGCCTCATCCTTGACCGAAATATCGTGTGACAAAAGGGACGTGATATGGTTGTATGAAAGGTTACATCGTTTATCGATCCTCATATGTTTTGGGTAGTCGTAATGCCTTGCTAGAGACCGCTTACGACTTGTGGGTCAGTATAGTAACTGGCCCACTGCCAACTTCATATGGGCCTACAGGGTCACACACAAAACAGCCCAATACGAGCTATGATGTCCAGATTCATTGAATCTAAGAGATGTCTAGATTTAATGAATAATCTAGGGTGGATATATATTTTATATATATATAAATTAGTTTATATATATATTATATATATAATATAAGAGATATTTGTAAGATTTAATTTATAAGGATAAATTAAATCTCTATCATTTTTGAATTTGAATTTAAATGGATATGATCTATTTGAATTTGAAATTCAAATTGATAAGATATCTCAAATTTGATTTATGAGAATAAATCAAATATAATTCTGTCTTATCTTTATTTTAAATTAAATAAATAATTGAATTAAATCTGTGGGACGGATTTAATATAAACCATATTTATTTAATTAGTTTCTTATTAAATTATGCAATATATGATATTGTATTAATTCAGAATTAATATCAGATTAATTCTGAAGCCCGGCCCTATTAGAAGCCCGATAGCTTCCTATATATTTGACATTAGGAGCTAGGGTTCTACACACAAGACATCTCTACACACACATTCAGACGTGAGAAGAGGGGGCAGGGAGAGTGCAAAAGGTTTGCACATAAGAAACTGCCGAGATAGAGATGGTGAGGACGGAATCTCTAGAAAGCCCTAGAGGGACAAGAGGCGCTAGCACGTCGTTCGCGATTGGAACGCTGTTCGTGTGGATACCGGTAGAGGAAGCCGATCTGAGCTGTCGACTTCTACGATACGACCAGACACGAAGCAAGGTCGCGACCAGAACACGCTGAGGTCGCGACCATACGGGCATCTGAACGTCAGAAATCCGAAAAGAAGAGGCAGGTCGCGACTTGAAGATGACGAGGTCACGACTACAAACTCCAGAGACTTAAGGTCGCGACAAGAAGCAGAGGAGGTCGCGACTAAAATGTTCCAGAGGCGAAGAGTCGCGACTAGTGGACACTTAGGTCGCGACCAAAGCTTGAAACCGAAGGTAACACTTCTTTCTCCTTGACTTAAACACATTCGGTAGATCCTGGCTGGGAATGGAAAAAATTTTAAAGTTAATTTCCGCTGCGTGTCTTCCAATTCCCTTCACTAAGATGAAACTATCACCTGAAAAATATTATAAAAATAGAGTGAGACTAACGTTTCAGTAACCAGCAGTTCTACTCATCATGAGTACTAACATATGCTCATGAGGCGTCAAGTGAGACCAATAACAAAATACAATATATGTAAAATAACATATTATCATAATAAAGTCAAATGAATAATCCACCCAAGTTTCTCTCCTCAAACCAACCAAACCGCCTTATTCCCGCCGACTAAACCCATGGGCTTGTAGTAACTACCCCTTGAACAGCTAACCGATTAAGTGATATGGATAGGCCAAAATCCACAGAGCACCTCACCAGACCATGGGTCCATTCCCCCTCGGTAAACAGGTGGGGCACGTCCCTCAATAAACTGATAGGATAAAAGCCATCCATTAAGCTCTGATGGAGGCTATACCACGTGGTAGAAATACAACTCCATCATCACACATCCCCAATGCATAATTATCAAAATAATCATATTAATCAAAATCTCAACAGCTTGATAAATATCACAAAAGGGCTTTTCTCAAGATAATAACTTTTTTCAAATTTTAATATCAAGATATAACTAGTTTATAATTTCAAGTAAACATTTTTAAATTAAACTTTAAGTCCCACAAGACTATTTTTAATAAAAATAATCAAATAAATTTTCTCAATATAATTATATCAATATCAATAGATTTATATATATCAAAACATTCACAAACATCATATTAGCACACATAACCAGTAGAAAGTGGTTACCTTATTTTGGGAATAGGAAAGGGACTAAGAGAGGATTAAAAAGAGAAGAGTCGACTCAATAATTAAATTTGAGGAATAACTCAGAGTCTTAACTCTATTTATAAAGCCATAATAATAATTCAAAATTCAATTTCATATCTTATCTTTATTAAAATTTTATCAGATATAGTAATTTAAAATTTAAACTATATTATTATAGTATAAATAAATATATTCTTATTATATATGTATTTAATCAAAGATATGGGTATATTATTTTTTTTATCAGAATTCTATCAGGTATTTTAAAATTTAAACCATATTTTTAAAATAAAATTGTATATATAAATCTGAATTCAAATCCTAATAAATTCTTAATTAATAGTAACAATCAAATCATAAGATTCTAAATAAGATAAAAATAGGATAATCTATATATTATATCATATTTTATTAAAACTAATAAAACTAATAAACTATAATAATTTAATTAGATAATATTTTTAAATTATTCATAAATAATATTTTAAATTTTACTTAAATATAAGGATAAAAATTGGGATGTTACACTACTCGTCAGAGAATGGTGTGCTAATTACAAATATCATTAATGTACATTAAAAATATAAATATCCACAACTAAATGAAGCATTTAATAAATTAATTTAATCAACAAATATGACTAAATAATTTAATTTAAATTCTCACACTACTTTATGCACCCAAAAATATTTAGTAATTAATTTCAACTGAAAAGGCTTTTACAAAATTAAATAGTTAATGTAATTGCCTAAAAATAAATGTACAAAAATAGGAAATTAAATAACAAATAAAAATTAAAATTTGTAAACACATTTTTCAAATGAAAAAATAATGAAGAAATTAATTTTCTTTTATTTAAACATTTTGCAGTGCATGTAATAGTAATTAAAAGGACATATTAAAATTAAAAAAATTTAATTTATTTTGAACAAATATATTCTAAAAAATCAAATTAAATAGACCAAAATATTTGTTTTAAAAATAAAATTAAATGGCCTATACACAAAAGTTTAAGATAGAGCCCAAGAATATTTTCTAAAATCAAAACAAAAAATGTCTAGGCCCAAAGCATTTTTTTAGAAGCAAACAAGCAACCCAAAACACGACAGCCTAATCTGATTTTTTAAAAAAAAATATATTGACAGCCCAATGCTTTTCGGCCTAACAAGCTCTTATCAACCAAAAAAATAATAATTATTTTTTTTTATTTTTTTTTATTTTTGCCCAATCATAATGCTTGGGAATTTAGGTTTCGAAGATGAAGCCAAAGTATAATATATATATATATATATATATATAAGTTCATTTAATAGGAAAAATTGTTGGAATAAAAATATCTCATTCATAATATAATTAATCCAGAGTATAATATATATAAGTATAAAATTTATATGAGATGCAGTGGAAGATTTATAAATACTTCTTGTCATTGGCTTAATTGATTTGAGAAGAGATAAAATTTAATTTAGAGACATGTCAATCAGAGAATATTGTTAGATAAAAGAACAAGTCCTTTCAGCTAGTAATTAGGCAAAGTGATGGCAACTTGTGTAATGCCATCGCCAATGGGGAACCTTCAAAAAGTGAGCTGAGAAAATTGTATCGCTCTGGAATTTAGAAACTATCACACAAATAATTATTTTAAATTAATTTCTACTATTAGAAAATTAACCTTAATAATTGAGTCAATAACCCACTTTAGATTGGGCCCAAATGATTACAAGTCACACTCAAAAATATTTATTAATTATTCTAATTAATATCTAAATAGTATAATAATAATAAATATCTCACAAAAATCTCATTTAAATCTAACCAAAATACTCAAATGCTACATTGGTCCATCAAATTCAACAAGTTTCTATCAAGTTGGGATGATCATTTCAGTGATTAGAGAGGGAATCAAAGTGAAATAATATCCTCACGATCGTTTAGAAGTTATGTTGTTTCCCTTGAATCAATTTTAATTGTTATTCCCTTCTTATATTATGGGATAGAGAGATAGTTGCAAGTTTAATTTGTTTTTAATCAAATGTATTTGATTGGCTTTTGTTTGATGCCTAATCATTATAGGATATACAAGAATTATCATTATGTTCTTGGTGCTTCTAAAATTGATCTTGATGATGATTGAAATACTTGGGTACGCTTTTTTCCTAAAATATGATATATTTATAATATGTTGCAATCCCAATTTAAAGTCACTCAAATGCATTCTATTAGCCATAAACTATTAACTATTTGCTTGGAGAGTGATGATTGAGGTCTAGTGTTAAACAATGGTGATTGCAGTTGGTCATCTAGCATGTTGAGAAAATAAAAAGAAGAAAAAAAATAATTGAATATTGTTATAAGTGCCATATGATGTGTGGATGTTCATAACTTCATGGCTCTTAGGATTTCTCATGGTTAATGTCATTATATCCTATAACTCTCAAATTGAAGGGTCTCTTGTATTTATTCCATATAACCTCCAATTGTATAATTATGTTGCATAATGTTTTTCTTTATATACTTGTAACTCTTTAAATTAGTCTTTAATGTTAGTGTCCTATAAATAGAAGATGATGTATACACATTTAGGATAATCATATGAATGAGAATCACTTCCCAATTCTCCTTTAATTTCTCTCTTCGCTTCTCTATCTTCCTTATCTCAATCTCTTGCATTTTCTTATTTTCATAATACGTTACCAGCACGAATTCGTTCCGAAAAATTTGAGATATGAGCTACATGTAGATTCATATGTTCTTATGATATATAATGATCATCTATATTAGTTTTTCTTTGCCCAATTTTCCCTTTTACCTTATTATCATGTCCAAGCTTCATTTTCTATACATCTACTACATAATTGTTTCTTTTATGTTATTTATTTTATTGTACTTTTCTATTCATTCTAATTTTGTTCTTAGATTATATATATGTCAACAATATATATATATGTGTGTGTGTGTGTGTATTTATGCGCATAATCTTATGAGATTGATTACATATTCTTACGCATATGTGCCAACAATATCCCTTTCGTTTGGTATTTTTTAACGTTGTTTTTTTTTATATATATATATATATATATATATATCTTTATATTGTTTATTTAATTTATTTACATTGATACGTAAGAGTATTATATATGATTGTATGATTTACATGATTATGGGTTTATTTGTTGTTTTTAATATATTTTGTTTCAGTATTATTATTATCCTGATTTAGATTGATGTCTACTATTTATATTGATTTATATTTTAATAAATTTATTTATCTCTTGTATATTATTCCTCTCTCTCTATATATATATATGTAATCTTATGGTTCATATAAATAACAATAGTAAGAAACATATTGTGACAATTTGATGATACAAATATCAAAACTTTGAAGGCTAATAATTCAAACATTCAATAACACAAAAGAACTATTAATTTTGAAAGATTTTTGCTATGATCTTGAAAACTAATATTGAAAAATTGATGATGTGCTGTTGAAAGCAAAGAAAATGTCTAGAAAAGGGATAATGAACACGATCACACTTCATTCATGGAAGTGGAAATTTTGAGTTAAAAAAGGGGTTGTTTTGTGACCAAATGACAAGAAACTATAATCCTTTTAATATGGTTACTTTGCAAAAAGGTCCCTTAGTGATAAAAAAGGGCATATATTTACAAAAGAATTGTTGATAATTTGGTGGTTATAGATGGTATTTTTGCCATGTCTTGAAGGCCAATAATTCAAGAACTTTATCCTAGTCCTGAAGACTCGTAGTATATGATAGCCGCGTGCCTACAAAAGACATATCAACAATATATAAATTGGCCTTTAAAATTCAATAACCAAGATTCATGGCTTTTGAAGAAGATAATGTCTTGCCATGTTGAAGTACATATATCTCCATGGTCATTGAAATAGATTTCTGACCAAAGGTTGTGATGATATGGCTTAAAACCATATAGACAAATGGCTATAAATTTATTTAAAGTGAAAAACAAATGGTTATGAAGCCATAAAGGATCATGAGAAAATGCCAAAATGTAGTAATGAAATCAAATAACTTAAAAGGTGATCATATTATGATATCGATGTACTTTATTTTGCTATTTCTGTGCAAATTAAGTAGATGATATAATATTCATATCTTATTCATTTTATTTCCTATTCATTTATGCAATATGTAAGCATTCTTCCAAATGACAAATTTTGAATGTTGCAAATAAGTAATATATAGTATCTTAATTATATTAATGCTGGAAAGTTTAAAACGGTAGAGTGAATTTGCACTTTATTCTCAAAAGCTCACTATAGAGGATTTCATGTATATATATTGTGTTGGAAAGTGGGCTGATCCACCTTTGGTGGATTAGACCCAAACCTAATAGACATTGGGGCCATTGTGAGAATAAGGGAGAGAGTGGGGTATATATGTGTAATACACCCTATATGAAAAGAAGTGGGAGTTATCCACCGGATATGTAGGAGAAGGACGTGGGGAAGTGGGTAAGTTTTATACATAAGAGAAAGAAGCATTTTTTCTCTGAGTGGTTGCTCTGAATCTCTGCGTCCAAAGCTCTGTTCTTCTTCCTTGAGTGTCATTTGCTATGTGAATGTACCAGAGTCCATACAAGGTACTCTAGTTTCGTGTGGGTATCTCGGTGAACAAAAAAAGATCCAAGGTACGCCCAAAATCTTACAGTGGTATCATGAGCAAGGTTCTGTGCTTCTGTATGCTTCTAAGTATTTTTTTGTTTTCTGGCTATGCACTGTTTTGTATGCTTATTTATGTTTTAAAGTGTTTATTTTGTGATAACATGTATGGAGCATGCATTTAAACCATAAAACAGAAGTAAACTCACCATCTACCGAACAGAGATCTTTTGTTCAAAATTAGGTAATTAGAAAACAGCATTTTTTAGGCCTTGAAATTAGTCCCATTGCATAGAGCACAAAAAAATGAAGAAAATGACACCAATAACATCGAAATCGGACGTCGAATGGAGAAGTTATGACTAAAAAACTCAGACCCGACCTGTTTTTCAACCGGGTCTATATGACCTGGCTAGAAGTTAGGGATGATCAAAACTGTGCGTTTTGATCATCCCCAAAACGGTGTCGTAAAAAAAATAATTATTGTGCTATCTGCAGCCGAGTTAAAAGAAAATATTTTTGGACTGCTACTAGGCCAAATCTATTACAAAAAAAAAGTTTAAATTATTAAATTATTAAAAAATTGGACCTACAATTATATTATTAAAAAAATTTGAAAAAAATAAGGAAAAATCTTGTGGCTGACACATGGCAGCACTAGACTGGTGTGTGTAATACACGCGCCAGTAGCCGAGAGTGGGATTTGTTTAGTTTTCTAATTTTTCCTAAATTTTTTCTTCTTGGGACACCTGAAAGAGCGTGGGACCACTGATTAAGGTGCAGTTTGTTCCTAAAAATTCCTAAAATCAAGATCTTTATTTTAATATACAATTTGCCTAATTTTGAGAGCAATTTTGGATCTATTTATGAATATTAAGTGTATTTTTTGACTTTTTTGTTTAAAAATTACAAAAAAGTTATGATAATTAATTTTTTTTATTATTTAGGTGAAAATGACTTCATCTAGCATTGAATAACTGGGATATAGCTTATATGATAACATCTCATTCCTGGATGATGTCAATAACCTAGAGAAGAACCTTCATAAGGACCCTGAGGGGGAACCTGAAGAGGATCCACAACAAGAACTTGATGAACTTTCTGAAGAAGACCTAGAGGAGTTAGTGGAGGAAGTTTCACGAGAGGAACCAAAAGTAATGTATGATTTCGGACTGAGGTCGGAAACTTTATTTTCCATCGAACCCCTTACCGAGTAGCCTTTCATGGTTTCTTCAAACTCAAACTCCAAGACAGTGCCTATTCTTCATGATCAATCTCCAGTTGAGGACGGAGAGGAAGTAAGCCAACCTCTTACCCCTGCTTTGGCCATGACCATAGCTAAAAGAGATGCAGCCAAACTAACAAATATAAATGGCATTAATGACGTGATTGGCTATTACATTGGATTTATGACAGATAAGGAGAATACTAAATTCTACCTAAAAGTCATAATGGAGTATATAAGAACAACTAGGGTTAGAGGCAAGCATAGACGAGGATCCATAAGCAAAATGTATCAGTTTAAAACAATAGAATTTGTATCTAACCTTCACAAGCTACCTCATAAGCTTAAGAAGCTAAGAAAAATGATGTTAGAATACTGTAATGCTCATATCAAATGATGTATATTCATATTTAATTTCTACTACTTTGCTTTGTTAAGGACATGTTTTATTACTCTTTCTTTGTAAAGACTTGCCATTTATTACATGCCTTATATGCAAGAGAAATATGTTTCATTTCATTACTTTATCTAGTTATGATTCATGTATACTTTTTATAAGTGGGAACCTTTTAGATAATGATTATTCTAAAAGTAAAATTTGATGAGAATAGGGCTTATATTAATTTTGATAGGAAGTGATGCCGTTGCTAGTGCCTATATGATGGGAGGTACAAATGTATTCTCCTAATCATGGGTCTAGTCATGTTATTATTTTCTGATAAAAAATAATAAAAGTACATGACATTGTATACTTTACATTTGCTATATATATAAATTCACTTAAATGTTCTATGATTCAATAAATTAATATGGGATAGGTTTGTCACAGAACCAATATTGAACAATAGCATCAAAGAACATTATTGTTGAATTGAACAAGGTGGAAAAACTCAACAGGGACAACTGGGATATTTGGCACCGAAAGGTCCAATATATTCTAGAAGAACAGGATGCAATTGAGCCATTAATAATAGCAATGGTAGAGCCTAAGGTTGGAAATACGGTCTAGCATAGGAGAGACCAAGAAGCATACCTATTCTGAAAAAGGAAGAATGGCATATCAAGAATCACACTGTTGAGTGCAATGGCTGATGATTTGATATGTGAGTTTGAGACACACAGAATGGCACAAGCTATGTGGATTACCTTAAAGGATAAGTTTGGTGGAGTCTCCATGACTAAGCTTAGAAGGTTGACGATTAAATTTGATACCTATAAGCTAAAACTAAATAATCCTATGAGGCAACATCTAAGAGAGATGTCCAACATGATTCGTGAATTGAAGGAGGCTGGACATAATCTATTTGATGAGCAGCAAGTGCAGGCTATCATCAGGTCGCTCCCTCCAGTTAAGAGCACATGAAAGTTAATCTGATCCATAATGAAAATATCATCACTTTCAATGATGTAGCTAAGTATTTGGAGCTAGAGGATGAACGTCTGGAGGCTTATAAGGCAACTGGATAAGCCTATTTGATCAAAAATGTTGGTCCTTCCCAATCAAAGCCTGAATTCAAAAAGGGCAAGAAATTTCAGAAAAATAGGAAGAAACGCGCTCTTCCACCCAAGAAAGGTAAGCAACAATACAAGAAGAAGAGAAAGAAAGGCGGCAAGAAAAAGCGAGACCTAAAGAAGGTCAAATGCATTGCCTGCCACAATATGGGATATTTCGCACATGACTATTCTAAACAGACCGAGAGCGTAAAGGTAACATTGAATTATGTGAATTCATATGTCTCATTTATTTCTAGTACTATTTTTCTAAAAGAACCTATTTCATTTTCTTGGATTATTGACTCAGGCTCCACGCCATGTAAGTCGAGATCGAAGATCTTTCATGGAATATCGCCAGTTCCAGTTTCAAAGCAAGTGGCTTTACATTGACAATAATGCAAGGATCAAGGTTCGAGATATTGGCACCTGCAAACTTGTTTTACGTGGTAGAAAGACCTTGATATTGCATGATGTGCTTCATGCTCCCAACATCTGACGGAATTTAATTTCTGTAATTTTCTTATTAGACTTTGGATTCAATGTAAACTTTTGTAATAAAGTTGTAGACATTTATAGCAACTTAATATTTTATGGTTTAGCTTTTCGATTTCAAAAGTTCTTTATTTTGGATGTTGCTGGTAATTTTAATGCTCACGATTGTTTTGCTATTACTTCAAACAATCCTGATATGAATATATGGCATACTAGATTAGGACATATTAATCAAAATAGAATGATTAAACTGGAAAAAGAAGGCTTGTTGGGGGTAATCCCTAACATGGATATGTCATTATGCGAAAAGTTGTCTAGCTGGTAAGGCTACTAGAAAACCATTCGGTAAGGGAACACGAGCCAAAAATCTGTTGCAATTAATCTATTATGATATTTACTGTCCAATAAGTATGAGGGCGAGACACAGAATTTGGTATTTTATTACTTTTATTAATGATTTTTCATATATGGTCATGACTATTTGATTTCACATAAGTCTGAGGCATAAAAGTGCTTTAGATGATACATAAATGAAGTAGAAAATTAAATGGACAATAAAATCAAGGCATTACACACTGATTGAGGTCATAAATACTTTCGGATCAATTCAAATAGTTTGTGAAGAAAAAGAGATTATTAGGCAACTAATTATCCCTAGCACACCTTAATAGAATGAGGTTGCTTAAAGAAGAAATAGAATTCTTCTAGATATGGTTAGGTCTATGATAGATGAGGCAAACCTTCCAATTTCACATTGGGGTGATGCTTTATTGAAGGCAACCTTCATACTTAACCGTGTGCCCTCTAAGTCAATCGCTTCCACACCCTACGACTTATGGACTAAATGCCAACCAAATCTAAGCATCCTTAGACCTTGGGGCTCGGCGGCCTATATCTATGACAATTCTCATTGACATGGGAAACTGGGTCCTAGAGGAAAGAAATATATTTTCATAAGGTACTCTGAACCCTAAAAAGAATATGTATTCATAAGTGAAATTGAAGATGGGACAGTGACTAAAACAGAATCAAGAGATGTTGTATTCATTGAAACAGAATTTCCTAGTAGGGGAGATGTTGACCGCATTATATCTCTTTATGAGACTCAAGAACATGATAATGATGAATAAATTGACAGACTAGAATCCTCTAGGTATGTCAATCTGAGTGGGAGTCAAGAACAGTCAACACAAAGACTGAGACAAATGAGAAAAGATAAACAAGTTGCTCTGATCAGAAGGAGTAACAGGAAAAATACTCCAAAGAGACGCTTCTAAATAGAAGGTGAAGCACTCTTAGTTACTCCCGCACTATTCATGAGGCATTCGCAAGTCCTGCCAAGAAGGAATAGAAGAAAGCAATGAAAGAGGGAATGGACTGAGTGATGAAAAATCAAGTTTAGGAATTGGTTGATCTGCCAAAAAGGCGTAAAGCCATTGGGAACAAGTAGGTTCCCAAAATCAAGAGAAAGGTGGATGGATCAATTGACAAATTCAAAACTCGGTTGATTGCAAAGGGATATATACAACAGGAAGGTATAGATTATGAGGATACTTTTTCACCTGTTGTGCGCTTCAATTCTATAAGGCTTATTCTGGTAATTATAAACAGTTTAAACCTGGAGTTACATCAGATGGATGTAAAAACCGCATTCCTAAATAGTGATCTAGATGAAGAAATATATATGGAATAACCAATAGGTTTTATTGAAAAAGGGTTTAAACACAAGAAGTGTAAACTCAAAAGATCCATTTATAGATTAAAATAGTCATCCAGACAGTGGTACTTGAGGTTTCACAAGGCGATAACCTCATATAACTTTCAGATGATAGAGGAAGACCACTATGTCTACGTTAAGCGGTTTGAGGGTACCTTTATAATACTATCCTTATACGTAGATGACATACTCTTAGCCAGAAATAGTCTTGACTTAGTGATAGTTATTAAAGAATAGCTTTCATCGAATTTTGAGATGAAAGACATGGGTGAAGCTGAATACACACTTGGAGTCAAGATTCAAAGGTATCACTCTAAGAGAATCCTCACTATTTCACAAGAGAATTATATCAAGAAGATACTTGAGCGATTCAATATGAGTGGTTGTAATCCCATAGATATCCTTGTAGCCAGTGGAGTGGCCTTGAGTTCTGACATGTGTTCCAAAAATGAATTAGACAAAAAAGCAAATGGAAAAAGTTCTATATGCTAGTGCCGTTGGTAGCCTGATGTATGCGATGATGTGTACAATACCATATATTTATTATGCCATGGGGCTAGTTAGCATATTCCAATCCAACCCTGGTGAGAAACATTGGAAAATAGTGAAGAGGATCTTGAGTGTGTTATCAAGGAAGCGATCTACGCCTAGTCAGATATTCCAACACTGATATAGACAGTGATGAAGAAGAACAAAGATCAACTTCAGGATACACCTTCTTACTTAACAACGGTGCCATATGTTGAAGTAGCAAGAAGCATACGTGTATTGCTTTACACTCTATGGAAGTTGAGTTTGTGGCATGCACTGCAACAGTGCAAGAGGCTGTTTGGCTGAAGAGATTTATCAAACACCTAGGATTTGGGAACGAGAGTACCAATCTGGTGTTGATACACTATGATAACACTACAACCATAGCCTACACCAAAGACATTAAGTATCACAACAAGACCAAACATAATGATATCAAGTATAACTTTGTGAAGAGCACAGAAAATTATAACTGTACAATACATTTAAACCAAATGTATGGTTACAGACCCCCTGACTAAGCAATAGGCAAAGAAACATTTGAGAAATATGTAAAAGTCATTGGCATGCAAAAAATATAAAATTACAGATTGCATATAATATCTTGTTTTCATTAATGATATCATGTCATTTATTATTACTCATATGTTTGAGTAAAAGTATACAATGTCTAGTATGTCGTATAGGTTAAAAAGTTTTGCTCTCTTACACGAGCAACCGCCTTTGATACTAGAGAAGCGTTCAAAGATGAGACATGTATTCACCAGTAAAGCAACAAGAGTACTAATATGGTAAAGAAGAAACATAATAAATGTCACCTTGGCTTAAAAAGTGCAGTAAGTCAAAATGGGATCCGTAAGTATAGGTATAGACTGAACTATGGATACCCACATCCATGAAACCTGTAGCCAGATAACAAATTCTTCAAAATTGACGTCATATTATATGAATAGAATTGAAGAATTTGGGTTTAGATACTATGAGTGTTTGGACTTAAGTCTATACGGTGTGATTGATAGAATCAAAATGATGTACACTCTTATAGGATAGAGGAACACCGTAACATGTGATTCATATCACGTGCTAAAGAACCGCAAATAGAAAGCAAGTGAATCAATCCCTGCTTCATTGTTGTGTGAGTTTCAGAAAGGTATCATCCTTTCGTTAATGTCCTTTGACTTTGACAGTATTATGAAGGTATGTTTCAGCGATTGCTACTTTAGTATATGTCCTATGGTCAAATTATATATGAACCAAAGGTATTATACTAGGAAAGTGGTTGATTCATATCAAAATGATATATGGGCGAAAGAAAGATTGTCAGAATATACACATCCATGCTGGTGTCTGTGATCGATCATTTGTGATATTATTTTGTTAATTTCATAAGTGTGGATATTATGCATAAGTGGAGGCTATATGAGTTATATGCTGACACAAGTGGGATTAGATTAGCCATAAGAAAAGTGTATATAGATAAATCTAGGACATTCAAGGCACTATAACATATTTGATCGAGCTGCACTAAAAGGTTTCTTTGTGCTGGTCTCTATAAAAGGATTTCTAGTACAAACGTCCAAATGGAGACGTCATGCCTATGCAGTTACGGCAAAGCACCTAGTATGAAAGAAGGAAGAGAATGAGATTGGACCCATGACATCTAATCCATTAAATGTGAGTGGGAGATGTTGAAAAGTGGTTTGATCCATCTTTGGTGGATTAGACCCAAACCCAATAGCCATTGGAGCTATTGTGAGAATAAGGGAGAGAGTGGGGTATATATGTGTAACATACCCCATATGAAAAGAAGTGGGAGTTACCCATCGGATATAAAGGAGTAGGACGTGGGAAAGTGGGTAAGTTTTATTTTTGAATCCCATTTCCCCTCCTTTCATGCGGGCATAAACACAGAAGAGAAAGAAGCATTTTTTCTCTGAGTGGTTGCTCTGAATATCTCCTTCTGCGTCCGAAGCTCTGTTCTTCTTCCTTGAGTGTCATTTGTTGTGTGAATGTACCAAAGTCCATACAAGGTGCTTTGATTTTGTGCGGATATCTCGGTGAACTAGAAAAGATCTAAGGTACGCCCGAAATTTTACATATTGGAATTAAATTATTTCTATTGTAACATTTGAGAGAGAGAAATAAAAATTATATATTTATATCACATTTGAACTGGGAGAATGATGATTTATTTTATGAGAAATCTTACCTGTGGGGATGCTTCCTTGCTGAAGTGGGAGGATTTATCTTTTATTGTTGGGTCTAATTTACGAGTCGGATTAGCATCTTCAATATTTATTAGCGACCATAACTGCATAACTGCTCACAGTTATAGTTGCTCTCAGCAGCATGCAGCCTTTTAAAGGTGGTCAAGATTTACATCGTTCATTAATATTTTTAAGTTAGTGGGCTAGGAAGATGTTAAATTAATGATTATCATCATGAACATACAGTAACGGTGATGTCAACTGAAATAGAATCAACCAACAAACAGAATCAAAACCAGAGAAATTGGGCAATTCTCAAGTACTGTATTATTCAAAGTTCATCACAGAGGACAGGCACAGAGGGAAAGGAAGGGTACAATCATATATATATATATATATATACATATATTTCTATTTAAGACAATCATATTGAGGGCACTATCAGATAATGAATGTGGATACCTCTCCTGAGTCTTGATAGAGATTCGAACTTTAATTCGTTATGTTTTGAGGTACTGGCCCTTTTTGTTAGACTAGACCGGCTTTGGTCCTCTGGCCATTCTCTTCCACCATACTCAGCCCACGAGTCCAAAGCCCAATAGTCACATAATCTGGCCCATTAGCTACTACCTCATTGACTGTATGTCCTTCACATCTTCAGACTTTGTTGGACAAAAATCGCATGGGAATTAATCCCATCACTGACAACTTTTAATTGAATTGGGCTTTTGCCCTCGTTTTCTACCCAAAAAAAAAAAAAACAGAACCAAGGACAAACGGAGATGCTTTTGTTTATGTGCGAATGCGATGAAGACGATAAGGAGATAGAAAATCCATCTGCCTGAGTTTTTGCTGGTTCCTTGAGGAGTTTGTCTTACTTCTCAAGTTCTGTGTCTTACAATCTCATTAAACCATAACAAGTATAGGCATATATTATTTCTGTTTTTTAATATAAGACATATTTGACTTTTTTTTATAAATTAATTAAATTAAATAAATCAGTCAATTATAACTAATTATATTAAAATTAATTAACTAATTTAGATAGTTTAAAAAGTATATGATATAAATTTTTTGAGAGGTTATATTTTGTTAAAATTAACTGATTTATTTTATTTCTTTAATCTATTTAAAATAGTCAATTGAGCCTTATATTAAATAATGTATGTATGTTGTCAAAGTTTCATAGCGCAGTCAGTATCCACCTTGTCACTATTTAGCCATCTGTATTCTTAGTCATCAGACACATAAGCTCCAACTTTTTTCTATTCTCTGAGGGAGAACCAACAGTTATAACGGAGAAATCAGCAAGGAGTTTATTAAATAATAAGAACTTAATTATGAGGACTATGGGATTAATCTTCCCCTTTTTTTAATCAAAACATTGCGCATGATTGAACTCAAGAAAAGTGATTAATTTCGCCTCCATCCCCACTTAAATCTGAAATGATTAGTTGTTAATTGAGAAAAAAAATAAACAAATTAAGCCTGCTTAAAAATAGCATATTTGGTAACCATCTCATTCTTAATTATATAATCGAAGACCAGCGTACTGCCCTAATCTAATTAATGAATGGCTATTATTTGAACACTTTAATCACTAGCAAACCCATTACATCTAAATTGTTGGGGAAGAATGAAAATAATTTCTTAAATTTTAAATCTTACTTTTCATTGTCATGTACAAAACTAGGTATAAAAGTCATATATAAAATTAAATTTTATTTTTTTATAATATTAATCAGACATATTACTAGGTATCTTAATTTCAGGATTTATAGTTATCCCTCCCAACATAGGTATCTCATCTAGAAATCGAATTCGAGATCTAGAAGGATCTAGCGGAGTTTTTATATAATTTTATTTTCATGACTATTAACTTTTATTTTTATATTTTTATATCAAATTAACCCACCTAAGCTTGCTTTTGACTGCTTGGTTAATGTTAAAATTAGATAGTTGAGATTTAAGAAATTAATATTTTAATTTATTTTTATATATTTTTGAAATTTTTTATTTTTTTACGTTCTAAGTCTAAAATTTAAAACAAAAATAATTTCTAGCTATTATTTTTTCAAAAAAAAAAATTGATGGCCTGTTCATCGATAATTATTTCTAAACGTAGATAAAACTTAAGAGTTAGCTTTAACCTAAAATCATTTTTAACCTCCATATATTAATAAGCATGGTAATATTTCCTAAACGTTTACATTATTCGATAATTCGTCAAAGATAATTTCTTAATTAAAAACAATTCAGAAAAATAAAGAAATCTTAGGAGTTAGTCCTCAGCAATGTTAGTATTGTTATGCGATCAAGAAACCCTAGAGTCAGATACTATTTAGTCAAAAGATGTACTTGTTGCTCCCAAATTAAGTAATTAAGATCATCCAATTTCACTGTCACTTTCTTGTTCATAAAGAGAAGAGGTGTCGATGATACTGGAGGATCTTTCATTTAGGTTCAGTTCAAAGTGATGACATGATGCATGTCTCTTATACCATACAAATGATAGGGAAAAGAGAGAATATATAAGAGAAAGTGATGAAACTGATCACCGTATCTCAAGGAATAAAATGTCAAAGATATACTTTTATGTTGTGTTCTTTTTATCATACAACTGAATTTAGTTGCATTTAGTGATAATTAAATTAGATCCAGCTAGACTCAAGGCCTAACAGATCAATACAGGCACAATATCATAATACACTAACAAGCAACGAATACAAATAGAAAACAAAACTTAAATTGGAGCGACTAAACTTTCATTTATTGAGTTAAAGTTTTAAACATTTTGCCGATCGCCTTTTGCCGACCGTAGAGGTGCATCGTCATTTCCCTTTCTCACCTGGACCCTTGGGCTACGTCCTCTTAGAAGCCAAAAATAGAGGTCTGCTAGTCGAGACCGGACACAAAATCTATTGTCTTCGTAATTCAAATTCTCATAATCTCTAACACCATTTTTCTTAAAGAATGGGAGAGAATTAGGGAGAATTCACAAATTTAGTCCACTAGGAGATGAGAGTTGTGTGCAGTACCGAGTTACTACTCTCTCTTTTTATATATGGAAAAAATGGACTATAATTTTAAATTTTAAATACTTAATATAAATATTTAAAATTAAAAGTTTGCAAGAGGAAAATAGTGTTATTAAAATTTTTCATTCAAATAAAATAAAGTAACACTGATAGAATCAGATTACTCGAATTTTTTTCCAATAAGAAAATATTCCATTATACTATCTCCGATCCTTAATATAAGATCTAACTTAATTAATTTGGTAGATTAAAAAAATTAGTTAAATTAGTTATTTGTAATAATTATGTGTTGGCTTCTCTAAAATACCCTATTTAATCATGTGTATTTGAACTAATTTTTCCTTTGAACTACAATCCCTTTAATATGGGCAATAATATATAGGGATACTTTGAGGATATATTATAATTTTAGTAGACAAAGGGCCCGTTTTCTGGAGAAGAGCTTATGGAAAAAATACGATTATGAATAAATGAGTTTTTCGATGGGTATTACCATAATGACTTTTGTGATTAGTCAATTACCAGAAAAGGTATGAGATAAATAATTATTTTAATTTATTTATTATTAATTATTGTTCATCATCATCCTCTTCTGCTCCCGATAATGATGACGCTGCTCCATTGCCCAGCCACGCTACTTGGCCTCCACTTGCAATCGCGAGACCTGAAGAAGCCTATGAATTGAAGAAGAAGACGCAAAAGAACCTCTGTGACTTCCACCGATGGTGACTTTCAGAGGACGGAGACCACCTTTGCAGATCTGCCACTCCTCTATAGATTGCCAGACAGAGATTGCCAGCTGTAGAGAGGAGAAAGAGGAGAGAGGACGGACTAAAAGGCGATAAAAGTTAGCCAGTGATGACAGAGATGGAAATGAGTAGAGAATAAGCGACCGCGAGAGAAGAGGGAAGAGAAGAAGGGTGTCGGCAGAGGGAGGAGAGAGAGTGTGAAAAAGATAT
Organism: Leucaena leucocephala; assembly: GCA_037074615.1. NCBI lineage: Eukaryota > Viridiplantae > Streptophyta > Magnoliopsida > Fabales > Fabaceae > Leucaena > Leucaena leucocephala. The sequence continues at coordinate 15,299,140 of CM073565.1, read as the reverse complement.
GGATAAAATGGTAATTGGACTGTCCATAAGCACTTTTTCCTACCCATAAGTTATTCCTATCAGCTTATCTGAAACCTAAGTTTGAACCAGCTTTTGATCCATAAGCAGTTAGAGTTTTGAAGGCTGTTTGTTAAACTTTTGGCCCAAGCCCCTTTATGAAATCTTAGGTTTGAGGAGAAACCAAACACCCATAATGACTTTACTAGGTGGGTCCTTGGTACCTTGATGAATAGATAGATTTCTTTTGAACCAAATAGTGTTGATTAGGGACCTTAGACATTTTTCAACTAAAAAGTTAGAGAGAGACGCTAGTTTTTTCATGATTCCTAACAAGTGTGATCCTTAGACTCAGCCACTGAACCGGCCTTTGGGTGGTCTAGGAGTTGAGAAGGAGAGGTTTGATGATTATAAGCACGAATAGTATTAAGGGAAATAGGGAATCCTTTATGGAGAACCCTCTGAGCCTAAAGGTTAACCAGGAGAATCTAGTATGGAAAAATAGAGGAAAACTACGAAGAATAGTTGGAATGTTCACATGGGACAGTTCGATGCACCCAAGGGTAAAAGAATAGATGGAAGAGGAGGAAGTGGTACAATCTACTTCCTACAAGTGCCACCTTCTTACATAAAAGCTTTATAACTAAAAATGGACCAAGATAAAGCTAATGAAAAGGAACAGAAGCAGGAGGAAAGTAGGGATGGGAGCTTGTTGTTTAGTGACACAAGTGAGATTGTGTAGGGAGTGTAAGTCACTGATACAGAGGCTAGAGTTACTATCGAGTTGTCAGAGAATCAGTGATAGAGGCTAGAACTAAAATGGCAAAATGCTTTGATTATAAAGCTTTTCGGAGGAACAATGGGATTTATGCAACTGAGAAGGAAAGTGCAACTCATGTTTAAATCAGGCAAAGTGGATTTGTCAGATATTGGTAACGGATATATGATTGCAACATTTAAAGATCTTGATGATTACTATTATGCACTAGAAGGTGGTCTATGGCTAGTGCAAAATCATTACCTTATAGTCCAAACATGGAAGCGCAACTTTAATCCCTGGAACAAAGAGATTCACAAACTAGCAATTTGAGCGAGGTTACCAGGACTACCAGGAGATTACTACAATAAGAAGTTATTTTACCACTTGGGCAACAAAATAGGCAAAGCAATAAGAGGGGATGAGATGACACTAACAAGAGCTAGAATAATGTATGCAAGAATGTGTGTTGAAGTCGACTTAAACTCCCCTCTTTTGCTGCCTTATACTATTGATGGTAAGAAACTGAAGATTGAATATGAGGGACTCCAATTAATTTGTTTTCATTGTGGGAGGTTTAGACATATCTCTAAGTAGTGTCCCCTTAAGAAACCCAAGGAAACCCAAGGAAACGAACTTGGCTAATCAAAAGCTCTAAGACAGAAGGTCCGGCCACTGTCTACAGCATATGGATGATCGTGCAAAGCAACAATAGAAGTCGACGATCTTTGCCAAAAGAAGGTCAAGTAGGCGACGGTCAAAAAAAAGGGAATAGGGTTGATAAGAGGGTGGAAAGTGCTTCAAGATATGCAATCTTGGATATGAGGATGAAAGGGATATAGCTTAAGAACAAGAGGAGAAGGGAAGAAGACTGTCGGAAGATCTATCAAACTGACTAGAAAATATCACAGGAAAGAAAGTTCAACTCAATAAGTGATTAAGAGGATGGCTTTAAATATCGTCATAGTTGAAGCCTAGGGAATGTCTAGACAGAGCTCTATGTAATGCAAGCTGGAGGAATCACTTCAATGAAGCAGAGGTGAGGGTTGGGCCAATAATTAATTCAAATCACTATCCACTATTGATTTATGTCACAGCTCACCAAGGTAATAAATCTACGAGACCATTCCAGTTTGAAGCTACATGGCTGAAACATAAGGAGTTCAAAGGTATGTTGAATGAAGAGTGGGATCGACAAGTTGATGTGTGGTAAGCCTTGAATGATCTTGAACCCAAACTAAAGCATTGGAATACAACAATCTTCAGACATATTTCCCTGAAGAAAAAAGAATGGTATCCAAACTTGCCTCCAAGGTTGCCACAAGCCACATTTAGAGGAGTTGGAGAAAGAGCTGAGAAAGGAATTTAATGAAGTTCTTGAGTAAGAAATATTGTTGTTTCAAAAAACAAGAACTAGATGGTTAAAGGATGGGGATCGTAACACAGCATTCTACCATACTAAAACCTCAATTCGAAGAAGGAGAAACCGTGTGACTACATTAAGGAAAGGAGGAAGTGGGGGAATTAATTAACACTTTCTTCATACAACTGTTTAGTGAGGAAGATGAGAATAGACCTTAGTCAGAGGAAGACTTTCACTCTTGGCCCAATTTAACTAATGGAGAGTGGGATGTAATGAGAGAACGAATTAGCAAAGAAGACATAAAAAGTGCTATGTTCTCCATTGGAAGCTTGAAGGCACCAGGAGAAGATGGCTACTTTGTGCTATACTTATCGAAGTGTTATAAAGGTAAAATATGAATGTTACTGTATCAGTTCATTGAACCCCATTTCAAAAAGTCTCTCTACTCTCTGTAAACAAAACTTCTCTAACCATTTTCCAAACTTAAATTCGTCATTTAAACCCTCCAAATCTTCTTTCCCAACTTCTCTAACCTCTCTTCACTCACAAATTTCTCATTTTCCTCGTCTATACTCATGACGTTCTTGTTAAAAATCATGAAGACCAAGAATGACAACGTTAAGAGTGAAAGTAGTAAAGGGAAGAAGCCAATGGCTCATTCTAAGTCAAAATCACCTTCATTCAGGCCTAAAGTCAAGAAAGATAATGTTCCTCTACCATAAGACTCAGGTACTTTGCAATTTGATACACTGTAGAGCTCATAGCAACCTACTTCAAAGAGGAAGAGGCACATCTTGCCCATTGTGTCTGAAGAATCATAAAATACCCACTCTAAAAACAACATTAATCAAGCAATCAATGCTACCCTCAATATGGAATTTCTTCTCAACGTTCTCCACCGATTCCTCCATCTGGTTAGAGGAAGAAGCAAACTGTTCAAAGAGAAAAAAATTGATTCCTCTCAAGGTACTTTTGCTCCTACTTCCACCCCAACTCCTACTCCTATTACTGAAGAATTACTCATGTGACACTTAGAGGAATAGACAAAGGAAAATAGAAATTAGAGTTTACTAATAGGGACTTCTGCCCTGTAGTCTATGTTGACTTAGACTATTTGAAATATAATAAAAAAACCCAGTTACACCTATCTAATCTCATAAAATATTATGAAAATTGGTTATAGATTAATCTGTCTTACAGCCCTAAAGTAGTTAGAAGATTCTATTGCAAATTTATGATGAAGTGAATGAGGATGGAGAGTTGATTAAGAGTTACCTCACTACTAAGGTAAGAGGCAGGGAAATTAGGCTTGATGGTGACATAATTAATCTTTTCTTTAGGACAACTCATGATGTAAAAGTTGAACCTATAACTTTATTCATATATCTACCCTCAGGAACTTTCACTATTTACATCTTAATTTCTGTACTTTCTCTATTTGCAGTTTAGTCCCTAAAAATACTTTGTATATTTCTAGGACTTGTTTGTCCTAATAACCTACCTGTTTTATGTTACTTTTTAGGTTTCTATTTCTAAAAATTAGAATATTACAGTGAGACTGCCATTCTTACAATTTAAAGGTGTTCTTAATTTTTTTTTTGTTTCTTTACCATTTTATGGCATGTAATTCTACCTTTGACTTAACTTTCTCTCTCTCCACATATTCTCTCTTTCACATAAATAATGATATTTTTCAAAAAGAGTTACTAGAATTTTTACCTATTTATTATCTTCAATTTTAACCAATTTTTAAAAAAATATTATTTAGTTGTTTGTCTCTTATAAACAAAAAGAATCGAGGGAATATGAAATATTAGTTTCCATACGTAATTATAAAAGCCCATTTTGATAATTGCAGTGTGCTCTTTTTTAATTTTAACGTTCTTAAATGTTATTACTTATTACTTCCTCTCCAAAATCATTAGTTGCGTTTTCTTTTTCCAAAGAAAAGACAAGATGTAATAAAATAGTACTCACGCTATAATTATAAGAGCCTAATTTAATAACTGATGTCACTTGATTAATAGACCCTTTATGAAGTCTTAAGGATAGCTAGAATATGTTTTCACATACACCTCTAATAACTTATCACAAAATTCAACAAAAAAACAAACTTATCACAAAATTTGAAAGAGAACCGAAAGTATTTTAGATATATCAACTCACTTTAATTTCTTTCTTGGTACTATATATTTGTGAATATGAAAATCGGCTTTTATAATTCGAGACGAAGTGAGCAGTGAGTACATCCTGTTTGAAGTTGCGGGGTTTATTGTGGGGTTTGAATTTATTGGTATTTTGTTGAATAGGAGGATGTTGTTGCTTTGTAATTGTAAGCTCAAATTAATTTGAAGCAGTTGCTGTTGCAATTCGAATTCTGGTTCACCCAGAAATTCTACACATAACAATTTTTTCTTCAAATTCTAATTACTATATATACATACTATATATTCCTCCAGCCCCTAATCTAACATATATTTAACTAATTTAATTAAATTAAGAAAATTAATTAAGTTAGTTAATATATCATAATTTTTTTTAAAACACTCTAATTATCTTTCTTAACTCTCTACTTTCCTCTTTTGTTTGATTAGTGTTCAAGGAATATCAATAGAGATAATTTAGAAATAAGTTAATAAATATAGAAAATATGTCTTATATTTAAGATTAAAATCTACTCTTTAATTAAAACCTAAATTAAGAGCCAAAGAAGTGTGTGTGTGTGTGTATGAGGATAAGTCTTGATGCAACGGATAAAATTATTATATAACCTAAAGGTTATCGGATACAAATCTTAAAAATAACCATCACTAAAAAAAAGGCCATAATGATTAACTGATACGACTTTAGTACCCGATATACACGAATGGTTGCTTAAGGATATTTCTGGAAGAAAAGCAAATTGTTTGCTAAGTTTTTTTTTCTATTATAAAAAATTTTAGAAAGAAGTTAGTCTCACCACGATTCAAGGGAAGGACGAAGTTTACCTTTCTCCTAGGTAATACTAATGTCGGGCAGAGCGAACCGTCTATTATCCTCAGGTGTAAACCTAGGCACCTAGGAGTTAGGATGCCTCCCTAAACGCCGCGACTAGAATCACAACAAAATGGTACTCCCCAGAGATCGAACACGCTCCAAATAGTCACATGTCTCACCCCTTCATCAGCTGAACCCACGGATAATAGGTTGTTTGCTAAAGTTTCTGAATGTTTATAAAGATATAATTGATGAGGTCGATTTATCGTCGTTCTATCCATCAAAATAATAACAATTGCACCCGATAATATAGTATAAGGCACAACCCTATTGTTCTTCTCAAGGAGCCCTTTTTATTGGAATCCTAGCAAATTGGGTGACAAAACCATTGAAAACCTGAGTAAAAGTAAAATGGGTTTTGGGTTTGATTGAATTTTGATGCAATAAAATAAGGGTGCAGTAAAGTAAATATTTTTGTGTTTTTGATTAAGGTGAAATTGAGTTGGATTGTGAAAGAAATATGTTGAGAAAGACTCTTGATGATAAAAACATATCTATCCTTGCTCTTAATTTGATATTGGAGTTTTAAAATCACTAAGTCTTAAATAAAACCTCAATCGATCGATTGAGTCCAAGGCCTTAATAGTTCTTGAACTCCTTTGATCAAAGCTAGTTTAAAAACTTTTAATCCACTGTTAAAAACCACTTTGTGTGTAATTAAATCAGATGATGAAAATGCCCCAAAATGATAGTTGATTGACAACCATAGATTTCAAGGAATTGAATTAGATATCAACAATCGTTGATAATAATCCAATTATCCAGAAATCTAAACTTAAATATTCATATTAAAATCAACATTCAAATTATCCAAATTCAATTACAAATACCTAATATGAGAATAATCAATTGATATTCAATCCCTACTCATACAATGAAATCCCTAAATCTAGAAATATCAAAACATGAAATAGGTGCAGATTAAGGTAGAAAACTCCCCAGTGCCATCCATGAGCTCAAGATATACGGTCCATCACCAAGAGAATAAAGATCTAGCCTATCATAACTCCTACTGTACTGCAATCACTATCCAGATAGGATGCCATGAAGAAAATCTATGGAAAGATGAAGAAAGATGGAAGATGTGTGTGAAGGTTGTGGAAAGAGTGTTGAGAGAGAGTCGAGTACTGCTTCTTAGCCAAATCTAACAAAAACCAGCCTCCCCTCGCTTCTGCCGCTTCCCTCTCCTTTTAACATCAGAATGACCTAATCAAAAACGCGCATCTTCACTTATTATCTTCTTTGGTCGCGACCAGATCCATATTTTGGTCGCGACCTGTAAACGCAGAAAAACTTCCCAATAGAAATGAGGTCGCGACCTGAGGCAACTAAAGACCACAGAAGCTACTTCCTTGATTTGATTCTCTCTTGTGATTTCTTTTTTGGTCACATTAGTCCTTGGTTCTCCTCCAAAGTATATATAATTCAAAATCAAAGCTCACTGTAAAAGTACCACCAATAAAAGAATAACATATATGTAGTTTGGACGAGTTAATTTACCATTTTACCCTTTAAACAGCACATTGCCAAGCACAATTATGTATTTCCACAAAAGCACAATTACAGGCATAAAAAGAATGGTAAAGTTTTCACAAAACCCTTAAAATGTCACAGAAACTATACACAATTTGTATCTTATCAATTCCCCCACACTTGAACCCTTTGTACTCCTGGACAAAGAAATGAATTACACCTCAGCTAACGCTATTAAATTCTAGATAACAACATAATCCACAGTGTAACCTTAGGACAATTAATACACCATCTTTTGGGAATGCAAAAGTGATAATATGAGCAATGCCAAGTAATCAACTACTAAATGAAATCAACCTTAACTATATGAGCGCAATAGATTCTCTATAAGGATGTACGTGTTTAGCTCTTTATATCCTCTCATTGTTAGGGTTCTTTTACTCAAATTCAATTTGGAAAACACCTTACCATATGTTTGTAATGACTCTAAATCTCATCTACAATATAACACTTATGCAAAGAATTAAGAGGTCTTTTAAGGGTGAAATGATGGAGATAGGTCACGTGGAATGGAATATGAAGGATATAAAGTACTATATGCATTCAATAATGAGTATATAGCACAAATTCATGTCTTTAGAGATGTAGAGGTGATAATTGTGCTAATAGAAATTGATAATAGTGCCTTCTTCATTTCTCTCTCTTTGTTTTTTTTTGCACCTTATACATAGAGGATGTAGCACAACATCACAATAATAATAATTTTTTTACATGAATAAAAATTGTATTTTGAAATGATATTGTAGCATATATGACTTTTTATAAAAAATGATGGAAAGAAAAAGTGATGGGCTCAAAGGGGGTGACTACGGATATAATATGTAACAGGCTTGTGTTTGGGATAAAAGGGTTTAGAAATGAAAGCCTCTATCATATTCAATAACATAAATACGTAAATAATCCTCAACTCAGAGCTAAGATAAGTTCTAGAGGATATAAACCAATTGAATAATCACTCAATATAGGAATTAAGGCCGAGAATCCTTCCAAGTAAGGTTTTCATCTAAATTGCTCATAAGCTAAAGTCTCAAACAATGTTCATCATTCACTAGGCATTAAAACACTTATCACAATGAAAACCCTCTTAAATGATGATTTAAAAGTTCAAAAGTAATCACTCAGGATCATGTAATAATCCCAAATCTAACAATAAAAAATTAAGCGTCTCTAATTCAATTTCCAAGAAATTCAAACAAAAAATTCAAGTGTGAAAATAGTTTCTATAAACTCTTTATGCAAAAGGTTAAAAAGCAAGAGGGCAATGAATCATTTATAAAAGTATCTTAGCAGCTCAAAAGGAATCCTTCTATACAATATTGCACAAAGCAAAACGAAGGTAAATGGACATTTTCACACTCAGGTCGCGACTGAAAATAATGAAGGTCGCAACCTCATGCACTCGTGAGTGCATGCTGTGTAATTACAACAACTAGTAGCGACAAAGAAAGATTATGGTCGCGACCCAAGTACACAGAGAGTTATGGTCGCCACAAAGGGTACTCATGTCGCAACTCGTTTTCGTAGAGAGCATAGTAAGTTCAAAATTCAAGTCGAGTCGCGACCATAAAACGCATAGGTCGCAACTAAAAGACACAGAGACTACAACTTGATAGTTTTCAAAATCCAAAATATCTTTTACACTAAAACCTTTTTAGCTAACCACAAAACAGTTTAAAGTGGAGATCCAATTTTCAGCAATTCATCACACATTAAGATCAAAAACCAAAAACTTTGTGATGAAAGATTGGATTATTTTAAGAATTTTACATTAATTAGCACAGAAACAAGAACATCTCCCCGATACTTAAACTTGACAGTGTCCTCACTGTCAGCAGCATTTTAAAAACCAATCACAATAGTGAAACGATGAGAATCAAGGCAAAAGGGACTCCAAACCTTCTTCGAGTTCTCCCAAATCATCCGAAATTTCTCCCACAACAAACTAACACACAACTTAATGCAAACTCAGCAGTGAAGCACATAGTCACATTCAAATCATACATCGCAATACAAGGAAAGCAAAGATGACAAGATGGGTAAATTATAGCATGTAATTGAGTGTGTAAACAGCTCAGAGCATCAGTAATAAGTAGATAACATATGGACAACACAGGAGTATTATTCAAAACATAAATAAACTAAAAATAAATACTATCCTACTGAATCATCCCTTTCAAATCATCAAACCAACATATCAAACACATATTACATTAGGAAAACTTGTAAAAAGTAAGAGATAGGAAAGGGATAACCTGACCTCAAGGCGACAAAGCAGATTCCTCATAAAGTTTCAAGAGGTGGCCATTTTCCTGGAAGATTTTGCCAGTTGCCTCCTCTTTTAACTCAATCATCCCAAAGTTATGGACTTTAACAACTGTGTAAGGTCCATCCCAACTAGTTTTGAATTTACCATGTTTGAACTTGAACTTAGCTTGGTACCTTATCACTCTATCACCTTCTTTAAAACTCTTTCTTAGAATATGAGCATCATGGATTAATTTTGTCTTTTGTTTATAAATTTCAGAACTACTGTAGGCGTCCAATCTAATCTCTTCTAGCTCTTGAATCTGCAACAACCTCTCTGAACTAGCTTCTACAAGGTCCTTATTGCAAGCTTTCACTGCACAAAATGTCTTGTGCTCTATTTCCATAGGCATATGACAAGTCTTCCCAAAAATTGTCCTATAAGGGGACATACCTAGAGGGGTTTTAAAAGTTATTCTGTATGCCCATAAAGTATCGTCTAGTCTCAAGTTCCAATCCTTATTAGATGGTTTAACAATCTTTTCTAGAATATGCTTTATTTCCCTATTAGAAACTTCTGTTAGGCCATTAGTTTGAGGGTGGTACGGGGTTGAGACCTTGTGAGTTACACGCCAATAAGCTATTGATTAACTTATTGCAAAAATAGGTACCTTGATCACTGATTAATGCTTTCGGCACTCTAAATCTACTAAAGATATGAGACCTTAGAAACTTGGAGACCATTGGGGCATCATCTAGTCTTGTAGAGATGGCTTCTACCCACCTAGATAAATAGTTTACAGCCAATAAAATGTAATGAAATCCAGCTGAAGGGGGCAAAAGACCCATGAAATATATTCCCCATACATCAAAAACCTCATAAAACATAATAGGTTGTTGTGGTATCTCGTGCCTTTTACTAATCCCCCTAAATCTTTGGCACCTATCACAATCTCTACAAAACTCAAAAGCATCTTTAAAATGGGAAAGCCAATAGAAACCGAATTCAAGGACCCTTCGTGCTGTCCTTTTTCTCCCGAAATGGCCCCTACAAACCCATGAATGGCAAGCTTCTAAAACTGATTTATGATCTTGGTCTGGGAAATATCATCTTAATACTTGATCTGAGCACAACTTCTACAGAAAAGGTTTGTCCTAAATGAAGTATTTTGATTCACTCTTGAGTTTTTGGGCCTAAAATCTAAACAAATGAGAAGGGATTAATCCAATTTCAATTAATTTAACTAAATGAGCATACCAAGGTTTTACAATAGCAACTAAACAAAGCGATTGATCAGGGAAAGAATCACAAATAAGATCATAACTAAGTACTCCCCTTGTCGCTGTTGGTAATCTGCTTAGATGATCTGTAATATGGTTCACATTTCCAACTCTATCTCTTACTTCTATATCAAACTCTTGGAGCAGTAGCATCTATCGGAGAAGTCTTGGCTTAGACTGAAGTTTATGGAACAAATACTTGACTACTGCATGATCTGTGTAGACAACAACTTTGGAGTTAATGAGATATGCTCTGAATTTATCCAAAGTCACTACGATTGCAAATAGTTCTTTCTCAGTAATGGTGTAATTAATTTGAGCAGCATCAAGTATTTTTGAGGTATAGGCAATCACTTAGATAAATTACCTTCCTTTTGACCTATCATAGCTCCCACAGCATAATTGGAAGCATCACATGATAGTTCAAAAAGAAGATCCCAACCTGGTGAAGTTAGAATAGGTGGAGAAATCAACCTATCCTTCAATTTTTCAAAAGCCTCTTTGCAATCAGTGGAAAAAACAAATTCAGTGTCTTTTTACATAAGCTTTGAGAGTGGCAAAGCAAATTTACTAAAGTCTTTAATGAATTTTCTATAAAGTCCAACGTGTCCCAGAAAAGATCAAAGTTCTTTTAAAGTTGTGGGGTAGGGCAACAAGGAGATGACTTCAATTTTTGCTTTATCCACCTCAATTCCCTTGCTAGATATAAGATGTCCAAGTACTATTCTATGATCAACCATGAAATGACACTTTTCAAAATTCAAAACCATTTTTTTCTTAACACATCTAGCAAGGATTCTATCAAAGCTCTCTAGACACTTATCAAAAGAATTTCCATATACAGTAAAATAATCCATGAACACATCCATACATTTTTCAATGAAATCAGCAAATATAGAAAGCATACAATGCTAAAATATGCCAGGGGCATTACACAAACCAAATGGCATTCTTTTATAAGCATATGTACCAAAGGGACATGTAAATGTGGTATTTTCTTGGTCCCTCGGGTCTATTAGGATTTGAAAATATCCTGAATACCCATCTAGGAAACAATAATGACTCTTCCCTACTAATCTCTCAAGCATTTGATCAATAAAAGGTAAAGGAAAATGATCTTTCCTAGTACAGTCATTCAACTTCCTATAATCAATACAAACCCTTTATGAATTTTGCACTCTAGTAGGTATCAATTCATTATTCTCATTCTTTACTACTGTCAGTCTACTCTTTTTAGGCACTACATGCACAGGAGATACCCATACACTATTCTTTACCCACGATTTTAACAATTTACTAATCTCTTTCCTAACCACATCAAAGATCAATGGGTTTAATCTTCTTTGGGATTATTTAACTGGCTTGGAATCTTCATTCAGCAAAATCCTATGAGTGCAAAAAGTGGCATCTATCCCTTTTATATCAACTAATTGCCAACCCAAAGCTTCTCTATTCTTCCTAAGTACACTTAATAACCTAGACTCTTCACTAATAGTTAAAGAATTATAAATTATTATTGGCAATTTTGAGTCTGGCTCAAGATAAGCATATTTCAGGTTAGAAGGTAAATCTTTTAGCTATAATTCTGGGGGTTGAACAATAGAAGGGATCAGATGAGGAAAATCATTTAAATTAGTAATACTCCCTTTCGTAGGCTCTTGGAGGCTGCTCATGTTCAGCTCATTAGAACTTTCCATCTTGCCTTTAATCTCTTCAGGAGTTGCACCAAGCTTAAGTTGGTCCACGGCTGTAACAAAGTTGAGATCACTCTCTTTTAAACCTGCATCATTATTAGAGATCAAACTATTTAAGAATCTTAAAGTATGATAGGTAATTTTGGAATGAGAGCGAGAATAAGTAGTGTCCAAACATATTGGCCCTTTAACCAAAATAGTGGAATGTGGAACTGAAGGCATTGGAAATCCACTGGTTGTGTCTGATATTTCCAGTCGCGACCTCTCAGCATTGTTTTCAACTTCTCATCGCGACCCATGTTGACAGAGAGCTTCTCTGGAACTTTTGGTCGTGACTTGATCATCTCCACATCGCGACTTCCTGTCTCAAGAGTCTATAGTCACGACCAAACAATCATCTTGTCGCAACTCAGTTTCACAGAGAGTCCCTCCCTCAGCAGACTTATATCTAGTAGCGACTTTAGGATCTTCACGTCATGACTTGGGGTCACATAGGCTCAACCCTTCTTCATTTGTTTTGCTTCCAGCTTCCAAAATATCTTGTGGCCCTGTAAAATCACTCATAAATTACTTCCCAAAACATTATCACTGGCAATTGATGAAATCAAATCAAAATTTGACAATGAGAAATCTTAGGAAACTGAAAGCATGCTATTTACATCAAAATAATTGAAACATGATGCATTGCCTTCAAAAAAGCAAGAAAAAGAATAAACAGAAGAAAGAGATTCAAAATAATCATCATAAACTCTTAAAGATGAATTTGAATCCACATGCTCCTGAAATGCTTCATGGGAATTATGGGAATTATGCAATAGAGAATCATACCCATCATTCAAACTTAATTCTTACTCATCCCTAATCTCTTCAATAGCATAATCAATGGCATTCAACCCAGCAAAAGCAGAATTATCAAAAGGGTATTTTATTGCTTCATTCATATTGAAAGTTACTACATGTTCTCCAACTTCCATTGTAATAGAACCATGCTTCATACTAATAATCGTCTTGAAATTAAAGTTTGAAGGAAAGGTCTGCCTAGGATCAAAGTGCTCTCATTCACTAGCTCACTGGACATGTCCAGAACATAAAAATTAGATGGGAACACTAAGTCCTTAACCTGCACTAGAATATCCTCAAGAATTCCCTTAGGATACCTAATTGATCTATCAGCTAATTGGAGCACTACACTTGTGTCTCTAAGATTATCAATACCTAAAGCTAAGTATACCGACCAAGGCATTACATTAATGGCAGCCCCTAGATCTAATAACGCTCCCTTAATATGAACCTTTCCTATTATGCATGGGATAGTGTAAGATCCTGGGTCTTAGCACTTAACCGGTAATTTAGCCTTAAAAAGTGATGACACATTAGCACTCACCTGAATTCTCTCAAGAGGCCTAAACTTTTTCTTATCAGCACACAATTCTTTCAAAATTTTAGCATATTTAGGATTTCTCTTGAGGAATTCAACCATAGGAATATTTATTTCTAACTTATTGAAAGAGTATAAGCATCTTTTGCAAATTTAAGGTCAATCTTTTTCTTTCCAGCAAAATAAGTTTAGGAAAAGGGAGATCCTTTATACTTACCTCCTTACCTTTATGCATAGAGGCTTCTTGATTGCTCAACTCCGCCTTCTCCTTATTTTGTTTTCCTTTGTATGCTGGACTCTGCACGATCACTTCTTCTTCTTGCTTCTCTTGTACTTCCTCTTGTGCTTGTGAGTTCTCTTCTTGGGTTACCTTCTTAATCATAAGCTGTTGTTCTTTAATACTTTCTGATTTCCCAATCTTTATCTATGACAATGATGAATTTTCAACTTCAACATCTTCAAAATCCTCCTTTAGTGTATTATCTTCCTTAAAATGCACCTTTCTCCCACTTCTGAGTGATATGGCATTCAGACCCTTTGGATTAATGACAGTGTTCAAAGGTATACTGTCACTGCTCTTTGTTTGGATGTCACTCACTGTATTGGAAACTTGAGTTAAATGACTTGTAATATCTGCATTCTTAGAACTTAACTTCTCGAGTTTCTTGTGCACATCTGCATTATTCTTCTACATACTACACTAAAGAATTGAAGTTATGGAGGTGAATTGACCATCATTCTCTTTGAGCTTGCTGTCTATATTGGTCATTCTCCCATCCATGCTGTTCATATGTGCCTCCATACTCTTCAATAATTGAGAAATCTCATCTGGTCTTGATGCCACTAAAGCATTAGGGTGAGTTGGAACCATAGACCTTGCATTACCTTGGTAGTTGCTTGAGGAAGCAACACCTCATTGGAATTGATTTGGCCTATTTTTCCCACTCCCCCACCTAAAATTTAGGTGGTCTCTCCAGCCAGGATTATATGTGTTAGAGTATGGATCTCTCTTCTGGTATTGATGGTTTCTCCCTTGATACATTGCTGCTACTTCCTCATACTATCTATCACATGTACTTGTAGCATGCATCATTGAACCTCATGACTCATATCCTGTAACTAGTGCTTGTGAGGTTCCTACTGCATGAACTTACTTCGTAGAATGCAGCTCTCTTTCAATTAAATTCATCCTTTTTCCATTCAGTTTCTTAGAGCTGTTATTTCTGCTAAAAACTCATTCGAATTACCCGAAGATGATGTGGGAATTCTCTTTGGATCTTTAGTCTGATGGTTTTCATTAGCCATTTTCTGGAATAACTCCCAACTTGCTTATGGAATTTTATCTCTCAAGATCCATTTGCTACTGCATTCAAGAATACCTTGTTGTGAGGAAGTAGACCATCAAAGAAAATGTCTACTAAATCAACCTTCGTGATATTGTGATGGGGACATTGAGCCAACAAATTGATCAATCTCATCTAATATTCATGTAAGGACTCTCCATCCTATTACAGAATGTTTGTAATCTCCTTCTTCATCTGAGTAGTCTTTGAGGCTGGGAAGAACTGTTCTAGATATGTTGACTTCAACTGATCCCATGTAAGAGTTGAGAAATGAGTTAGCAGGTTGTACAACCACTCCTTAGCCTTCCCTTCCATAGTGAAATGGAAATACCTTCTTAAAATGTCATCCAATACAGTCATTGGAGGCTTCATCGAAGAGCAGATCATATGCATGGTTTGTAAGTGGCGATATGAACATTCTCCTGCAAAACTATGAGATTTAGGTAAGGCTGCAATCAAAACTCTTTTAATTTTAAAATTAGCCTTTTCAGTGTAGAAACCATAAGGATCATAATTCACATGCGAATGATTTATTTCCCTCACACTTCTATTATCTTCTACATTCATTGGTATTTCATTTTCTCCTTGCCCATTATGCCTATTAGGATTAATCTCAGCCATTTTTGGAATTTCTAATGGAATCTCTAAATTGAGTTCAATTTCATATCCCGGAACACTAAAGGATGAACTAGATTCTGTTGACCTCGTCTCTTCTTCACCTAGAACTTTACTAGTTCCTTTTTCTCTAAATTCTTTCCTTAGTTTTCTAAGTTGTCTCTCAATTTCAGGTTCAAAAGGCACTAATGGTTCAGTTCTTCTACGCATGCAACATAGAAACAATTAAGAATAGCTAAGCAAGCAATCAGAATCAAACACGAAAGTTTTACAGTAGCAAATGTCAACTAGTCGAGACACAAGGGTATTCAGGTCGCGACCCCTGAACACAGAGAGCAAAAGTTATTAAAAGTGGTTTTCAGGTCACGACACAAATGCACTCACGTCATGACTAAATAACATAGAGAATGATCAAGTACCACAGTAAAGCAATTTGTTCATGACACAAATGATTTGTGGTCGCGACTCAATGTCATAGAGAGTGATTTCGCAGAAACTTAGGAAAAATACAGAATGCAATGCAATTAAAAACAAATAAAATTCAAACCAAAAAAATTACTCAGGAAAATAATAAAATTGACAATCAATTACTAAGGAACTAATTACTTGGTTCCACGGCAACGGCGCCATTGATGAGGTCGATTTGTCATCGTTCGATCCATTAAAATAATAATAATTGCACCCGATAATATAGTATAAGGCATAACCCCATCGTTCTTCACAAGGAGCCCTTTTTATTGGAATCCTAGCAAATTGGGTGACAAAACCATTGAAAACCTGAGTAAAAGTAAAATGGGTTTTGGGTTTGATTGAATTTTGATGCAATAAAATAAGGGTGCAGTAAAGTAAATATTTTTGTGTTTTTGATTAAGGTGAAATTGAGTTGGATTGTGAAAGAAATATGTTGAGAAAGACTCTTGATGATAAAAACACATCTATCCTTGCTCTTAATTTGATATTGGAGTTTTGAAATCACTAAGTCTTAAATAAAACCTCAATCGATCGATTGAGTCCAGGACCTTAATAGTTCTTGAACTCCTTTGATCAAAGCTAGTTTAAAAACTTTTAATCCACTGTTAAAAACCACTTTGTGTGTAATTAAATCAGATGATGAAAATGCCCCAAAATGATAGTTGATTGACAACCATAGATTTCAAGGAATTGAATTAGATATCAACAATCGTTGATAATAATCCAATTATCCAGAAATCTAAATTAAAATATTCATATTAAAATCAACATTCAAATTATCCAAATTTAATTACAAATACCTAATCTGAGAATAATCAATTGATATTCAATCCCTACTCATACAATGAAATCCCTAAATCTAGAAATATCAAAACATGAAATAGGTGCAGATTAAGGTAGAAAACTCCCCAGTGCCATCCATGAGCTCAAGATATACGGTCCATCACCAAGAGAATAAAGATCTAGCCTATCATAACTCCTACTTTACTGCAATCACTGTCCAGATAGGATGCCATGAAGAAAATCTATGGAAAGATGAAGAAAGATGGAAGATGTGTGTGTAGGTTGTGGAAAGAGTGTTGAGAGAGAGTCGAGTACTGCTTCTTAGCAAAAACCAGCCTCCCCTCACTTCTGCGGCTTCCCTCTCCTTTTAACATCAGAATGACCTAATCAAAAACGCGCATCTTTACTTATTATCTTCTTTGGTCGCGACCAGATCCATGTTTTGGTCGCGACCTGTAAACGCAGAAAAACTTCCCAGAAGAAATGAGGTCACGACTTGAGGACACTTTTGTTGCAACTAAAGACAACAGAAGCTACTTCCTTGATTTGATTCTTTCTTGTGATTTCTTTTCTGGTCAGATTAATCCTTGGTTCTCCTCCAAAGTACCTACAATTCAAAATCAAAACTCACTGTAAAAGTCTCACCAATAAAAGAATAACATATATGTAGTTTGAAAGAGTTAATTTACCATTTTACCCTTTAAAACAGCACATTGCCAAGCACAATCATATATTACCACAAAAGCACAATTACAGGCATAAAATGAATGGTAAAGTTGTCACAAAACCCTTAAAATATCACAGAAACTATACACTATTTGTATCTTAAATCAAAGCTCACTGTAAAAGTCTTACTAGTACAAAAATAACATATATACAGTTTGGAAAAGTTAATTTACCATTTTACCCTTTAAACAGCATATTGCCAAACACAATCATGTATTACCACAAAAGCATAATTACAGGCATAAAATGAATGGTAAAGTTGTCACAAAACCCTTAAAATATCACAGAAACCATACACAATTTGTATCTTATCAATTCCCCCACACTTGAACCCTTTGTACTCTTGGACAAAGAAATGAATTACACCTCAACTAACGCTATTAAATTCGAGATAACAACATAATAACCCCGGCAACGGCGCCATTGATGAGGTTGATTTGTCGTTGTTCGATCCATCAAAATAATAATAATTGCACCCGATAAGGTTTCTGAATAAAGTTTTAAGGTTTTTGAATAAAGTTTTTGAATGTTTATAAGGATCTAATCCTACTATTTGGACTATAAACTTTGCTTGCCTTTGTAGTAAGAAAAAGATTACAGACTCATTTTTAACTTTTGAACCCAACTAATCCAATGACTAGTTCTATTTTAACTTTCTAATAAAAGCTAGGCCTTTTCCTTTTTATTTCCCTAAGCACATGTGGCCTTAGATAATTCTATTTAAGACACTATTAAGTCTAAACACCTCTCCTAATAAGAATTTAAATATTAATTTATTATGTTATAAGAGATTAGCTCTTTTCACTATATCCTTTCCCGGTTGGTTGAGCTTTTCCCCTTTTAAATTTAAATGTAGAATTACTTAGAGGTCCTATAAAAGGGATTTAATTTTATTCCTTACAGTGTGACTTGTTATTACAAGTTATTCAATTATTATTGGACTTTTTCTTTTAGTAAAATAAAAGGTTAAGGTGGATTCGGCACCGATATCTCATCAAGGTTAAGGCATAACCTTAGGGTTCAGAGAGTATATATAGGAAACTTACGATCGCCTACTAAAAGAGTCCTCACAATGACAACAGGAATCGAACTCATATTTTTATAAAATACGAGCTAATTTTTTATTATATATGCTAACTCTTATTGACTTATCATTAAATTTTAGAATAATTAAATCTCTTGGTGTGACATTAGGTAATTCTCCCAATCTAAATTTTGGACCATGTAGTAATCTGTAGAAGTCTTAGGCTATTAAAAATTATATTGCGGCCCATTTTAGTTGTTCATTTCTCCCTTATTTGGTCAATGCTCCTATCTGATCCAGACCGTTTTTTAATTTCTCTCTCTTCTTCGTCTTCTTCTCTCTCCCTGCTGCCCTAAATCGTTTTTCATGTGTCGCTAGACTCCTCTATCCACACTCCACACACACTTAGCCATATACTGTTCGCGGTTTCTTACATCCGATGCTATTCTTTCTCTCACCGTCTTAGGGCTTGGTAAGTTACTAAACCCCAGTTTTAAAAAAATTTTTGGCCCAAATTTTAGTTTGGAGAAATTTTAAAACAAACAGGCTTATTTGTCCATAAGTGCTTTTGGACAAAACTATGGTTTAAAACCATGGTTTTGAATAAACTATTTAAAATAGCTTTTTCAACAGTAAAAGCACTTATAGATTATCCAATTACTATCTTACCCCTACTTTTTCTTACACCCTCTCTCCTCTCTCCTACTTTTTCTTATACTCTCTCTCCTCTCTCCTACTTTTTCTTATACCCTCTCTCCTTTCTCTTCTCTTCCTTCTCTCCTCTCTCTTCTCTTTTCTCTAACTCCCTCCTCTCTCTTACTTTAAATCAAATCATACCCTTTTTAGTAATTTACCACCATAAAAAATCATTCTAAAAATAACTATCCAAATACCTATTTACTCAAAACTACTTTTTTTTCATAAACTCTTCTCCAAAAATCTTTTTCTATAAGTTATCCATAAACCTTTTTTTTTCACAAACCCTTTTTTTAAATCCTTTTCAAAAAGCCCTTAGTAGAGTTTCATTGCCGTAGCTGTAGATTGCCTATTCGGGTGATTTGCTATTCTGTAACCTGTAGCATTGTCGTTTCAGTCAAGATCAGCTAGCACGTCAAATAGCAATTTTTACGGCAGCGTGTTGCCTCGAGAAATGTGTTCTGACTTGCTCGTTGCCTCTACTGGTGATTTTCCCGTTGGAGACTTCCTCTGGCTTCGGTTTCTCGAAGATCGGCGACCCAACTTCCGATCCCCAAATTCTTCCGTCAGCCGGTAAGTTGCTACTGCCCTCCTCCGTTGTCTGTGACTGATTAATGGCAGCCAATAGACTGTTGAATTCGAATTTTTGATTAGTGGTGAAAGAAAATTGAAGTTGTTGATTTTGACTGTTGATTATTGGTGAAAGAAAATTAAAGTTGATTAATTGTGGCCGCAAGAACAACTAGGATAACATCACTTAGATGAAATTTTAATCGACAGCAGCCATTTTAGTTCAAGTGAACGATGCCATTTTAATCGACAGCCGCCATTTTAATCCCAGTTGTTCTCGTGATTTGCGGTGCACGCTATTTCATTAAAGGGAACAATGCCATTTTGGAGATCTTGGCCTTTGTCTCATGTATGATACTAGCTGTCAGTTCATTTTAACTTAGATTTTTCCTTCCTCCAGAAACTTGTGATTTTCTAGGACTAATACGAATTGTTTCAACTCAACCATTATTGAGTTTCTCTTTATAAAAAATTTTTGGATCGATGAAGAACTAATTCAAAGCTGGAATTTTTCAATCTAAAAGTTGATATTGACAAACAACTTATCATTTTCAAGGGGCAGCCTGAGCGAACCAGAGAGGCAGTGCGGAGGTTCTGGAGGCCCTTGTCTTACAATTCCTTTACACAAAAAATTACTGGCACTGTACAGGCCTGGACGAATTACTTCTTCACCACTTTATCAATGGATCAAACATCAAAGCTTACTAAAGCTCTTTTCAAGAACGCCAAGAATCCCAGACTTGCATGGCACCTCTTCAAACGCATTCTGTCTTCATCTTCCTCCTCCTCATCCCCTTGTATCTTCGTTCTGTACCTACCATTGTACGTATCCTTATTGGCGCACAAATGCACAGGGAGATTGATGAACTCCCACTGCATGTTCTTGTCTCGCAGCACCTTGATATTGTCCTTGCGTCTCTCACTTCCTTTGTTCAAATCTTGGCATCATCGGGCCACCTTGATAAGGCTGTCTTACATTTCAAATCCCTTAGAACTCAATTTCCAGCAACGCCTCCTTCAGTTTCTTTATACAATGTACTTCTTCAATCTAGTCTTAAAGGAAACCGTCCAGATTTTGTTAAATGGCTATACATAGACATGATTGCTGCTGGGGTTAAACCAGAAACTTATACATTTAATCTCTTAATTCAATCATTATGTGACTCTGGTCGTTTAGATGATGCTCGAGACCTGTTTGATAAAATGTCTGAGAAGGGATGTCAGCCAAATGAATTCAATATTGGGATTCTTGTTCGTGGGTTTTGTAGAGCTGCGTTCGCTGACCAAGGCTTAGAGCTTCTTAACCACACAAATAATGGTGATCCTTCCCCGAATAAGGTAGTGTATAATACTCTGATATCTAGCTTTTGTAGAGAAGATTGATTTTTTTTTTTCTACCCGGTTCATCGGAGCTTTGCCCCGATTATATCCGGATCAGACTCACGTCGCGCACCTGGCTATGGTGGATGAGTCTCCCAACTTGAATTTTCTGTATATACTAAGGCTCGAACTCGAGACCTCGTTTAAGTGATACCGAGCAATTGAATTGAAAGGATGAGAGACCAGGGTCTGTTTCCCGACGTTGTTACTTTTAACTGTAGGATATCGGCCCTTTATAGAGTGGGCAAAATTTTAGAAGCGTCAAGAATTTTCAGGGACATGCAAATGGATGAAGAATTAGGACTTCCAAGGCCCAATTTCATAACTTACAATATAATGCTCAAAGGATTTTGTAAGGAGGGCATGTTGGAGGAAGCAAGGGCGCTTCTTGTCAATGAAAAACAATGGTAATTTTATGACATTAGAAAGTTACAACACATGGTTGTGGGGTTTAGTTAGAATGGGAAAATTATCAGAGGCTCGGTTAGCTCTCAATGAAATGCTCAGTAATGGAATTGAACCAAATATATACTCCTACAACATTATAAAGGATGGGCTCTGTAGAAAACATATGCTGTCAGATGCAAAAGCATTGATAGATCTGATGAAAAGTAATGGTATTTGCCCAGACACAGTTACTTATAGTATTCTCCTCCATGGGTTCTGTAGCAAAGGAGAAGACTATTGAGGCAAAAAATATTCTTCAGAAAATATCAGGAATAGTTGAACCCCAAATACTTACACAGCCTCTGGAGAGAAGAGCGAACATAAGAAGCAGAGGAAATGCTGCAAAAGATGAGCGAAAAAGGATACCAAATTCGATGCGGTGACCTGCGACATCGTGGTCAATGGTCTCTGTAGAAGTGGTGAATTGGACAAAGCGGTTGAAATTCTTAGTGAGATGTGGACTGATGGACCTGCTTCCCTTGCTAAAGGAAACTCAATTGCCAGCGTAGTGAAGGATGTCCAAAATTTATCAAATAGATCTCCAGATGTTATGACATATACAACCATAATTAATGGGCTATGCAAGGTTGGGAGGCTTGAGGTAGCGAAAAAGAAATTTATAGAAATGATGGCAAAAGGCTTGCGCCCTGATTCTGTGGTCTGATTCATTCGTTCAGAGTTTCTGTAAACAGGGAAAGATATCATCCGCCTATCGTGTCCTGAAGGATATGGAGAGAAATGGTCGCAGCAAGACTCTTCAAATTTACAATTCATTGATTCTGGGCTTAAGAAGTAGAAACCAAATATTTGAAATGTATGGTCTGATGGATGAGATGAAAGAGGGATATGCCCAGATGTTCGCACATATAACAATATAATTAGCCATCTTTGTGATGGAGGGAAGATTGAGGACGCCAGCCACGTCTCTTTTACATGAAATGCTGGAAAAGGGGCGTAACACCCAATATATTTTCCTTCAAAATATTGATAAAAGCCTTCGGTAAATCCAGTGACTTTGGAGTTGTATATGAGCTATTTGAGGTAGCTCTGAGAGTATGCGGCCGAAAGGAACCCTTGTACAGATTGATGTTCAACGAGTTACTAGCTGGAGGACAAGTATCTGAAGCAATGGATTGAACCTTCATTAGATAGATCTTTTGGATTGCAAAATTTCATGTATAAAGGATTTAATTGATCAACTTTACCGGGATGATAGGTTAAAGATGCTAATTTTCTTCTCCATAAATTGATAGATAGAAAATATGGGTTCGATCATTCATCATTCATGCCAGTGATTGATGGCTTAAATGAACGGGGAGACAAGCAACAAGCTAATGAACTTGCAACGAAGATGATGAAATTGGCTTCAGAAGACGCATATGGAAATAAGACTTATATTTTAGGTGAAAGAATCATGAGAGAAATAGTGTTTGTCAATGGACCCTGTTTAGTGCTCATCATTTGGATGAATACTATAAACTTATCAGATTTGGATAGTCTAGATTTAATTTTTTTTTAACTACATTTTTAAATAAAAAAATATTTTCTTAAAAAAATATAGTTAAGAAATTGTTTTTATTTTAGATTATATAGATTAAAATATTTTTTTAAAAAATAAAGATAAAAAAAAATAAAATCTGGAGAGATTTTTTATGAGCAACCAAGCTGGTTCATTTGTGAACATGTCATTCTCTAATGAGGTCATTTAATTAAAAAAAAAAAAGCAAAGAAAAGAAGCATTAAATCATGCAAATGCATCACAGCTCGATGCCTCAAAGTTGTCTAAAGAATAATTTCGTGATAAGACCATTTTCTTGTTCCCTTCCTAACTAGACGCCATCACTGACCCACTTGTAAATATATAGTATATACCTTCTTTAACTTTTAGGATGAAGTTAAGGAAACATGATTATAGTAAGAAAATTACACATCAAATGTTTTCCACAGTTGGAGTATTAGATTCTGAATTATTCTTGAAAAAAAAAAAGCTTATGTGACTTTTTATCTTTAATATTTTTAATCTCATGTTTAATATTAATTAGATTCTCACCAGTTGGATCGAATATAAAGATTGAGTTATTCTGACATCTTTTAAAAGCTGGACCTAACATTAAGTTAAAAAAATTAATAGATCAATTGATAGAGTTGTTTAGTTGAACTAATGACATAATAATTGAATAAAAACTAAATAAAATGTAATTATATACATATACAATAATATATATAGAAAATAAAATAACTACATAATAAACATAATTATCAATATAATAACACCATTTAGTTCATAGAAAAAATAATAACACTACAATTAAATCCGATCAAACAGGCTAGGCCTGAAGGCGTAGCCTATCAACCCGCTATAAGGTGGCAGGTTCAAGATGGTGCTTTATGTAATATCCTAATTTTCAGATCCAGAGACTCAGAAAGTTATCTGAAATTTTTATCAGATCTCCTGGACCTCAGATATACGTGAAAAGTTACAGGAATGTGCGTCCTATGAAGCTGGAGGTCAGGGAACTGACAGAATCCCGAAAGGAGTTCTGTAGAAAAAGTTATTCACTTTTTAGTGAATTTAGAAGGGAGTTCGTGAACGCCCGATATCCAATTGAGAAATTAATCGGTAAGCAAACTAGGACTGAATGAGCCCAATGGCGTCACGCAGAGGCCCATAATGACGCCAAGGGAGGCCCAGGCCCATGACATTAGTTCATCGAACAAAGGGACCAGTGTCCAGAAATATGCAAAAAATGGGCGAAATGACAAAAATACCCGTGTTATAAAATAGTTAAAGAATAAGTGAAGGGTATTTTGGTCATTTAACTAAGGTTAGATAGTCAAGAAGGGTTATCTGGATAGTTGACCAGGGTCAAGGAATACTCTGGTAAGGTGTGAAAATACAATAATGCCCTAGACTCATTAAAGTAAATAAAGAGGAACCAAGGGCATTTTGGTAATTTGTCAAGGGATATTTCTTAGGAATTAAGCCATCAAAGTACTTGAGCTTGATCAGAGATCCAAGATGACATTCCAAGAACCCAAAAACGTGGCCCAATAGTTATGTGAGTTAAAGTGGCAATAAAATAATATTTTAGCGAGTTTTCAATAAAGTAAAGTGACCCGGTCAAAGTGATAACCAGGGAATTGATCAGATAAAGCTTGAGACTTATCCGGGAGCCATGAGGTGGCATTAAAGGTACCCAAAAGGTGCCACATGGCACTAATCTAGAGGAAGAAGAAAAAACTAAGGACACGTGGCACGATCTCAGACGTTCATTCCGGAATAAGACTCTAGAATTCTCTGGAAGCGCTGAGTCAGCTGGTGAGGTGTCCCGAGGGCCCCACCATTGCGCCACCTAAGCATGTGAGGTGTCCCTTGATGATGTCACTTTTGATGAGTCATTATGGAGGATGATGTCATCATGATGATGATGCAGGCGAAACTTCTTGAGGAAGCTAAGCGATCTGAGCCGTTCATCGTGATTCGATCTGAGCCATCCATTCCACCTTCCTCCACCTATAAATAACCCTCACCCCCTCCTCCCATTCCACACACCACTCCACGGCAAGAAGAAGGAAAGGAAGAGAGAAAGAGAGACAGAGAGAGAGAAAGAAAGAAAGAAAGGAAGGAAGAGAAAGAAAGGGTTCTGGCTGAGCTAGGAGCAATCCAATGAGCTTAGGGACTCGGCAAGCTTAGGAATAAGGTAAGTAAGTTATTCTAGAACCTACTCTAATAAATTAGATGATTGTTCTTATAAATTTAATAGTTAGAATAGAGAAATATCTCTCTCTATAAGGTTAGCCGTGCATAGAAAGAAAGTTAGGGGATGGTCAGAATAGGGGTATTATCTCAAGATAAGCTTGAGTTAAGTGGAGTTATGCTGGATAAGATAATAATAAAATATTATTATACTATGTATAAGCTCTGATATCTATAAAGAAGAAATCTCATAGCAAAGGTTAATGCTAAAGGAAGGGCTACATGTCAGGTAGTGAACTTACCCATTCTTGTATGCTTGATGTATATGCTTGTGTGTTAATATGATTATGATATGTGATGATGATGATGTATGATATATGCTCTTCCTTTATGAATTTATGGTTATGCATAATAGTGATAGGCATGGAGCATGAAAGTATGCAAATGGAAGCTAAAGAAAGATAAAGAAGACATGTCATGCACTTGTATTCATTTTGTATGCATTGAATGGTACCGTTTGCTACTGAGATTTTCCCCAAAATCTCACCCTTACCTTTTCCAAACATAACAGGGTACTGGTTTGGAGAAGATGGAACTAGGAAAGTGAGGATGTGACATTTTTAGTATCAGAGCAAAAGGTTCTGGCATTAATACAAAACAAAGTTTTAGCACAGAGCAAAGGGTTCTAGCTCAGAACATAAGATTCTGGCACAGAACAGAAGGTTCTGGCTCAGTGATGCTCTGAAATAGTTAAATTTGATGTTAAACAAGTTAGAAATTTGAATGGTTCACTCCCTAGAGTACGATATAGGGTTCACTGCTCAGGGAAAGATTCAGACAAGAGACAGTGATACCCAGATAAATAAAACTATACCCCGAGCTTTACAGTCTTACGAAGGATATGATTACGTAGAGTAGTCTTAGTCAGCCGTTACCGTCAAGGTCTCGT
This sequence comes from Leucaena leucocephala, assembly GCA_037074615.1. Taxonomy (NCBI): domain Eukaryota; kingdom Viridiplantae; phylum Streptophyta; class Magnoliopsida; order Fabales; family Fabaceae; genus Leucaena; species Leucaena leucocephala. The sequence continues at coordinate 15,273,156 of CM073565.1, read as the reverse complement.
GTTCCTTAGCACGATGTGGCTGGATTAAGCATGATAACGTCTGAGAAGCAGTTTCCTCTATTGGTAGAGACAGAAGCTGACCAGTTCAAGGTCAGGAAAGCTACAAAAGTAGCTCGAGGTATCATTATGTGACCAAACGCTACAGTGAGGATGATGAGATGTCCAAGTTGCAACGTGAAGACGTGCAGGTCGCGCCTAGCTGCTATAGAGAAATAAGGTTACGGCGAGTCAAGTCATAGGTTGTGACTAGTGTACACAAAGGAGTCCAGGTCGCGATTAAAGGACACAGAGATGTCAAGTCGCGACAAGTAGAGTGCGATGGTCGCGACTAAAAGTCATAAAGCATATGGGTCGTGACGAGTAGATTGAGATGGTCGCGATGAAAGATCATAAAGAATGTGAGTCACGACTAGCCAATACTCAGGTCGTGACCAGGATATACAAAGACCTAACAATGAGAATGAAAGTACCAACCTTGCTGAAGTCCATCGGCTAAAGGATTGGTATAACACATGATCAAGTCAAACAGTACAAAGTACTGAGATACAGAAGATCAGTTTAAGACGATGTTTAAAAGTATATCCTCCATGTGATAACTAGGAGTATATATATATTACAAAGGTTTTATTCAGCTGGTCTGAATAAAAGACCTAAAAGTTAGATTGAGACTTGTCTAAGAATGATCCTAGGACATGGCCTAAGGCTAGAGACGTGATGGTTAATAGATAAAGAGCTAATGTTCCCTAAACAGAGGGATTCCATCACGGAGAAGTAGTAGACCTAGGGTAGAGTACCCTAGAGAACAGAAGTGATAGTAAGAGATGACGAATGAGATCCATGCGACTCAAGTTCGCTAGGATCAAGAGAAAGACCAATAAGGAACCGCAGTCCAGTCAAGAATAGACTGGATCTGATAGATAGACAGAAGAAGTTAAGAGATAGTAGAGAGGTAGCCACATCTTAAAAGATAAAGTGACTCCCCTATATAAGATAGAGTAATGAAGGGTTGAGTCTATACCCTGATAAGAGGGTAATGTGGCAGCCTAAGTTAGATAAGCTAGTCAGATGAGAAACCTACAATAAAAATGTTATAAAGCTTACCTAGTTGCAATGTGCGATGGATGGTTGAGCAAATTATGATGATATGGCTTATGTTGCCATAAGTTATGATAGTTACATCTCCTTGCAGTGGTCATATGATGACACGCATGTTAGAGTATGCTACGATGAATAGATACTCCCTTTTTGCAGTATATGCAGGGTAGAGTATATATGAAATGAGGAAGTTATGAGAAAGTTATGTTGCTCCCATACCATATGACATGCAATAAGGAATGTATTGAGGATAACAGACAGTCTCAGTGAGTGGGACATTCTATTGCAGTATGACTAGGGGTTACTCAGGTATTTCTATAGGCTTGTGAATATAGTACTCAGGGCCATTTCTATTGAAAGGAATGGTATACAGAAAGAACAACAGATAATAGCAAAGAGATTGTTTTCAGGTCACTCTTCAGATAAGAGTTGGATCTGAAACAGATAGAGCTAGATTCAGATGAGTATAGATCACTCTTCAGATAAGAGTTGGATCTGATACAGATTGCTTGCAGTTAGAGTATAGCTCAAATGGCTCGCAGTTAGAGCACAGATTAAAATGAGAATTTATGATGAGGCCATAGCAGTAGAATGCAATGGCACGTAGTTAGACCATGATTGCACAAGGCGATAGCCCATGGTAAGCCACAGTAAAGTAAGAAAGATGAGAAGGAACTCCTGAGTATGAGAGGAAATAAGTAAAGTCTTAGTAAATAATATAGGCTACTGAACGTAATAGTTTTAAAATATTTATCGAGTTATCAACAAGTGGAAGCAGTTAACCTTATAACTTAGTCTGTTGGTTTAAGATCTTCGAGAGATAATACAGTACAACAGAATCACAGTTAGATTCTGGAGGGTCGCAGTTAGATCCTAGCATGGCTCTAGGGTCGCAGTTAGATCCTGAAGGATGCAGTTAGATCCTAACAGCTTCAGAGTCGTAGTTAGATTCTGAAGAGGCTAACGGTTGATCGCAGTTAGATCCTGAGGTCGTAGTTAGACCTAGCCTAAGGAAAGTAATGAGCTATGAAGATATGAGTACAATGTAGTATCTCTCTGGGAAGATGAATGCCAAAGACGAAGTTAAGGTAAGGAAGCTTCACTAGTTGATAAACTCACCCAGAAAAATTATTTATAATGGTTTTCCTCAGATAGCCTCTATTATGTACAAACTGAACTTAGTTTTCCTTTAAACAAAGATGGAGTCCAAGTTAAAATCTGAGTGCTGATATTCAAAGTTTTGCAGAAGTATGCCTGAGGAACAGAGAAGAGAACCCCATATGTTTTGAGAACAGAGAAGTATGATCAGATAGATCCTCTAGATGAGATGAGGATAAAGAGATTAAAAGGCCAAAGAGGCCTAGAGAGGAGGGTCTAAGGCAAAGCAAAGATAGAATGCAGTTCTATAAGAAAGAGAATGCTAGGGCCTAGAGCTATACAAAGAGTAACTAGCCCTAACCTAGTAGCACGAAAGGTGCTAAGGCAAGAGTAGCCTAATGATAAGTAAGCCCTGAAAGGGATAAGAAAGAGTGTAAATGTCACCAAGTTTGGCATAAATGCATAAAGTTATATAAAAAGTTAAGAAAAGTTAGAGAAATTGTTAGAATCATAATCTAAATTATGATTTTGTATCAGGAGAAAGAAAGGCAAAAAGAATAGTATTTCTCTTGAGAGATTAACAAAGTTTAAGAGGAATGGTGTAGACCCTAGAATTACATCAAAATTCTGAAAGGTAAGATATGAAAGAAATGGACACTACTCACAAGTCCAGTAAGTTGTCCATAAACATAAGCAGATAAATAGATGATAGAAGATTGATGAGAAATAGAAAGAAGTAGATTTCAACTCAGATTGAGTTGCTTTCAGAAAAGAAAACATAGTGGCACAAAAGAGATGTAAAGTTTTTAAGATTGATAAGAGCACTCAGCCAAATGTCAAGATAATTTGGCTAAGGTATCGATTAAATTTTGAGGACGAAATTTATTTTAAGGGGGTAGAAATGTAATATCCCAATTTTCAGGCCTAGAGACTCAGAAAGTTATCTGAAATTTTTCTCAGATCTCCTGGACCTCAGATATGAGTGAAAAGTTACAAGAATGTGCGTCCTATGAAGCTGGAGGTCAGGGAACTGACAGAATCCCGAAATGAGTTATGTAGAAAAAGTTATTCATTTTTTAGTGAATTTAAACAAGAGTTTGTGAACGCTCGATATCCAATTGAGAAATTAATCGGTAAGCAAACTGGGACTGAATGAGCCCAGATGGCGTCACGTAGAGGCCCATAATGACGCCAAGGGAGGCTCAGGCCCATGATATCATTTCATCGAAAAAAGGGACCAGTGTCCAGAAACACGCAGAAAATGGGCGAAATGACGAAAATACCCCTGTGTTATAAAATAGTTAAAGAATAAGTGAAGGGTATTTTGGTCATTTGACTAAGGTTAGATAGTAAATAAGGGTTATCTGGATAGTTGACCAGGGTCAGGGAATACTCTGGTAAGGTGTGAAAAGACAATAACGCCCTAGACTCATTAAAGTAAATAAAGATGAACTAAGGGCATTTTGGTAATTTACCAATGGATTTTTCTTGGTAATTGATCCATTAGAGTACTTGAACTTGATCAGAGATCCAAGATGACATTCCAAGAACCCAAAAATGTGACCCAATGGTTATGTGAGTTAAAGTGGCATTAAAATAATATTTTAGTGAGTTTTCAATAAAGTAAAGTGACCCGGTCAAAGTGATAACCAGGGAATTGATCAAATAAAGCTTGAGACTTATCCGAAAGCCATGAGGTGGCATTAAAGGTACCCAAAAGGTGCCACATGGCACTAATCTAGAGGAAGAAGAAAAAGCTAAGGACACGTGGCAAGATCTCAGCCGTTCATTCCTGGATAAGACTCTAGAATTCTCTGAAAGCGCTGAGTCAGCTGGTGAGGTGTCCTGAGGGACCCACCATTGCGCCACCTAAGCATGTGAGGTGTCCCTTGATGATGTCACTTTTGATGAGTCATTATGGAGGATGATGTCATCATGATGATGATGCAAGCGAAACTTCTTGAGGAAGCTAAGCGATCTAAGCCGTTCATCGTGATTCGATCTGAGCCATCCATTCCACCTTCCTCCACCTATAAATAACCCTCACCCCCTCCTCCCATTCCACACACCACTCCACGGCAAGAAGAAGGAAAGGAAGAGAGAAAGAGAGAAAGAAAGAAAGAAAGAAAGAAAGAAAGAAAGAAAGAAAGAAAGGAAGGAAGGAAGGAAGAGAAAGAAAGGGTTCTGGCTGAGCTAGGAGCAATCCAATGAGCTTAGAGACTCGGCAAGCTTAGGAATAAGGTAAGTAAGTTATTCTAGAACCTACTCTAATAAATTAGATGATTGTTCTTATAAATTTAATAGTTAGAATAGAGAAATATCTCTCTCTATAAGGTTAACCGTGCATAGAAAGAAAGTTAGGGGATGTCAGAATAGGGGTATTATCTTAAGATAAGCTTGAGTTAAGTGGAGTTATGCTGAATGAGATAATAATAAAATATTATTATGTTATGTATAAACTCTGACATCTATAAAGAAGGGATCTCAGAGCAAAGGTTAATGCTAAAGGAAGGGCTACATGTCAGGTAATGAATTTGCCCATTCTTGTATGCTTGATGTACATGCTTGTGTGTTAATATGATTATGATATGTGATGATGATGATGTATGATATATGCTCTGCCTTTATGAGTTTATGGTTATGCATAATAGTGATAGGTATGGAGCATGAAAGTATGCAAATAGAAGCTAAAGAAAGATAAAGAATATATGTCATGAACTTGCATTCATCTTGTATGTATTGAATGGTACCGTTTGCTACTAAGATTTTTCCCGAAATCTCACCCCTACCTTTTCCAAACATAACAGGGTACTGGTTTGAAAAAAATGGAGCTAGGAAAGTGAGGATGTAACACTTTACCAGCCTGCCAAGACGCGAGCTGCATAAGCTTGCCCTGTATAACCCATAGGTTATAGCGAGCTGACCGTTGTATCGGCTCTAACCATAATATATGAAATTTTCAATTAAATAGCATCATAAAATATAATTGGTCTAAAAATATAGTTGGCATTTTGAGATGATCAATTTTTTAAAATTTTTAATACATTTTTTCAATTTTTTAGGCCAAAAAATTGTTCCATTTTCTTGAAAACAGTTACGATTCATATAGTCTAATTCCAAGTTCCAACTCAATAACACTCAATAATTCTGTTTCATTCGGATTCTTAAATCATTTATTCTATTTACAGCTATTTTTAGTAACATTGTTTTTCTAGAGATTTTATAATTAATATATTTATTGATGATATTGATATTGATATATATATAAATATAGGTATAAGGTGTAAATTTGCTCCAAAAGTTTTCACTCAGGAGTTGTGGGCATCCGAAAGTTTTTATACTAGTAATGTTGCTACAAAAAAATTTAAATCGTAGCAATGTAACCCTAACTGTTACCCACATTTAAGTTTGACAGTTAGTTGACCAATATACTGACGTGGCATACCCATGTGGTGTCCACGTCATCTTTTATTTTGGATTAAGGTATAAATTTACTTCAAAAATTTTTACTTAGAAGCGTTGGGTATCAAGAAATTTTTCTTTTTGTTTAATGTCACTTTGACTATTATTCAAATTAAATTTGACCATCAGGTTAAATATATTAAGCTGACAAATCCACATGTCATCTACTTTTTTTTTACAAGTCAAATTTATAAATAAGGAAAATAATTTTAAAAAAATGTATTCCTCTGAACTCTACCATTATTAGATTATCGTTCTCAGGAGACTATACTTTAGCATCCTTTCAAAAATAAATGATTGTCAAATATGTTATTTTCTTATATTTATAAGATAACATATGCCTGTGATTATTTCTAAAATCAAGCCGTCATTCATGCCTTTTAAGAATTCTTGTGAGACCCCCTGCTTGTGTTGTTTTCTATATGTTTTTGATATACTTTTATGATAAAACAATGTATCAAACCATAATGTTATTTTTTTAAGAGCAATACTTTATTAATAGAGGAACTTAGAGGATTTTTTTTTTAATTTTTTTTTATTGATAAATCCAACTTTAAAAAATAAAGTAGATGACACTTGAACAAGTCAGCGTAACATATTTAGTCAACTAATAATCAAACTAACCTTAGATAATGGTTGTTGGACATTGAATAGAAAGAAAAATTTCTGGATACCTAGTGCTACTAAGTAAAATTTTTTGAGACAAATTTATACCTTAACGAAGTAAAAGATGACATAGATATCACGTATGCATGTCGCGTCAGCATATTAGTCAACTAACGGTCAAACTTAACACTGGGTAATGGTCAGAGCAATATTGTTGTAATTTAAAAACTTTCAGGGCAATATTATTCTTAAAAAAAATTTCGAATACCCACAGCTCTTTAATAAAAATTTCTAAGATAAATTTACACGTAATCGCTCTATATATAGATGTATAAAATAGATATTTCACTAAACGACATGATTATTTTCAGCTTGAACAAAAAGAGTCTTCATCAACTACTATTGTTAATATACCAAATAATAATCTAACTTAATTGGGTGCGTTTTCGTAGATTCTAGAGAAATTCAGATAACAAGAGTATCAACCTTCAATTAAATTAATAAAAACAAGATATGAAAAGATACAACACTATGATTGATTTTGTTTATATATTATTAATGATATTGACTTAATTAAAAAGTACATGCTAGTGGGTGTGAATGCTGTTAGAAAAAGTTCATTACTTTTCACAAATAAAAAAATTACAAATATTTCTACGTAACGTGGACAAATCTACAACTATCACCTGGCTTCTATATTTCTCTTCCCACCAAACTTGTTCCATTATTGTGTATTTTAAAAGTCTTGCGATATTAACAAATTATGTAAACTCTTGAAGATTATAAAAGCAAACAATCACATCACAATCAAGTTTTGTTTCATTTGGTAAAACCTTATCACAGGTAATAGTAATTCATTTTAATTGAGATAAATTATTAAACTGACCCTTGATAATGTTTTACATTTTTTGTAGTTAAATTCATCAATTTTTTTTATAAAAAATAAATAAATATCTAGTATGAGGATACAAATCAACAATATATCATTGTATTCTTGCATTTGATCTCCCTTTCCAAACTACCATGAATCTGTTTGGGATACATTCAAAGTTGATTTTATCTGGACTGTCCAAATTTAATCTAGACAGTCCATATTTAATATTTTTTAAATAATTTTTAAAAAAAAATAATTAAAAAATTATTTTTATTTTAGATTCTATACCTATTATTAAATCAATAAAAAAAATTAAATCTGGACCATTCAGATGATGAACTTTGGTATAACGCAAATGAAATCCTCTCAAAATGCTTTATTTATTCAAACAAATGTAAAGCATAAAACTCTATATAACCCTTATTTTGGTGACCCCTTTTTTTCCTTTCATGTGAAACACCGTTAACAATTTTATTATTATTATTACAATAAACCACTTTATATATATATATATATATAAAATGCTATATAGCTATACCATTATTAATTACTCTCACATCAAGCCTTTTGCTCACATTATTGTGCACCCTGTTGCGTTATCTTCGTTGAAGTATTGATCACAACGGCTCACGTAGCAAGGTCGACCTCCACCATAGCTATCATAAACAGGCCTTCCATAATAATACCCTTCGTAACAGGGTGGAGGCCCACCATAACATGGCCCACCGGGCCTTCCTTCATAGCATGGAACACAACACATCCCAATTGGAACTGGTGTCGGCGGTGGTATTCCTGGAACCGGGACCACTGGTGGTGCCGGCTCTGGTGGTGGGGGTGCAGGCTTTGGAGCAGGTGGTTTTTGTGGTTCAGCTGGTGGTGGGGGTTGAGGCTTGGGTTTCTCAGGCTCTTTAGGTTTCTCTGGTGCAGGCTTGGGCTTTTCTGGTTCTTTAGGCTTCACTGGTTCCTTTGGTTTTTCTGGTTTAGGTTTCTCGGGTTCCTGGGGCTTTGGAGGTTTGGGCTTTTCCGGTTCGACAGGTTTGGGAGGCTTAGGCTTCTCAGGCTCAGCGGGCTTTGGGGGCTTCGGCTTCTCGGGCTCAGGTGGTTTAGGCTTTGGCGGTTCGACGATTTCGATGCTCTTGATGGCACCACAGCCTTTACAGCACAGCTTATCTCTAATCTTCTCTGGGTTACAGCACACCACTTTAATGGTCACAATGTTTTGCTTCTCATCGAAAACCTGGTCTCGAATTTCTCTTGTTCACAAAATAACAAACCACGCACAAATCCACAAGATGAACTCAATTTTGTGATTCCAAATCAAAAGCATGAGAATTTCATCAGCAATATCACTCTAAATTTCAAAAGAGAATGAAGAAAAAGAAGAGAGAGAGAGAGAGCTGAGAAACTCACGAGGGAATTTACAGAGAACCTTCTTGACCTTCTTGTAGCATTTCTCACACTGTAGATCAACCTTGAGCCTCATTATTGTCACCTAAACATATAATTACCAGAAAGGGAACAGAATCAGGGATCGATGATCTGATATGATTCATAATTTCATATGAATGATTAAACTGAAGAGAAAAAATGAGGAGTGAAGAGATCAGATCAAAAGGAAGTGTACCTTTTCAGCCATGGCTGAAAGAAGAGAAGAGCTCTCAGATCTGAGAGTTGAAAATGATGGAAGAAGAAATTGATAGGGATAATGATGATAATAACAGTAATGGAAAAGAAAAAACGCGAAGGAAAGTAAGCAAACAGCGGGAATGAGAAGGAAAGAAGAGGAAGGATTAAGTAGGCAATTGCTTAGGCCTCACTACAAGGTACTTCCAATCATATGCGAACACGTGGCATGGGGTGTTGAATTTCATGAACTTGTTAGAGTTGTCGTTATATGGAAGGTGAGATGTGTGCGCGTGTGTGGCATCCTCTCATAATTATATTTTCTTAGCATCTTTTAGTATCTCTGATCTTATCCGTCCAGATAAATGAATGGCTCTTATTGTACCACATCAACTACAGGCTATTATATAATATATGAATCGTACATTTCAAATAAATCTTCGCTGTCCATTTTGGTATCTTTGAAAGACACAAATCAATGCCTGGTATCATCACCATCCATGCCCTCGCTAATTGTTCTTCCTCTATTTCTTACCGCTTAACATTCTGATCCTCCTCTTGCTATTTTTGAGTTCCCAAGTGAGACAAGGGGAGGGACGAGTGGTCGACTATGTGAGTGGGTATGAATTTTGAGAAGTAAAATAAGCTTGTCTCCCTCCTATGTGAAAACTGCACGATTAGCCCTTGCCCAACTGCTTTCCACTGATTCACACTTGGTTCATGAAGTTAGAGAAGCCACAAAATGTCATTAATCTTAGCTTGGATTGCTAAATGAGCGTGCTTTAATTTTTAGCAAAGCGCATTGTAATAATGAGGGGTATACGTATATATAAGGGGAAAAAAGGAGGAAAATACACTGCATTTCACATCATGGATGCTCTCGCTAGGAAGTTAATAGTGAGGCCGTGGGAAAAATTTGAGTAGAAGCACCAAAGCAAAATGGCTCATATCGATTACTGGTAGAAACTAGTTTTGAATCTTATATGGTACAAACATCTCTAAGACACTGATGTTAATCAATGCCTCCTAATCTCCATTAAGCTTAATATAAGACAGCAAACCGATGAGGAGGTCAATTTTCTCAGGGTGACCGTCGCCGCACTTGCCTGATGATCTGCTCCCAAGTGCATGCATGGCATACGGAAGGTTGAGGGGAGAGAAGCTGGTGAGAGACAGATGAGGAGAGAGAAGATGAATGTTTGAGAACGGTGAATTGTGAGCCTTTAGATCATTTTTGAACGGATGAGATAAAAAATACTGAGGAATGCTAAGAAAATATGCTTATGAGAGGATATGCTCCCGTATGTGTTTGTGCGAGTGAGTGCACCTTTTGTTATGATAGCGGGATCCGCAATTTAGCGAACTCCACATTCTCATGTGCCCTCTTTAATTACGTACAGAAGTTTCAAAATCATTCATATCGTCATTAGTTTGTCTTATTATAATAAGGGATCTGCATCCCTACAATAAATTTGTTTTGATCAGGCACACCGTATTTAGATGAAAATAAATTTATTATAAATAAATAAAATTATATAAATAAGATAAGGGTTAAACTACGTCTAATATCTTAAAATATATTTTTTAAGTACGTCTAGTATTCTAAAATATTTGTTAGTACATTCAGCACCTGAAGTATTTTTTTCAAGTTCGTACAATATCCTAAATTATTTTATAGTTTATCTAGCATCCTAAAATATTTTTCTAGGTGCATCTAGTACCCTAATATTACTATTGAAAAAATATTTTTAAATACTGGATGCACCTTCCCTTAAAGGATCTTTTGAGAGTTAATGTCAAGTTTAAAATTGCTTCTAATAAAATACTTTAAGGGGTAAAGTTTCTCATTAATAATTTAAGGGTAAAATTGCGCTACAAAATACTTTAAGGTGATAGATGCATCTGAAAAAAATATTTCAGGATTACTGGATGCTCCACAAAATATTTTAGGAAACTAAACATACTTAAAAAAATATTTCAGAGTGCTGGATACAATTTAACCTATAATGTGTCTGTTTGGATAAGAGATTGGAAAAGGGCTTATGAAAAAAAATGGCTTTTAGATAGCTTTTAGAAAAGGGATTTTGGAGAAGAGTTTATGGAAAAAAAAAGTGGTTTTGAATAAATGAGTGTTTGGATAATCATTATTAAAATGACTTTTATAATTAAAAAATTACCAGAAAGGGCTTTTATTAAAAATATGAGAGAGGAGAGAAGAGAGAGGATGGAAAAGAGAGAGGAGAGAAGGTGGAGAAATTGTGCCCTAGGGGCCAATCATTGTATTATGAACATTGTTGATTATGAATCTCTTAATTATGTTATCACATTATTTGCATGTTTACTGTGATGACCATCCTTGGATAACTCATGATCTTATCCTAAATATCCCTGGTTGGTCATCTATGCGGGAGCAGAGATGAAATAAGACCAGTATAACTTTGAAGATATATAAAGATATAAATTAAAGTCATAGGCACATGTAAGATTATAAGGTGTTGGACCGACCCGCTATGAGAGAGCTGCATGGGTTAAGTCATAAGTTTCTCTCATATACAAGCCATGTCACTATGCCCTTTGACCTGAGATCATCATGGATTTCTACATGACAAACGCTCAGCTTTGACCTAGTCAAAAGTCACTTTTGACCGAGTGATCATAAAGACTATGTTCGAGCTCAGTGGTTTTTCATGCGGAGGAATGTGAATGGTCAAGATGGAATTTGTCCCTCACATTCGTAGAGAGATATTACTAGGCCTCTCGATGAGTGAGTCTGAGAAATATATGGCCATACTGTAATTGAAAGGTAGTTCCATTTCTATAGTCAGACTACTCAGGGATCGAGAAAGTAACGATCAGGAACAGGAGGATGACGTTCTCCATGCGTTATCCATGACCGAAATATCGTGTAACAAAAGGGACGTGATATGGTTGTATGAAAGGTAACATCGTTCATCGATTCTCATATGATTTGGGTAGTCGTAATGTCTTGCTAGAGACCGCTTACGACTTGTGGGTCAGTATAGTAACTGGCCCATTGCCAACTTCATCTGGGCCTACAGGGTCGCACACAAAATAGCCCAACACGGGCTATGATATCCAGATTCATTGAATCTAAGACATATCCAGATTCAATGAATAATTTAGGGTGGATATATATATTTTATATATATAAATTCGTATATATATATTATATATAATATAAGAGATATTTATAAGATTTAATTTATAAGGATAAATTAAATCTCTATCACTTTTAAATTTGAATTTAAATTGATATGATCTATTTGAATTTAAAATTTAAATTGATAAGATATCTCATATTTGATTTATGAGAATAAATCAAATATAATTCCGTCTTATCTTTATTTTAAATTAAATAAATAGGTGAATTAAATATGTGGGACAGATTTAATATAAACTATATTTATTTAATTAGTTTCTTGTCAAATTATGCAATATATGATATTGTATTAATTTCAGAATTAATATAAGATTAATTCTGAAATCCAACCCAATCAGAACACCGATAGCATCCTATATATTTGACATTAGGGGTTAGGGTTCTTGACGAGAGACAAAAAGGGGCAAGGAGAGTGCAAAAGGTTTGCAGATAAGAAATGACCCAAATAGATACGGTAGGGACGGAATCTCGAGAAAACCCTAGAGGGATAAGAGGCGCTAGCACGTCGTTCGTGGTTGGAACGCTGTTCGTGTAGATACCTGTAGAGAAAGCCGATCTGAGTTGTCGACTTCTTGCGATCGAGGAGAGAGCATCAGGTAAGACGACAAGTCACGATGCGTAGACACTAAGGTCGCGACCATACAGGCGTCCTGAACGTCAAAAAATCGAAAAGAGAAGACAGGTCGCGACTGAAAACTCCAGAGGCTACAGGTCACGATGAGTAGCTGATGAGGTCGCGACAGAAAACTTTAGAGGCGACAGGTCGTGACTATAAGCTGAGTAGGTCGCGACTGAAAACTCCAAAGGCGAAGAGTCGCGACTAGTGGACACTGAGGTCGCGACGACAGCTCGAATACTGAAGGTAACACTTCTTTCTCCTTGACTTAAGCACATTCGGTAGATCCTGACAGGGAATAAAATTTTTTTTTAAAAGTTAATTTCTGCTGCGTGTCTTCCAATTCCCTACAGAGGAGAGAGGGGAGAGTAGGTATAGAAGAGAGATGAGAGATAGTGTAAGAAAAAGTAAGGGTAAAATAATAATTAGATAATTTATAAGCTCTTTTACTGTTCCAGAAGCTAGTCTCACTAGTTTATCCAAAACCTTGATTTTAAACCATAGTTTGGCCCAAAAGCTCTTTTGGACAAATATTACTATTTGTTTTAAAAAAATTTCAAACCAAAGTTTAGGCCGAAAGCCCTTTTAAAACTGCAGTTTAGATACTTTCCAAACACACACAATATAAATTTGTTGTTTTTACTTTTTATAACTGCAACTGAGTATTAAAAACATGTATTGTAAAGGATAGCATTGTTCCATTGGAGCATAAGACAAGCCATTTATGCCAAATCGCTTCTTAGAAGTTTCTTTATGTAAAGATATAATTAATATGTTTTGTGTTTATATATATATATGTTCATGTTATGCTTGGAGCATAATATAAGTTAGTTACTGCACACATGTCAAATGAAATTATATAAGTATGTATGTGCAATGCATGAAGCTGATCAACACAAGCCCGTTCTTGTTGCTGGCAAAGCCAGATGATTAATTTTAGGTTTTATAAATAATATAATTATAAAAGATAAAATTTAGCTCAAATTACTTGTATTCATGAAGTTAAATTTTTTGATCACATTTATTATATTATTATTAGTTATTAAAATATATATGTACACTTATAAATTTACCTATAAACATTTATAAATTTTTATATTAGTTCCTAAAATATAAATTATGATTTATAAATTATTATATAAGCACTTATTATTTTATTATTATTAATAGTTGTTAGAATATGTTTATGGACATATAAATAACTTAATTTAAGTTTTGTCTATTATAGATAATAAAAAATTATAATTTTTACAAATTATGAATAATGTGTCATATTTAAAGTCAAATTGTTTTTACCAATCCAAGTATTTTCTTTTTAATTTAATTGCTAAACATATTATAAGAAATAATTTTACAGAACCATTACAAGTATAGAACAATGAAAATGTACTTAATCAAGCAAGCCTTTATAAAAGCTTCAATCTGTTAAAATAACAAGTGAGGATCCCCAAAAAATTAATCCCCAAGCAAAATTATTAAATGTTAAACATAATAATTAAATTAAAAGTTATTAATTATTAGTTTTGTACCCTTCCAAGTTAGATGTAATGTGACTTCAAATCAAAGGAATGATTAAATAGTCGAGTGACATAATAATAGCCTATTATGTTGGTGAGACGAATAATGAGGAAGAACTGGAGTGCAATGCGCCGACTATACACGTGTCCCAAGACCTAGCTAGTTGGGCCACACACTTACAGATCAGATCAAGCCATGTATCGGTCGAAGAGTTGCATTCATTCAAGGCACCTGATTTCTAAAAATTATTTTATAGAAATTTTTAAGTGAAAATAATTGGAAAAATCCCCAAAAAATTCTACTTAAATATTAAAAATTCAAAAATTTCATATTAATATATAAAATAATAAATTGATCATAAATATTAATTTATGATTTTAATATTTATAAAAAAAATAGAATTATCCTTGATTTATAGAAAAAGATATAGTAGTTTTATTATTAAAATAGTTAAAATAATTGTATATATCGTCATTTTCATTACTAGTGTAATAAATACCCATCAACTTGATCCAATTATTTAAATTATTGGTTAAAGGGAACAATAAATTTCGTTATCAAGATAGTTAAAATTATTACACAAATTGTTAATTTCATTCTAGTATAGTAAACAATTCAAAACCTGATCCAATTATTTGAACTACTAGTTAAAGGAAGTAATATATCTCGTAATCAAAATGGTTAAAATTATTAAATGAGTTGTCAATTGTATTACTAGTATAGTCAATACTACTCAGGGCAGTTTTGTATTTTCTCACAAATATTAAAATCCTAAATTGATACTTATGACCAATATATATATCCTTTTATATATTAGTATGCTCTCTTTCAAATTTCAGAATTCATGTGATATTTTTTAGAAATTTTCCAAAATAATTTGTATAGAATTTCCTTCATTCAAATTTTATTATCTAATCTTTATTTAAATTTAAATTCAAATTATGAAAAGCAATGGGCTTTATATTAAGGCAGGAATCATACGTAAAGGTGGAGTCTTTCTGTCTTACACCTACACAAGTCTCTTTCACGTTCTCACATTCTTCCCATCTCACTTTGATATTATCGGCTGTGGAGCACAATTTGAATAAAAGATTTCAATTATATCGTGTGGAATAGATGATTTGAGGTGATAAGATGAACATGGAAGAATTGTCTACCAAGTAGATACACACTTTCTTTTCCTACCCAAAATCCTTCATATACAATAGATAATATAGCTTACAACAAAATAAGCAATATATTTTAATTATCAAAATTTGTATAATGCAACTTCAATTCAACAAGAAATCATTCTAATTCAATATGGACAAAACCTAGATAATTATTTATATTTAGTTTTTCAATCAATTTTTGTCATATGAACTTATTTCTACACATCATCGTTTAACTAAGTCAAGTGTCAACCCACTGTTTTCAATTATAAATTCTTAAAAAAATAATAATTAAAGACTATTGACCCCCCTAGTGTATAC
This sequence comes from Leucaena leucocephala, assembly GCA_037074615.1. Classification (NCBI taxonomy): domain Eukaryota; kingdom Viridiplantae; phylum Streptophyta; class Magnoliopsida; order Fabales; family Fabaceae; genus Leucaena; species Leucaena leucocephala. The sequence goes on along the minus strand of CM073565.1, from coordinate 15,257,611 downwards.
TCTTTCTTCCTCATGTGTCGGCGTTGCTTTTCTGTGATTGCATCAGTCCCACTCGTCTTTTTCCTAGCGTCCACAGTCTCTCATGGCACGTGAGTGTTTAACTGGGAAGATGTATATAGCACGCAAGGAAATATAAACAAACAGCTTGTTGTTTAAGGAATACAGGTTACTGTACATCTGGGTTGTTGCCCTATCACTTCAATGGAGTTGTGGGGTTTATGGCAAGTTTCAAGAGGATATATATATATAGAGAGAGAGAGAGAGAGAGAGAGAGCCTCTTTAGTTGTTAGAAAGAATATGAATGGAATAGGTGGTAGATGATAAAATCAAAATCAATATAACTATAAAATCAAAATCACTTACATCTACTGACTTATATTGGGCTCCATACAAGATAAAGTTATTTTTTCCCTCCAAAATTCAATTGTAACCATCCAAATCGCCGTGGTATAATTATCCATGTCATCATCTATGTTTTCCTCCATTGAAACTTTCGCAAGACTTGTAATCTCCCTAAGCGTTGGGCCTCTAACTAGATAAGTGCTTTTTGGACTTGTGATCTCCATACCGAACACCTCCTAGTATGCTATCAATCTCTCTGCACGGAATCTCACCTCTTTCCACCTCCACAAGCAATTTCATCAGTTTCTTCTTTCAGGCTTTTTATTGATGATATGATATAAATAATAAAAATAATTACGAAAATGCTGCACGGTAGGATTTTTTTTTTTTTACCAAAATGCTGCACGTTTGGAGGTGAATGATTTAGAAAACATTGACAAAGTAAAATAATTGTGAAAAATGAAAATTGTACGTGAAGACCTTTAGGTTGGTAGCGTTGGAGAATAGTTGGAATTTGGGTTGAAAAGGATTATTAAGTCGAAACATTATTGAAATCATGAGAAAAGGGGAGACTATAATACATAAGTAGTTGTAAGTCACAATGGAGAAGGGACATCAAGTAAGTACTTTTACTTGATCGTTTTTTAAAATATTTGTTAAATAAAGATACTTTTATTTAACTATTCTTATAAATAATATTGATCAAGTAAAGGTACCTTTATTTAACTTTTTTTAACAAAAAATTATGAAATAGAGTGGCCTTTTTATGTTTTATTATATATAGCTATTTTCTATCACTTGTATAACATTCGATATACTGATTAAATAAGTAAAATGAGAAATATTATGATATGTATCGGCTAGTGAAAGTAGAAAGAAGTTAAAGACCAAGTAAGGAAAAATAAGGGGAAAAAGTTAGTTGGCTCACAATGTGTAAATAAGAGAAAATGATAAGCAACAATGTAAATATGAAAAAAAAAGGCTAAAAATTTAAGAAAAATCAAGAAAAATAGAAAAGAGACTTCTAAAGTACATTTTCCAATCAATCCAGCAACTTTGATTATATTGATATTTTCTCCATTATTTAATATAAATCATTTTTATTTAATTCACTCAAAACAAAAAAACTTGGTTTCTTAAAAATATTTTTCTTATTCCAAATATATCTTTAATAAACATAGTTCACCCTCATAATATCATAATCTATCATAAATGCTAGTACTAGTATATCATTATCTGCAAACATATAAGAGATATTTTTAGAAAAATAAATCATTAATTATGCTTAGAATTTTACAAAATGACATGTATTCTGAAATAAAAAACTTTTAAAAATAAGGGTTAATATAATACTTAGTTATTATAGTTTATTTTTATTTTAGTTTTGGTTCTTATAGTTTTAAATTATAAATTTTAATCCCTCAAGTTTCTTTCTAGCTAAAACGTTTATCCCTATATTTTAATAAAAATTTAAATAATTGTATTCTTTGAAGGACCAAAACCTATAATATGAACCAAAACTAAAATGATAATAAATTATAAAAATTAAACATTGTATTAACCCTTTAAAATATAGCTTGTATTATGAAATAAAATGAAAGATAAGATATTAGAGAGAATTAGATTGTAGAAAATAAAAAAGTAGAAAATTAGAGAGAAAATAAGTCGGAGGAGATATCTCTGATTTACTTTGATCATGTTACAACATATGATACAAGTCCTCTATTTATAAGCAAGATTAACAATTTTAAATAAATAAAAACTAACAAATTACAATATAAGAGGAGATAATAATGGGGGGATGATGGGAGATACTCGGGGATATTGACATCCACATAAACATTATATTTATAATATTTTTTTTGGATGTCCATAATTAAATATGTGCCTAAAAAAATTTTAACTAAGAAAAATCATGGGGACAAAAATCTAGTAGGAAAAAAATAGTACAACATTAAGTGATGCATTTTATAGTATTGCTTCACTAAAAATCTTACTAGAAAAAACCAAGGAGAAATAAATTTCTAAAGTTAGGGGACCAAATCTGAAAATAGAGAAAATTGACTAAATAAAAAATAATTTTTTGACTGGAATTGACTCAGTGAGAGCGTGGTAAACAACTCATTTTTTCTTTAAATATGATTAAGTTAGCTTCGTGTAGCAACTTAAACCACTTCGTTTCGATTTTTTTAGAATTAATTATGATTTTTTGAAGTCAAGTCGCCTGTCTGAAAATTACACATTGAACAATAACCGAGAAGAGTAAAATTCTAGATTGTGTAATTTGACTTCAATGACCTCCTTTTAAGTAGTTTCAAATACTATCATTTGTTCCCTAAGATTTAAGAAATTAAGATGTCACATCTTCTCTATTGTTTTCTTGCTCCCATTATTTATCGTAGTATCATCTAGCCACATGAGTGGCTAATCGTCCTCTTTCTTGAGAAGAGAGATTATAGACTTGAACTTTATACTCAGTTGTAAAAGTTTTTATTAGGGTTTGATCTTTTTATTTCAAATTTTAAGATTTCCTTAGTTCTAGAATTTTGAAGACTTGTTTATGAATTTTTTTTTTGAATAAATTTGTAATCAAACTATTATGATCTTTTCATTACTTAAGATTTTTGTTCTTCATTTATATAATTATTCCTCTTATATATGTTCTTATCATGTGTTTTTAAAGTTCATTTTGAATTGTGTAGTTGAACATATTTTTTAAAGAATTTCATTAGAAACCCAAAATAAGAATTTTTATTGGAAGATCTTAATTTTCTTATAGGATAGATTATAACTAGTATTAGAATTGCAAGCTAAGTGATTCTTGAATAATTATTTATGTATTAAATTTATTATAGAGTTTTAGGTATTTTTATGAAATAAATAATTAGACTTAGGAGATTTTTTAGGGTTCTACCTTTTGACTAACTATTATTTTCATTTATAATTTTGATATATTATTTGTGAGCAATGATAACCTCTATACTTGAGAAACCTCATCATACTAGTAATTGTTCTTATTTACTATATGCTTTGTTTACTTTCTCACAATCATCACCATAATCAAATTGAACTTTCTTTTCTACTCTTATCTCCTCTCTAATCACCTTAATTGATTGGAAGTTTAGCTATATAGTGAGATACAATCTAGGTTGATCCTTATACTATATAAAGATTTATTTAGTAATTAATTTGAGCGCTAATAATATGCGACATCACTGCACTCAATATAATTATTTGAACAAATTTATAAGTGTTAAGTTGCAAGTTGATTTTTCTACATGGGCCCATATTCGTATTTGATACCTTGTAGATCTACATGAATACAATCCCTCTTCATAGCTAATGATGTTATTATATTTAATTCCTTTTGAGAACAAGCCACGTTTAAGAATCCTTGTTGTAAAATTTTATAAACAATCTTCTAGCTCTTTAATAAATGTGCACACATTCTTCATAATACTTTGTATCATATATGTGGCTCGGTGTTCAAAACAAGTCATAAAAAACAATATCTATTCGAATTAGTAAACTTTTCATTTACTATAACTTATTTCTTAACCAATATTAAACTAAACCCTTAGATCCCTTGTACCTTCAGTTTTTTCACTTCGCCAGTAATGGCTTCCATGATCTTTTATGCCTCTTTAATCACATTTACTGAACAAGAAGTATCTAATACAGTTATTGAAACTTTGGATTATTTCCTTTTATTACTTGGCTAATGATCACTGACACTAGACATTATTCTTGTGATTGTTTTTTTGTGAACAACTGTCTCCGGCATTTTCCTAAGCAAATCTAGACCGAATTGAAGGGCTAATAAAAATATGTATATAATTGATAATAACTCTTAAAATCTCAAATTTATATTTTAGGAGATGGATATTCTATGTTAGTTTGGAAAAGAGCAAGAAGTTCCTCTCTAAGTCCTTATCTCTGAATCTCCTTTTTTTTAATTTATGTGATGCATTTATTTATATTTTTTCCACATTTATTACGGATTCATTACTGTTCTAAATTTTTTTTGTTAATGTTCCAAAATTTTAGTTTTTGTTTTGATAAAGAAATTTTTAGAGAGGGGTTAGTTTCACCCATGATCTAAAGACAGGGCGAAATCTCCTTTTTTTCTAGGCGATACCAATATCGGGCAGGGCGAGCTGTCTATTACCCTTAGACGTAAACTTAGGCATCTAGGAGTTAGGATGCCTTCCTAAGCGTCACGACTGGAACCACGATAAAGTAGTACTTCCCAAAGATCGAACACGCTCCAAATGGTCGCATGTCTCACCCCTTCGCTAGTTGAACCTACGGACTATGGGTACATTTTAGTTCTTTTTTATACAACACTTTTTGGAAAGAGGTTGGGCTCACCCATGATCCAAGGGTAGGGTGAAATCTCCCTTCCTCCTAGACGATACTAATGTTGGGTAGGGCGAGCTGTCTATACCCTCAGACGTAAACCTAGGCACCCAGGAGTTAGGATGCCTCCTCAAGCGCTGCGACTAGAACTATAACAAAGTGGTACTTCCCAGGATTCGAATACGCTCTAAATAGTCATATATCTCACCTTTTTACCAGTTAAACCTAGTGGGTTTTAGTTGATCCTATTTGTATTGAAAAGAAGAAGAAGATATTTTCATAAGCCCATTTGTTCCAACTGGTCCATCTTTTAAAAAAATGGCAAGGGGTGCCACTGGACTGGGACATCCTGTCCCCTCCCAGTCCAAACCGGAATAGGATAGGACGCCGGACGCAAAATGGGTCTCCCATCCTATTTTCCACAATAGAACACGGGATGGGAGCGTCTTGTCACGTGGCCATTACCCTCTCCCCATAAAACCGGTTCGTACAGGGTGTGCAGCGCCACGCTTATATAGCCCAGGACCCCTCCACACCTATCCGATGTGGGACTCCAACAGTCACCCATGACATTCTCCCCCACCCAATCCAGTGACGCCCTCATCACAGTGGGGCCCCCTGCCTACCCCACACCTTCGAGGGTCCCCACACCTCGAGGGGCGCTTGGCGGGACATCGGAGTCGGAGTGGGTCGGCTCTGATACCACTTGTCACGTGGCCATTACCCTCTCCCCATAAAACCGGTTCGTACAGGGTGTGCAGCGCCACGCTTATATAGCCCAGGACCCCTCCACACCTATCCGATGTGGGACTCCAATAGTCACCCATGACAGTTTGGTTCCATCCAATCCCATAAAACACTCATAACCTCAGCCATTTTGCCATAGCGACAAAATTCAATAATAAGGTGTAACCAAAACAAAAAATCAATAATAAGGTATACCAAAAAAAAACATTCAATAATAAGCACCTTCTCTTGTTCATGGGATATGTACGATTGTGGGCTGGGCCTAGACTGATATTCAATAAAATTGTAAAGAAAGAATAGTAATTAGATCCTAAAAGAGAGAATTAATAACTGTTAGGTCCCTAAAATTCTTTTCTGAAAATGATTTATAAATATCAATTCAAAAAATTATAAATTTAAGAGTTTCAATTGCATATAAGTATTTACGTTTTAAATATAACCCTCAATTTGCAATTGAGATTCTGTGACTATCTAAATTAATATTTGCAACTTACTCCTCCATCTTTAATATAAAATTTATTTAAATAATTTAATTAAATTAAAAAAATTAATTAAATTAGTTAATATGACTTATTATTTTTTAAAACACCCTAATCATCTTCCTTAACTCCTTCCCTCCTCCAATTATTTGATTATTGTTAAAAATGTATCAATAAGAGTAATTTAAAAAAAGTTGATAAATATAAAAATATTTTTTATATTTAAGCCTAAAATCAACTTCTAATTAAGTCTATATTAAAAATAGGAGGCGTATTTTTTTTTTTATAAAAAAAATGGTATATCTAACTATAAGCAATTCCACATTATGAGATTTCCATGTCACTCCCCATTTATTAAATGTTGGGCATCAGCCCAACTTGTTCAACTCGGCCCACAGATGGCTTGCATTTTAAGTCCAATGATGCAAGTGCACCGCATAGGTGAGCCCGAGAGCCTAGTGCATCTATGGGCCGATGTTTTCAGTAAGCGTTATAGATGTTGATTCTGTTATTACTATACCAACAGTAGTTAGTCCGAATAGTAAGCGACTCGGTATCATTTAAACAAAACCTCGAGTTTAACCATTAGCGTATACAGAAAATTCCCGTTGGGAGACTTACCCACCATAATCAGATACGTGACGCGGATCGAATCCGAATATAGTTAGAGCAAAACTCCGGTGAATTGAGTAGGCAACTAACAAAAATTCTGTTATTACTATTATTTAACTTTTGTTGAAAGTTCAAAAGCTTTTCTGAGAAATAAATAACATATAACTTCTTTTAGTTTTGTAGATATTTTCACCCTGTGCATTATCAAATTGTCAACATGAAATTTTTATTTGGCAAGGTTAACATATGTAATTAAAATTCAGAATATATGGACATTTAATACCCACTTAATCTACTTTTTGTTGAAATATTATATTATTATACATGTATAGATGATAATTGTCAGTTGTCACACCGTACTCTTATAAGAGTTCTTTAAGAATCACTTGTGACCAAAAAGTACCCTCGAGAGTACCCATGAGAACAGCTTTTAAAGTTTATCACTCCTTCAACAATTTCATCATCTCTTCAAGGACGGATTCCATAGCTCTCATGCTCAAAAGTGAAATCGTTCACCCAATGAACCATTTCAATTTTGTCTTTTATTTATCTTAGTTTCCCCCACACAACTTACTTTCTTTGGTCCTCAACTTTCAACGAACTAAAAAAAGAGCCGTTAAAATTATTAAATTTATTTTAAATTAATTTTTTTCCAATTTTAATATCTATTAAAAAATATGCATTCTCTCTCATATCTCTCATCTCTACATAATTAAATAAAAAAATAAATATTAATTACTATTCAAATAACTTATATTGTGGATCAAAAATTTTTTCTATATAGTAGACTGGAGAGAATATTATGCTTGCTACTTCAATACAATACTGATAAGTTTATGAAAAGTTATATTTATTTTTCTAATATTTGTGATTTATTGATGTGGAGAAAAGGATGGGAAAGAAGTGGAGAAAAGTTAAATTAACAAGGGTAAAAAATTTGTACACAACTTAAAAAAAATATATATTATAATTTATATAAATCATATTTTATAATTTCAAATTTGTTTATCAATATTTGATTTTTTAAAGAAAGGACAAAATGATATTTTAATAATTAACAATGTTCATAAGTTATGAATAGATATAGAACATAAATTGCTATCTACAAAAAGACAATATAACAAGTGAAGAATAATCCTAACGTTAACATCTGAGAAATCAAATATACCGATATGCACAACATATTTATAAAATACTTTTTTTTAAAGTTTTGTAGAAATGTTTTATTATTATAACAATTTTTCACAAGTTTCATTAAATTTTATTTAACTTTCCTCTATTTTTGTAATCCTTTTCTCTGCATCAATAGACTCTGCAAATATTAGAAAAATAAATACAACTTCTCATAGACTTTTCATTGTCTCGTAATGATGTGTGGGAGTAGTGGACCAAAATACTCCTTCCTGTCTACAATATAAATTACCCATCTAGAATTCCGACATTTTGGGATACTCATTTTCAACAAATTCCGACATTTTCTTGTCAAAACAGGGGCTGTCCAAAACAGGGGAGTAAGGAAAAATTAAGGCATTTCATTTTCATTACTATAGAGTACGTTTGGATATACTTTTAAAAAAAATTATAAAAAAAAAAGTTTTTAGGTAACTTTTGAGAAATTTTTTTTAAAGAAGAGCTTATGAAAAAAAATAGTTATAGATAAATGAGTGTTTGAATAGTTATTACTAAAAGGACTTTTGTAATTAGAAAATTACTAGAAATAGTATGATTATATTAAAAAGAAGAGAGAAGAGAGATAGTAGAAAAGAAATATGAGAGAGGAGAGAGAAGAAAGAATGTGGAAGAGTGAATAGAGATGAGAGATGAGAGAGGAGAGAGGAGAGAGGAGAGAGGAGAGGGTGTAAGAAAAAATAAAGATAAAATAGTAATTGAGTAGTCCATAAACTCTTTTAGTGTTCCAAAAACTACTCTTACTAGCTTATCTAAAATCATGATTTAGTCCAGAAATCTTTTTGGACAAATATGACTATTTATTTTGAAAATTTTGCCCAATTTTTTTTTTTAAAACTATGGTTTATCCTTTTTTTCCAAACATGCCCATAGCACACATTATAGAGACCTCTAGGCATGTCTTATATATGATTTGGTAATTTAGGGTACTTATTCCATATAATAACATTTTAAAACTACATATCTTAAATTTGACATTCATCTTCATACAACTAATTTGACATTTATTCACCAAATTCTTTTGACATTTCAACTCTTAAATATATTCCCCCCCCCCCTTTAAAACTAGACAACACCTTTCCTAGGATATTAAACTTCAATTTTTGAAAATATCATCCTCCAACATCTCAAGATCCTCTTCTAACCATATGGGGATATTTAAACTCAACAAAAATTATCTCCCTTAATAGAAGTCTAACAAAACATAGTGAGAAAGTTTATGAAATCCAATTCTTACTACTCCATATATTGCGTTGAGGCTTACCGTTGCTTAATCTACTATAGATTTCACCTAAAAATAACTTTTCATGCATAAATGAAACACAAAACAATGGTTCATCATCGGTTTCTACTTCCAGATGTAAGCTCCACCCAATGGCCAACATCATACAACCATATGACAATGATATACCTCATCTACTTAAGCATTTGAACACTTCTATGAATTTCTATAAGAAAAATTAAATAAACTCCTCTGGACAGCAAGGTCCAGATTCAAAATTCATTTTCCCCACAGCAACATTCAGCATATACAAGCCAAGAAACAACTAAACAACCCATATTCCCTCATCTTACATTATTTACTTAAGCTTTTCTACATGTTTTTCTCTCTCTAAAAGTTATATTTTTAGTCGTCATATATTTACAGAACGATCCCCAATTGAAGAAAATAACGATGGAATAAGGTTCAAGACCCTTACATTAGCTTTGATATCCAATCACATGTAAGGGATCTCTTGTTCTTCCAACTCTTCTCCTTCTTTGATCCTCTTCTCTCGGTCATGCTCTCTTGCTCTTCCTAAATGATGTTTAGCAGACTGAAAAATTATGAGTTTCTATACAAGAGATTTAATTATCTAAAAATCCCAATAACAACTAAAAGAGTTAATATTAACAAGTTTTAGTGTAAGCATTAACAATATATTTATGATATTTAGAATTTTTTGGTAATTAAATCCTTTGTATAGGCCTCATAATAATTTCCTCTAAATTATTTTGCTCCTTGGTCCCACACAATGCTTCCCGCATAAGCTTGTTCTTAATTTTTCTTTTTTCCTTGGATCCAACTCAAAATCTGAAATCCCTCAACTTGGTGGAGCACGTCCTAGCTCCTAAAATTGATCCTAGTCTTGGCCCAAATTTATTTTTCAGCTTGATAGTAAATTGTCAAATAATTTTCAGAAATTTATGCTAAATACTTTGTAAATATTTTCTTCCATAATTAAATTTTTTACTTTACAAAATAATTTCTCTAAAATGTTCATGCCAAACAATAACCTCTAACTATTTTCCTTGAATTTTTAAGAAAATAGGCCCCTAATTATCAAGAGTTAGCTTTAAAATAATTTAGGTAATTTTTGAGGAATTAATTCTCTTCATAAGTTTCTTAATTTTCCAAAATGATATATTATAATTTTTCCTCAATTTTATTTTTCCATAATAATTTTAATAATTATTTTCTTCTTTCTTTCCTTAAAATTTCACCTGAAAATAAGCTTTTTGGCCAAACAAAATCCTTTTGAGGCATCTTCACTTTAATTATGTTTTTTAATCCTCAAAAAGAACTTAGGAACCTATTTCCTATTTTCTGGAATTTTCTTGAGGTTTACCAAATTTTTGATATTTTTCATAATTATACTTTTGGCTCAACATTTAGGCTTATTTATACTTTTTGCCCTCAATAACTTCTCATATTTTTAACTTTTGGCCTCACTTAACTTATTTAAACAATATTAAAAATTCGAGATGTTATAATAATAAATCGATAAATATTTCTATCATTAAATTTTGAGGAGAATTATTTGAAACGTAAGAGAATTTCTATATAATTAAAAAAGTTCCAAACTAAAACAGTGTGCCAGAAACATTATCATTATAAGAATTAGAGTTAATTGGAACCGACAAGTGCATAAACAAACAGCCAAGCGATTAAGGTAAGAGACAATTGGTTGACAAATAAAGAAGGGAACATCAAAAGAAAAGAAATATTATATAATTAGGAAATAGGATAAAAAAGCAGATCACAGTGATTTTTGAAAAAAGTCCATCTTAATCGCAGATCTTTAGTAATAAAAGAACTTTCCTTTACCTTTAAAACCATGTATTTATGTTTTTCTGTCCATTTTAATTACCTTTTGAAAAAACGTTTTATATATTTGAAAAAATAATTATTTAGTCTATAATTTTAAATTAATCATAATTCAATTCATCGAGCTTTAGTTGTTTAAGTTAGGTTTTGAGCACACGTATAGCAGAATATAATTTAAAAGTTGTCAAAAACTCTTTAAAGGGATACGTTGGCATTGCTTAAATTGAATTAGGAAGAAGATTTATCATTTAAATTTAAAAACTAATATCTAATATTTTATTTGGTAATTTCAATCACTGGTATTGCTCCGAACACACTCTACTAGTATCTTTATAAACGATATCACAAAACTTGAATGGTATACTTAATTCAGATCACATGTGTTGCTCCTCGAACAAACACACTCCATTAGTCCGCACGAATTGTGTTATGAACACAAACAGTGTACTAGCACATTTCACAAACCGTGCTTGATTCTTGTTGTCTAAAAAGATCACACATATTCTCAATAGCATGATTCAAGTGGATAAATTGCCCTATACTACTTCCCACATGTTTCTCTCTCTATCAATTATTTCTGATAGTTCGCTAACTCTCAAAGAACTGTTAATTTTATTATTGATCAAGTCATTACCCTAATCAACGAGATATCCTATTATTTAACTTAAATATCATATTTAAATTAAATAATAAATTTTATATATTAAATCTATAAAATTCATCTATCACCAATAAAAAAAAATATTATGTTTATTCTGATTAAAAATAATTGTTTAAAAATTATGTATATCATATAAATATTGATTTTTAACTACTAATATCTTTAATAGGATTATTATTCTAGTTAATTTATGATATATTATCCCTAATATGAAATCTTCTAAAAATATTATATTACAAAATATATCTTCTAAAGAATTTAAATCCTGAATGAAATATAATATTATTATTTTCTCAAATAATAATAAGATAATATTATTTCATTATACATAATATTATATTCTTATAATCCATATTAGAAGATCTTCTAGAATTTTCTTATTTTAGAATAAGAAAATTTCTAGATTAAATGATGACATTTCATATTTATTGAATTTAAATATTTTTTAAATTTAATAAACTTGGACATCTTAGTTCATGTTGGCCCATTTTTGTATGTGACATGTAAGCTCATATAATGTTGGCAGTTGGCCTAAAATATATTTTGGCCCACAAGTTATAATCGGCTTCTAGCAAGACATTATGTCTATCCAAATTATATAAAAGTTGATGATCTGATTTAACCTGTCTTATAAACCTGTTGAGTCCCTGTTGTCACAATATATCTAGATTGAGCATGAGACATGAAGACGTCAATCTTATATTGTTCAATCATAGTTTCTTGATGTTCAAGTAGACTGACAAGACAAATGAAACTCTACATTTGAAAATGTGTATTTTTCAATTTCACTCATCGAGGGGCCCAGAGATACCTCTCTCATAATGAGAGGAACAAATTCCATCTGAACTACTCATTTTCCTCCACATAGATCCCACTGTACTCAATCATGACTTTTATGATCACTAAGTCAAAAGTGACTTTTGATCATGTCAAATCACAATGTTTCTCATGTAGGTGTCTATGATAATCTCAGGTCTTAGGGCAGAATGATATATCTGTAATGAGATATGCTTATGACATAGTATATATAGCTATTTCATAATAAGTCTGTCCAACGTCTTAGTCTCTAACAAGTACTTATGACTATAATTGGTATCTCCATAAATCATACTACTCTTAATTTATTATTGTTTCCACAATAATAATCGATCAAGGACATGTAGAATAATTCATTAATTATTCATAGATCATTATTATATAGAAAACATACAAAATAATATAATAAATATTTATTTAATAAAATTATTTTTATTAAATAAATAATAATGTCTACATCTAATTAATTGCACAGTTTAACTTGTTGATCCTTCTACCTTCGAAAAATTATTTGGTCATTAAGTACATGAACCAAAAAATTAAATGGATAAAACTTGAGGTATTGAATAGTACTCTTTCTATTTTTAATATAAAATTTAATTAGGAAGTAAATTTAGTCTTAAATATAAGACATATTTTTTATATTTATTAAATCTTTTAAATTACCTCTATTTATACCCCTCAACAATAATAAAATAATAAAAGGAGGGAGGGAGTTAAAGAAGATGATTAGAGTATTTTATAAAAAAAATATATTATATTAACTAATTTAACCAACTTTTTTAATCTAATCAAAGTAGTTAAATATATCAAATATTAAGGATTAGATAGTATTGAATAAAATTTAAGGATTGAGTTATAATCTAATCAAAATTATATATAAATTAATTTTTCATTGTAATTATTTTTTCAAATCTTAATAATTTTTTATTAAAATATATGTTCTTTAGAGGGATCATAAAAGATTACTTTGTTACATCATGAGACAATGATAAGATTAGTTTGTGGAGACACGTATAGTTTAGTGGCCCTAATTGTGGCTTTCATTTTGGGGACCCCTCTTGAATATTTCAAAGTTTCGGATTGTCCAAAAGCCCCCTTTTGCTGACATTCCACGTGCTTATCACGTGGGTACTCCCAAACGGCATCCAGCTTTCAGTGGCTGCCCTTGTCTCTTCCAGATTTTGTTTTTCAAATATCATGGGAAAAAAAAATTACTTTGCACCTGAAAAATAAAAACGAATGGAAACAACTTGTAAGTGAATAAAAATTATTATTTTTATTTCTTTTTTTATCATAATTTAAATTTTTTTGATCATATAATTATTTTTATTTCTAATTTTATAACATAAGAATTTTATATTTTAGTTTGACAATTATGTATAGTTATGTACAAAATTATACATTATTTTTCATTATTAAATGAATTTTAAAAACTAATAAAAATTTTATATTTTCTTATTTTGAGGATTCTTATATAGCTCTGGCCCCTACCCCTTTCTCAATCAGAGAGTAAAAGGTATGTCCGGTATTAATATAATATTGAACCTAAACATTGTGCTTATCAAATTAATTATTGGTATAATGATATATGTATTAACGATGATATTGACATGGCAATGATCAATTTTACACCAAGATTAATTAGCTAAGCTACTGCTTCCGTTGCTTAATAAAAGAGGAACTTTTTTTGATAAATTAAGAAAGTTAAAAAATTATTTAATTAATTATAACTAATATAAAAGCTAGTTGACTAATTTAGATAGATTAAAGAGTACACATGATATGAATTTTATCTTGAGAGATTAGATTTAATTATAACTAATTAATTTATTTGATTTTTTTAATTTGTCTTGATTGATATAATAATTAAATTAGAAGTCACCTTCTTGATTGGGATGGGAAATGTTTTTATGATCACAAGTAAATACAGAGCAGCGACATTTTGTCCTCAACAACTCTAGATTTTAAATGTAATATAATTTAAATTAAAGGCATCTTTCTTTATAGATAATGATTTGCAACAAAGACATCTAGTTAAAGCAAACAATGTCTGATAAAATTAGCTTTAATTTATTGTCATGTGAAAATTTATATTAAATTAACGGGTATGAATCATAAAATATGATTTTCTAGCTGTAATTACAACAACAAAAAATTAATTCAGTTGGTAGAAACATATCTAGAAAGACGTATTTAATTCCTACTACTACTGGGGAATGGTGAATGAATAGAGAAATAAGGAGAGAGTATCATGATCTCCAATGGAGGTTTGTGTTCACTTAGCTTTGTTTGTCCATTGTTGGCCTCCTTGTCTTGTCTTGCTTGTTTCAATTCTCTCTCCCAAGAGTTGGCTGATATGTCTCAACTACGTACATCAATTACATTACAAAGACAAGAATCCCAAAAACAAAGCCATGTTTTTCTGCTAAACAAAATAATTTAAACTTCCCCTTCTCCCACTTGCCCAACCCTAATAAATGCTCGTTCACCCATTTTCTCTTTACCCACTTTGCGTTTTCCCACATACGTTCCCTAGCTCCTTTCACATTTAAACAATAGACTTTTTCTTAAAAAAAATAATTTTTTTAATTAATGAAACTAATCATGCATGAACTGTCAATCAATGATTATTTAAAATTTTGAGTTAATTTAGAAGGTTATTAGAATTTAATTGGTTATAGTCATTCTTTATTTTTCATAATTAAATGATTTTTGCCGCAAATTATGAGATACCTAATACTATTGAATAATCTAAAATAAAAATGGATTGGACTTCAATCGAAAAGAAACTCTCCAAAGGTGATTTTTCTCTATTTATAAAACTTGAACTTGATACTTAGAGATATTGGGTCTCTAAAATAAAAATTTAACACAAGATTCATGAGCCCTTGTTGAGCCTTTATATGAAATATTTTGATATAATATGAAATTTTAATTTCAATAGTTTACTGGATTCAGATTTAAATAGATATACTTCTCTTTCCTTCCCACAACCGTTCTCTCAATCTAAACATATTTCAAGAGGGGGGAAATCATGGATTTAAATCTAAACCTAAGAAAAGTATCATAATTAATATGTTATGAATTCTGTTTCTTCCCCTTAATCTTCATCCTCCTAAATCCAAAACGTAATATCTAAACTATGGGTTCATTTGGTATTTGATATTTTCTATAATGATAGGATGTACTGGTGTTCGTTGCAACTTGCAAGAAGAAATTAAAAGACCATCTTCTTCATCATTCATAGTTATAGTGACTATTCATATTAAATTCATTCGTTGAGGATCAGTGGAAACTTAACCAAGTACTTGGCAACAGTACTCTACTACAATAGCTCTTGCTGAATTGTTGTTTATGTAAATCAAGAATTAAAAAAGAGAATAAGTTGATCATATGAGAGAGAATAATTAAGGTTGGGACAGATCTGGAAAATTCTCTTTACTATCTGCACACACAAAAATGTTGGACTAAGAGGATGTGACTGTGAAACATTCAAGAGAGAAGATGATACAAAAGGACAACATTATTGAGATGCTTCTTCACTTTCTTCTTCTACTGTCCTCTTATATTCTTCTTGGCGGGAATAAGTTTCTGAAAATGAAAAATAGAAGAAAAGAACACATAAGCTTCAAGCTTACCAAGAAAATTAAGAACATGAAAGAAAGAAAAAAAATGAAAGCATGGTTGTACATACCAATTGTTCTTTTACAGTGAAGAACTGCTTCATAAATTGAATTCTCATTATCACAATAAACTCCAATTGGTTTTGGAGTTGCTTCCCACTCTGCCTTGTCAATATGACCAATTCTAGTACTTTTCTTTCCAAACTCGCCAAAAAATCGGCTGAGAAGACGAAAGAAATCTTTCAATCTTTGCCTTGTTGATCTGTGTTTTCTGAGGAATCCATGGCTGATGATTCTAACAGGTCTAGCAGAAACTGTTCTTAAAGAAACTGAACAACTGGGCATGGTAGTTTCAATGGAGTCTGCGGTATTATTAGAGGACGGACCGTTAAAAGGGTCAACAAGTACAGGTTTAATAAGACCATCTGAGAAAAGCTCATCAGCATGAGCAATAAGAGAAGGTGATGATTGAAGATTGGATACATCAAAGTTGAAGTTCTCATATGAACTGTGAACAGATAACCCTAGAGGCTGCTCGGGAAGAAGACTATCCGAAGAGGGTTTAGAGTTTGATAACCAGCTATAAGAGAAGCTCTCAGTGGCCAGAGAAAATGAGGTTTCCATAGGGAAGGATTCTGATGCGCAAGTATAATGATGATGATGATGAATGATGAAAATAGAAGAAACTTACATTACATATCATTAGGGGCAAAGGGATGATTGTTATATTAATTGGTAGGCTTGTATTGACAAAACAATGGTGACCACACGAGCAAAGTGCGTCCATTCCATCAAGATCAAGTAGGGGACAAATGGAACAACATAAATAAGCAACTGTATTGACTTTAAGTAGTTTAGCTTAGCTTGCTTTCTCATCTTGTTATTATGGTGTCACAACATGCTTACTTGTCTGCAATTTCTATTGGATAGAGACAAGATAGACCCAAAAAAATGAGATTCAATAAAGGGTGTGAGGTCTGTTCAGACTCTCAGAAACTTAGGTACATATATATTCTGATAATCTTTCTTATGACAATCACCATAAATTATGGAGCCAAAATGGTTTTTTACAAGCCATTAAAAATTGAAATCCCTTCTGTCCATAGTATATGTCACTTCTAAAAGAATTCTTTGATCCATAATATAAGTTATTTGGAGAGTAATTAATGCCCATTTGTTAATTATAGCCCTGTAATTAATGCTTAAATGTGGCTCATTGTAATTTCCTCACTCATTCAAAATCTTATTTAATATGGGTAAGGTTAAAAAATATTTTTAATTTAAGATAAATTTAATAAGTTAGTTATCATTTCCTGGTATAGTTAGTACATTTTGTAAGAAATTCACTTGTCATACCCAATTTAGTGTGGTCGGTGTGTGATACCAAAGAACATCCTAACTTGGTGCAATGGATACCCTACTAAACCTTTCCTTGGATTGCTCAATTTTTAATTGAAAAAATTATATAATATAGTGCCACTTGTATTTATGACTCTAGATCAACGAAGTAATCTAAACATTTTGTGGCAAAAAGTTCAAAATTATCATCCACAAGAAACTGTTTTTTTAATTATAGTGAAATGTCTACGTTATTAGCTTTCTTGTCTTATGAGTGTTATAATTCAAAAGGTTCTTACATGTGTTTATAAATTACTCAATAATAACTAGGTTTTTTAGTTGACAGCGAAACTTGTGTCCATATATAAATACTCCTCCGATCCTTAATATTTAACTAATTTGATTAGATTAAGGAAGTTAATTAATATAGTATACTTTTTCTAAAATACCCTAATAATCTTCTTTAACTCTCTCTCTTCCTTTCTTACTTGATTATTGTTGAAAGATTATGAATAGAGATATTTAAAAAAAAATTAATAAATATATAAAATATGTCTTATATTTATGATTAAAATTAACTCCTTAATTATATCTTATATTAAGCACTGGAGGAGTACTATTTGTATAACAAAAGTAAAGTTAGAACAGCAGCGGATTGTGTTCATAGACCCCCACCATCTACAGTTCCGGAGTATTTTAAATCGAATAGAAAAAAGTATTGAACAAAGACACGAGAAGAATAAAAGTGTTCTTTAATGGCAATGTCTCGCCAACCAGCAAAAACTCCATGCTGCTTTGTTACATGCATATCGAGGAAATTAGAGGAATGCTCACAGACCATGTCTTTCTTTACTTTCATCCAAATTAGCATAGTCACATCAAACACTCATCATCTGCACTGATTCTTCTTCCAACCGAACAGCGCCACTTTGTAAAACAAGTCTAAACATAGAAAACCATCTAAATACAGGGCCAACAATTGACTTTTTTTTTTTGGATTAGCAGTGGTAGAAGTAACTTTTTTTAATATGAGTAAAAGTTAGATAGTGTAATATAATTTATTTTTAGATTGGTTTTTGTAAAAATGTTATTTTGACAAAAACTTGTTTTGATGAAGACTCAAAACAGGGGGGAAAACATAAGTGAATATGAAAAAGCCAGAAGCAACTACAAATTGCTTTTAACTGTTAGTCCAAAAGCTCATTTTCCCCATCGTAAATCCAAACATAAATTTGAGCCAAAAATTGGCTTGCATGTGCGGTTGGAGAAGTCAGTTTTGTGATCCCAAACACACCCTAAAATTTGAGGTTTGTTCCTCTCTAGCCGTTTTGTAGAACTTGCATTTAATAAAAATATAACAAGTATGAGGAGGAAAAAGAGCCTACATAACCGGACATAGACATTACAAACAAATTCTCTAGGTCTCTCATTTCACAGTTTCAATCCGAGATTTAGTGATTAGAATGGCGAGGATGAAGGAAACAGCGAGAAAAACTCTTCACGACTAATCTAACAGAACGAGATGTACTGAAGGAAGTAATAATAATCAAGGACTTCCTGAATTTTTGAAGGATATGGAGAAGAGGCTGAAGTCCAAGATAGCGATATTGGATGAAAAGGCTATCCATATAACCTCTATGGTTGATTGGGTTGAACATGAAGTGACATTTCTCCGAGAAGAAGTGAAAGAAATAAAGGCAGTCTTCTCAACTGAATCGTGCAAGTCTAGTATGTTGAAACCAAGACCAAGTGATACAGAAACATCGCTTTTTAGAGGAAAGGTTTAACATCCTCACTTTTACCCTTGGAATACGCGTTCGGGAATAAATTTGATTAGCGGAAGTATTACTTAGGCCCAAAATTTAAAAATTTAAAAATTAGTCCTTAGGTATTGTTCATTGTTCATTTTCTAGATTTGATATGCCAATTTTAAAAAATTATAATTAATTCTAAAAAAATCATATGGACGTGATCTAAATTTTTACTTGAAGTTATTTCATTTCTCTTTAAGAAAAAAATATAAATATGAGCACTTACTTGACCATTTAATACAATTAATTCGTTAAAGTTTACTGTTTATATAATAATTTTTGGAACTTCTAGATTCTGAGTGTTAACTTTAGAAATTTATATCTCCTAGCTTACATAACCAATTGAGACATACTATCCATGATTTTAAATCTCAGGATGTGTACTATATACCTACCAAATTTTGTTACCAAATTCATCCATTTACTATGTTAAACTGGAGTTATAAACTTGCTGCTCTAGGACCTACATTTTTAATATTGCCACCTTCTTTTATAATCCTCTTGACTTTGAATACATCATGTAAAGATGTCATAATTGTTCCATACAATTCTATTATATAAAATGTCACATTACATAACATTTATATAAATGGGAAAATCCTACAACTCATACTAGAACATGTAATTGTCTACTTCTCTTATTCCATTCATTGGCTCATCTTCATGCATTTATCTTCCACCATACTTGACCTATATTGGTTGGTTAAGAGAGGGTGAGATTCTGGGGAATATCAGTAGCAAACATTATCACATTTATGTTAAGATGGATACTAATGCATGATATGTCATTTTACTTCAACTTATTTTAGTTAGTGACATATCATCTTGCTTTATGCTTTGTATAAAATGCATGGACATGGAAAGTATGTTATAAGCAACAATTTCAACAACATTTATCATGTCACAACATCATTCAATTAACTCAAATATCTTAACACATAAACATACCACATCAATCACATAAAGGGATAAGTCTACTACCTTGTACATAATTTTTTTTTCTTTTTTCCTTGAACTTGCTCCCTAGGCTTCCCAACCATAATAACTTTTAGTCAGCATCATTAAATAATCCTCTTAGATGTCTCAAGGTCCTAAACACATCCACATTGATGATAATTAATTAGGACCACTAAATCACTCAATGTGGAACACTAGCTTACTTTGCTTAACCTTGTTCTCTTAATTTTAAGATTAGTGTTCTATCTTTTTATAAATTACTCTCATATGCCAATCCTACACAAATTTGCATAAGGAATCCAAATATGAGATTGAATTTATAAAAGTCACACTCCTTCCCCATGTTATGCACTTGGCCAAGATGTAGCATGTCTTGGTGCCAAAATGCCACTTTTGATTCCAATACTTCTAACTTCACTTCTAACTTAGTTTCACATAATTTTTCATTATAAATCTATTGGAAGCCTTAGAATCATTAAAATCACATCTTAAGGTATAAAACCTAGCATAGTAGTGGCATACCCCATAGCAACCAAATCATGTAATTCAATCAACTACAAGCTATAACTACTTGAATCCTATCTATTCCAATTTATTTTACCTATTTCTAACATCAAATTCTTCCTTCCTCACCCCAAACAGAATTTTGTCCAGCAACATAGAGAGGAGAATAACATGATTTCTAACTATTTAATCTAGCAATTAATCCTCTCAACTACAAGATTAAGGACTTCGAAGATCTTACCTTGAATCCTTACTCAAATAGCCCTTGAATTGTTTAATCTTAGCTTGAATAAAAATTTTGCAAGAGTTTCCCCAAGGAAACTCATGCTTGCTGACCATAAAGGGAGAGGGGGTATTTATAAGCAAATGTAAGATTAGATTAATGGCCAAGATTGTATAATCTAATGGATGGTCAAGATTACATCTTACAAATCAAGGGTCTAAATTTAACAACCTAGCTTCCTTACATCATTAACTACTTCTCATGACATCATCCATATGACATCATCATGCATAGGTGGTGCCATCTCATAGAAGAAGAAGGCTTCTTGGAAAATTCTGTACAATCCTGTACCAGCTCGGTCAGCTTTTCTAAAAATCAGACTATTTCTTGAATATAATATTTTTGTGCTTTCATAATTTATCTTCTGGCATTAGATTCAGTGTCTATATTCTTCCTTCCTTTAACATTAGTGGATTGGGTAAGGTTTTTATTACTTGACCCTTAAAAATGACCAAAATGCCCTTCCTTTATTTTTATAACATTGAGAACATTTTTGTCTTTTCACATCTCACCAAGATATTTCTCAGCCCTGGTCCTTTATTCCTGTAGCCCTATTTGACTTCCTATCCAAGTCATATCATTTTTTAGATATCTTATCTGACTTTACTCGAGACCTTTTACTGTAAATTTAATTTCTCCAGAAATTCATATTAATTAATCAGGGCCTCAAATCAAAATTCTGATTCTCTCCAAACGGCTCAAAAAAGTCTCCTCTATCTTTTCCTGACTTCATATTTATTGGGTCTCCGAGTATCCTTGACTTTCTAAAGAATGTTGCTTGTGTCCCATAATTCTTTCAAATTACACTTAGGTTCTCTTAACTTGTCACTACCTTAACTTTTTCCATGGAATCTTTATACTTTACACTTTAGTCCCTTTAACTTTCTTACTTAGGCCCTAAAGGACTTTCTTTCCTTATAGTTTAGTCCTTCCTTCCTCATTCTTATTTCTGTGCCTTAAAGGCTCTTCTGGAGCCTCTAACTTTATTTACATATTTACCTCATAAAATTTCACTATTTGCACTTTAGTCCTTATACTTTTTCTATTTGCAGTTTAGTCTCTAAAAATCCCATGTATATTTTTGGGACTTCTTCTCAAAGGAGCCTGTAGCCTACCTGTTTTACACTATATTATGGGCTGCTAGGCCTAAAAATTGGGATGTTACAAAATGTCTAAGAAAAAGGCTGAGAAAATAAGTGCTTAAATGAGAGTAGACTTGGGGAGAACTAAAAAGCTACACATATTGGATATTATGCCTTAGTCAATCAATTTGATGTAGACATTATATTTAATTAATAAAATAAAATTTATTAAATATTTATTATACTATTTTACATGTTTCTTTAAGAAGGAAAAATATATAAGGGACTACGTACGGGGTCAGATCTATATTTAGATTTGGGTCATACCTCGAAGTTCTCGAGTTGATACACTAAAAGTCATGCAAGTGGCACAACAGAGCACCACACAAGACATAAGAGAGACAAGGAGAGATAGCCAAAAAACTCAATAGTTGGGCGAGTTTCAACTTATGGAGGAAGCCCCTTTATATATGATGGGTAGAGATATTTTAGGAATACAAAATATCCACAACCATTAGTTGAGATACTTTTTCAGCCTCTCTTTATTATCTTAAATAAATAAGATAATATATGAATTTGGATTTAAACTAATTTAAATATTCATATATCTATAATATCATAATATTTGAATAATATAAATTAAACTATTTATTTAATTAATTTATATTATATTAATTAGGTAGCTATTATAATTGAGTGATTGATCGATGCCCATTTTGTCGCCAACATAATCAATCACAAACTGATTGTACTAAAATAATGTAGTATAGAAGTGCAACACCGGATCATTATTCTTGAGGAGTTTTTTATTAATTCCTAACAAAATTTGATGCCAAAAACATTGTAAATGAAATGACTTTTGTAAAAACATAGGCTTTTGGAAATTATCTATGGTGCAATCGAAATTAATAGTGCAATGAAATGTGAAGGTATTTTTGGTCATTTTCAGTTGAATGAAGGAATTGGTTTGGATTAGGGGAAATATGATATAAAAGGTCTTTAGTGATGGAAATTGGGCTATACTAGCTCTTTACAATAATTTAGGAGTTTTGAAATCACTAAGTCTTGATTAAAACCCTAAACGATAGATTAGGTCCAAAGTTTCAATTAGTGAAAACCACTCTGATCAAACTTAATTAACACTTTTCAAAACCTTGTTAAAGAACCACTTAGTGCAATTGAAATGGATGAATGCAAATGCCTCTAATTGAATGTTAATCAACACCAACAATCCCAAGCAATCAAATTAACCGCTAATAATCATTGATAATCAACCAATAACAAGGAATCACAAAAGATATATATATATAATCAAAACCACAATTAAATCATCCAAATGAAATACAAAAGTCTAATCTCAAGGAAAATCTAATATATATTTATCCAAGTCTATACAACATGTAATAGAAAAACCTAAATTTAGGAATTCTAAGCATGAAATAGCAAGGATTAGAACAAAATAACTCCCCCTTGATTTCCATTGAGTTTAAGCCCTACTTCCCATTTCCAAAGGACAAAAAACTTAACCACATGTCGTCTCAAGCTTGCTCCAATCGATCTTCAAGGTTCTTGCCATGGTGTAGCTAAAAAAATGGGTATAAAAGGTGAAGAAGAAGGTGGAAATGAAGTTTAATTGGTGTGGAATGGTTGAAATGGTGCTAGAATGGTGAAAATATAAGGATTTGGGGATAGGGTTTGAAGAAAAATGGAGAGAACATAAAGAATATAATGAATACTCCAAATCTAGAGGGTTAAACTTCGCAATTTAATCCTTGAAAAACTCCAGTTCTTTGCAGTTTGGTTCTTTTGGGGTCCTTAACCATCTCCAAGTACCTATAATTAAATTCAAGCTCATGTAATATCATTTATCTTAAAATAAAGGTACTTAGAAATTAATTAAATTAACTGACCATTTTACTCATAATTAACGCAATGCAATGCAAGGACACGATCACAAATATATGTAAAATGGGCATGAAAACACATTTAAACATCTCAAAATAACATGAAAAACCATATAATAAATGAACTCTATCAATTCCCCCTACTTGAACCTTTGTACTACTAGACAAAGACAAAGCTCAAAGTAATCAAGCAACACAAGTTGGAATGAATTATTGGAATGAATTATTATTGTTAATAATTTTAATGGGTAAACTAGAGTTATGGGATAATAGGAAAAGAATGATTGGGACAAAGAAATTAACTCATGGTAGTAAATTGAGAATTTTTGGATAAATTAAAATTTGAATAGAAAGTGTATTTTCTATTTGAAATTATATATTGTTATGTAAAATTAGCATCTTATTGATGTATATTGATACTAATTATGTAGATTGACTAGTGAATCGTACATGGTCTAAGCACGGGCTCTTCAATTATGGTACTTATATTAGCTTTGGTAAGAGGTAACTACTTTCAACTTATTATATATGCTAATATCTTATTTGTGAGTAGGTTTTATTTCTTGAACTCATTAACTTCTATGGACTATATTTTGATATATAATGGAATTATTTAAAGCTAAAATAGTATTGTGGGACTTGTGGTGTTAGAAATGAAATCCTTGGAACTTATGTCATTATGTTGGGATTATGATAATTTGATTTGGAAATGAAATATGGATATTAAAATTGACTACTTGTTGAGTTTTTTAGCATGATGCATATGATGGGAATTGGTGAATGAATTGTGTTGTTACCGTCATGTGATGAGACCTCTATTGATGCATGATGGTTAGATTTTTTGCCTCTTGAGCATGGTGTATATGATGGGAATTGGTGAATGAATTATTCTATTACCGTCATGTGATGAGGCCTCCATTGATGCATGATGATTAGATTTTTTGCCTCTTGCGTAGGGTAGGCCCTATTGTCTCTTTTCATTCTCTTGCATGGGGATAGACCTTTATGACTCATTCATCCTCCTTTGTGGGGATAGGCCTTTATGGGTCACTTCATATTTGACCCATTTAACACCTCACGAGCACATATTGATATTTATAATGAGTATGAACTATTGGTTATTGAGACAATTGTCTCACCCCATGGGTATTATTATTTTTCAGGTGATAGTCTCGTATTGGCACCTCAGGGAAGGCTTCAGAAACTTGATTAGTGCTATATCAGTTGTATAGCCTCCTCCTTTTGATTTATGTGTTGAATAGCTATATATTGCCATAATAGGGATCATTTTGCATACTTTGATGTGATATAATACTTTATTTGGATTTGATTCTAGGAATGCATGCTGAAAGTAGGCATGAGGCCCTAGGTTGTTGCTTGTGATTGGTTAATTCGTGGATGCACTTTTGGAATGTGTGAATTTATTTATGAATATGTATTATTCAGTATCTTAGTTGTGAAGTGGATTTTTGTGATGTTTTTTCTGGGTTCAATATCTAAAGGCCCATTTGAGATGTTAGGTGGTATTTGTGTTAATTAGGGGTTTGAGTAGTAATAATCATGTTAGCAAAGTTAAATCCTTTATAACAATGTTTTCCAAGTGAATGATTATGTGAAATTATTTTATCAATGTTAGCTCATTTTGAATGGTGTTTAATCATTTTCTAACATGGATATATTTGATTGGCGATAAATGTTTTAATTATCCATAATAAATTTTTCTAAATTATTGATCTTTCATTTTCTTTCATGGATAAGGGTTTGAGTTTTACTGAATCATTTTATATCCTTGATAGCCTTTTTGATGCATGTTTAATTCCTTTTCTATTATGGATGATTTTGAATGGTTTAATGAGACTCTTTATATCCATGGTAGACTTTTGTTTTACCTTCTTGTTTCTTTCTATCATGGATTAGTTTGTCATAAATGAGTTTATTCCTTTTCAAAACATGATAGCTCTTGATTGAAGGTGAAACTCTTTTTCTATCATGTTAAATTTCTTGAAGATATGATTCTTTTTAAAACCACGGTAACTTTCAATTATTTAACTGAACTATTTTTCTACCGTGGTTAGCTTTTGACCAATTAGTTTGATTAAATGTGTTTAATTAAACGATTAAGTGTTGGTTATTAGATAGAGATTTTTACTCACGTTGCCTTGTAAAAAGACATAGAAGATGAGAGCTAGGTAGGAAGGCTAAAGAATATGAAAGAGTGTGTGTGGAGATTAGTGACAGCAACCAATCATTATAAACTCAAAATAGGAAAATAATGTAATCGATAGGAGTAAACAAAATAATTCTACATTTTACTACTAATTTGGTTCTTCCCCACACTTATATCACAAATATTGCCCAAAAATATTTTACAAGCAATTCAAAAAGGACAAGAGATAATGAAGGAAAGAAATAACCTAAAACCTTAAATCTCTTTAAGCTCTTGAAGGAGAAGTTTTTAACCCAGATGAGAAACATGAAGCTCCTTAGTTTTATGGCTTCTCCTTCATTGTTCTACTTAGGGGTGGGTTCGGATCAATCAGGAGAGGCTCCAAAGTTTAAAATGAGGGTTGATCATGTGTGAGGCCTCTCCAAAGAAAATAAAGAATTTGAAGTGAGAGTAATTTTTATATCCGGTGGTAAGTCACATGATAGAATTTGTTTAAAAGGTCTATGAGCACATGCGATAAACTCAATAGATGCACTAGAGGTTTTCAAATAGTTCAAATAAGTGAGCCATGGAACTTCCTAAATATCTAGAGCAACCAATGAAATCAATGTGACTCATGAAAAAAAAAACTACCACTAAAAAAATTAACAAATATGTGATCATTTTAAAAAATGGGTATGTCCGAGGGAAGATCATGAGATAGAACTTGGTTAAAAGATTCACGGGTTTTAATAGATTTTTAAAGAAAAAGAGATAAATTATTCACCATACCCCCACACTTAGTTTTTAAACTAGTATTCTCAAGAGACTCAATGCATACAATAACACTAACATGGTTATCACTAATCAAGGATGTAAGACAAGAATTAATGTTAAGAGAAGAGTTAGAAAACAAAGATGTATTAATTGCATCACATGCAACAAGACTGTCACAACAATCATCATAAGACAAATTTTTAATACTATTTAATAATTGAGAAGTAATGTATTTAGGAGAAGGAAGATCAATACTCCCTTTTCAAGTCTAAGTTTCCTAATTTTCAATATGGTAGCACTTTCTCTCAGAATCAACTTTGAAGGCTTTTCTCCTTTGTGCTATCTTCCAAGGAAATGGTTGATCTGTTCTTAGTTGTAACACCTTCTCTTGCATTGTTATCATCATTGTTGGGTTCTATGGGTTGTGGTTGTTCTTCCTCCTTGGTCTCTTGAATGGTGGGCATAAAGTGTAGATTGCAATAGAATCGCTTCGATGGGAAAAAAAGAAAATAGAAATCCTCCTGTTACTTTATTTGGTGTGGATATCTTTCGGTATTTAGAAGATGCTTTTGTCGAGTTTAGCAAGAATGTTTATGTTGAATGAGCTAGATAATGGTCTCATGAGACATCTGATGGTCAGCCTATGTAATGGCAGAAGAGAAGTATCTTCTTCACTCTTCTTCATTAAAAATTTAATTTGCTACTTCATAGTCTGGATTTCACGCATATTGAAAAGAATGTATGTGATAATGTGTTATACATATTGATCAACAAAACCAGAAAGTCTAAAGACCATATCTTAGTAAGGAAAGATTTATGGGCCTTTGGAATTTGTCAAGATGCTTGGACAGAAGATAATGATAGGTTTCAATCAGCTAAATTCACATTGATGAAGTAAAACAAGGATATATCTTCCTTTCGATGTTAAAGAAAAATAAAAGTTCATGATGGATATTCTAGCAATATCTCAAGATATATCGATCTTTGGGGCTCAAAAGGTTAATGGGTTAAAGTGTCATGTTTTGCATATTTTGATGCAATAGTTATTATTGTTGGCACTAAGAAACACACTTCCTCCTTATGTCTCTATGGTTTTGATGGAGTTGTATTCATTTTCAAGTTATGTGCGATCGTCTTGATACCTGAGGAACTGGATCAACTGCAAAATAAAATCATCCTTACATTTTGTCATCTAGAAATAATATTTCCTTTGTCCTTTTTTACTCTCATAGTTCATTGGACTGTTCATCTTGTTTGACAAGCAAATCTTGCTAGCTCAGTTTAATATTGATGAATGTATCTTATTGAGAGGTGCGGGATATTTGGTTATTTCATTTTCCACATTTTAATTTCAATGGCACACAATTATTTATAGAATTAACGTGCATATTTTGACATTAAACCTACAGGTATTTAGAAAAATTGAAATCTTATGTTAGGAATAAAGCATGGCCAAAGGGGTTAATAGCATAAAGTTATTTTGAAGATAAGGTCCTAACTTTTGATTAAAGTATTTTGATGACATCGAGACATCTTTTAACTGCCTACCTCACATTAATGATTATCCTGTTGGTCTTTCCACGCCAAGTGATTTCTTTCCTTCCGTTGGGAGACCAAGTGAAGGATATGAGTACTTCAAACTTACTCTTATTGAGAAGTTTTATGCACTCAGACATATTTTGATAAATTGTAGCGAAGTTGAACCCTTCATTTAGTAAGTATTATATATATGCTTATTTATATTTTAAAGTTCTTCACAACTAGCTCTTCTAACAAATTTTACTCAATTACAAGGAGTATAGAAGTTATGTCAAGCAGTAGCTACAAGTACATACACAAAGCTCTGTTGAGGTTGATGAAAGATTCCATAGAGAATTCCTTAATTAGGTTACATGTCAAATACATAATGGCAAAAGCCCCCATACAACTAAACTTAAAAGTCTTGCACTCGGTCCGCTTGGCAATGCAAGAAGGTTTAATATGTATGTCAACGATTTCAAGTATGTATGGTTGCACATGATTAGGGTTTACTCACACAAAACTCTGGAGTTTTTAGCACGTTAGGGATGAGGAGTTATGCTAGTAACAATGACAGCGTCATGCAGTTTGGAGGCATCTCTTATTATGGAAAGCTAGTATTGTCAAATTTAATTACCAAGGGGCTTTCCACCGTACTCTATTTAAGTGTTCTTGGGTAAATATATTAAAGCTTCACGAGGACTCACTTATAAGCCTTTGTCATAGGAGCTAAATCAAATAATTAAAACTAAGTTAAATTCATTATAGTGATGTAACTAACCTAGGTGTCGGTATTACTAAAATGATTAATAAGTAAGCAATATACAAAGTAACTATGGAAGGGGGTTTGTAGTAATCAACTAACAAATGTAATGGCTTATTTATGAATTTTATTTATTATAACAATGGAATATGGTTAAATGAAGACAATGAAAGAATGCAACACGAATCCACAATGAGATGGACATTCCTAGTCCACAATGACTTTGGCTTCATTGCTTCTAAAGATGTTTTGGGAGCTAGTTAACACTTATGACCACTAAGAAACCCTTAGCCTAGGCGTAAATGAAATAACTCACACCAAATACCCTTGTATATGAATTAAGTCCAATTAGGTTGATTAAGTATAATTATCTATTAGGAAACAACACTACTTGATCCTACACCAAAGATACCCTTTGAATGCCACTAAATATTCATACAAATCTAATTCAGGAGCTATACCAAGACAATTGAAGAGGAATTGAAATTAATAAGAATATAATATCAATTACAACTCTTAGATCCAAGAAATCACAAGATTGAATCCTTAGCAATACCAATGTCAACAAGTACAAGAAACTCAACATCCATTAACTACTCTGACCTAGAATTAGCTAAAAAGATGAAGAAGAAAGGAACCAATCGGTATAAACTCCCCTGTAGTAGTGCCAAGCTCTGCTATCATCAATTATGGAGAAGGAATCGACTATCTACTCACTCTTAGACATCAACAAGGAAGGAAACTCCAAGATTTGAGGTTTGGACATGATTCAATCAGTGAAAAGTGGAACAAAATGGAGATCTAGGACGAATTTGGGTGAAAGAGACAAGAGTAAAAGGTTTGGAATGAAGAACAACAATTGGAAAGATGAGTTAGATCTGATTTTTGTGCCTTCTTAAGCTTCAAATACCATTTCTAAAAATTTCGTCTTCACTGCAACAAAGTGTTCGCTTTGCTATAGCGAAATTTCACCCTAAACATAGCATTTCATTTGACTATAGCTTCCCTCTGAACGATGGCTTTACTGCAGCGAAATATGTAGTGTTGACTTCCCAATTTTGCTCCTTTGACCTACAATACAAACCAATTCAAAGAGTAATATCCTTAACTAAACTCATTGAATAAATTGACTAGGGCTTATCTTTAAGAAATTCATAAAGTTTGCACAAAATGCCATATTTAAGCATAAAATTCTGACAATACCCCTAACACTCAATTAAGCCTAAAGTGTTGATTAATACCATGAATTAGACTCTAAAGCCATACAAAATAACACAAGATATAACATGTAACAAAATGTGTTTGTCACTCACTACTGACAAATTAGACATCACCTCTGTTAATTTTACTAGATTTATTCATACAGGTGAATCTGAAGATCATGAGCCATATATTCTTACCTCCAAGGCACACTAAGTTTATTATGTAGAGGATGAGAAACATAAAGATTGAAATATGTCGTCCAACTCAAGCCAGAGATCTTTATGACATGACAAATTTTGAAAACTTCTTCAAAAGATACTATAATTTAGTCATTGTCAAGTGTGTCTTTTTACTCAAACTTAATTTTATAATCTTTTTCATTAATTTATTTAGCAACTATATTTTCATTATTTAATTTATACATAATTATTGCTAACAATATGCCTTAATATCACCTTTTAGGCAAGGTGATGATGAATAAAATTTTCATCATTTTTTATCATAAAAAATTGTTTCAGGAATAGACACCAAATGTATAATTTTTTTAAAAAAATTATAATTTTTTTGCAACTGTCCCTTAAAACCGCTACAAATAAATAACAATCCACTACAAATGGAGAAAAACACTACAAAAGTAAAACTGCTACGAAGACCAAACAAAATGCTACAAAGTACTACACAATCTCTATAAATACCGTCATTTCATCCTACTCTTTTCCCTCTCCTCTTCTCCACTTCTCCAGTCCTTGATAATCTCCACTTTCTTCATGTTTACTATTGTGAGTTTGTTTTTTATTTTTCATCTCAATTTATCTTATTCATTTTTATTTACATTTTACTAATATGGTTGTTCCATTCAGGTATTCCTTCTCACATGCATGGAGCTCCTTAACATTTTCCACACTTTTTTCTCCTATCTCTTCCTCATCTATAATTTTCATATTTCTTTATCCCTTATAAATTAAATTTCATATCACATAATTATAATTCTATTAAATATTGTTTTGTAATCAAGGAAACCTATTAAATCAAGTAATTGCTGCAAAGTGGAAAATTATTTTGTAGCAGTTATCTAACTTCTATTAAGGACGTCATAGTCATTTTCTCTCATTTCGTCATTGGTAGTGGTCTATCCAACCAATACAAAGGCTTGTAACAATTTTGACCATGCGAGTAGCGGTTCTAAGAACTGCTATTAACTTGTCTGTTTCGATTGAATTTGTAGCAGTTTGTCAAACCCTACTAATGGTGTTTGTTGCGGTTAAAACCACCACTACTAGAAGACACTTTTATCTTTGTTTTGGAGGCTCATTTATGTCTTTTTTTTAGGGACGTAAAAATATGGGACATGAAAAGTAGGCCACTTTTCCCGTCTGTGAAAAGTGGTTTACTTTTCACATCTGTTTCAAGAAAATAGAGGTGAAAAGTGGCCCTTTCCCTAAATCACTGCCCTCACCTGCAAATCATGCAATCCTAAACACAATAAATTATCTCCGAGATCAAAATTCTAATTAAGTATATGGTATACCTTCTTGTAGCCCTATTATGCGCCAAATTGAACTTCAACTCAAGTGGTAACAGTTATCTTAAAGAGATTTATTTATATGGGCTTTATTTTCTCTGACAAGTAATACACACATACACACTTGCCTTTTCATTTTTTTTTCTCGTTCTATCTAAATGTTCTTGCACTAGACAGTCTAGCTAGTAATCAATCAAGTAGATTACTCACGGGGACTGAAATACCCGATATTACCATATAAAAATAAAAATGAGAAGAAGGAGGAATAGAGTTTTAACCCTTAAAGATGATAGTGGAAATTTGATAGAAAATTATTCTGAATTGATTGATATGGTTTGCAATTATTTTAAGAATTTATATGATTGGTCTGATAATAATCAATACAAGTTACAAACTAAGACAAATTTTGCTGCTGGGATTAATTCTAGTTTTCCTAATATTCTATCAGGCAAATTGGAATATGGTAGGTAGTTCTCTATGTAAATTTGTTAGAACTGCTTTTCAGAAAGGGTTTGTGGAAGCTTATACTAATAAGACTTTGATTTCTCTCATACAAAAAAGAGAGAATCCTGAAATGATTTGGCATTTTAAACCTATTACTTTATGTACGATGCATTATAAATGCATTACTAAGATAATTGTTAATAGATTTAGGAATGTTATGGATGAAATGGTTTCACCTTATCAATCTAGTTTTATAAAAGGTAAACATATTCAGGATAATATTATAGTGAGGTAAGAAGTGATGCATATAATGAAGAAAGCTAGAGGAAAAACTGGACTGATGGCTTTCAAGATTGATTTAGAAAAGGCATATGGTCGCATTCGATGGGACTTTATTAAACAGGTTCTTATTGATGTGGGTTTGAATAATATTCTTATAAATCTTATCATGAGTTGTATTTCATCTGTCTCATAATTTGTTATGGAATGGATCTCAGACTAGATTTTTCTCCCCTAAAAGGGGTCTTCGACAAGGAGCTCCTATTTTGCCTATTTTACCTATTTTGTTTGTGTTGTGTATAGACAGGTTATACCATATTATTATTGATGCGGTTAATTCTAAGCAATGGAGACCAATTAAGGTGACTACTGGAGGACTATCCATCTCATATAATATTTGCAGATGACCTTCTTCTATTTGGAGTAGCGATTGAGAAGCAATCAAACAATATGATGAATTGTCTTCATAAATTTTGTAAAGCATCAGAGGCAAAATTCAATAAAAGTAAATCATCAATCTTCCTTTCTCCAAAGGTAAATGTCGACATAAGCAAAAAGATTAGTGAAAGAACAGGAATGGTTGTTTCTGTTGAGATAGGGAAATATTTAGGTTTTTCAATTATCAGAGGGAGGAAACTCAGAAAAATATTTCAGTATATCATTGATAAAGTAAAAAATACACTTGCGGCTTAGAAGGAAAGTTCTCTCTCTGTGGCTGGACAGATCACCTTAACAAAATCAATTCTAAGTTATATACCGGTATATCTTATGCAAATTGCTAAAATTCATGCATCGGTTTGTCATGAAGTGGAAAGATTGCAAAAGAATTTTATATGGGGACATAGTCAAAGTTCACATGGATTCCACTCTATTGGATGTGATCAAATTATTATGCCTAAATTGTATGGTGGACTAGGGATTAAGAAATTATCCTCTTTTAATAGAGCTTGTGGCTCCAAATTAGCTTGGAAACTAGTCAATGGAGATAAAGGTCTATGGGTAGATGTGTTGTTACATAAATACATGTTAAGAAATGAAGAAAATTTATTGGAGGCAAGGAAAGGAGATTCTGCACTTTGGAAATTTATCTCACAACAGCAAGATGTGGTTGAATTGGGGACAAGATGGTATATTAGAGATAGTCAACTAGTCAACTTTTTTTACTAATAAGTGGTTGTTTCCTGATAAGAGTTTAAAGGATTTATGCCTATGGCCACTTACAACAGAGGAAGAAAATAGTAAAGTGGCAGATTGGATTACTTTTGGGACTTGGGATTTCTAAAAACTTGCCACTATAATCCCAAGTAATGTATTTCAAAGATTGATTAGTATGGTACCTCCTATGTTGGAGGCGGGTAATGATTTGATTGTTTAGAATGCTACCAATGAGAAAACTTTTACTATTAAAATTTTTTATTTTCTAATAGAAAAGAATTTTGTACAAAGATATAGCTCTGTTTACAAAAGAATTTGGAGGTTGAGAGGGGCTAAGCGTATTTGAGTATTCATGTGGATAGCTTCTAATAATCGCTTAGCTACCAATGCTTGGAGAAGCAGTTGGTCATCTACTGATGCAATATGCTAGTACTATAATGAGGATGTGGAGGACATATTACTTATACTAAGGGATTGCTCGTATGCTAAACAACTTTGGCTTTGATTAATTCATCCTAGGTATTGTTCATACTTTTTTAGATCTTCATTATGTGATTATTTTACTATGAATCTCAAAAAGGAATTTGGGAATACTGATATTAGTAATTAGACACTGATTGTTGGGGTATCAATTTGGAGACTATGGAAGTGGACGAATCAAGCTATATTTGATAATGACTTTTCGAATCCTTACTCGATTATAATGTAAACATGGAAAATTTATGTACAGGTTCAAGATGAGTATATAAATAATGATTCGGCTGCATTAATTTTATCTCTTTAGAAACCCCCACCACCAGATTAGATTAAAATTAATGTTGATGGAGCTCTTACTGCAAAGCGTAGTAGGTATGGTTGTGGTGGAGTTATTAGAGATTATATGGGAAGTTGGGTGGTTGGATTTACAAGTGTGTTGGGATCCTGTACTATAATTGAAGTTGAACAGTGCGCAATTTATAAAGGTTTAAAGCTAACCTGGGACCTAGGATTCAAGAATGTTATACTTGAAGCTGATGCCAAGAATTCTGTGGATATGTTGATGAATTCGAGAGTTGATAAATACATTTTATTAGTATCACAGATACAGAATCTCATGAAGCTAACATGGGAACTGAAAATTCAATATATATCTAGAGATCAGAATCAACTTGCAGATGCTATGGTGAAGGAGGGGCTGACAAAGACATAGTGTTACATTCATGCCCTTTTCATTTGAGGGTATTGGTTGTCAAAGAGTGTTTGGGATTTAATTCTCTAGTAAATTAGTATTTATTACCGGCATATGAGCCCTCTCCTGTGCCCAAAAAAAAAAACAATCAATCAAATCTCAAAATATATATTAACAAGAGGATAAGATCATAATTTGCATTTGCATGTGCCACACAACCCTTAAAACCACATAAAGCTGATCTACACCATCAGTAACAGTTGAATGAGCAATAATGCAAATGGAATATATAAGCATATAATGAACTAATTAAACTGATAAATTGATAGTAACACGAACTTTAAGTCATCAAAATCACCAACTGTACGCAGGAGAAGAGTAGGCTTTCCATCATCATCATCCATAAGGAAGAGATGCTTTCCATATCTCCCTACAACTACATGTGCAAGGGAAAGCCAGAATTTCAAAACCTGCATAAAGAAAAGCAAGTATTTAAAGCACAGTAACTAGCTTGACCTAAACGGGAATCTAAAACTGGTACTTGGCATACATGAACCAAGTATTAAAGGGCTATGCTACTGAAAATAATAACAAAAACAATGGCAATGACTAAAAGAATGAAGAAGAAACAGGCACAGAAGATAGCATAACAAAACTAAACCTTTGCCTTTATATTTCTAGTACAATTGACCTAGCTCTGTGAAGTTTGAATTAGTCAAGCCACTGCGTCAAACAATTTTGAACATTAAGATTTGTAAAAGGAATACCATAGGAAGTAAGATAACGGCAAAGGCATATAAATGATGAAAGTTAGTTAATCGAAAATCCCTCTAAACACTAAAGGCTAACCACCGTCTTCGCTCAATTAAGATTCATTCAATGTCTCTCCATAATTAATAGGGTCATTCAGTCAATTTTTTCAATTTAGAGACAGATAAACACATTATATGAGATTTAGTGAGTTACACATAAATCTCACATACCCTATAGCTATTATCATCCAAGGAATGACTATGATTTCATTAAAGATTTACTATTCTCTAATATGTATTATACTAGATAGAAGATGATAAGGGGAAAGGATTTGAGAACACGAAAGCTAACTATTGTGAGGCAACATTGTAATTGCCAAGATTAACATCATTTCCCTTAGCGTTCTGCAAGCAAAATGTGAACCTCATAAATTGAACATTTGAACATTTTAACTTCATGAAGGTGAAAGATAAGAATTTGAACTTACCTCCAACAATGTCGCAAATTAAACCCAAATTGCGTCGTCCTCTATATCCTACGTCGCGCAAAGAAAAGAGGAGGAGTTTAATTTCTAGCTACGGGTAGGCTGTGGTGTGCAAACAAGAGAAGAGGAGAAAAGGTCCAAGTTTCGTGAGTGTGTGTGCATAAGAGAAGTCAAGAGAGTTTGTACGTGTTTGTGTACAAACAAGAGAAGAGAAGGCCATGGTTTGCAATAGTGCTCGATCGAGGAGGCCGTGAGATGGAGAGGTCGTCGAGCAAGAGTGAGTGAGACAGAGAGTGAAGGGGAAAGACGAGATTTGATGTGTTTTAAAAACCTATTCTCGTCTGTTTCTTTAAAACAGACTAGGAAGGCCTAGATATTCTTGTCTATTTTAGAAAATAGACAAGAAACTTTTTATTTTTTTTAAAAAAAATTCTAAAACAGAGGAGAAAGCCTTGCTTCTCTCGTCTGTGTTTTAAAACAGAAGAGAAAAGTTACTTTTCTCCTCTCCTCTGTTTTGGAAAACAAACGAGAAGGATGGAGGTAAAATTTGTCTTTTGTTTTAGTGCATTACAAATCATACAAAACAACCACTATAAAGTACCACTTTTTGTAGAGAATACAGTAATTTCTCTCTTGATTTAATACATGATGATACATATTGATGAATAGAGAGTTAGAGTTTGGATATGTTAAATTTAGCATTTTTGGCATTATATTCATACATACTCTCTCTTCTTCTATTTTGAATGATTTTCTATTTATAGATAATATTAGGCATGTGACCGTTGAGTATATTCTCTTTCTCATTTATCTTTTTTCTTCCTATTGAAAATAAGGCTGTTTGGGACTAGTCGTTTGAAAACAAGTGATTTTGACTGTTGTATATCCGTTATGCTCCAAATTTTGTCTAATCTCCTACATATTGTATCATTAGATGTTCTAATATACTTTAAATTATATATGTCTAACACATTTAGTAGAAGTTTTGGATTGATTTTAGGCTCATAAGAATTACCCTAGATTATAATATTGAACTTTTGGAACTTTGACTCGATAGGGTATTAGAGTGGTACATTTTTTACTTTTAGAACACTTTTTACTTGACATGAGTTCTGATATAATCTGGCACAATGTTTACCTTTAGATGGTTATAATTTCTTTAATTAAACTCTAAATTTAGCAAATAACATATATATCCTTGAAAATCTCTTTGAGTTTACTTTCCAAGCACCATGTTGCTAATAACATATCTCCTTCATATGAAACTCATTGGATGTTGATTTTGTGACCTTGTAACGTATTCTGAATTTAGTTTCATATGAATCAAATTTTACAACAATTCAATCTATAGTTTGGGAGATATTGTAGATATACCCAACACATGTCAAAGCAAAAGACCATAGCAAAGTAGGGTAGAGGCATTTTAGCTTCCAGAACTTAAATCTTGATATTTCTATTTGTTCTTGCAAGTTCTTCTTGTTTGAATTTCTTATTCTTCTTCTTGCTCTTGATCAATCTTCATAATCCAACATCATAGCTCTTTTCTTTGATTGACCAAACTACATAAGATATTCACGTTAAATGTAGCAGTTAGTTAAATAATGAGATATATATATTCAAAATTTTTCTCCAATATTTATCATCATGAAATCTAAGCATATCTAACAAAGACAACATCTTATAGTAGTGGTGGCATGTTGTACTATTCATAACTATATACGCAAGTAAAGCTAGCTTGTTTTGTTGTTCAATGAATGGGAGATTATGGGTCCAGAACAAGTGGAAGATTTAACTGTAAACACAAGTTCAGGACTATAATATTTGACTATAAACATAAGTGCAGAAAATTCAAGTTATAATGTAGACAACATGTCAATAATATCTGATCAAAGCACATTAGAGAGATGTTAGTACATCCTGATCGAATCTCGACTTAAATGTGATTGCATTATTGGATTTATACCAATTAGATGTTATTTGATATAATTTGATGTTATGTTTTAGACTTTGTTTAAAACAATATCCATTTAAATTTTAACCATACTATTTGTTATAGTAGAAAATAATTTTTATGTTATTTATTATGGTTACTTTATTTGATTTTTTATTAAATTTTGTCTATAATTATAACAAGATATTAAGTAATTATAAAATAGATAATGCCAATATCAATTAGATAATAAGTGAATCAAAAATTAGTTTCCTTTTTTGTTCTCAAATATGGTTTTTAGAACAATATTTTTTGTTTTTATCTTCACAAAATTTGTTAAAAATAATTTTATAAAAATATTCTAAAAATATAAAAAAAAATGGAATCAAATAAGACCTTAATTACTGTATTCTTGTTATTATTACACAATAATAGTACAGGACAAAAAATTGTTCAAAAATTTTTGTTAAAAAATTTCCTTCAATTATTTCCCCTAACTTCTCCACATCTTCCTATTAGGCTTTAAGAGCTAAATCTTCTTTAAATTAAGAATATTAAAATATATTAACAACCCGTCTATTTTATTTAAATAATAAAAACTTTAACTTTATTTTAAAAATGTGTCTCTTGAAAAAAGGTATGTTACACACACCTCTTCTATACATTTGAAATTTCATTTTCATCTATCCAACTATTTTGTTGAATATCAATTTTGACAATTAAATTTTTGTTTTGACCAAACATTTAAAATAAAAATTATTTAAACATTTATATTTTTTAAAAAAATAATTTGCTTTACAAGAAAAAAATAATTTTAAAACATATACTTTCAAATTTTTTAATATGTTATAACATTTATTTATTTTTATTATATCATAAAATTTTATAATTTTAATTTTTCATCACATTGGAACTTATTTATTTAGGCATCTTCAAACTATATTTGAAACGCATATTTTCGACATGTTATATAATAAAAAAATATGTAACTCTGAGAGGTAATATAAATCATTTAAATTTTTAAACGCATTTTTACTATAAATATTATAAACACATTTATTCAAATATATATTTCTTAAAATAATTAATTAAATTTGTAATCAAGTTTTTTGCGCCTATGTTAACTAAATTACTTAAACTTCTGACCCAGTATGTTAAAAACATTAAAAAAAAAATAGGTATTTGTGAAGAAAAAATAAAATTAAATAATAGAAGGAAAAAAAAAGGAAAACTGTTAAATTCTTCAAAGCAATTTTAGTCAAAATTAAGGATTTGGTATAAAGAAGGGTAAATTAGTAAATAAAGTTTAATTTTAAATTGAAAAATATCATTTTTAGGATATTCTTAATGGAGTTAACTATATGGACTTATGTGTATGTTTCCAAAATAGATAGGAGATCCAGATAATATTATGATAAAATATAAGGGAGATCAGAGTATTTTATTCTAAATTGAACAAATTCCTGTCTATCCTATATGCCTAAAAGTTAACGTGCTTAGTGCGAAAAAGAAGAAGCTAACACCAATCAATCACGGGGAAAGTAATTGGGCAAGTCATGAACACCAGAGACATCTCCGAAGTTAATTAAGCAATATTTTTAATTAACAATAAGATGGAGACTAGAACAAGAGAGAAAATAATCATTTGCATTGTGACTTTGATGGCATGATAAAATTTTCATTCAATGAGAAATAAAAATAACGATAATTAATATTTTAAATTACAAACATATGAGGATTATGAATCTATGAACTAAAACAATCTATAACACAGAATTATAACTTCCTAAAATAGTTGAACCATTTTGTAAGGATACAAAAAAATCAAGGACCCTATACAAACACTTGTTTCCTTTTTTTTCTATTACCCTTCTTTTAACTCTGTATTGTAATTATGGTACCTCCTTTTAATGGTTATTTGGTCATACACACCCTGTCAAACAAGACCATGAACGGCTCCTGAAATCTTTATTTGCTGTTTTAAATATAGCTAGGCTGCGTTAATTTTTAGCAACAAACACTTATTTCTTTTATTTGCTCTTGTCCTTCTTTTAACTCTGTATTGTAATTATGGTAGCTTCTTTTAATGGTTATTTGATCATTTTATCAAATAAAATCAATGAGCTAAATTAAAATTAAATTGATAAGCCATGGTCACAATCCATTAACCATTAGACCAAATCAGAAATTAAAACAACTTCCCACGAAATAATAAATTTCCAGAAATTCATTCATTCGTTTTTTTCCTGTAAGAATTTATAATTATATAATTATAACATATTTTGATTGGCCTTTATCATTTGCTTTTTTAAAATGGAAAAACAAACTTTATTTTGGCTGACCCAGACGCTCAAGAATTATTGGTCCAATCCTTAATATAGAACATATTTAACTATTTGATTAGATTAATAAGACTACATCTAACTCAAGTATAGAAGGAAGATGGCCTACATTTCTCACAGAAAGTTTTTTAGTCGACACCACCTTTACTATAGATTAAAGAAAGAATTTAATGGTTCACAGGAATATCAAATGGCTCCAATACCTTTAACTAGAGAAAAAGTTTACCAACAGATGCAGGGGTTAATGTCATATTGTGTAAAAATAATAAGAAGCCAGGTCAAAGGAATATATGGAAAAAGAGATACATCTTCTTTGATCTTCTATATTAGCGGAGTCTTAAAGTGAGACACAGTCTAGATGTCATGCATGTGGAAAAAAAAGTGTGAGAGCCTTGTTAGCACGTTTCTGCACATAAGTGAAAAGAGTAGGGGCGAGCTCAATGTTAGACGAGATTTGGCTCAAATGAGAATAAGAGGACTCCTACATCCACAACAAAAAAGGATAGTAAGAGAGTTTATTTGTACCCAGAGGCACACATATTATCCAAGTATAAAAAAATAAGCCTATGTAAGTATTTGCATGGTATTAAGGTTCCACAAGGGTATTCTTCTAACTTCTGGAAGCTTGTTTCGATGAGAGATTTAAAGATAAAGGGGATGTAGTCTCACGATTGTCACATGTTAATACAACAATAATTATCAGTGGCTATTCGAGGCATTATGAAAAATGATGTAAAGAGCACTATTACTAGACTTTGTATGTTCTTCAATGTTATTTGTAGAAAAGTGATTGATCCTGCTAAGTTGGACAAATTGGAAAACGAAGGTTATATTATCCTCTTCCAATTGGAGATACACTTTTCTCCAGCATTTTTTGATATTATGGTTCATTTGATGGCTCATCTGGTACAGGAGATTAGACTTTGTGGCCTTGTGTGTTTAAGGTGGATGTACCCATTTGAGAGATATATAAAAATCCTAAAAGGGTATTCTAAGAATCCTTATCGGCCCGAGGCATCCATTATTAAGAGATATGTAGCTGAAGAGGTAGTTGAGTTTTGTAATACATCTTACTGGGGTCAAGTCAGTTGGACTTCCTCAGTTTTGGCATGTTTGGGATGGTTATGATATAAATGGTTATTCTTTTTATACAAAAGCCAAAAATGATAAAGTACTATTCAAAATAGTGGTTTGATTGTTGTAGCCAAAGCGATGCATTTTGCTAGTTCAAATGATAAAAACCCAATATAAGCATCTATGTCATATTATGGAGTGATTGAAGAGATTTAGAAAGTTGGTTACACCAAGTTTAAAGTTCTCATCTTTAAATGTAAGTGGTTTAATAGTAATGACGTGCAAGCAGATGAAGAATTTGGATTTGTTTTGGTGGATCTTGCGAGGGTTGGATATAGAAATAAGCTATTCATTTTAGCAAGTCAAGCGACACAAGTGTTTTATATAACTAATCCAACAAATAAAGAATTGTCCATTGTGCTCCAAGGTAAGATGTCACATCCCAATTTTTTCCTATCTATATAAGATTGATAGAGGAAAGAGATTTGGAAGGGATTGTGATGATAGACTGACAGAAAGATAATAATTAGATAAGGTTTAAATCAAAAAAATAGAGAAGGTATAAAGTTATAAAATCAAATGGGTTAAATTATAAATAATGAAAGTTTAAGGACCTAGATGTATTTTTGAGACGCCAGGTACCAAATTGGAGTTTCAAATTTGGTAGAAAAGGGACTAAAGTGGAATTTGGTAAATTCATGGCCTAAAGTGCAATTTTGCCAAATTTAGGGGGAAAATGGTACTTATAGAAAGTTGAGCCAGAAAAGGCCCAAAATTGCCCAGAAATATTTTGGTCCCAAATTTTACCAATAAATAAAGAATATAATTCAGGTCAGACATATCTCTCAGAATTTTGATTTAAGGTCCTGATAAATTGATATTAATTTCTGAAATCTGAAGATTAGTACAGTATCTTTCGGACTTCAGAATCAGATGAAGTTTTGCAGTAAATTTTTATAATTATTATAGGAATTTATGAAACTGACAAAAGTCAAAAATGAGTTCTGTATAATTAATTATGAAATTTTCAGTGAAATAAGACACTAATAAATGATTTAAAGAAAATATATAAAATTTTTATCAGGACTTATGAGTCTCAAAATTATGAGACTTTGAAAGAAATTTATTTTATATTAGAATGAATTTCTAAAAATATCATGACCATTAAAAGAGGTGTCTAGAATGTATTTCAAAAATCAGGGTAATTTAAGAATATTGGTATAAGAAATAATGGGAATTATCTTAGGAATTATGCCAATTAGCAATTACACTCAAGAAGAAGCCTAATATAGTGTCACATTAAGAGCCCAACAAGCCCAAGAGCAAGTCTTGGATCTCAAATCAATTTTGGATAATTTATAAATTTTAAAAATAAAAAATTAAAGAAAATCAAGAGGTGAGGTGAGGTGGTATTGTGGGACCCACACCAAGGACACATGGTGCCAAAGGCAAAAAAAAAGGATTATGTCATGTGCTCAATTATATTAAAATAATGTAAGAATTAAGTTAATGATGATTAAGGAATTAAGCAACCAATCAAATTCAAGATTAAGTAATTATAATAATTAGGAAAAGGTGGAATAATCTTGTCCCAAGATGCCAA
Source organism: Leucaena leucocephala (assembly GCA_037074615.1). Classification (NCBI taxonomy): domain Eukaryota; kingdom Viridiplantae; phylum Streptophyta; class Magnoliopsida; order Fabales; family Fabaceae; genus Leucaena; species Leucaena leucocephala. The sequence goes on along the minus strand of CM073565.1, from coordinate 15,214,653 downwards.
AGTTTTCACTATAAATACCCTCTTGTCTTGCATAAAACCGTGATGCATGGTGAACCAAGGGGAAACTCTTGTAGTTTCAAAACTCAACTTTTCCAAGGCAATTCTAAGAGGAAGTTCAAGGCACTTTGATCCAAGGTAGCTAGAGCTTAAGGTATGTAATTCTTCCTAATTTATTTATAAGTATTTTGGAAGGATAAAACCTAAGTTTTGATGGAAGAAAAGTGAGATATTCTCTTAGATCATGTGCTGCCCAAAATTGTACAATAAAGAAAGAAGGAAATGAAGTTAGAACTCTATAAAAGACACTTAGATAAGTAATTTGAATGGTTGGATATGGAATTAAGTTATGTTCTTGACTTTGCTCTTTCTTGAGGCCATTCGGCCAGTGTTTTGGATAGGAGGAGATTGATTCTCAATGATCTAATACTTTCATTGAATTCAAATGATAATTTTGTATAGAATTTGATAGGTTTTGAACCTTGGAAGCATTGGAATTGAAAGATATAATTTTTAAGTATTCTCATTACTGTTCATGCGCATGAAAAGTTATTAGAATTTCATGATTTTGATGCTTCTAATAGTTTTAAAATAAAAAATTGTATAGGATAAAGTAGAGAAATAAGTATTGGAAGCATTGGAATCAAAATGAGAATTTTTAGAAACAAAGAGGATATGTTTCGAATCTATCTAAAACAGTGTGTAGCTGCTGGAATTTAGAAATTCTGAGTTCATAAATGGATTCAGAAGGCTAAATTGTGTAGGGTAAAGTCAAGATATCAATTGATTTAAAGGTCAAGCTAATTAGAAGAAATTAGGAAATGTTACCCTAATTAATAACCAATCTTAATACACTTGAATGTTAATTGGGTCAGTTCGTGATGAGTGGATGATAATGAGATGTTAGAATTTGAATTGTGTGCTCAAAGAGGGCAAACACACATCAAGAAGAAGTAAGAGGCAAGAGGCAAAGAAAAGAGTAAAGAAAAGTCAAGCATGTGAGGTAGTAAACTAACCTAGACTTGTATGTGTTAAATGTAATGTGTTATTGTGCTATGGCTATGTGAATTGTTGTGGCATATATGTATTTGAAAGATGCTATGTTTCTATATTTACTTTAGGCAATTGTATGTCATATGTAACATGATAACATGCTCATTACATTATGTTGACACAATCACAAGGAAGCACAAATATTAGCATTAATGTATACACTATTTAGTAACGTTTGCTACTGAGATTTCCCCAAAAATTTGACCCCCTCCATGTAATTTCAATCCCAACAGGTTCATGAATGATGAAAGAAGATGAAGAAACATGAAGAGAAGTTAGGGATTGGATAATATAAATGTTAGATGTTGAATGTATGAATTGTTATATGTAATGATGTTATATGACTAGTTTGAGCAACAATGTTCATGATGTAATAAAAAATAGTAAATGATAGAATAAACGTACGATAATTTACTAGTAGTTAGTTAACATGTCAAACTTCATTTTGACACTAAGTATGCCTTATTCCGATATCTACGAAATGAGAACAGAATTTTTAAAGTGAGGGACCAGAAACTGTTTTCCAAAATTTTTGACAAAATGAACAGTAAACTTTGATGTCAGAGTTGACTCAGTTGACTGGTCAATTGTTTAAAGGAAGTATTTTTCCCTTAAATTTCATTATGTTAACTTAGCGTATCTTTTTGAACCACTTCATTTCGATTTTTCTAGAATTAATTATTATTTTTTACAGTTTATCGCCGAATCTGAAAATACCATATGAACAGTAACTTGTAAAGAGTGAAATTCTAGATTTAGCCAATGGATTTCAAAGGTCATGTAAGTGGCTCTAAATGCTACCAAATGGTCCCTAAGATGTAGAAAAATAAGGATGTTACATAAGTGGCAAGAAATTAGTGGAGATGACAGTAACTTAAGGTTCAACATCAAAGAAAACATGACTTTCACAACTAATCGACCAAAAACAATTAAATTTGATTTGGTAGATGATGAATATGCTGTTAGGCATGATCATTGTGAAGAAATTTGGGAGAATTCCAACTAGTAAGATATTTTGTAGCTCAATTAGTTTATTATGTTCATTTTATTATATTTAATGTGATTCTTACATTTTTATTGCTTTGTGAATAGACATGGACAGTTCTGATTAGTAGGGTTCGGGTTAGTAGGGTTTTGGCCAGAACACCACCACATCTACCACCAGGAAAAGAGGTAGAGGCCTAACTTGTATGAGAAGGGTGACTAAGACTAATAAACATTCACAGCCCATAAAGTTATCAATGGAATTTAATCAACATATGAAGGCAGTGGGTAAAAATGGAGCTAAGTTGAACAATTACACGAGTCATATGGCACGTACTAAGGCTAGCATCGAGTATAGCAATTGGAAAAAGATAAAGAACAGTGTGAAGGACAATATTTAGGAAAATATTCTAGTAGTTCCCTAATTCTATCTTTCTTTTATTTGTTTTAGTTATTTATCTTTTTACTTCTAACTTTTACATGCATGTTGTACTTTATTGTAGCTTCATTTTGATATTCCCGCCACCGAAGCAATGAAGCATCATATATTGAAGCAATGTTATGAATAGTGGAGAGGTTTCAAATCCACCCTTGTAAGGGACTACCTCAGTGGAGGCAAGAATGAGGGTGTGCATCCAAAGCTTGTCTACCCAAGTATTAGTGATGAGGCATGGAAGAAGTTTGTTGAGCGGCGGGAAGACCCTGCTTATCAGGTTTGATGCATATAAACTTAGTTATTAATGAATTTATATTTGAATTACTAAATTAACTTTGTTCAATTTACTTCATTTTTACTTGAGAAGAGCAAGAAGAACAAGGAATTAGCCAAGCAAAATATGTACCAGCATTTCATGTCTTGGGGGTTACAGCTATCTGGAGAGCAAAATGATGGAGGAGCAGTTTCTAGCTGCATAGAAGGCTACTATATCAGACCCTATTGGAGTCATTCCCCCTATCCAAGAAGAGCAACAAGTAGGGCAATTACATTACTCCAGCGGTTGCCAATGTTGCTAAGAGGATTATAAGTAATTATTAATTAATTTAAATATAAAACTTTATACATTCTAATATTTAGTTTATTTAAATTGGTTACTTTTATGTTATAGGATGCACTTGAGCAACAAGCAATCAAAGGGTCATTCCATTCTCAATAAGGAATAGATATATTGGAGATTGCTATTGGGAAGCATGACCACCCTAGTCAAGTTAGAGGGACCCCAAAAGGGGTAAGCAGCAAAGAGTACTTTGGCTATAGTTCACAAAGAATCAGTACATTCTCCACATACATGTTGTCTAGAGAAGAGCTTGAAAAGCTTCAAGCTGAACATTAAGCGGATATGGGCTTCCCTACTGGCATTCAAATGCCTCAGGTGTCTGAACCATCACATGTAATAATTACTCGAGGTTCATTTAAATTATCACATGCATTTTGTCGCTACTAATTTCTTTCAATGTTTTAGGGGTTCACTCGTGGTGACAAGTAGGAAGGACAATAATAACCAAAAGGAGAAGTTGCAACTAGTTGACCTTGACCCTAACCTTGATCAGATTGAATATAACGAAAAGCCTCGTCTTCTCTTAATCATAGATCACCAGGACAAGTATCGTGTTGTTGCTGAAGGTCGAGCATACCCGGGCACAACATTCTACAACCGAAGACTTTCGAAAGGCCACCTGAAGGTGACAGTAGATCATGTCAAAGGTGGTTATGGTATTATACCGTGGCCTTGCCCCAGTGACGATGCTCAATTATTGCATGAAGTTGTAGGATATTTCATTATGTGGCCAAAATCTCTTGTCAAAAGTAAAGAACAAACAATGGAGAAGCCACCATTGAAGAAACCATCACAGGGCCCAGCATCGAAGAAGTTGATAGGGAATCCACCATCGAAGAAGAAGGCAGGGAAGCCACCATCAAACAAATCGACATGGGAGCCAACTATACTTAAACCCCTTGGTCCAATCATTGCCTCGAGATGGCATTGTCTGTCATTGTTTCATTCTTTGGTGGATGGATTGCAGGCTCCAATTAGTTTTCAAATTCCAAGGAGGATTATTACAGATGAATCCTATATCTTCAGTATGGATAAGAATGACATCGTTCAATTCCTAAATTTTGAGATACTCGATGCAGTTTTCATTCATTTGGCCATATTGTAAGTCACAATTTCATTTTCATATTTTATGTTTTATCATGTGTGCACTACTTACTTCTTTTTCCTTTGAACAACAAGCACTTCAATCAAAACTGTGGAAGAATGAAAGGCGAACACATATGGCTTCTTGTGTCCCCAAAAAATTCAATAGTTAGGGACCAATCAGAAGGCGAGGACAGGATACATGATGGCTCAAATGACTGTAACCAACAAGAAAATGCATTCTGCTCCTTACATTGAATATTAAATATACTCTTATATTTGGTACACAAAAATACATATTATAATAGAATTACCTTTATTTAACGTGATTGATATCTTGAAGTGCACATTGACTCTACTTGTGTTATTATCGATTGAGAACACTATTTACTGGTTTGATTCTTTGCTTAGAGAGCCACAACCCCTCATTAAAGAAATCACCAAGACGAAAGTTTTTTATTGGTCATTGGACTTTGGTTGCTTATAAATTTATAAGTATAAATTTTTTTCAAGGGCCATAATATCTTTTTTTTCCAAATTGGTGATATGATCATGTAAGGTGTCCAAATGGTTGTCTTAAGGAGAAAGTTTCAAAGTCCAGTTCAAATTTTTTTTCCAAAAGTAAGTTATTTTTAACTAATTAAGTTTTATGTCTATTAATTTATAAGGTATGAAGTTTTAATATTTTCTAATGGGTTCAATATTTTGTCATGTTGTTAGTACCGTCATCAACTTGGAGGCGTTGAATGCAGATATTATACAATCTGCTATAAGCATGAGATCATTGAGATTAGTCTAACTGAGAGGCTACATGAGGTAAAAAGTATTTTGTGATTCACCAATTTTTTCATATTTATAATTATTTTATTGTTTCTAACTTGCATAATTTTGACAATAAAGCAATATATGAAGACAAACAAGTAGACTCAATAAGGGATGATTTGGCAAGCCTAATTGTATAGCATACGATGATGACTGATTGATTTATTTTGATTTTTGGTATTGATTAGGTTTTTTAGTTGATTATAGTGGAACTATTGCCTTGATGAAAATAGGGATGATTGGTTTATGTTATCATTGAAACTTTTTGGTTGAATTGTTCATTGGCTATTTTGGTTAGACAATTGGATTTTAGGAATTGATTAGTGTATAATTTGCTAGCTGGAAATTTATTTATCTGTATTTCATTGTAAACAAGATGGTATAATACGAAAATAAAGAGAAATGTTAAAAAAAATCACTTAGCATTTATTTAAACAAATGCTTTTAAAGGATACTTTCTACAACAATTTTTAGGACAAAGGACGTGAAAAGTTTAAAAATATCCTACAGTTAGAATCACTTTTGTGTGTGGCTTTTAACGGCAGTTTTTGTTAACGTTGTAAAAGTCTATCTTTTAACGCCGACATAATCTATTATGCTTGTAAAACCATCATTAAAAATAACGTTTAACCGCCGTTAAATATCTTTCCTCTAGTAGTGATACTTTTATATTTATTTTTTTAATCTTTACTGCTTCTTTTTATAACTAAACTCTTTGAAGGTGCATGCCACTTATCTTTATTACTATTCTGTTTTTCTCTTTTTTGTTGCAATTTTCGTTTTCCTACTTTTTGAGGCAGTTTTTTTTTATATATATAAAGCTTACTTTTGCATTATATTTTTCTAGTAATTTTTCATTTGGCCAATATAATAATTTCTTTTGTAAGCTATAAACGAACCACTGAGTTTGAACAAACCACTTGAGTGTTGATACTGTTCGTGAAACAATTATGATATATTCTACATCTATTGATGTTGTGAAAGTCATTGATATATGCCAAAATTTTTCTTCGTTTCATTTAAATAGGGAAAAAATGAAAAGAATATAGAGAGAATATTAAGAGAAAAAACTCTTTAAAATAATACAAAATTTTGCTATTTATAGAAGAAGTTTTTCCTCCTATTATTTCATTTTCTATATTTTTCTCTCCATTTAAACTATCAAATACGTCACCAAATAGGGCTCACTACACTCCTGTCTCTTTCTCTTTTTTATTTTAGAAAATCAATAAAACATTATTTTTTTAACAAAAAAAAATTGCCCTTCATATAATTACTGGAGAGAAAAGTAAACGGCATGTTAAAAGAAATAAGTAATATGGAAATAAAAATTAGGGTTAAAGTAGAAAAATACCCATCTACTTTATTCAAAAGTGCATCCAACACCATATGTTATTTGGAGACGCAAAAATACTTATAAACATTTAAATATGAGCAAAAATATTAAGACTATTAAATATAACACAGTTATTTTTTATGATAGGTCACGTTATGAAAGTATCAAAATATCACCCTAACTTAAAAGTATAAAAGTGCAAAAATACACCTAAACTTATATCCAATATACGTCAAACACTATATATTTTTTCGGAGGTACAAAAGTACCTATGAAAGTAAAAATAAATTAATTTTTTTAGTTTTGGCAAAACTAAAAACTTTATTAAATTTTACTACACTATTATAATACTAAAATTTTATAATTAATGTATATATTTGGTCAACTAAATTTATATCAAGTTTTAGTTTAATCCTTTAAATTTATTATAGTCCCTTAATGTTAATATTATTGGTCTTATTAACAGAAAATACGAATTCAATGAACTTAAATGGTTACTCTAAAATTAAACATTGATATATTCAAATATTTAAAGAAGATGTATGATCTTAAACATTAGAACTCATCTATAAATATATAAAAATATTATATAAAGTTATTATATATAAAAATGTTTTGTCATCATTTAATTGTAAAGTCATCATTTAAATTTATTGAGTTATTTCATTATTTTTATTAATATTAAGAGGCTAAAAATATAATTTATAAATTTAAGGGATTAAACTAAAATTTTATATAAATTTAAAGGAAAAAATATATACATTAACTATAAAATTATTATACTATAATAGTATAGTAAAATGTAACAGAGTTTTTTATTTTGTCAAAACTAGAAGAGTTAATTTATTTACACTTTTATGAATACTTTTACATATCCAAAAATCATATAGTATTTTGCGTACTTTAGATAAAAGTTTATAGGTATTTTTATACATTTACACCTTTTAGTTTTTTGAGTAGGGGTTATTTTGCTACTTTCATAATAATGGCGTGGGCCCTGTCACAAAAAATAATAGTGCCAAATTATATTTAATGATCTTAGTATTTTTCTCCCATTTTAAATGTTGATGTGTATTTTTTCTGATTTGAAAATTCTCTGAAGTTGAGCCCAGTTTTGAAAAGAGTGCATAGGTCCCATAACCCTAAAAATTATTAAATAGATAATTTTTGAAGATGGGTAAACGTTGAGATAATTTTTTAAAACAATTTAAAAATATGACGGGAATATAAGTAAATAATAAAGGAATATGGAATATGGAATATGGATTTCTTGCTTTTATTTTTTTTCTTTATTTGATAATTTTAATTTTTTTCCTTGTTTATCAGAGATACAAAACATTGTGATGCCTTAGGACCAGATAGATGAAGCACCAACCACTGTGCTACTACTTGGCATTTTCTTACTCCAAAATTCTGCTACTACCATGGGAATTCACCGGCATTGTTAACGGTTTATTGATGGATTTTTAAATCTATATATTCACAATTCCTAAAACACATTGTGTGTGGCTTGCATTATATTTCATATGCTTCTCTTTATTTTACCGTAATTATTTTTATTTTTATTTATTCTCTCTTATTATTTGAATTTGCATGAAATTTTTTCAATTTTTCACAAACAATATCCAAAAACCTTTATCAGGTTATTATTTAACCTTTGAATTTCATAAAAAGAAACAATTTAGATAAGAGTACAATTCCGTAACATCCCTTACATTTTGTTTTATTTACATGATCTCCCATATTATTTTCAAGAGTAGAGGTCATAGAAGTGTGTTTTATTTCTCCCAATCAAATATTTTCTATGCATAGGATCTAATTTGAACTAGCCATTTACCAACAGTGCTAGTTTTGTTAGTGATCTCCCATCTATTTTGAAGATATACATTTAGGTTTAACCCATTAGCTCTATTAAGAATATTCTAAAAAAATTTAAAAAATATAGTTTAATAAAAATTTATGTTAGAATAAATTTTATTTACTAATTTATCCTTCATTGTACTAAGTCTTCAAGTTACTTAACTGTTTGTGCAAATTTCAAAAAGAAAAGAGATGCAATCAACCCATAGTTACAAATATAAATGTTAAAAAAATTTAAATTATTTTTCAAATATAAATGTTAAAATAATTCTTATGTTAAAGAGGGATATTTTGGTCAAAATAAAGTTTAAAAGTCTAATATAACAATCAACTAATGAAGGGTGGATGAAAATGAAATCTTAAATATATAAGGGAGATTGGTGTAACATGTATTTTTTAGGAGAATGCTACATGAATTTTAAAATAGAGGGAAGGTTTCCAAGTAATTTAAATAGAATAGATGGGTGATAATATATTTTACTTTATATAAATAACTCATGAACTTGATCCGACAAAAATAGTATTTAAACATCATTTTAATTTTAATTTTAGACTATTATTTGTAATTTAATTAATTTTCATAGACAACTAAGTATTTACTATTGTTTTAAGAGGTGGACCAGACTAATTAGTTGAACCATCTTTAGACTAGTCAAAAATTGTACAAACAGTCACATTTTTATTTTAAAATAAATAATTAATACTTTTATGTTATAACTATATATTTTTCCTGTGCATTGCACGGGAATACTCATTATTCCCTCTTGATGTTCTTAATTGGTTTGGGGCTGCTACAACTAGGTGTTGTCAATTCAGGTGGCTACAAGTTTTGTAAGTCTTGTCGTTGGCCTTCGACTTCAAAGTTCTCAAAGTAGTAGACCTCACCCTCTACTAAATCATTGATGTATCTCTAAAGTTGTCATTTTTTAATGAGAGAAGCATCAATCCTATCAACATGTATGTGTCGAATATGATGAAATAGGTACATTGCAAGTATTTCCTTAAGTGAATATGACAACTTCATTATTTACCTACCTGTTGATAGGCTAAAATAATACCGACTTTCCAAACATTAAGGGTGGCGACTTCTTAGACATTGTCCACTTCCGAAGCATTCTAACAACAATGCACCATGTATCATTGCTATCGTCAACGTCCTTAATGAAATATGAGGAAAGTTCGCCATTTGTTTGTCGGGTTTTGAGCACACCTGCATCAGAATAAAATTATTTTTTTTTTTGGATAAAGGCCCTTAACATATCCATTGGCACTGTTTAAATTGAATTACGATTAAGACTTACTAATTGAACTCAAGATCCAATCTCTAAGATTCTGTTTGGTAATTCTAATCACTAATACTCCTCCTCCAACGAGCACACTCTACTGGTATCCTCACAACGAGATCATACACAATTAAACGGTATGCTTAATTCAAATCATAAGTATTGCTCCTCAAATAAACACTCTCCACCGTTATCCACACAAATGAGGTTGTGAATATGAATAGTGTATTAGCACATTTCACAAATTGTGCTTGGTTCTTGTTGTCCATGTAGATCACACATACTCTCAATAATGTGATGTTTTCACAGTTCTCTATCTCTCTCTGGATGGTTTCTTAATGTTCTCTAACTCTCAAAGAACTCCAAGTCTCACTATAGATCAAGTCAGTTACCTTGATCACCAAGATATCCTATTATTTAACTTAAATATTATATTTAAATTAAATAATAAATTATATATGAATTTTATATATTAAATATATAAAATTCATCCACCACCAATAGAAAAGAGATATTGTATTTATCCTTATTAAAATATCTGTTTGAAAATTATATATATCATATATACATTGATTTTCAACAACCAATATCTTTAATAAGATTATTATTCTATTTAATTAAGGATATACAATCTTCAGTATGAAATCTTTTTGAGGTCAAAAAAATAAGAAATATTTTAAAGATATTGTATTTCAAAATAAATCTTCTAAAGAATTCAAATCCTAAATTAAATATAATAATATTATTTTCTCAAATAATAATAAGATATTATTATTTCACAAATAAATAATATTATATTCTTCTAATTCATATTAGAAGATCTTCTAGAATTTTCTTATTTCAGAATAAGAAAGTTTCTATATTAAATGAGGATATTTTATATTTATTGAAATTTGAACATTTTCTAAATTCAATAAACTTGGACATCTTAGTTCGTTCTAGCCCATTCTTGTGTACAACCCTATGGCTACGTTTGGTACATAACATTAGATTTTGATGAACTGGGATTGGGATTAGGAGTGGGAATGTGCATTTAAAATTATGTTTGGTATGAAGTAATATTTGAAAGGAATGATTTCATTAATTTTCTTTTATAATTAGCCATTAATTATAAAAAGACTATAATACCCCTTGCCTTAAACCCCAAAATTCAGCCCGTATTTACTTCTCTTCACCGTCTTCCTAAAATTCTGCTTCTCTTGTCCATCTTCCCAAAATTAAGAACAACAGTAACAGCGGAGGAAGTTGGCGTTTTCTGACCAGAGGAAGTGGAAGAGGCGGAGTTAGGATCGAGTACGGGTGGCGATCATAGGAGGTGGAAGGGCGATGGGGCTATAGTAGCTATTGCTGCTATAACAATGGCGGTGGAGCTGCTACTACAGAGGAATCAACGATAGGATTCATAACCAAATCTCATATTCGCAGAGGAGGAGGAGGCATTATATTCGCGTGAAAGTGGAGGGGATCACCTTGGAGCCATCATCGATTAAAGGAGATTGGAGAGAGTGGAGGGAGGAGGAGACAGAGCTAAACCTGGATACGTCTACCGGAGAAGTGAAGGACATAATGGTGGAGACATAGTGGAAGAAGGACACCGTTGGTGAAGTGCCACTGGAGAAGTGAAGGACAATATGGTGGAAGAAGGACGTAGCCGGAGATGAGAAGACAACAGAGGGAGAGATGGGAGAGGGATGAGTTGAGGGTAATTTAGTCTTCAAAATTATTAATCCCTAGAATAAAAATGTAATACTAGAGGGAGGTTGTAAAACTCTTCTTGTAATAATAATAATTAATCACTTGAAATCATTTTTATCATAATTGGCTACAAACTAACGCAGTTTATAAATGAGTTTCTTAATTTCAAAAGAGTTAACCATGGTAGAAAAGAGCTTTATAAAGATTTCAAAATAAACACTACCATGGTTATAAAAGATTTTTCTTAATCATCCAATAACTATGATTGGAAATATCAAATTATTCTTCTAACACTATCATAATTATCAATTCCAAATGTTTGAAAGGGGCCTCCGAGTGTTGAACCTGGGTAAACAACCTCAAAGCCCATAACATAAACAAAATACTGAATAATACTATTAATATAGCAAAATAGTTACTGCAGATCCACAAATTTTACATGCATAATCCTGATAGACCTCCGGCCTTCTACCAGCACACCATGTATAGTATGATCATCAAAATACTAAATTGTAAAAGTATAAATAAAAGTAGGCCCTATAGTGGCAATTTACATCTATTCAGCACATAAACAATAAGGATTGTGCTATACAGGTCAAATAGCATCACTATGTCTCTAGCACTTTCCTGTGAGAACCAGCAACTGAACTAACTCCTGAAAAATATTAATAACCACGGGGTGAGACAAACGTCTCAGTTGTTGGAAATTGTGCCCTAGGGGCCAATCATTGTCTTATAAACATTATTATTTTATGAATTTTTTAATTATGTTATCACATTATTTGCATGTTTACGGTGATAACCATCATTGGATAACTTATGATCTTATCCTAAATGTCCCTGGTCGGTCATCTATGTGGGAGCAGACATGAAATAAGACCAGTATGACTTTGAAGATATATAGAGATATAAATCAAAGTCATAAGCACATGTAAGAGTACAGGGTGTTGGATCGACCCGCAATGAGAGAGCTGCATGGGTCAAGTCATAAGCTTCTCTCATATACAAGCCATGTCACTATGCCCTTTGACCTGAGATCATCATGGATTCCTACATGACAAACGCTCAGCTTTGACCTAGTCAAAAGTCACTTTTGACCGAGTGATCATAAAGGCTATGCTCGGGCTTAGTGGTTTTCATGCGGAGGAATGTGAATGGTCAAGATGGAATTTGTCCCTCACATTCGTAGAGAGATATTACTGGGCCCCTCGATGAGTGAGTCTGAGAAATGTATGGCCATACTGGAATGGAAGGGTAGTTCCATTTCTATATTCAGACTACTCAGGGATCGAGAAAGTAACGGTCAGGAACAGGAGGATGACGTTCTCCATGCCTCATCCATGACCGAAATATCGTGTGACAAAAGGGACGTGATGTGGTTGTATGAAAGGTTACATCGTTTATCGATCCTCATATGATTTGGGTAGTCGTAATGTCTTGCTAGACACCGCTTACGACTTGTGGGTCAGTATAGTAACTGGTCCACTGCCAACTTCATATGGGCCTACAGGGTCGTACACAAAATAGCCCAACACGAGCTATGATGTCCAGATTCATTGAATCTAAGACATGTCTAGATTCAATGAATAATCTAGGGTGGATTTATATATTTTATATATATAAATTTGTATATATATTATATATAATATCAGAGATATTTGCAAGATTTAATTTATAAGGATAAATTAAATCTCTATCACTTTTGAATTTGAATTTAAATGGATATGATCTATTTGAATTTAAAATTTAAATTGATAAGATATCTCAAATTTGATTTATGAGAATAAATCAAATATAACTCTGTCTTATCTTTATTTTAAATTAAATAAATAGGTGAATTAAATCTGTGAGACGGATTTAATAAAAAACATATTTATTTAATTAGTTTCTTATCAAATTATGCAATATATGATATTGTATTAATTTTAGAATTAATATAAGATTAATTCTGAAACTCAGCCCAATTAGAAGCCCGATAGCATCCTATATATTTGACATTAGGGGCTAGGGTTCTAGACACACACAAGAGAAAAAGGGGAAAGGAGAGTGCAAAAGGTTTGCAGATAAGAAACTGCCAAAATAGAGACGGTGAGGACGGATTCTTGAGAAAGCCCTAGAGGGACAAGAGGCGCTAGCACGTCGTTCGTGGTTGAAATGCTGTTCGTGTGGATACCGGTAGAGGAAGTCGATCTGAGTTGTCGACTTCTTGCGATCGAGAAAAGAGCACTAGGTATGACGAAAGTCGCGACCAGTTGACACAGAGGTCACGACTAAATAGGCATCTGAACGTCAAAAATCGGAAAAGAGACTACAGGTCGCGACTAGAAGCTGAGAAAGTCGAGACATAGAACTCTAGAGGCTACAGGTCGCGACTAGTAGCAGAGGAGGTCGCGACTGAAAACTCCAGAGGCAACAGGTCGTGACTAGAAACTGAGGAGGTCGCGACTGAAAACCCCAGAGGGGAAGAGTCGTGACTAGTAGATACTGAGGTCGCGACTGCAGCTCGAATACCGAAGTATCACTTCTTTCTCCTTAACTTAAACATATTCGGTAGATCCTGGTAGGGAATAGAAAAATTTTTAAAGTTAATTTTCACTACGTGTCTTCCAATTCCCTTCAGTAGTATCAGAGCCATGTCATTTTGTGTTTAAGTTAGGTTTGATTATTGATACATGTGATGTATGTTAGACTTCTTAGCCGTTCATATGATAACATGTAAATTATGTATTACATATAGGGAATCTGTTTTATATATGACATATAAGGAATCCGAAAGGAAACTGAAATTGGTGGTGTATGTTAATTGATTTGATCAATTAATATTGATAGGGTCTAAGGAAACTGAATTAAGATTATTGATTATTTATCAAAAAAAATTCTCGGGCGTTGCCCCAGACCTCGCCCGCTAACCGGCTAGCGGGACCGCCGTGGCTACCTAGTCGTAGCGTAACATAATCGTAATATATACAGCCTTTCCTGATGTATGAATGTTTTGAAATATTTATTGCCCTTCACATAATATGAATTTTGATTCTTGAATATTTGGGTATGGTGAACAATATGGCTCTACAATACAAGTGTTGTAATTTTTCTAAATACGGCCTGAGTGTCGTGCCTTCCTCTAATTACTCTCGTTGTACATTCTCTTCTCATCTCACTCCCCTCGAATGTTAAAATGAGGTTTCCTTATATATTTTTTCTATTCTTGTAGGGAATTGGAAGACACGCAGCGGAAATTAACTTTAAAACTTTTCCATTCCCAGCCAGGATCTACCGAATGTGTTTAAGTCAAGGAGAAAGAAGTGTTACCTTCGGTTTCAAGCTTTGGTCGCGACCTCAGTGTCCACTAGTCGCGACTCCTCGCCTCTGGAACTTTCAGTCGCGACCTCCTCAGCTTCTAGTCGCGACCTGTCGCCTCTGGAGTTTGTAGTCGCGACCTACTCTGCTTCTAGTCGCGACCTGTCGCCTCTGGAGCTTTTAGTCGCGACCTCTTCAACTTCACGTCGCGACCTGTCTCCTCTTTTCGGATTTCTGACGTTCAGATGCCCGTTTGGTCGCGATCTAAGTGTGTTCTGGTCGCGACCTTTCTTCGTGTCTGGCCGTATCGTAGAAGTCGACAGCTCAGATCGGCTTCCTCTACCGGTATCCACACGAACAGCGTTCCAATTGCGAACGACGTGCTAGCGCCTCTTGTCCCTCTAAGGCTTTCTGGAGATTCCGTCCTCACCGTCTCTATTTCGGCAGTTTCTTATATGCAAACCTTTTGCACTCTCCCTGCCCCCTTTTCTCACGACTGAATGTGTGTGAAGAGATCTATTGTGTGTAGAACCCTAGCTCCTAATGTCAAATATATAGGAAGCTATCGGGCTTCTAATAGGGCCGGGCTTCAGAATTAATCTTATATTAATTCTGAATTAATACAATATCATATATTGCATAATTTAATAAGAAACTGATTAAATAAATATGGTTTATATTAAATCCGTCCCACAGATTTAATTCACCTATTTATTTAATTTAAAATAAAGATAAGACAGAATTATATTTGATTTATTCTCATAAATCAAAATTGAGATATCTTATCAATTTGAATTTCAAATTCAAATAGATCATATCCATTTAAATTCAAATTCAAAAATGATAGAGATTTAATTTATCCTTATAAATTAAATCTTACAAATATCTCTTATATTATTTATATAATATATATATAAACTAATTTATATATATATATAAAATATATATCCACCCTAGATTATTCATTGAATTTAGACATCTCTTAGATTCAATGAATCTGGACATCATAGCTCGCATTGGGCTGTTTTGTGTGCGACCCTGTAGGCCCATATGAAGTTGGCAGTGGCCCAGTTACTATACTGACCCACAAGTCGTAAGCGGTCTCTAGCAAGGCATTACGACTACCCAAAACATATGAGGATCGATAAACGATGTAACCTTTCATACAACCATATCACGTCCCTTTTGTCACACGATATTTCGGTCAAGGATGAGGCATGGTGAACGTCATCCTCCTGTTCCTGACCGTTACTTTCTCGATCCCTGAGTAGTCTGAATATAGAAATGGAACTACCCTTCCATTCCAGTATGGCCATACATTTCTCAGACTCACTCATCGAGGGGCCCAGTAATATCTCTCTACGAATGTGAGGGACAAATTCCATCTTGACCATTCACATTCCTCCGCATGAAAACCACTAAGCCCGAGCATAGCCTTTATGATCACTCGGTCAAAAGTGACTTTTGACTAGGTCAAAGCTGAGCGTTTGTCATGTAGGAATCCATGATGATCTCAGGTCAAAGGGCATAGTGACATGGCTTGTATATGAGAGAAGCTTATGACTTGACCCATGCAGCTCTCTCATTGCGGGTCGATCCAACACCCTGTACTCTTACATGTGCTTATGACTTTGATTTATATCTCTATATATCTTCAAAGTCATACTGGTCTTATTTCATCTCTGCTCCCACATAGATGACCGACCAGGGACATTTAGGATAAGATCACGAGTTATCCAAGGATTGTCATCATAGTAAACATGCAAATAATATGATAACTTTATTAAGAAATTCATAAATCAACAATGTTCATAAGATAATGATTGGCCCCTAGGGCACAATCTCCAACAATTCTAACTAGAGAGTTCCTCTCATTGGCTTGAGGGGACTTAGGATAGGTGAGCCATATTGTATCACGTTTAAGATTATGCATCTTATGCTTAGACGTTTGATATGCATATTGCTTGTATGAGATACAACCGAGATATATGTATCTTATAAACCAGATAGATAATTAAGCCATCGAATTGAAATCTTAAGTCATAATGCCGTCAATTAATGAACACTTGTCAAAACCTCGATCGCTCATTTGTAGGCTCCACTAAAGTGGGTGCATTTGAGTTATCTTGGGGAGATAAGCAAAGAGTAATGGTGCTACTCACATATGTTTGTTATTGTTTGACTTAATTGAGATTATCAAAACGGTTTTGGGTCTCAAGGCATTAGATGGGATTAAAATATGCCGGATTATATGATGATGGAATCCCATAAACATCTAAGAGTTATATTTGATGTAATTGGTAAAGTTGTTGCCTACCTAAATAATTTAAAGTTAAGCGTCCTGCCAAAGCGGACTTAAGTTTAAGTCAAATATGGATCTTAGCCCACTAATTATTACATTGAGGGTTGTTTTATTTAGTGGGAGATTGCTAATTCGATTGCATATTTTAATTATAGAATCATGAGGACTAGTAACTGCTGCATTATCGTTGCGATCTGTCCTTGAGAATGACAAACTCAATGGGACAAACTTTCTTGACTGGTTCAGAAACTTGAGAATTATTCTCAAGCAGGAAAGAAAGCCATATGTCCTAGATCAACCCATTCCTGAGGAGCCAGCAGCCAATGCTCCTAGAGCTCAGAGAGATTCTTATGCGAAGCATAAGGAAGACTCTGTCGATATGGGATGCTTGATGCTTGCCACCATGGTTCCGGAGCTCTAAAGAGATCTGGAACACATGGAGGCTTATGAGATGATTGTGCATCTTAAGGAAATGTTCCAGCAACAGCAAGGCAAGAGAGGTATAAGACCACTAAGGCCTTACATTCCTGCAAGATGGCTGAAGGTGCATTAGTGAGTACTCATGTCTTAAAGATGAAAGGATACATTGATCACCTTGAGAGGCTTGGATTTCCCATAAGCCAGGAGTTAGCTACGGATTTGATCTTGAACTCACTCCCATAAAGTTATGACCAGTTTGTCATGAACTACAACATGAACAACATGGAGAAATCTATTTCTAAACTGCTTTGGATGCTTAAAACTGCTGAGCCGACTGTTAAGAAGAAGCCCAGTACTGTTTTGATGGTTCAGAAAGGAAAGGGTATGAAAAAGAAAGGCAAGGGAAAGGGGAAGGGTCATGGCTCATCAGGTAAGACCAAAGAGTCAGGCAAGCCCGAAACCAAGCCTGCACCAAAGAAGGCAAAGCCTCTAAAGGAAGGAGTTTGCTTCTTCTGCAATGAACTGGGTCATTGGAAGAGGAATTGCAAACTCTACCTAGAAGATCTGAAAAAGAACAAGAAGGATAGCGGGGCTATCGCTTCAGGTATTTATGTTATAGACATTCATCTCTCTACTTCCACTACATGGGTATTAGATACCGCATGTGGTTCTCATATTTGTACAAATGTGCAGGGCCTAAAGGATAGTAGAAAGATGAAAAAGGGCAAAGTTGACCTACGAGTTGGAAACAGAGCAAAGGTTGCTGTTGTAGCTGTAGGCACTTATGAATTAGTTTTGCCCACTGGGCTTTTGTTAGTTTTGAACAATTGCTATTATGTTTCTACTTTGAGTAGTAACATTGTTTCTCTTTCTTATTTGGATAAGGAAGGTTACACTTTCATTACTGGGAATGGTAGATGTTCCATTTATCGTAATGATGTTTTCTATGCTCATGGTGATTTGCATGTTGATCATTACATATTAAAATTGGAACAACCCAATCATGGAAATATCTATAACATAACCGCCAAAAGGGTCAAACCAAATTATTTGAATCCGACATACCTCTACACTGTCGTCTGGGCCACAAATGAGAAACGTATTTCTAAACTCCATCAAGATGGATTTCTCAACTCATTTGATTTTGAATCATATGATACTTAAGAATCTTGTTTGTTAGGTAAGATGACAAAGTCACCTTTCATTGGGCACAGTGAGAGGGCCACTGATTTGTTGGGCCTCATACATACAGATGTGTGTGGACCGATTAATACAAATGCTAGAGGAAATTATTCGTAATTCATCACATTCATAGATGATTTCAGTAGATATGGCTACGTCTATCTAATGAAACATAAATCCGAATCTTTTGAAATGTTCAAGATATTTCAAAATGAAGTATAAAATCAGCTTGGCAAAATAATTAAAGCCCTTCGATCTGATCGAGGTGGTGAATATTTGAGCTAAGAGTTCATCAATCATCTTAGGAATTGTGGGATAGTCTCATAATTGACTCCTTCAAGAACACCACAATGGAATGACGTTTCTGAACGGAGGAATTGAACACTATTAGATATGGTTCGATCCATGATGAGTCGAACAGATCTTCCACCGTCCTTTTGGGGACACGCCCTAGAGACAGCTGCGTTCACACTGAATTGTGTTCTATCTAAGGCAGTTGAAAAGACTCCGTATGAGATATGGACTGGGAGGAAACCTAGTTTATCTTTTCTAAAGATTTGGGGATGTGAGGTCTATGTTAAGCAATAAGCCTCAGATAAATTAGCGCCCAAATCCTCAAAGTACTTTTTTGTGGGATATCCTAAGGAAACCAAGGGATATTATGTCTACAACCCCACTAATAACAAAGTGTTTGTTGTCAGAAATGGTATCTTTCTCGAACGAGAATTTATCTCTAAAAGAACCAGTGGGAGCAAGGTACACCTTAAAGAAGTTCGAGAGCCACAAGACACCACAGATGGAAAATAGAGAAGACTCATAACAAGTTGTGAGACTCCTCAAGTCAAGTAAGGCCCACGGCGATCTAATAGGGCACGACTTCAGCCTCAGAGATATGGATTTCTAATTTCTGACAATCGTGATGTGTTGCTCATTGATCATAATGAGCCAACTACCTATCGAGAAGCTATAGTGGGACCAAACTCTGAAAAATGGCTTAATGCCATGAAGTCTGAAATGCAATCCATATACGATAATCAGATATGGACCTTAGTCGACCCGCCTGAAGGTGTAAAAACCGTCGGGTGCAAGTGGGTTTTCAAAGAGAAAACTGACATGGATGGCAATGTAAATGTCTTCAAGGCACGACTGGTTGAAAAAGGATTTACTCAAACTCATGGTGTGGACTATAATGAGACCTTTTCCCCAGTTGCAATGGCCAAATCAATCAGAATCCTCCTTACCATTACAACATATTATGACTATGAAATATGGCAGATGCACATCAAGACAGCCTTCCTTAATGAAAAGCTCCTTGAGGATGTGTACATGACACAACCTGAAGGGTTTGTGCGTTCCGAGGACTCTGGTAAGGTGTGCAAGTTTCAAATATCCATTTATGGACTGAAGCAAGCATCTCGGAGTTGGAATTATCGTTTTGATGAAGTAGTCAAAGAGTTTGGATTTCTTCAAAATATTGATGAACCTTGTGTGTACAAGAAGGTTAGTAGGAGCACAGTTGTATTTTTGGTACTCTATGTCGATGACATACTACTTATTGGGAATGACATTCCTACCTTGTAGATTGTCAAGTCTTGGTTAGGAAAGTCATTCTCGATTAAAGACTTGGGTGAAGCCACCTACATCCTAAGAATTTATGATCTACAGAGATAGATCTAAAAGACTTCTAGGACTCAGTCAGAGCACATATATAGACAAGATATTGCATAGGTTTAGTATGCAGGAATCAAAGAGGGGTTTCATACCCATGTCTCATGGTATTCACCTCAGCAAGGATTTGTGTCCTAGTACACCTGATCAGTGAGGTCGCATGAGTAAGGTTCCATATGCCTCAGCCATAGGATCTATCATGTATGCCATGTTATGTACTCGACCGGATGTCTCGTTCGCCTTAAGTATGACTAGCAGATATCAACAGGACCCCGGTGAGGGCCATTGGACTGGTGTCAAGAATATCCTTAAGTACTTAAGAATGACTAAGGACTTATTCTTGATCTATGGTGGATTGGATAACGAGCTCTGTATAACTGGTTACACAGATGCAAGTTTTCAAACTGACCAGGACGACCAGAAATCGCAATCTGGATACATATTCTTCCTGAATAATGGAGCAGTAAGCTGGAAGAGCTCTAAGCAGAGCACCGTAGCAGATTCTGCAACGGAAGCTGAGTATATAGCAGCATTTGATGCAGCTAAGGAGGCCATTTGGATCAGGAAGTTCATTACTGAACTAGGGGTGATACCTACCATCTCAGATCCAATAATTTTGTTCTATGACAATAGTGGTGACATTGCACAGGCCAAAGAGCCTAGGTCATATCAAAGGACCAAGCATTACTCAGGCGATTTCATCTCATCAGAGAAATCAATGATAGAGGAGATATAAAAATATGCAAGGTAGCAGGAGAAGACAATGTCGTCGATCCTCTAACAAAGCCTCTTGTGCATGCAAAGCATGAGTGTCATGTTAGGTCAATGGGAATTAAGCAAATTAATGATTGTACCTAGTGCAAGTGGGAGGATGTTGGAAATTGTGCCCTAGGGGCCAATCATTGTCTTATAAACATTATTGTTCTATGAATTTCTTAATTATGTTATCACATTATTTACATGTTTACGGTGATAACCATCCTTGGATAACTTATGATCTTATCCTAAATGTCCCTGGTCGGTCATCTATGCGGGAGCAGACATGAAATAAGACCAGTATGACTTTGAAGATATATAGAGATATAAATCAAAGTCATAGGCACATGTAAAAGTACAGGGTGTTGGACCGACCCACTTTGAGAGAGCTGTATAGGTTAAGTCATAAGCTTCTCTCATATACAAACCATGTCACTATGCCCTTTGACCTGAGATTATCATAGATTCCTATATGACAAACGCTCAGCTTTGACCTAGTCAAAAGTCACTTTTGACCGAGTGATCATAAAGGCTATGTTCGGGCTTAGTGGTTTTTCATGCGGAGGAATGTGAATGGTCAAGATGGAATTTGTCCCTCACATTCGTAAAGAGATATTACTGGGCCCCTCGATGAGTGAGTCTGAGAAATGTATGGCCATGCTGTAATGGAAAGGTAGTTCCATTTCTATAGTAAGACTACTCAGGGATCGAGAAAGTAACGGTCAGGAACAGGAGGATGACGTTCTCCATGCCTCATCCATGACCGAAATATCGTGTGACAAAAGGGACGTGATGTGGTTGTATGAAAGGTTACATCGTTTATCGATCCTCATATGATTTGGGTAGTCGTAATGTCTTGCTAGACACCGCTTACGACTTGTGGTTAGTATAGTAACTGGCCCACTGCCAACTTCATATGGGCCTACAGGGTCGCACACAAAATAGCCCAACACGAGCTATGATGTCTAGATTCATTGAATCTAAAACATGTCTAGATTCATTGAATAATCTAGGGTGGATTTATATATTTTATATATATATAAATTTGTATATATATATTATATATAATATAAGAGATATTTGCAAGACTCTATCACTTTTGAATTTGAATTTAAATGGATATGATCTATTTGAATTTAAAATTTAAATTGATAAGAATCTCAAATTTGATTTATGAGAATAAATCAAATATAACTCTGTCTTATCTTTATTTTAAATTAAATAAATAGGTGAATTAAATCTGTGAGATGGATTTAATAAAAACAATATTTATTTAATTAGTTTCTTATCAAATTATGCAATATATGATATTGTATTAATTTTAGAATTAATATAAGATTAATTCTGAAACTCAGCCCAATTAGAAGCCCGATAGCATCCTATATATTTGACATTAGGGGCTAGGGTTCTAGACACACACAAGAGAAAAAGGGGAAAGGAGAGTGCAAAAGGTTTGCAGATAAGAAACTGCCAAAATAGAGACGGTGAGGACGGATTCTTGAGAAAGCCCTAGAGGGACAAGAGGCGCTAGCACGTCGTTCGTGGTTGAAACGCTGTTCGTGTGGATACCGGTAGAGAAAGCCGATCTAAGTTGTCGACTTCTTGCGATCGAGAAAAGAGCACTAGGTACGACGAAAGTCGCGACCAGTTGACACAGAGGTCGCGACTAAATAGGCATCTGAACGTCAGAAATTCGAAAAGAGACTACAGGTCTTGACTAGAAGCTGAGGAAGTCGTGACATAAAACTCCAGAGGCTACAGGTCGTGACTAGTAGCAGAGGAGGTCGCGACTGAAAACTCTAGAGGCGACAGGTCGTGACTAGAAGCTGAGGAGGTCGCGACTGAAAACCCCATAGGCGAAGAGTCGCGACTAGTGGATACTGAGGTCGCGACTGCAGCTTGAATACCGAAGGTAACACTTCTTTCTCCTTAACTTAAACACATTCGGTAGATCTTGGCAGGGAATAGAAAAATTTGTAAAGTTAATTTTCGCTGCGTGTCTTCCAATTCCCTTCATCAGTAACCAACAATCCTACTCATCATGCATACTAACATGTGCTCGTGAAGTGTCAAGTGGGACAGGTAATAAAATACACGAGATAGAAAATAATACATTATCATAATATGATCAAACCGAAATACCATCCCAATTCCTCCCATCAAACCAACTGAACCTCCTTATACCTGCCGACCGAACCCATGGGCTAGTATTAACTACCATATGAATGGTCATACAAAAAGCTAATCGGTCGAGTGTTATGGATCGGCCAAAATCCATAATCATAAGACTGGACCATGAGTTCATTCCCCTTCGATAAACTGGTGGGGGTGTCGCATCCTCTCGATAAACTGGTGGGGCAAGTCCCTCCGTAAACTGGTGGAGTAAAATCCAACCATCGAGCTCCAATGGAGGCTATACCACGTGGTAGAAATATAACTCCATCAGCACCGATCCCCAATGCATAATTCTCAACATATTCATAATAATCAAAATCTCTATAGCTCAATAAACAATAACTTCAATCAATACCACAATAGGATTTTTCTTAAAATAATGACTTTCTTCAAATTCTAATCTCAAGATATAACCAGTTTTTAATCACTATTTAAATTTTCCAAGTTACTTTAAGTCCCACAAGACAATTTTCAATAAAATCAATAATCAATTTTTTCTCAATATAATCATTTCATCAGATTTATATATATCAATCACTCACAAATATCATAATAGCACACACAATGAGTAGAAAGTAGTTACCTCTCTCAAAAGCTAACAAAAATACCACAGATGAGGAGCACGTGTTTAGGTCATAATTCACTAGTCAATCTATATAATTTATATAAATGTTCATCAATAAGTTATTAATTTGACATAACATATACTCTTAAATAAATACTTACATTTCTCTTCTAACTTTATTTTATTTTTAAAAAAAATAATTCAATACCATAACTTAATTTCTGTATCACAATCACACATTTATTTTCCAAATTATTCTTCCAATGATAATCCTATATATTGTCTCAACTTTATTTTACTTATATAACTTCTCATTTAACATTAAATCCCTCAAACAATTCAAAAACCCAAAATTTATAACCTTTAAAGTTTCATCCAAAATTTTCAATCAAACTCTAATTTTAATTTACTTAAATCAACCACTAAATCCTCTAATTATACAAACTTTTTGAATTCTTTATCTTGTAATTAACATAATATACTAGACCTTGAGTTTCCTCATTAATCAAATTGCTACAAAAATAATAAATTTAATTTCATAAGTCCAAAGTTCCCAATTTTACCTCTAAGTTCTAAAGATCACTCACAACATCCAAATCCTCATTTCAATATTAAATGGTATTATTCTTAGATTTCAATAACTCCTTTGCACTATCAATTAACCTATAATTATTCAATTCAACCGAAATCCCCAAATTTCTCTAACTTAAGGTTCTCATAAAATACCTATTTTCAATTTACAAGCTCTAGTCACAATTTAAACCGATTAAATATCAATTATACCTCCAATAAATATAATACAATCATTAAACCCAAATTAACTCAACAAAATTTTCATATTAAATCATCTCTACTCTCTAATATTTAAACCCTAAATCTAAATCTCTTAATAATGCAAAATAGAAAAATTTTAAACCGATTAAATGCAAATATTCACTTATCTATATAATTCTATGATTCTCATTTGTTGAAAATTCATACTTATTTCAAACCCTAATCCTCAAATTTATTTTCCTTCTAATAGAAATTATATTCCTAAAAGACTCATTTAGTATAGAAAATAATTAAGAAATAATTATGATAGTTAAAAGATTTTATGAGAATAAACTAGAACTTAAAGGAATCTGAGGTTGATCAATGGAGGCACTGGAATCGCACAGAAAACGAATGAAGAAGAAGAAGAAAAGAAAAGGAAGGCGTCTGTGCGCGCGTGTGTGTTTTGTATTATAAAAAAAATGTGGGCCTTACCTTTTTGTTTTGTTTCTATTTTATATATATAATATATATATTCACGTTATCTTTTTTCTCTTTCATTTTTTTTGTTTTTTTTCTTTCTCTTTATTTTATTTATTTATTATTATTCATTATTTTTTTTACTTTTAATAA
The DNA here is from genome assembly GCA_037074615.1 of Leucaena leucocephala. NCBI lineage: Eukaryota > Viridiplantae > Streptophyta > Magnoliopsida > Fabales > Fabaceae > Leucaena > Leucaena leucocephala. The sequence goes on along the minus strand of CM073565.1, from coordinate 15,189,734 downwards.
AAATAGTATTAATATTTGTTTAGATAAATTATCTTAATTTATATAATTAAATAAAATTTTTTATCTACTATAAATTAATTCTTTTTAATACTACCTAAATCCTAAAATAAAAATAGGGCTGTTACAGAGGTAGTATTGTTCAATCTTACCTATGTGGTATTATCTAATTCCAAGGTTTCTTCAATGCTACATACCAAATGGTCTAATTTAGCCAATTCATTGTCCTTGTGCCAGTCCCAAGCCTTCAATACTACGTACCAAATGTGGCCTATAGGCTCATATAATGTTGGCAATTGGTCCAAAATACCTTTTGGCCCAGAAGTCATAAGCTGCATCTAGCAAGATATTATGTCTACCAAAATCATATAAAAATCAATGATTTGATTTAACCTGTCTTATAACCACGTCAAGTCTCTTTTATCAGATGATATCTAGATCAAGTATGAGACATGGAGACGTCACTCTCATATTATTTAATCATAGTTTCTCGATCTCCAAGTAGACTGACAAGATAAATGAAACTCTTCATTTGAGTATGGTTATAAATTTATCAGTCTCACTTATCGAGGGGCTTAGAGATATCTCTCTCATAATGAGAGGGATAAATTCTATCTTGACCACTTATTTTCCTCCGCATGGACCCCACTGTACTCAATCATGAACTTTATGATCACTCAGTTAAAAGTAAATTTTGATCATGTCAAAGCACAGTGTTTCTCATGTAGGTGTATATGGTAATTTCAAGTCTAAAAGCACAATGACAAAACTATAATTTGATACGCTTATGATTTTGTCTATATAGCTATCTCATAATGGAACTTTGTCTATATAGTTATGTCATAATAGATCTGTCCAGGGCCTTAGTCTCTAACAAGTGCTTGGGACTATAATTTGTATCTTTATATATAATAATCAATAAAAGTTATACTAGTCTTAATTTATTATTGTTCCCATAATAATAATTAACTAGGGACATTTAGAATAATTCTTCAATTATTTATAGATATTTATTATAAAGAAAACATGCAAAATAATATAATAAATATTTATTTAATTAATTTTTTTATTAAATATATAATATCTACACCCAATTGAATGGCTGAGGACAATTTCTAACGTTGTTTTGATGATGCTAGTGACGTGTGCAAAATTATTTGTAGTTAGCTAATATCATTAAGGAGGCAACCACCATTGAACAAAACAAAATATATACTTTGGATGGGAGGATTGTGACTCAATATCACTATCTATAGAATATGTGAATAGATGATGTATTTATACACGTAGAATTGTCTAGAAGTCTCCACATAAAATTGAAAAATCATTAAAAATCTATTGTTTTCTTATATATTTATGATTATTATGAATCATCATTATAGTTAAAAATTTAAAATATTATAGAATTAATTAATAGGATTACTAATTAATTACTATCATGGAGCTCAAAATTTTTCTAAGATCAAAGTGAGATTATTGATTATAGTTTATAGGCAAATGAATTAAAAGTATTAATTCAGATAAACTGAATATTACAATATTTTAAAAATAAAGTTGATGATTGATTAATTGATAGAAAAAAAATTAAAAGTATTGACTCGTTCGACCAGATATATTTTTAATTGAATTGGGTATTATAAAATTTAAGGAAGAAAGTTGATTGATAATTTATGCAATTTAGTACCTAACAAGAAATGGGAAATAAAAAATAACGGACAAATAGGAAAAATATGGCATATATTAAATTATAAATATATCTATCTATCTAATATCTAATCTAATATATTTCTATAAATGTTGTAACTACTTCATCATTCGGCCAAGTATTCGCTTATGATTAGCCATCTGTGTTTTTGGTATAAAAAAAATAATTTTAGACCAAAACTATAATTTAAGTCCAAAAGTACTTAAACACTTATTTTTAATTATTGACAAAATAATTGTTTCTCTCATTTGAAAATATGGTTTTCCAGAAGAGAATCACAATAGCTTTTATATACATTTTTTTAGATATTCTCATAAAAAATAATAATTTTACCATCTAATTTTTTTGCCTTTATCCCATCTCTCTCTTTTTACTGCTACCTTTCATTCGACCCTCTCTTTTTGCTTTTATTATATCTTTGGCTTGAGATTTACATTGTTATTAAATTGTATTATATTTTTACTTTTTATATATATCTTAACTAATTTTACTCCCATTTTTAATTACTTACATTAATTGAAATATATAAAATTAAATTTCTAATTATGTACAAGAAAATAAAAAATATAAATATAATTTCTTAATTATTTATTTTTAATTACTCTAATAACATAAATATTTATGTATATTATTTATTATTTTAATATCAAACATACAAAATAAATTTAAAATTATATTTTATATAATTATAATTTTATCTCATACTCTTTCTGGTAATTTACTTATAAAAAAGTCATTATGATAACAACTATCCAAACACTTATCTTTTTTAAAATTACTTTTTATACAAATCTATTTTACAAAATATATTCTCAAATTATTTTATAATCAATTTTCTACCTAAGCTAAACTAAACACAGCCAGTGTTGTTTGTGGGGTTACTACAATGCGATTATATCCACACCACAAAAGGCTTCTATTAATTGGGAGGTGGAACGCCCATGTCATCAAGAGTTTCACATTTAATATTTGTTCAAAAGTAATCTGATTGCTTAACTAGCCCTGTAAGAGTGCATAGGTAGCTATAATATATTTCTAATTTGTCATTGTTCTCTTTTCCAATGTAAGAGTGCATAGGTTTTTCAATCAATATGATAATTCTATAGCGTAGGTTTTTCAATCAATTAGGGCAAGTAATTTCTGACATTGTGAATATACAAAAGGTTATGTATTACTGGGTTAGTGACACACTATGACATGATTACAAATATGGAATTGCTAACTCAATTTTTAGTTTTGTAAATAAGCATAACTTGACCATCGTCTCTATTATTAAACAAAGTACTATTTATATTTTGAACCATATAGTTCTCTATTTCATATCCATTGAATAAATCATGCAAGGGGGCCAATCATCTAGTCATGAAGTATATATATTCAATAAATACTATGAAGTATTAATGAATTTTCATTTTTTTAACCAAGTAGTGTTTTTATTTAAATTTGATAAAATGATTATAAATGATTATTTTTTATTATTTTAGAATATATATATATATATATATATTAATTTATATAACTGCTCTACCCACTATTCGACCATGATATGATTAGTGAACTATGAATTGACATATTGACTATTTTAATGGTCAATCCAAATCCAAGTGCATGTTTAGCATAGCGGTGGAGAATGAATTCTGGGCCAAAACCGCGATTTGGCAAATTTTTACATAAATAGCAATTTTTTTTTAGAATTAATTTTAGACAAAATCTCGGTTTGAAACCTAGGTTTTGAATAAACCACTGAAAATAGCTTTTGGTTTGAAACCTAAGTTATGGATTATCCAATTACTATTCTACCCCTACTTTTTCTTTCACTCTCTCTCCTCTATTTTCTCTATCATCTCTCATCTCTCTTCTCTTATCTCTCTTTTTCTCTCTTCTCTCTCCTCTCTACACTCTCTTCTCTCTCCTCTTTCTTTTCTATCATCTTTCATATCTTTTACTTTTAATCATATCATACCCTTTTTGGTAATTTATCAATATAAAAAGTGATTCTACTACTAATCATCCAAACATCTTTATTCCCAAAATCTATTCTTCCCAGAATCTATTCTCCAAAAGCTAATCCAAAAATACCCCAAGTCGTTTTATAATATTGTTAGGACTTATGTTAAAGATTGAAAGTACTTTATATATGGAGAGTACTTGTCATTAATACGAACTACTTTGAGCAGCAAAAAGAAGAGAGCCATAAGGTCAGGATAGTTTTTCATATTGATTCTAAATAATAGAAGAATATTTGTGGTTGTGATGTGTGACAAAATAAAATGTTGTTCCTAAGGTTTGTACCTGTTAGAAAACATTAGAATACATATATTTCCACATTTGCACTTCAATCAAATAAAATTTTAATCTTTCTGACATTTATGGTTAATGTACGCCTTTGCTTTAAATTAGGGATTTTTTCACCTTTTATTTGCATTGATGGATGAAATTGCACCATAACGTAATACATTATGGATACTTTTATACGATGACCCATTTACACTAGACACAACATGCAGGAATTGCAACTTAATGGACATCAAACCTCCATTACATATTGATGATGTTTACACCGTTTTTAGTATTGATCGGCAAAATTGCTATATACTTGAGTTTAGGATGCTAGCATCTCCTCCCAGAATACTTTATACATATTTTTGCATATGAACTCTTTTTTAATTAAATTCAATCAATAAAAAGCTAATAGTAGCTACACTTAAGCCCTTAGTTTCTGTTTGACCCATGTTTTGTAACTGTTTTTTAATGTTCACATCTATAGTGAGGGCTGTAAGCTAGTGGCTTGTCAATTCTTTTGGTCTTTGGGTACTTGCTTCTTCAATTGTGGCTCATATTATTGGGTGGGAAGATTTGTGTTTTAAATTTTAAAATTCCCTCCACATCTTCTCTTTCTTCCGGTTTCCTCATATTTAAATGATCAAATTTTCTTCTCCCACTTCGTTCAGACGCACTCTACCATTTCAACTGGAGCACCTCTTCCATCTCCATCGTTGGTATATATTTTCTCTTCCCTCTTCTTCTTTTCACTATGAGTTCTTTTTTTACCTCTCATATCTTTTCAACTTCATCTTCAGGGCCAATATCTCTTCCTCCCATGTTTATCTCAACTGAATTTTGCTTCTACGTTCTGCAATTTTCCTTTTCTTTGGTAACTTTCCAACTAAAGCTCTTCATCTGTAAATATCTGTCTCTTCTTTTTATAAGGAAATTTGTGCCACTTCATTTCCTCCTCATCTTATTTTCCCCATGTTGCAGTCGATGATAATAGTTGAGAAGCATCAGGTTGTGATAGCCAAAGAAGCTAAGCCTCTATATGAAACCCATCTCTCTTGGCATAATTTCATTGTTTATTCTTTCCATTCTTGTCTATTTTTTCACCTCCTTCCCCTCCTCTCTCTATGCGCTGCTTCATTGCTTTGACTTTGTAGCTTTCAGGTTTGGCAATTTTGTTTAATATGCCAAAATGTAACGAGCTTTTTTTTTTTTTTTATCTTTCATAAGAAGCTAAGCCTTCTCTCCCGTTATGGCAGACAATTTGGGGCTTGAGGAGATATGGGCTTTCGTTGGAGAAGATGAGAATTGCAGAGAGGGTGGTTGCTGTGATCAAGGATAGGTAATCTTGTGGGCATTCTCTTCTCCGACGGTGAGGACCCAAAATCATTCTTCCTCTTCAGTCACCTCCCTACTTTTGCTGTGATTTTTTTTTTTTTAAATTTTAATTTTATGGATAATCGGAGAAAATATTGGAGGATGAGGAACGATGAGGGCTGCCATGAAGGTCGCCGGTCTTGGCGTCGTCTACGCTATTATCCGGGGAGTGCGTCTGCTGCCATGTCATCACAGGGATTGAAAACTTCGTTTACTATTGAAGATTGAAAGAGAGAGCAGCAGGAGTGAAGAAAAAGAGGGATGGGAGGAGGAGACGAGGAGTGGCGATAGAGGGAGAGGGAGAGGGAGAGATTTTAATAATTGATGCAGATGAGAGAGAGTATCCCAATAGTGCTTGGTCTTAACGATCAAGAAGGCAAGAGAGAGAAAGGAAGAGTCAAAGTGCGAGAAAAGGGGAAAAGGATGGATCTGTGTTGTGCAAAGCATTGGAACAAAATGGAAGTAGTTATTAAATGGAAGTGAAATCATTCTACACAATGCACACAGGGGACGCCTTTATAGTTGAAGAAAGTAGCCATGGGATCTTAAATAATTATTTACATCTGTTTGTTTTTGGCTATATGTATCAACAAAAATTATGCAAAAGAACTACTTGGACTAATGTGTAAATATCTGTTCCGTAAGTAATAATGGAATCTTAAATATTGAGCAAGATTAAAAGGTATTAATAAAATAGACAAGGGTTAAGTTTATAAGAAATGCTTACAATTCAGTTCAATATCAAGGATGGGAGATTCAATAATTTAATTATAGGGGGAAAATATCATTAAACTTTTTTGGACCCTCTTCTTTTTGCCAACATTTTTTACCCACATATATTAATTATATTATAATACTTTTTTTGTTTTGTGTCCAATGCAAGGGCAAGGATATCAAAACATTAAGGAGAAATTTAAATTCCTCCTAAATGTTTATATCAAATTTCTTGCACTACTTTATGCCCAATTAAAGAGGTGGACAAATAAAATGTTGAAAAGATTGAAAGCATTTGAAACATAAAATGTTGAAGAAAATTTCCAATTGTTTTGTTTTATAAAGATTGAAAGCACTTTCAGATTTTCTTAATAAACATCTCGCAATAAATAGATTATCCATAAGAAATAATTATTATTGATTATATAGAAGCGAAATCATCCCATGGATGCCTTGATGATTATTGATGAATATGGGAGATTGTAATTTGGTGGTGAATGGGGTGAGGATATTTTAATATATCGATTTTGTGCGAAATATTATAATGGAATGGAAGTAGTGTGTGAAATCGGGAAGTGCTTGGAGTAACTACTTGGATGTGACTGAAATAATTCATTCCATGTGAAGTAATAATAATATGAGAAGCTATTTCTAGACTGTTCTTCATGAAAGATGAGAGAACTTTGCATTTGTAGTTTCAGAGGGCTTTGCATTAACAATTTATAGCCTTTTAATGCAGTTTGAGATGTTTACCAAGTTGGCATAATAACGTAATAGATTGATCTTGCATGAGAAAGTTACTATTTGATAATAATCGTAAAATATTAAGATTACTAAGTTCTATCTAATACATCCTACGTAATGCACGTAGAGGTCTTGCTAGAATTATCCTACTACGCTCATTCACCTGAAAAATGATTTGGACCAGACATCTTTCCTTGTGCGCTCCATCCAAAACCTCATAAATTTAAGACTAATTAAGACTGAATCACCAACCAACAGGGGATTAGTCCGAGTGATAAGCGGTTTACTATCGTTTAAGCGAGGTTTCAAATTCGAGCCTTGGCGTATGCAAAAAATCTCCGTTGGGAGACTCACACACCATAATCAGGTGCACGACGCGGGTTGAATCCGGATATAGTCGGGGCAAAACTCCGATGAACCGGGTGGGTAACTAAAAAAAAAAAAAGACTGAATCACCAAATGTCATAAAATTTAAGCCAATTCAGTGATTCACATGTCCTTATACCGCAAGGAAGCACCAAGAAAGATTTTTTTTTCACAGGACTAATGCCAAAAGTATACATTTATCACTCTAACTTAATATAAAATTTCAGTTTAGTCTCTTAATTTTATAAAAATATCTTCGGTCTTTTAACCCTAGCATCATTAGTCTCAAATGATGATTTTGTCAATAATTCTTTTTTAAAATTTCAATCTTAGCATCTTTTATTACCAATATTAAGATTAGAAAATTGAAAATACACTATAAAATTAAGGAATTAAAATAAAATCTTACATAAAGGTAAAATACTAAAGATACAACAATTACCTGCAAAATTATCTTAAGAATAAATATCAAAGCCAACAATCTAGGGGGCATATGGTGAGAATAAGGAAAAGCCCCACCCTTAACGTGTCAAGAAGCTCATTAATCTTATTGTTCATATGTCGAATACGAGGGCAATCTAACAAAAAATCAATAGAATTCACAAGATAACTATGGATGAGTTATTTAATAAAAAAAATGTGGAATTCCGAACCTACCAAACCCATAATTCTCACAGCAAAGTCTCTCTTTGAAATTGTGTTCTTCAACCAGTGGACAAAGTTAGACTCCAGGGTTTCCTCTTACTAAAAAAATCAAAATCACCGGACGATAACCATGATCTGCATCTTGCTCATGACAATATGCCTTTCCCACATTCAAATTTATTTGTATAATAAGGTCCTTCGGCCAGATCTGTCAACTACGCATAAATTAGACTTGTATCATTTAAGGTCCTTTGGGTTTCCTCTTGCTGCTATTAAATAGTATTGTAAAGTTCGAGCTATTAGATTTAAAGATGAAGCAAGATGTAAAACTGGAAAATTAGGGAACAATTTGACAAATTAGGAAATGTAAGTGAAAATTGAATTCGAAAACAAATAAAAAAGAAGATAATAAGAAAGTGGAACTGAAAGGTTCTAAATGTTTGGCATGGTTCGTGTAAAATGTAGTAAAAACACAGTACTTTCAAAAGATTAGCTAAGGTGTAACATGGCCATAGCAACAAAACCAAAAGTAATCGCTTCTTTTATAGTGATGATTCATTAATTGTGAGAAAGCAATATACAGTTTAGTCACCCATAGAGCTTGACAATAAGTGTCTCCAAGTATGCCTGATTTTATATGCTACCCAATTTGATCTGTTTGGAGCTATGTTTCTTATTTCTTACTCCCTTTATAACTACCAAAATATTTTAACAACAAATTTGAGAATCAGAATATTTCTCAATTTTAAATTAGGCAATTTCGCAGAGAGATTGAACTCATAGAAGAGGCTCTTGCCTTCTTCACCTTGTTGAAAATTTTGAAAGGACATGATAGGTAGAATATATTCACCTTTGTTTTACAACAATTGTGGATACCTCCAGATACTGTCCAGTGCCAATTATCAGAAATGCTCTCTAGAGTTCTACACATCGTGAATTGCTCAACTGGGATCACTTCCATAGAAGTAACTACTTGCATATCAAATGTTGCAGCTCAACATGAAGTTTTGCCCCTAATGTCTACCGAATGCTGCTGGAATACAAAACAAGCATCGAATTCATCATCCAATAAGTTTAGTACATAGATAACCTATAAAGCAGGTTCAAAATGGTTAAAGCTAGAAACAATTCACATCTGATCCAATGCAAGCATTTCATATGCTGCCCTTTAACTGTTGAGCAATCATTTACATGGACTTCTTATTTTTTCTTTTTTTACCCTTACAGACAGAGGATTCTTTTGTCTCATGGAGCACCTCACCAATCATTTGTAACCATAAACCATCGAAGTTCTGGTAAAAATTCTGCTGAAACCAATCCAAAATTTCTGAATAAAGTTCCCTTGGATTCTCCTGCCACACTATTCTTAACATAATAGAGCTATCGACTAACCTACTCTTTAACTTGCTCAAGAGATTTACCACCCTTTTCTGAGAAAATGCTTCTCTCTTCAAAATGCTTTCAGGAGGGGCTGCCATATATTTTCGCACAGATGTTAAACATGGACACACCTGACCAACAAGCAAAGCATAGGCAAAAACTTGCATCCTAAGATCATTATCACTAATTGGTAACTGACACTTTGGAAGCTCCCAACAGAAACGCCCAAAGGTTGGATTGATCCAGCATTTCACTTGGTCAGTCTGGGTATCATAGAAAGGTCTGGGATCCATTAGGGGTGCAGAGAATACACATGAAGACTTAGCATGCTCAACCAGCCAACCTGGATCCACACGCGTTACTCCATGCATGTATGGTCTTTTTGTATATAATAATTCATTATAAACTAAGAACTCAGGGGCTGCAATAGAAACTGATGACCAACGATGAATGAAGACACTTTCTTCACTCATACATGCTTGATACCGAATAGCAGGAACTCTTGTGCTGCCATCTGAAGTCCTAGAGGACCCTATAATACGTTTGGCAACCCTGTCTACCCAACCAGCACAGATTGCTTCACAGATGAGCCGTTCCTCATCCAACAAAAGAGGATATTTTTCACAAGATACATGCCAGGCATGTTCTGCATCCTCCAAAGTTCCATGAATCCATGAGTACTCCTGTTCAAAACCACCAACAGTACTCTGATAGAAGACAAGTCTAAGTAGCTGTTGCCTAAGCTTTGACATCTCCTCCATGGTTTTGAAGTGCAATGCATTTTCATCACAGAATTCCGTAGGCTTCTGTGAATGTTCAAAACACTGCAAAGCATAAGCTATTGTCAGGGCATCACTAGAAATAACACGAAATTTTTCACGGGAAACTTTAGCATTTTCTTTTAGTTTCTTTCCACTTAATTTTCGGTCCTTATCCATTGTTTTCTCACCATCCACCATGCCAGATTTCTCATGCTTCTCTGAGTCTCCTTTAACATTATTCCCTTCAAAGTGCATTATAAAAGGATTTGATAGACTCAATGCTGCAGCAGCTGCAGCAGCATATGCCAAAAGTAGGTTTGGTCGTTTGCATTTATACTTTCTGGAAGTCAATCTAATAACTGTAAGGAGCATTCTTGAGTGACGAGGAGTCAAGGGATAAAGTGCCATGACTTTCCCCAATGGCGTGAGTTTATCCTTGTTATCAAGTGCTTCAAGAGCATGTAAGCATTTCTCTGCTTCAACCAGTGCAGTACCGCTAGGAGGAGTAGGAAATGGGAAGTTTACAACCTGGATAAAATGTAAAAAGTCAATATGTGTGTGTCCAAAAAGATCTCAAATTAAGATACAAAAAACAAAATTGATAGCAAAATGGGTACATAGAATATACAATCACAAGATAACTGAAAAGCTATATACATTTTGCAGTAGGGTATAAAAATCACAACTACAAGCAACCATAGGTCACCAATAGAACTTAATTCATTAATCTGAACACAATCTTTTCATTAATTTATGTAGTGGAGACCTTTTCCATGAAAAGGATCTTAATCTTTCATTCAGTCCCATATACACAGTCAAGTTATTGCAATGGTAATGGGAAAGGCCATCAGAATAAGAAATTATTCTCTTCACACTCAAACTGTTGTAATGATCATCTTGACTGCAATTTTAATTAACAAGGACCATTTCAGTTGATTCCAACTACATAGGTGCTACCAATAAGACCAAATCATAAATTACTCTTATCTAATATATGTGCATCATTGATGATACAGAAACCCACAGAAAATGATAGCACTTAATATGGACAAGTAGAAGGACTTAAAGAAACTTGTAGAGGAAAGAAAGCACATCTTAAACTTACCTTCTTAATAAGCATAGATTTTAACAGAAGAACCACACCATGAATAGGTACTTTAGAAACTTCAGCAAGCGAGAAGTCAGGAAGTATATTATTAAAGACTGCAGAAGAATAAAGACGGTAACAATGGCCAGGTCCAGTTCTTCCAGCTCTTCCTGTACGCTGAGAAGCAGATGCCTTACTTATCCATTGTACTTCATATGTTTCCATGCCATTACAGGAGTTGTAATTCTTCACTTTTTCCCTTCCAGTATCCACCACATACTTTATCCCTGGGATTGTTAAGGAGGTTTCAGCAACATTTGTGGCAACAACAACAAGACGCTCTCCCTCATTGACTTCTTCAAATACACGAAGTTGGGAAGCTGCAGGAAGCATAGCATAAAGTGGTAGAACAAAAAGTGAACCTGGTGAGTCCTCTATAGCCCTCTTCTTATAATTTTTTGATTGATCAAAAGACCCATCCTTATTCACAGAAAGAGTTTGCTCCCCACCAGAATTAGAGTTTGATGGTGCTTTCCCTGACAATGCTTCAAAGGCTGACTTCAACGAAGCAAGGTTCCCTTGCTCCCCTAGGACGTTCTCAAAGTCATCATTGTTCTCTGAATTTTTAAGATTATCATCTTCATCAAATTCCAAATCACTATCAGTTTCTGAATTATATGAAAAATCTGATTCACCCTCACATACATCTTGCCCGTCTTCATCATAAGCACTAAACCTATCAGTTTGTTGGGTGGCTGAACTCCCATGAATCTCATATGCTTCACTTATCTCCTTCATATCTGCTCCCTCAGCAGAATTTGTTTCATGTACCATAGCACCATCATTTCCTACAGATGCTTTCAAAATCAACTCCCTTGAAGCATTGCGAAGCTTCCTGCACAAGTACTCCACTTCCCTTTGCCCAGTGACGAAGACAAGAATGCCACCAGGTGGCAGTCTCTTGTGAATCGTCAAGACCTTTTTATATGCTTGCCCAATATAATCAACAATCTCTGTCTTCTTTGAAAAGTGTACCGTTACAGGAAACTGTCTTGTAGGAACTTCAATGACAGGGGGTGGTGTAAGGAATAACCTTATAGAAGTGAAGTCATCTACTCTCAATGTGGCACTCATCAGGACAAGCTTTAAAGGGAAAATCATATCACTGGGATCTATGCTTTCTCCTGAAAGCACCATCTTTTGCTGTTCCATGTAAACCTGCCATGTAGCAAGATCATTATAAATAGGGCTCGAGGATAAAAGAGCAACCACAAGCTTTCATTTGTAAAAATTTGCAAATGAAGAATCATCATATCTACCTTTTGCCGTGTCCTTATAACGCGTGACAACATGCCAATCAAAATATCTGTGTTCAAGCTCCTCTCATGAGCCTCATCAAGAATTATAACAGAATAACACCTCAGCAAAATATCATTCTGTAGCAGAAGGATTTTCCATTACACTACATTCGTTTGAGTTGCATTATAGCACCATAAATTCATAATGCATCATGGAACACCATCACAACAATGTTTTAGCAGACTAACAACAACCAACAGAGTCACCAAAAAAATTGTCCAGGTGATGGCATATGCTCAGATGGGTTTATTTCCCCATCAAAAGCATTTAGTCTATATATATTTAGTGTAAATAAAACAAAAACACCCAAAGACATAATGTGCAAATATGAATGATAAATCTATGAAGTGTAAATGTCTCCATTCTAAAGTGCTATAGCACACTTACGAAGATAATATGTTCAGACTCACATGAAGATACTATCAAGTCATTTCTTCACTTGAAAGGATAAATCATGAAGTTTACCAATGCCATGAAGTATTAATTAACACAATGATCCTCAATATGAATAGATCTGTCTATAAACTTATCATCACTTTTTTTCCAAACCCTGTAAATTTAAATATAATTTTAGAGGGCGGTTATGTATCATAAGGAGAATCTAAAGCTAAAACAAATATGTTACCAACAAAACTACCTCCGGCATGCAGATCTCATACATATTAAAGAAAAAATTGAATAGACAAAAGAAATGATTAGGTAAAATTGAACCTGAACTTCACGTAGTAAAATTCCATCAGTCATAAACTTAATAGAACAATTATCTCCAATTTTCTTGTCATATCTAACTTGAAAGCCAACCTCCTTTCCAAGATTAAGACCAAGTTCATAAGCCACACGCTTTGCTGTCGCAAGAACAGCAACTCGGCGTGGTTGAGTAACACCAATAATGCCATTGTGAACTCTAGACTTGCTTGAACCATAACCAGCTTCATAAAGAAACTGACATCACAAAAGAAAACCAACATGCAACATGAAATAATATTCTCTCAAAGGTCAAGTTTCAAATCCTAAACAATACCGCCATAGTGTAGCATCACAGATACTCACTTGAGGGACTTGAGTTGTTTTACCGCATCCAGTTTCACCACATATGATAACAGAAGAATGATATCTTATGGCTTCCATAATCTCTTGCTCCATCATGACTATTGGGAGATCCTTTCTTTTGTCTTGAACCTCAGCTGGTCTATATACATGCACAACAGTAGGGGTAGTTGAAGCAGAGGAGTCATTAAGGTTGCTCAGTTCCCTGAGATTGGTTTTAGAAATCTCACATGTCCCATCCTGTCCCATGTACCAAAATAATGTTACATTAACTTGCAAAAGGACATGTAGATCATCTCACTTATAAAGAAAACGCACAAAATGACATTACAACATGCTAATAAACTAAACTGCAAACATATAGGTGCACTTTTGTGCAAAGCCATCTCCATATAAAAAGATTAACTATCAGCAAATAATTCGTGTTATTATATATATATGATTATTTCTTCCAACAGAGATTAATTCAACTGCCTATGCTGAAAGATAGATAATGTGGTTTACGAAGGGATCAAAGTGTAATGAGACAGGTGCTATAAATATGGACATCTATTCATCCAAATGCTCTATCTACAAATATCAACAATGAGCATGCACCATACCTTGGATTCGGCTCTTATACTCCCATCAATAGGTTTTCCTATATCATCACAATGAGTTTTATCATCAACTAATGATGTCGTTTTCTCCTCAACAGAGACACCACCAAGAGTGGGGGTACCAGGTTCATTATTTTTGAAAGATTCGTCACCACAAGCTGGTTCCTGAGAGGACCCCAAAGACGCATATGGTTCACATGAGAGATCTCTTTCAAATCTAGCTGGTTGGATTTGGTCATTTTCCTCGGTTTCCTGTTCCATATGAATTTCTTCTGCCTCAGGTTCAACTCCATGTAGAACATCCAGAATCCCAGACAGATCATGACCATGATCAACCCCCAACCCTTCTTTCAATAAATGTATAGCTCTCCTCCGTCTTTCTAGCACAGTTTCAGTCTACATAGCATGAGAACATTAAGCGTATATAGATCCCATACATTTACATTTTTAATTTTACCACTTGGGGGATAAAATTATCATTGTTTTGATTTACTAACCCGATTAATATCCCGTGTAGACTGCAAAAGAGGATATGCATACTCTGGAATCTTGTATTTGCTGCAATAAATAAAAACGTTCAATAGTGTATCAGCAATTTAGTGGCATAAAAAATAAATATCCTTCATTTTTCCTCCAAAAAATTATAATTTCCACTCCTTTCAGGTAAAATTTCATCATGCATTAAACAAAATGTTCACATACTTTAATGTCTCAATGCTTCTCTTCAGTAGAAATTCTTTTTCCTTCTCCTCCTATAAAAATGAAGCAAAACCAAGTTAAATCCAAAGCAGAAGAGAATAAAAAGTTTTTTTTTTTTTTTAATTTATACACAAACCTCTAACTTCTTCAGCTTCCTTTTCTGAGATTTGCTCAACTTATGTTTCTTATTTGAATTGATTTCTCCATGTACCTATACAACAAATCTCTAAGCAAAAAAGCTCACACTTTTAACCAGGATGAAAATTTGAAGCAAATTGCATACATAACCTCTTGCTACCCATACCTGATTCATCCCTTTCCTTTTCTTCCCTATCTTAGCAGGCAATAGTAATGCATTACTATCATCACCACCATCTCCCAAACTGCCAAAATATAAGTGTTAAAATGGTTAAACAAAAAAATATTAACTCTAGACAGTATACACTGGTTTTTCTTGGTCTCTACTTTTCAAATGATTACAAGTTTACCTTTTTTTTTTTTTAAGATTTATTGCATGTATTTTTTAAAAAAAATGATTTTATAGTACTGTTAAACATGATTTTATAGCATATGAAATGATCTTCAAAAAAGTGAAACCAAATATATTTTATCTAGATGAAAATTTTATGAAAATATATAAAAAAGTTCATAATTTCAAATTTTATATAAATTAATAAATAATCAATATTTATTCAATATAAACAGTAAAAAATCATGTTTAATAGTACTAGACTAAATTAATATTATACAGATATTAAATAATAATCTATATTTATATAATTACAGCGGATGAATTTTAGCCATTGAAATATATTACCTTAGAGATCCATTCTGAGAATTGAACTCAATATTGCCTCCACTTTCTGCATTAACTTCCATTACGCTCTGCTTAGAGTATACAAGTCAAATCCGGGATGCTACACTACTCAGAGTTGTAAACAGGAACACTGACCCTTACAGCTGAAGCTGCAACTCCAAAGTTAACTATGATCAAGGTTCAAAACTAACAAAGCACAATCAAAGATCTGACAAGGCAGAGAAGCACGAAAAGAGAAACCAAATAGAAGAAAAACAGAAGCTGCCTCATAATCCTAGAAGCTAGAAGGTGGCATGCAAGGAAAAGGTCAAACAAGACCACAGAGATCCAGTCATCATAAAGGAGAGAGGGAAACGAAAATATCATGGAAAAAAGATTTGATGAAATTAAAGAAGAAGAAGCTACCTCATTCTCAATAAAAATAGAAAAAAAATGGATTAAACAAAATTAGAGAAGCTACATTAGACATAATTTCAAGCACTTTAAACATTTAAGGGAGAGGTTCTTGTGATTAAACCATAAAATCAGTTTCAGGAAATTAAAAAGAGTTGCCTTTGTCTACACCTCCTTTTTAGTAATTATTCTAAAAGGATGGCTTTTTCTATCCCTCTAAAATGGCCACAAAGAAGAAATGCAACCATAAAATCAGTTACTACTGAACTTTTGGTTCCCTTGTTTGGTTAGTGACATTCCCTTGTTCGCAGGGGGCATAAAATCAGTTACTTCACCAAGTTATCTTCTTATCAACAAAATAGAAAGATTAATGAAGGAGTTGAACAACTGTTTTAAATGTGAACTCATATCTTTATTGATTATCAAACCCATAAACCAACACCAAGCACCTCTGGACACGTACAATATAGCTATTAATATTGAAAATTATCTTACAGGACAACAATATATTACTTACTAACCAATCAGAACATCCTTTTAAATGCCACAACGGACAATGAAATAGTTTATTGCATATCAATTCAATTAAACAGCAACCCACTCCTTTGAACATATATAGCAGGAACTTAAAGTGAGAAAATCATCACCTTAAAGAAATCTTATCTGGAAACAACAATCTCAAGACCAAAACTTTAAACTTCTCATCTAGAAAAGCATATCACTAAGAGTAACTTCACAACCACTACTTTAACCTCAAGGTATATACTTTAATGGAATTTACATGACCAAATACATATATGAGGGGATTCCAAGAGAACAAGAAGAACCAAGATATAAACTTATAAATTGAGATAATCTTTGGAGACTCAAATTGCCCCTAAAGCTCTTGCCCCAAGCCCAAAACCTCCCCCACAAATAGAGCTGGGAAAGTGACCGCGGGCTGAATAAACCCACCATCAAGGGTGGGAATTTTTCCAGTCAGCCCACCCTTTTTTTCCTAGATTGTCAAATCTTAGGCTCACATGTAAGAATTTCATAATATACATAAATTAGTTTATATGAATTTAATGCGTTAACTCAATTCTCATTTGAAAACATATGATCTTTATTATGTTACTTCTTGATTTTTATTTATGAACTAAAACCAAGCCTAGTGTCAAATTTTTAAACTTGACTTGCTTAATTAAACAAGCTTATTTAGTGTGTTTGGATTAGCATTTGTAAAACTATAGTTTCCATAAACTAGAGTTTGCAAACTGAAGTTTATTAGATTATTTTTCCACAACACATGCAATGTAAGACCGCAAAAAAAGAGATGAACATTCATTCGTTCCACAAGAACCGGGCAATTGTAAGATTAGGATTTGCAGGACTTGTTAGAGTCAATCTCAATAAAATAAATTTCGTTAGAGATTTTTCCTTCAGATTCTCCAGGTATAACAAAAAGAAAATGTTTTTAGGAAAGAAAAGTGAAAATCCATTTCTTATTATCAAAGGAGACAAACACAAAATGTAAATTGTAACTCAATGCATCAACAAGAATTAGGAAATTTGGAAAACCTGAATAGAAGCTGAGATAATCTGAGAAGGGCTAACTCGAGAAAGAGAAGATAGAATGCGTGGGAGAGAAGTCTAGAAGCCGAACAGTGTCTGTGAAGTGAGAAGTGAGCAGGCGTTGTGCTGCGATGAGAAGAGAACTGGAGAATAGAAGAACGAAACACCGTCGGCGTGAGACTGAGGGTGAAAGAAGCGAAGGCGGGTGAATGGAGATAGCTCTCTGGCGAGAATCGGAAAAGTGAAGACGAGAGGAACCTGAAGAAAGAAATATCACCAAAATAAGAAACAAAGGGTATTGTTATGAAATTATCAAAAATACCCTCGGCTAAAAAAAAAGATAAATATGCAAAAATAATCATAAATTCTTACCTAAAATGTGATAAACAATATATATTTTTTAGATATGCAAAAATAATTATCAACATAAAAATAAATTAATTCTTTTAATTTTGACAAAAAAATCTATTAATTTTATTATATTATTATAATACTAATAATTTTATGGTTATTATAAATTTGGTCTTTACATAAAGTTTTAATTTAATTCTTTAAATTTATAAAATATATTTTTTGCCAACTTATAAATTATATTTTAATGCTTTAATTTTTTTTGAAGTTAATCCTTAATGTTAACATCGTCTCAAGATTTAATTATTTAATATAATAATTTTTATATATTGTAATATGGGTTGATATTAAACATTACACGAGGTTTTTATTTTTAATATATTTCAATTTATATATTTAAAATTGAAGCTTAATATAAAAAAAATATTATATGATTAATGAATTATTCAAACACATATGATTAACCTCCACAGAGACAACAGCTGATGCAAAGTGCCCCACAAGTTCAACCCCATTTTGTTTGACATTATTACTTTTTTTTTTTATCAAAATTAGTATATAAATTATAGTATTAATTAATTCATTCTTTAGGAAAGATTAATTCTCTCACACATGTTCGGGGGTTTATGTAAATACGAATCGGTAAATCAGTGGCAGGACATCTTCCTTGCCTGCACCCAACTATGAGTCCATTGATGTAAAATCTTAACCATACGTAAGACATTCTTTATCTCATCATATCTTTATCAACACATGGCTATATAATCATCTAACCACTCTCAGTTATCGAAGACAAATTCTGGCAACACAAAAATGAACTTCTAAACTAACAATTACTCTACACAAACATTTATATAGCACATTCTCACCAATTCCCCGCTCCAGATAGACAGGTGGTAAATCATTGCGGAGAGCATATCACGTAATCTATACAATAGTTCTATAAAATGCATTTTAATACAGATATAGCTTGGAATAAGTGACCTTCAATGTGACACCGTCCATCTTACAAGAACTATAACAGATGGTGCTCTAAGAACCACATTCTTCACTACAGGTAATGTATAAAATTTTGCAAATTTGTTCATTGATGACAAATTACAGACAATATCTAACCGTACGACATCATACATTAACGCATTCTTATAGTGAAGAAAGAAATGATCAGGCCTATAAAACCAACTGTGGAGTTAAGCAAATAATAGTGATAAAAGGAATTCACATAAAACATTGATAACACTCACTGCTTGAAGACCATATGATGTAGACAGCATGAATAATCACTTAAGTCAGTCCAAATTTCTAAAAATTTCCCTATAAACAATGTTGGCTAGTTGTACACTTCTATGTACCCTTTCCATCATCTAACAGGATTTTTAGCCCTTCCATCCTCTTAAATCTTGACAAAGCAACATATAATTGCCCATGCATAAAAACTGGCTTCAAGAGATAAAGACCAATATAATTTAATGATTGACCTTGACTCTTGTTAATAGTCATTGCAAAAGAAATCATAATCGGAAATTGCCTTCTTTTCATTCGGAAAGGCATGCTATTTTCATATGCATTCATGTTCATTCGATAATGAGAACCTTTTGATTTGGGTTATAACCATTCAATGTGATAGCTTCAATTACATTTTCCCAAGTTGACTTATAAATAATCGAGCGCCATTACATAATCCATAGGCTTGATCAATATTCCTTAGCAATATTATAGGTAAACCTACTTTGAGAGTAACTTGTGTAAAGGCAAACTTGAACAATTAATAGTGTTAAGAAATTCAGATGTGTATAAATCTTCAAAACTATTTGTTCCTTTGGATGACTTACATACAATATCACAACTGAAGTAGTATACTCCAGTACCTAGTAACAATGAACACATGAAAGCATTGATTTGATTGATATTTTCTATTGTTAGAGCCAGAATAGCTCTATCATTGAAAAATTGAGGACAACTTAAATTATCCAAGAGTTGAGGATATGTTGCTGAAATTATTGCATGAAGAGGATCTTTAAAATCACGTATCAATAACTCCTCAGGTACTTCGAGCTGCAGTACCATCATGTAGTAAGCCTAATTTCCCATCCCCAACATCTAAAAGCCATTGTGAAAATTGAGCCAACTTGTCAATATCTGCATGTTTTGCTAAAGAAAGCCTCATGTTCTTTGTTAAACGAAAAGCTATGCAGGAGTCCTATAAGTAAGATGAACTAATGCAATATTGAACAATAGTAGCTTTAAAACCTTTTGGGATAACATGAAGAAGTTGATGAAAGTCAACACCCATAAAAATAGTTTTTCCACCAAATGGTTGATTGCCATGCATGATGTCTTGAAGTGATACTTATAAAGCCTCAATGTAGTAGTGTTGTACCATCGCATACTCATCTCAAATAATTAATTTGGTTCATATAATTAATTCAGCTAAGTTTGAATTGTGGTTGATATTGCAACAAGAGTTTTCATTAATAGCAATAGGTAAGGCAAACCTTGAATGTGTTGTCCTTCCTAAGAGTAACAATGTTGTTGCTAAGCCATTGGAGGCTATGTTGAGGATAATTTCACCTTCCAAATGAAGTGTAGTAGTCAAAGCATTCCACAAAAAAGTTTTCCCAATCCCTCCATATCCATAGACAAAAAGGAAACCTCCAACTTGTAAGGTTACTACAAACATGACAGAGTAAAAAAATAGTCCTCTAATATGAATTCAACATATTAATCAAATTGATTAACTCTTTCGCCAGTGCAATCCGATCATAACTAAGTTCTTGAATTAAAAGATGATTGCTAACACCAATCAAGCTGCTGGTTATAGGTGAAGGAAGACTAGGAAAGTCTGATCTAGTTTTGCCATTTTGCTGTAGGATGAATTCTATCTAATTAAGAGTAACTGGCTCTTTATCAAATCTGAGTTATGCACACCTAGAAGAAGAACAAAAAGAAGTTATTGTAATTAGTGCATTAATTATTTAATTTAACAAACGATAAAAAAAAGTAAGAAACTTACTTGATGACATATGATCATTGTGCGGAATGTATAATAAGTCTTCATAAAGAAGTTTTGAAGTCTCTTTCCATAAATCTTTTGAAAGGATTAAATAACAACAAAAAAAGCATACTCACAAACATCTTCCTTAAAGTGGATCCAATAGCCCACATTGATTCTTCTTTCGAAGCATATATAATTCATTTTCATTATCAAGCATCCTAAATGCGAAACATGCAACTCTAAAAGTTGGATATGTGACACTATCAATTGTCCTAATATGTTTAAAAGAAAAGGGTCCTTTGTAATATAATCCTGAGGTAATAAAGTTCTCCTAAAGATGGAGATGCATTAGTAATTCTACCAATTGCATAAAGCTGTGATATACATAAAGTTGTGACACGTTATTTCATTAGTTTCCACACTCTATCCCTTCTGTGATATACATAAAGCTATGCAAACTCAAAATAATAAAAAGATTTAGCTAAATCATCTTTCTCATTCTACTTCATCCAAGAAAGAAATATGGACTCAAAAACTCTAGGCTTATCTAATAAATCAACACATCATTTGTATTGCAATATATGACAAGTTATTGGTTAGGGAGGTGGAAGCTTAACCTCATAGCTAGATACCTATGATGTATGTTATCGCATCCTAATTTTTAGGCCTAGAAGCTAGAAGTAGCCTAAAATAGGTAGGCTACCTGGCCTCTTTGAGCAGAAGTCCAGAAACTACAGAGTTTTGAGGGACTAAACTATAAATAGAGAAAGTTTAGAGACTACACTGCAAACAGAGAAAGTTCCTAGGGTAAATATGTAAATAAAGATAGGGACTCCAAGAGAGTCTCTAAGGGCTCAGAAAGAGAGAAGAATGAATTGTAAAGGAAGAACTAAACTACAAGGAAAGAAAGTCCTTTAGGGCCTAAGTAAGAAAGTTCAAAGGGACCAAAGTGTAAACTACAAAGGTTCCATAGATTAAAGTTAATGTAGTTATATTTACGGGAACATAAGTGTAATTTCTAAAGAATTAAGGACATGAGTCTTGAAAAAGTCTAGGATACAAATGTAAATATGGAAATATACCCAAAAACTAATAAATCAAAATTTAGTAGAAGATAGATGAGATTATTCTGAGCCGTTTGACAAGCATTAGAATTATGATTTAAGACCCCGATGAATTGATATAATTTTTTTAAAAATTAAATTTATAGTAGAAGTTCTCGGGTAATGTTAGATCATATATCTAACAAAGGATATAACCCTAGACAAGAAGTAAAAGAGGGGTAAAAGAATAGAGGACCAGGGCTAAGGAATACCCTGATGAAATGTGAAAAGACGAAAATACCTCTAGTGTTATAAAAGTAAATGAAGGATATTTTGGTCATTTATAAAGGTCAATCCTTACCAGTCCATTAATGTTAAAGTTAGGAAGAACACAAATACTGAATCTAATATTAAAAGATAAATTATTAAATCTCATAAAAATTATATTTTTGAAACAGTCTGGTTTTTGAAATTCTGACCAACTTGGTACAGGATTAGATAAGATTTTTCAAGAAACTTTCTTCTTCCTCAAATGGTGCCACATAGCTTGATGATGTCATGTGGATGATGTAAGAGGAGGAGAAGATGATGTAACAAGGATAAGTGGATGCAATTTTGGCCATCCATTAAGTTGATGCAATATTGGCCATCCATTAGTAAGATGCAATCTTAGTCATCCATCTAATCTTAGAATTTTCTATAAATATCCCCCTTTGTGTGTCCAGCCAAGCATATGGAATCCATGGGAAAACTCTTGCAAAATTTCTTCTCAAGCTAGAATATGCAATCCAAGGGGGTCCAAGAATCAAGTATTCAAGGTAACATCTTCTCCTAAGTCTTAATCTTGTAGTTGGGAGGATTAATTATTAAATTAAATGGTTAGAAACCATTTTATTCTCCTCTCATGCATGCTGGACGAAATGTGTAAGAGTAAGGAAAGGGTGAATTTGATGTTAAAGATAGGTAAAACAAGTTGTAATAGATATGATTCAAGTAGTTCTAATTTGTAGTTGGTTGAATTTCATGACTTTGTTGCCTAATAGGGTGTCACGGCCTTGCTATTTTCTATATCCTAGGATGTGATTTTAATGATTCTAATGCTTTCAATAGATTCTATATGAAAAATTGTGTGAAACCAAGTTGAGAAAATGAAGTGGAAGCATTGGAATCAAAAGTGGGATTTTTGCACCAAGAATGTTAGCTCTCGGCCAATGGCATATCATGGGGAAGGAGTGTGAGTTTGATAAATCCAATCTCATATTTGGATTCCCCATGCAAAATTGTGTAGGATTGGCCTATGAGAATAATTTTTAGAAATCTAGAACACTAATCCTAAAATCAAGAGAAAGATGTTAAGTTTAGAGAGCTACTCTTGACTATGATGTAAGCTCTTGGTCTTAATGAGTTTTATGATCAATGTGGCTATGTTTAGAACCTTGAGACATCAAAGATGATGAGTTAAAGAGGTTGAGCAAGCAACTATGGGTTGGTTGAAGGCAAAGGGAGCAAGAAGAAAAAGATAAAGCCATAAGGTAGTGAACTTACCTTTCTTGTGTGCTTAATGTATATGCTTGTATGTTGATATGTTTTATGTTATGAGATGATGATATGTGACTTATATGAATGAAATATAATCTGCTCCTATGTGTTTCCATGGCCATTCATGATAGTATGAAGCATTGACCATGATAACATGTCATTAGAAGTATGAGAAAGTTAAGAGAAACATGTCATACACTTACATTTATTTTACATGCATTGAATGGTAAAATTTGCTCCTAAGATTCCCTAGAATCTCACCCTCCCTTAACCAACCATAATAGATAATTAAGCATGGAGAAGCTTGCATGAAGAGCAAATAAATGGAAGAAGAAAAGTAGAGAATTGTATGTTCTAGCATGTAATGCATCATTATCTATTTATGTAAATATTGTATAATGTGCCAATAAGTAATGGAATTACATAGAATAATTATGGCATATTTACATTATGTATATAAATGTATGAGAAACCAAGAGGATGGTTCAAACATGCTAGAATAATTAAAGAGAATTAATGAAAGATGTCAATAAACCAAATTCGTAGTTCCTAAAGCATCAAGTTTCCAGCTCTAGTTTGACCTATCAAATGGACGAATCTATCTATGAAATTTAGTGAGCATGTATTACAAGTCCCAAACTTTAAAAGCATAGGTAATTTACCTTAATTGGATGTGTGCGCTAAGAGAAATGAATTTTTAAAGTTGAGGCTCATAATCTGGAAGTTCTAAAAATGACCATATAAATAGTAATAATTAATAAATTAACTGTATTGATTGGTCCAGTAAAACTCTATGTTTATATTTTTCTCTTAAAAATCATTGAAAGAGCTTTAAATATATAATTGAACCACCTCCATATGATTTTTTAGAATTAATTATGATTTTTCAAAGTTGGATTGTCAAATCTGTAAAATGAACAATTAACAATACCTCAAGGACCAATTTGTAATTTTAAATATTTAAGCCTAAGTGAAGCTTCTACGTGCCTAATCGCTTTCAAACGCGTACTCTGAGGGGTGAAAGTAAGGATGTTTCATATGTCAAATGATAAAATCCACCAAGCACATTCACATGTAGAAATTATATAAAATTATAATATTATTAAGTTTCATCCATTTATAACTTTGAATTCCCTCCTTTATCAATATCATATATTGATACTGTTAGACTCCAATATTTTGATCATGACAATTAATTGAGAAAATATTTTAGAAAGAAATAAAGAGTATTTATCGATAAGCTTATCAATAATGTAGCTATCCGATAAGTTATTTGATAAATGAGAAAGAATTTTTGAAGAAAAATATAATTTCTGAAAAGCATTTATCGATAACTTATTCGGTAAAGTTTCTTATCAATGAAGACTTCGATAAATTAATATAAATTTAGCTTATGAAAACTCTGAGTCATTATTCTAAAACTGGAATTATTTGAAAACTTATTCGGTAAGAGGATTTATCGAAGAAGTTTTGATAAGTTTTGTAAAGACTCAGTTTTGGGAAAAGAACTTTATAAAAGCTTTTATCAAAGTATTGATCGATCAAGATATTTATCGATAAAGACTTCGATCAATAAAATTCTGTTTTGAAAAGAAGACATTCTGATTTCAAATGCTCATTTATTGAATGACTATTCGATAAGGAGACTTATCGAAGAACGCTTCGATAAATAGAGAAAGTTTTCATTTTATCAAAAGCACTAATAAATAAATTTGAATATAAATTGCTTCCTGCTTTTGATAAGATACTATGTTGTCTCAAAAATGATTTTATAAGCTATTATGATTAGAGAAAGAAAATTTTATAGATTTAAAGTCTGATCATCAAAATATTTCAAGCTTATTCAGGACATTGTATACTTGATTTTGAAAATGCTTTTGTCAGTATTCATCTGAATTGTTTTTCTTCTCAAATTGATCTATGAATTCTTTAGTTACAAATTTATATAAGATCAAATGAAAGAAAGATAAGAAAAACTATTTCAAATTCAAATCACTGTAATCTTAATTAATACTTTTGATAATGATTTGATTATTTGATTGTTTTGATAATAATTCATTGTTTATAATGTTATTGATTTGTTAGAATTATCTATGGTTTGATATATCTTGAATTTATGAAGATAAGATTATTCATGAAAGATTCAAAGTTTGCTTCATTATGCTCTTATCGATAAACTATTCAATCAGATTATTTATCAAAGAGATCTTCGACAAGATCATGTTAAGCTTAAACTGAATTATCTTGAAATATCTGATTGATCTATGAATATCTTTGTTGAGCTTATGAATTACTTGGATTTGGTTGAATGAATGATTTTCATGAATTTTATAGCCTAATCTTAATTGATGGAAGATTATGTGTTGATGACTTGTTATGATTAAACTTTTTAGTCAAGCTTTGATCTCTATGATGATCTTAATGATCTTATGAATTTATGTTTTCATATATGCATTATTTGTGAAAAGATTGAAAATATCAAAATGAATAAAAAGTCTGCTTGAAAATGTTTGAAAGAATGATCTTTAGTATTTATCGATAAGCTATTCAAAGAGCTTATTTATCAAAGAACACTTCGATAAATGATGTATTGAGCAGTCTATCTATAAGTCTGAAAGTATATATTTTGAAAGAATATTTTTCAAAGAGTTATTCGATAAGGATATTATCAAATAACTATTTGATAAATGATGAACTATCTATGTGTAATTCATTGAAGATTTATTGAAGTCATTTTCAGTAAAGCTGATTATCAAAATATTGCTCGATAAGATTTTAACTGTTTCAAATCTAATTCTTTAGTAATTTATTGAAGACCTTTTCAATAAGGGATCTCTTCGATAAGCACTTCGATAAGTAAAGTTGATTTATGAAAAGATTTTTAAACTAAACTTTTATCAGATTTTGATCTATAATTCTAAATCATTTGGGAACAATTGCTATATGCTTATAATGATTATATATCTTCACTAAAGCATGTTTCAAGGTCATTTACTGGCTAAGGCAAGATCAAACGAAGAAATCAACGGAAGAGCCAAAAGTGTCACATGCATATGTCATCAATAACGATATTCATCAACGGCTATCTCAACGATTACTTCAACGGATTTATTAAGAACTAAGTATAAAAAGAAGAAGAAGCCAAAATGAGAAAGCTGAAGAAGTTGGAAGACATAAAAGAAAACAAGATATGCTTATAATACACTTCGATTATATTCAGTAATTTGTATATCTGTTTCACTCTGTTTCTCTTCTTTAATTTATAGCATATCATATTTTTTTGAAGAAAGAAACTTAGAGAATTTTAGAGCTTAAGTGTTTATCAAAATTCCTCTATTGAGAGAGATATATCTTTGTATCAATTATTCTTTAGAATTGCTTAAGAGATAGAGTCTCTTAAGTAGATGTCACCTTACGGGTGGTAAGGGAGAGTGAGAGGAATTCTCACTGGTGATTACCTTACAGGTTGTAAGGGGGAGTGAGAAGAGATTCTCACGATTGATGTATTGAGGCTCCAAGAGCCTGACTAGTCTTGGGAGATACTGGAACACTCAGAGAAACTCTGGGGACTGGACATAGACCAAGTGGATTTGGGTCGAACCAGTATAAACTATCTCTATGCAATATTTCTTCATCAACTTCTTCTTTCGGTGATATGATTCTAAACTCTACTCTTAATTTTATTCAAATATTTTGAGTTTTCAAAAAAAATTAAAATCACTCGATTCATCCCCTCTTGGGTGATACATCCAAATTTAACATTTGGTATTAGAGTAATGTCACTTGTTAAAGGATCTAACAATCTCAAGCGCAAATATCATGGATAAATTTAATTGTGAAATATTTTTTGAAGGTTTTGATATTACCATTCCTCCTATTTTAGAAACTTTTGAGTTTATATATTGAAAATGTCAGATGACCATATTTTTAAAAACTCTTGACTATGATATGGGGGAAATTCTTTCAAATGATATTGATTTTAAACCAAGAAAGGATTGGAACAAAAATGAAAAGAAATTATTTTTCCTAAACCTTAGAGCAATGAAAATTTTGTACAATGCTTTATCTGATAATGATTATCAGAAAATTAAATTTTACTCTAATGTTAGAGATATTTTTAAAACTTTTGACTATATCCATTCCTCTAACAATTACATTGAAGTTAGTGTTGACAGTTCATCAGTAATTAAAAGTTGCAAATCCACTACCTATGAACATATGGAAGATGATGCTGAAAAAGGAAAATCACATAACATCTCCATGAGATGATCAACAGAGAGAAACAAGAGGAAGAGGAGAATAAATCATTATCCACAGCTTGAAATGCGTAAATGGTAAACAATTTCAATCCCTCTTGTAAATTTAAGAAAAATGATTTCAAAAGTTTTCATGATATGATTTTTTAACCAATCATTGATTCTGTTTTGAAAAGCAAAAATATTTTACATTATAATTTGATGATGTTACGAATAGAAAGAAAGAAATTTTGCATAATAATTATAGATTGCATCCACCAGACCAACACGATACTTGCAAGGATATCAATGATAAATATCATTTTGTTATTTGCAATTATTGTGGAAAATAATGTCACATATCTCACATATATTACTTTAGAAGAAATTCTAATGTGGAAAATAAATTATTTTGGGTTCCTAAAGGACAATCAAAGTCCAAAACTAATGATCAAGGACCCAAAGTTAAATGGGTACCAAAATTTCCTTCCAGTGTTTCAAATGTGCAGGATAATATTTAGAGAAATAGACACGGTACATGGTGAAAAGGGCATCCAATTAAGAGTTTCTCATGCATCAGTGAAAGTCACATCACCCAGGAGAACTCATGGAGAATCTATTGCAGCAACTTCAAAGACAATTTATAAGAAGCAATGGAGAAAAGCCCAAAAAGTATGTTTTACCTTAAGAATGGACTATCATACTGTACCGTGCAATTACCTTGAGGAGAACAGAAGCAGAATGATCTGTCATGCTTCAAAAATCATATTAGTTGATAGACTATTGCAAGCATTTGTCAGAAGAAATTCAAAGATGCAATGGACATGCAAATGTAATCCTTCTTCGACATAAGGTAAAGGTACAACGATAAACCTCTTGTATTATCATGTTTGACATATTTTTGAGGTTTATACCTATATCCTTAGAAATGAATATTGCAACTAATTTCTAAAATCTTTTTATACTCTTGCAAAAAATTAAAATATTTTGTAAAGGAGAGAAATGCAATATTCAGTAATTCAATTCTTTGTGCATACATAGATTGAAAAGAAAAATATCTCTTATGCATAAAGGCATTTCTTTCACTATGCTCAATTGTTCTAAATTGTTCATATTCTCTTAGCATGTGAACTATGATGTGTTTTTTACAAACTAACTAATGATGGATCCAAGCAAAGTTGGACACCAGGAAATAGAAATTAGATAAATTGTTTTGTAGGAAATATGATTGAAAGGTTCACACTAAGATCTACGGCTACAAAGATAAGTAACTTAAATCTTGGTGAAGATGAACCAATGAAACTTGAATTTTGGTGTTAAAGAAAAGTTCAATATAAACCACCAAAATCAAGTGAGCTGTCACAAGGACAAGAGGAATCATGGTGAAATATAATACTTATCTATTTTCTGCTTAAATAAATTATGGGTTAGGAAATAAGTACTTGTCCCTTGTTGATTCCTTTAGTAATCAATCTTTCAATACTCAAAAATATTTTTCAAATTGCTAAATGGATTATAAAATGAACTGTGTATATTTGTGTTCCAAATATTGCTTTATGGATTTCAGTTCATGTGTTTATTAAAGTGCATTTGAATTTCAACTTCTGCATCAAATATCTTGACTTTATAAAAAGTATACAAATGATTTTGAAAATATTTATTTCTGAAGAGTATGGATATCAGTATTGGAGAATAATTCATCTAATTGGATATTTCAAATTATTCCAAATCCATTTGCTAGAGTCATCATTAACCCTAAATATGTTATCATCATGTGCTTGAACTTTTTATCCTCCAACGAGTCTGTTTAACAAATTCATAAAGTTCAAGCTTATCATTCAAAAAGATTCCAGAACATTATAGCCTTACGCTTAAAATGTTTATTCATTAGAATAATCTACTACTTTGGTCATTTGGACTAAAAGTGTTAATGCTTTTCATTGATCAAGTATCATTTGTAAAATGAGCAAAGTCTCTGAACTTTCATTCTTGATATCCTATCTAACCATTGCTCCTAGGAAATTTCCAAACATGTTAACATTAATGTTCAACATGTTATCCAATATGTGTTTAATATTTTTCTCCAATCAGTTGATCCTTCATGTTTAAGAAATCAATTTTTCAAAGGTTCATATTTGAAAAATAACATTGAAAATGCATATTTGTTTTAAAATGAAGTATTATCTTTCAAGATAGACTATTTTTAAG
Organism: Leucaena leucocephala; assembly: GCA_037074615.1. NCBI lineage: Eukaryota > Viridiplantae > Streptophyta > Magnoliopsida > Fabales > Fabaceae > Leucaena > Leucaena leucocephala. The sequence goes on along the minus strand of CM073565.1, from coordinate 15,159,842 downwards.
AAAAAGAGAGATTTGTGTCTATGTATAATATTTTACAAGCTCAATCCTTTAGCATACTCATATGCTTTCACTAAGAATTGATATGTTTTGATGATGAGTTATCTTTGTTTAATCTAACATATATATGAAAATTATTCTATATGATCATACTAACTATACTCCTAGAAAGAAATGATTTGTTTTCATAACAGGAGAATAAAGAAATTTCTCAATGGTTTTTACTGTTATATCAAGATTGAGATTTGATTCAATGAGAAGTGGAGTTAGAAAGTGCAAATTGGCAACAAGAGGAACATCATTCATGCCAATACAAAAGAAGATGCTCAAGAGAGAAAGGAAAAGAGTTACACGGATCAATTCATCAGATTGCCAAAACTGAATGAGTATTTCTAAACCCTATCTTTATTTTGAGAATATTTATGAGTTATCTTGATAATAATGTTTTCATGCTATATGTGTTTATAAACTTTTGATCTTCTTTTGATGTATCATATTTTAAATATATTGTTCTTAAAAGTTCATATTTTTCAAAATACCATTCATTTTTTTAAAGAAAAGTCATGAACTTATCGAAGAAGTTATCGATAAATATTTTTATTAATAAAACCTTCGATAAACATGAGATAAAATATGAAGTGTCTGAACATTCAATGAACTAAATCCTTTCGAAAATCTATTCGATAAAGTTATTTATCGAATACGTATTCGATAAGAATGAATTGTTTTGAAAATCTTGTAGTGTTCTGTGTTGCTTTCATCGATGAATTCTTCGATAAAAACACTTATCCAAATGTTATTCGATAAAATTTATGAAAAAGTGTTAAAATTTATCAAACAACTAAAAAGTCTGATCGAATAACCTTTCGATAAAGGTATTTATTCAAGAATTTTTTGATAAATTTGGTATGTTTTGATTGAAAAAGGTAGTAATTTATCGAACAATTCATCGATAAGGGGACTTATCGAAGAGTTATTCGATAAATTTCTTACCGTTATTTGAAGATTTATCGATAAACACTTTGAATAATGAACTTATCGAAGGACTTATCGATAAATTATCAGTTATTTATTAAAAATATGACCGTTACTGTTTAGTTCATCAAAACCTTCTTTGAAAAAATCTATCAGATTCTCTCAACCCAAAGGTCATAACCGTTTCCCTAACTCCCTTCTAGTAATCAAAATCGTCTGAAATCTTTCCCTCAATGTTCCAAAACACTTCTCAATAAAATCCTCTGTCTACCCTTCTCGTCATCAGACATCGTTTATTGTTCATCATCTCAATGGCAAGAACTAAGGTACCAGAAGTTGGATTAAAAAGGAAAGAAAAATAAAAGAGGAAATTCATTAAAGCATAAGGCATCAAAGGACAAGAATTCTTCAAAGGATATAACTCCCTATGCACCACAAGTTTAGACGCATGTACGAGAGAGTTCAGCCTAACAAAGTTCTCAACATGCATTAAATATACATAAAAGAAATAAGTCTCCCCAAGGTAATTCTGGGTCTTCATTCCTTTCTACTAATCCTTCCTTTGTTCCTATTTCACCCTCCAACCTTATATGCCTTTCTGGCAATCTAGACCAACGGGTGGATAAGAGGAAGCTTAAGGCAGACTTTGCCCATAGGAACATATGTCCTGTCGTTGTTATGGATTTAGATTACCTAAAGTACAACAACAAGACAAAATTGGATTTAAGCAACCCAATAAAGCATTATAAAAACTGGCTAGGAATAAATCTTTCATATTGCCTATAAGTTGTGAGAAGATTTTATTGCACTATGAGAGCATTTGATCAGGTTAGTGATGATGGTGAATTGATAGGTAGTCACTTGATCACAGAATTGAGGGGAAGGGAAATCATACTAGATCAAATGTGATCAACTCTTTGCTGAAAACAATAGACTTTGAAGAAAGGCCAGAGCTATCCATGAAACAAATTTATGAGATCTTAATGCTGAAGGATAACTTCTCGGGTGATGTAAAATTTGTTCCTAAAGACATGTGCGATTATCATAGGATAATCCACTACATCTACTCAAGAAGCATGGTCAACAAGTCAAAGAGTTTCACTTACATGACTCAAGAACATTATGGGTTAATGAATAGGATAATTAGTTAGGAGAACGACAAGATAAAGTCGAATCTTCAGCTGCTCCTACTGCTCTTTCCACTGCATCTTTTGCTCAAGCAGCTGTGCACAATATGGTTCAACAAGAACTTAGAAGCTTTAAAGAATACTTATTGGCTCAACTTCAAACAAGTATGAAGCCTTCTGAGGCTAATCTTCCTCAGCTACTCAATGAGTTTGGACAATTCGTAGAGGACAAGATTATCTATGAGTTTGCAAAAGGGATTCAAGCCAGCAAGGATCAAATGGCTACTCTCCTACATATTATTGGATTACAGACACAAGGAAACGCATTTTTGAGATAGGAAGTGACTGAGTTAAAGAGTCAAATTACACCCACCCCTCTTGGTCCAAACCATCCTAACCAGACTTATCCATTAACCTCTAGGTCTACATATAATTTAATCTACTTCAAGGCTCCATTTTTAGGACTTCAGGCCCCCATTTTTTATAGATGTCAAAAGGGGGAAGAATAGATGAACTGTTTCAATAACTATTTATTTGCTTGATGTAATTACAATATTTTTTGAAATCAATAGAAATTTGCTTTGCTTCTTTTACTTCTCTGTGTGTATTTAGTAATATGACTTCTCATGCTTTTAAATTACAAATAAATATTTTTCAAAGCTTCTCAATCAAGTTTTGATATCATCAAAAAGGGGGAGAAATGTTAGACTACAATATTTTGATGATGACAATTAATTGAGAAACATTTTCAAAAAGAAACTTAATTGATAAAGAGCGTTTATCAATAAGCTTATTGATAATGTACCTATTCGATAAATGAGAAAGAACTTTTGAAGGAAAATATGATTTCTGAGAATGATTTATCAAAGACCTATTAGACAAGGTTTCTTATCGATGAAGACTTCGATAAATCAATATGAATTTAGCTTATGAAAACTCTGAGTCATTATTCTAAAACTGGAATTATTTGAAAACTTATTCGATAAGAGGATTTATAAAAGTATTGCCCGATAAGATTATAACTGTTTTAAATGTAATTCTTTAGCAATTTATCGAAGACCTTTTCAATATAAGATCTCTTCGATAAGAACTTCGATAAGTCAAGTTGATTTATGAAAAGATTTTTAAACTAGACTTTTATCATATTTTGATCTTTAATGCTAAATCATTTAGGAACAATTGCTATATGCTTATAATGACTATATAACTTTACTAAAGCATGTGTCAAGGTCATTTACAGGCTAAGGCAAGATCAAATGATGAGATCAATGAAAGAGTCAAAAGCGTCACATGCATACGTTAGCAATAACATCTATCTCAATGACTACTTTAACAGATTTATGAGGAACCAAGTATAAAAGAAGAAAAAGCCAAAATGAGAAAGCTGAAGAAGTTGGGAGAAGTAAAAGAAAAATAAGAGATGCTTACAATGCACTTCGATTATATTCAGTAATTTGTATCTCTGTTTTACTCTGTTTCTCTTCTTTAGTTTAAAGCATATTATATTTTTTGAAGAGAGAAACTTAGAGAGTTTTAGAGCTTAAGTGTTATATCAAAATTCCTCTACTGAGAGAGAGATATCTTTATATCAATTATTCTTTAGAATTGCTTGAGAAAGAGAGTCTCTTAAGTGGATATCACCTTACGGGTTATAAGAGGGAGTGAGATGGATTCTTAATGGTGATTACCTTATAAGTTATAAGGAGGAGTGAGAGAGAATTCTCACGATTGATGTATTAAGACACCAAGAGCCCGACTAATCTTAGGAGATAGTGGAACACTCAGAAGAGCTCTGGAGACTAGACGTAAGCCAAGTGGGCTTGGTCAAACCAGTATAAATTGTCTTTGAGCAATATTTCTTCATCAACTTCTTCCTTCGATGATATCATTCTAAACTCTACTCTTAATTTTATTTAAATATTTTTAGAGTTTTCAAAAAATTTTAAAATCACCCAATTGACCCCCTCTTGGGTGATATAACCAAGTTTAACAGATACAACCACACTTTCACTCTATTTGCTAATGTACTTAAATAAGTACTTGTTAGTTGTAGATTGATTGCTTTTCTCAAATTGATGTGTGCATGGAACATCCTTAACAAAGTGGTGTTGTAAGGTACAACGTATCTATTATCTAGAGGTATGCCTTTAACTTCAGTTATCTTACCATCACCATAAAAACTGTTTGATCATTGAATTTTTTAGGAAATATTTACTGAACTTCTTGTTCACCATGCATAACGCCTTGGGATTAAGATGACCACATTGGCCATGCATCATAAAATTTTGTCACTAATTGATGCAGGTAAAGATGAGACTTTTCATCAAGAATTTTTGTACTTATATATATGATCCTATCAACATCAATAGGCTCCTTAAGCTTATCACAATCAGCAAGCCATAAAAGTATATAAGTCATGTAACACATTTTCACCATGTTAATTGATGTCATTTTGTGGGTTATTAGTGAGTTATTTGGGCATTATTGCATATATTTATGGTATATTGTAATTAATTTGACTTTAAGGTTCTTATATGCATAAAGAGCTTAAAAGGGCATTTTGGTCATATTTTTATGTTTTACTCTCTTGGTAATTAATTGAGGATATTTGATGCTACTTTGAATTAATTTTATTGTAGGAATTTGGAGAATTTTGGAGTTAAGTTGAAATTTTGACTAATGCCAAATAAGGATAAAGCCTAAGTTGCCAAAGGACAAAGGAATGACAAAAATTAATGATAGAAAAAGACATGAGGAGTCAACCCAAAACCATATGACCCATGGCATTTTGTAATTTTGCCTTGGGGCAAAATTTAATTGGCTCTGGTGCCATGGCACTTTGTAATTGTGCTGCAGCACACATACTGGTTTTTTATAGCATGCGAATTTTCAACCCAAGACCCATGACCCATCTCTAAGATCCAACCCAACTCGTCTTTTAATAGTTTCATAGGATCATTTTTGAACCCTAGGCAGCCTCTCACCTTCTCTTGACTCCAAAACACTCTCATCTTCTATTCCCAACCATTCTTCCATCATTTCATCCATTTTCCTTCCCCTTTCCATCATCTTCTTCATTAGTTAATGTTGTTAGTTCTAGGCAGATAGGCTATATCACCCAATAGGGGGTAAATTGGGTATTCGATGACTTTTAAACAACTTTTTGAAACTCTTTGAAAGTCTGATAAGTAAAACAAATCAATTTGTAAAAGCTTTGATTTGAAATTGAAAAGAGTTTTTGGAAATCAAAGAGTTAGGGAAGAGAGAAAGATGCAAAGTGATGTATCCTAGTTCGATCCTTCCTTGACCTACGTCCAATCCTCAGCTCCCCATTGAAATTTTCCAATCCACTATTTACCAAGATTATAACAGGCTCTTGGTAGCCTTTACAAACTCAATTTTAATGGTTAATTGAGAACTACCTCAATCTTAAGGTCACACCACACTTCCTGTGACAATGCTCTACTTAAAGAGATACAAGCAAAACCCAACCTTGAATCCCCTGATTCTAAGATTTGTTCTCAGATTGATGAAGAATGAAGTGTGAATCTAACTCTTAGAAAGAGTGAATATATAGATATTGTAGCTCCTAACATTTTCTCTCTCAAAAGAATGATACATTATGAATGTAGAGCTGAAGGACTAATGAAGTTTTGGCTTTTTCATGTCTTGTACTATTCTCGTTGATATATCATTTTTTGTTGTTCATTGTCTCCAGCCTCTAAACTTTGAATACTCTTCTATTTATAGTTGAACTTATGATCGTTGAGCATTATTTCAGTTGAGGTTTTTCTTCCGTTAAAAATATGACTGTTGAACTAGCTATTGTAGCTGTTGAGGCTTTTGACACAAAGTGTCTTTTTGTTGTTGAATGTTTGTTGGCCTTGATCTTGGTCTAATCTCAATTTAATCTTTGATATTAATAGATTATGAACTTCTGAACTTAATCATGTAAACACTTCATTTGATTTAATCATTAGTAGATAAATATATGAAGTGAGAATTGATAGTATAAATTTAATGCTCGAAGATAATCAATCACAAGAATGATATGATAACAATGCATGATCAATCATATGAAATAATATTTGATAGCCTAATCAATGATTAAGTGTGTAAAATTAATTCAGTTATAAACACTTCAAGATTAAATAAATATTCTACTTATTTTAAAAGATTATGCTATATTAATCGATTACCCAATCAATTAATTAGAATAAATATGTGAAACAGAAAATAGAGCATTATACTATTGGATTATTCAAGTATATATGATGTACTTTTATAAAGACAAGTTTCTCAAAAGGTTTATCTTGAAGATTAATGAGAAACATAAGTATATTATCACTTAAATCAATCATATATAGTTTATAAAAGATATGAAATCAGTTTTTAGCTTAAAACAGAGAGATATTTGAAATTTCTGAAGATAATCGATTATCTAGTTGATTAATGTGTCTGAAAGAATTGAATCAAAAAGTATTTTAACACAGATTAATTGAACAGTTAATCTGTTAATGTAAATTAATCGATTAAACAATCGATTAATAGGTTTATATTTGAATTTCATAAAATTGATACTTCACTAATTAATCGAACAGTTAACATATTAAAATTAATTAATCGATTAATATCAATATCTTTGTTCAAGAGAAAATCAGTTTTCAATATATTAATCGATTAACCAATTGATTAATTGGCTTATCAATTCAATTCCAGAAGGTAAGCTCTCGACATTAATCAAATACTTAATTGAATACTGGTCACTCATTAATCGATTAATTAATATTCCTTTATAACACAAAATGCTGCATTTATATTAATCTAACAACCAATCGATTAATTGATATTAATCGATTAAGTATCATTAATCAACTAACTAATTGATTAACTCCTTCTTCTTCTTTTTTTAACTTCATTTGATTAAAAGCATATTTTTATTACTTCAAAAACTCTTTTCACCTCATTAAACAACTTAATTCTTTATTATCTTTTGACATCATCAAAACATATAGAACCTAACTATCATGCTATGAGGATTACGAAATTGCAACTTGTTGCAGCTATATTGGAGGCCATGTGTAGGTAGATTCCTATCATATCCCAATTTTTCCTCTCTGTATAATATTGATAAAAGAAAGATGTTTGGAAAGGATTGTAAGGATAAATAGAAAGGAAATATAATGAGTAGACAAGGTAAAAAGAAGAGGAACTAAAGTGAAAACCCTAAAAGTTCTATAGTGCAAAATGGAAGTAGACATAAGCTCTAGGCTATTAAGTGTAATTATAAAAAGTTGAGGGCCTAAAGCATAATTTTTAAGAAGTTCAGGGCTAAAATAGTAATTATAGAAAGTTAAGCCAGAAAAGGCCCAAAATTGCCCAAAAATATTTTGACCCTAAATTTTACCAATAAATGGAGAAAAATATTCTGATCAGTTTAACACGACATGAAATTTTGATTTGAGGTCCCAATAAATTGATATAAATTTATAAAGTCTAAAAATTATTATAGTATCTTCTGGACCTCAGAATCAGATAAAATTTGGTAGTAAATTTTTATAATTAATATAAGAATTTATAAAACTGACAGAAGTAAAAAAGGAGCCATGTAGAATTAATTAAAGAATTTAAGGTGAAAAATGACACCAATAAAAGATTTGAAGAAGATATATGAATTTTTAACAGGACTTCTGAGTCTTAAAAAATTATGACACTTTGTAGAAAATTCATTTTATGCTTGGTTGGATTATAAACACAAATTAATTCAAGGGAACTATTCTAAACGTGTATGTATTGGATGTTATGCTTGGTTGTGCTATGACTATGTTGAATTGTGTTGCATATATGTATATGATTGAAGCTCTATTTCTATGATTACTTTGGCCAATTGTATTTCATATGTTACATGGAAGCATGCACTTTACACAATGTTAATACTTTCACAAGCAAGAACAAGTATTTTTACATTGATGCATACATTGTTTAGTACCGTTTGCTACTGAGATTTCCCAAAAATCTCACCCTTCCATATCCCAAAAATCTCACCCTTCCATATCCCAAACACAACAAGTATTTCACATGGAGAAGAAGATGAAGATACATGAAGAAGAGATAGGGATTAGTTGCATGTTTGAAATTTATATGAATGTAAAGTTATTTATTGAAACTTGTCACTATGAACAGTAACTCATTGGGAGGCAGTGACAATTGAGATGTAATTAAAAATAGTAAATGATGGAATAAATTTATAAAATTTTATAAACATTTAGTTAACATACCAAGCTTCATTTTGACACCAAGAATGTCTTATTTTGATGTCTGTACAAAGAGAACAAAGTTTCCAAAGCTAGTGACCAAAATCATTTTTTTAGAATTTTTGACAAAATGAACAATATATTTTGACATCAGAGTTGACTCAGTTGACTGATCAATTAGTCCATGGAAATATTTTTACCTTAAATTAAATTATGTTATCTTCAAGTATCCTTTTGAACCACTACATTTTGATTTTTCTAGAATTAGTTATGGTTTTTCGAATTTCATCGCTTAATCTGGAATTACCATATGAACAGTACCCGTGAATCTTGGAAATTCTAGATTTTGTAATTGATGTTCAATGGACTTGTATGTGGTTCTAAATGCTACCAAATGATCCTTAAGACATATGAAAGTAAGGTGTTACAATTCCTCAATCCTAAGGATTATTGATGCTAGAGCTTGGAGCTACAATTTGGGAGTTTCATATATCTATTTCCCCCTTTTCTTGCTACTTCATTGGTGTATCTTAGTTAGGTCATTGATGTTTGTATTTAGAATTGAAATGTTGCTGTTGTGATGTTTATTTGGGATTTGATATTAAGGTTTATGATTTGGCACTTGTTTTGTATTGATAAATACTATGTTTGATTGTATTGACGTTGGATTAGTTTCAATCTTACGTTGTTATGATTAAATGTGGTAGCTTGTTGGTTTTTTTGGTTAAGTTGCTCAAGTGGTTATGTGCTATCATTTTAATCTCACCATTTGCACATTAATGAGGGTTGTTAATGTTGTTATGAGTCTTTGGTAAACTACCTTTGAAAATGGTTTTGCAAAGTTCCCACATTTTAAGAAGTGATGAAAGCTAAGATCAAAACTCCAAAGGCCAAATCTATCATTATCTTCCATCTATTCCACATTTATTTAAAAGCACCAAAAATAAGTTGCTTAGGATCATTTATCATTCTTGCATATTACATTGTCTTTCCTATTTGGTAAGAACTCAAAATTAGCAATGAAATAACACCTTCCTTTAACAGGAAAGTCCTCAAATTATTTAAAGATGTACTTGTTCATCACATATGCCTGCATCTTAGATCCCTACACATGTAGATTAAATCAAAAAGCATATAACAGTAACATTAAAACACGATTTTCAAATGGTTCTTCAAAAGTACAAAATGTAACCAGTTAAGAACAACCATGTACTCATCTAGAAATAACATTGAAATGCAAAAATAATTCAGTTAGTGCTTCCTTCTATAAGCATTACATTTCCTTAAGACACGCACAACTATTTTCCACCTATCAATGGTATTATTGACTACCTTGATCATTGCACACTTGACTGAGGACATTGAAGAACACACTTCACTAACAAAGGAACAATGAATAATATGGTAAATGTACTTGAATATTTGAATGACAATTGACAAAACCATCACATGTATAGCAGAACAAAAGATGGCATAGGCAAGAAGATTAGGTGGGAAGTTGTGAGAAAAAAATTAAATTAAGACACTGTAAGAAAAATTATCGGACATCATCTCCAGTACTGGAAGTGTGTAATCTACACTTATCTAGCATAAGTCATGCTGCTAAGTAGATTAATGACCTCAACTACATTTCCATCAACTCAAACTAACATCAAATGTACTAATGGTAAAGCACAAATGCATATGACTAGTTAACCTAACCTAACAAATGTCATATGTGTACAAAGAACAGTAATAGCTCAATAAGAATATAGCTATAGATATTTAAACAATTATCAAATACAACTTATTGAGACTGTAAAAAATAGCCATCTAGCTTTTGAACAGGATGCAGCCGAAAAAATCCATGAAATCATGGCTTAATGAACAAATCCTGCAGGACTTAGTCTAAAACATATATAAAAAATCTAACTAAAGTCAGATCTACCAATAGCAAATCGTAGGCACTCATCCACTCTTATTTTCCATTAGAATCGAGTAACTTTAGATGAGTGAACTAATGATTTTTTAATCTATAAATAATGACTTCCTGAAGTAGTTGATAATGACAAAATGGCTTGTCTTATTACTTGATAAACACTCCATGATAGACATTAACTATAAAATATATTCTTCAGATAATAAACTTCTGAGTAAAATTTTTTTTATGATCTATGTACTAACATCTCATTGTACTAAACTCTTAAGGTTTGGTGGTTGGACTCTTCAATGTTCCAAAAATTAATTGAGTTTAGCATGTGTAAATATAGTTATAATAAATCATAATATACATAAAACACTAACAACTAAATAAGAAACTCTTTATGGTAAAATTTGAGTCGCATTTGTAAGTATCAAACAATAAGAAGTAAGGTGATAAAATAAGGTCATGATAGTACTAACACAAAGCCCATGTGTCAGGAATGCAATACCACCTACTACCATTGGTCAAGGTTGTCACTACAAAATCTTTTGATACTAACACATAGCACGGACCTCGACTATTCATTACCAACTCCTACCTTATACATTTTTCCTCTCTAAACCTACTTCCATAATACATAAAGTTAATGTTTATTTGAATTTTCGATATAGTAAAATTGCAATTAAAATAAAGATAAGATTCATATCATTGATCATTCATATATATAATAAGAAGTTTTACATACTTCAGTAATATTGTGGGCACATAACATCATGGTGTTATTATAATCCAGAGTTTGCAAAGTTTAATGGACAATCAAATGGTCTCATAAAACCATTCCCAAAAAATGATAATTATGATACATTAATAACCATAATTCCAACAAAAACTACCTAAACCCACAAAAAAGGGGATCCAACCCCTAAAAGGATAGAATCCTACTCAAGCTCTTCTTGTTCTCCCCATGCCATCAGATGCTTTCTTATTGGCTAGATCTCATTGAATGTAGGGTTCCAATAAACCTTAGTTGAAGATGAATAGCTCATTCACATAATACCATCTAACGTGAAGAAAAACAAAAATCAATACTCATAGAAACAAAGGACTGATAATGCATAAAAAAATCAGAACACATGGAAGAAGAACATATCTTCATATCGAGAGAATGGCTTACTAAACCAAAATGCACAATAACAATGAGCTTGTCTATGCTATGCACACACAGAAATTCTCTCCAGACCTCATTTACTGTCTCACCAAGAACCTCAATAATGATCCTATCCAACACTATTGGTCATTTGAAAGATTAAATGATAGAACACGTATGAGCAATTAACAGAAAATAAAAACAATAAAGGGATCAACTTATCTGCTTGTCTTTAACAACAAATGTCAGCCTGCAAGTCAGCAAACCATTAACAAAAAAAAATCCAAGTCCTCGAAGGTGAACAGATAGCCAGTGATATCTGTTTGTAGCATATGAGTGTTATGTTAAATGCTGAACTTGTAAAAATAAACATTAAAACATAAAAAAAGAAAAGAATATAACCATGCATATTACCTCTCACATAATTTGGCAGACTTTACTCTCTCCATGTCTATCAGCCTGAAACCATGACTCAAACCATCAATAACATACTCCTTGACAATAGAGTTCGCTTGTAGCAAAATATGGTAATGATCATTTACGCCTTCGAAACACCTTCCGACTATGAAATCTTAGACAAAATAAGCTCTACCCTCCATCAGCTTGTTACAAAAATTCTCTAGTACATCATCACCAGCTATATTAACTATCATGCAAGTCCCCTGATTTGCATGAAGAAAGATAATAAATAAAACACAGAGAAGCAAAAAAAAGAAAGAAAAAGAAGAAGAAAGACCAAACCATACCTCCACATCAAAGATAATAGCATCCAACAACATCACCTTCTTAGGGTAACTAATGTCAACCCTATAGAAGTCATAATCAGTCTGAGGAAAAACACAGTCCACCTTCACCAACTCCCTCTAGTTGGTTGTGGTCCTATTGCATAAAGCCTTTGCTATAGCTCATCCATTTTGTTGCAACCAAGCACGAATGTACAAAGAAATATGACAAAGAGAAATAGGTGGAGAATGAGAAACTTTATGAAAATATGAAAAATAAAATAAAAGCCACATACACAAATAAAATGGTTTGGCTTATTTTGCTATTACTCTTACGTGTTGGTTGATTAGGCTTACTATCATGCAAACATGTATAAAGCCTCAACAATAACTCTGTATGAAAATGTCGACAATTAATCTTTAATTTAAAATTTATAAATTAAAAAATATTTAAAATAAAACTTAATGAAGATATATTCTCATCTTTAACATAAACATCTCATTTTTCAATATACAAAAAATATTATATTAAATGATTACATCCTAAGTATGATTTGTTAGCATTTAATTGCAGAATCACCGTTTAAATTCATTAAATCAGTATTCTCTATTAAAGAGACTAATAATGTATTAACATAAGGGATTAAAGTAAAACTTGATGTAAACTTATAGGACCAAATGCATATAATAACCATAAAATTATTAGTATTATAATAGTATAATAAAATTTAGGGCAAAGGTGCATCCAGCACCCCAAACTAATTTTAGAAGGGCAATTAGCACCCTAAAGTATTTAAGGATACAATTAGCACTCTGAACTAATTTTGGAGGTGTGATCAGCACTCTAAAATATTTAAGAGTTTAATTAGCACTTTGAACTAATTTTGGAGATGCAACTAACACTTTAAAATATTTAAATTTGTACAATTCTGACCTTTCACTAACAGAAACATAAATTTCTATCTGATCCATATCACGTGAGTTTTTATTTTGACACATTATTATTTAGAAGGTCACATGTGTCATATTGTTTAAACAAGAGTAATAAATAAACCCTGAAATTGATATTATATAGAATTCATATGTGAATATTGAGAAATTTTATAGTTTATTTAATGCAATTTATTAAAATAATATTACAAATGTATTTTTAAATAATAATATGTTGAAATAAAAAGTTTATGTGGCATGTATAAAAAAAAGTTAGTGTATTGGTTAGCGAAGGGGCAAAATTGCACCAATTTAAAACTTTAGGGTGTTAATTACCCCTCTAAAATTAGTTTAAGGTGCTAATTGTACTCTAAAATTAGTTCGGGATACTGATTGCACCCTTAAATACTTTAGGGTATTAATTGCTCCTCCAAAATTAGTTTGGGGTGTTGGATGCACATTTATCCTAAAATTTAAGATTTTTTGGCCAAAGCTCAATTAATTAATTTATTTGCATCTTCAATATTTTTGCATATTCAAAAAGCATATGGTGTTTATGCGTTTTTGGTAAAAGTTTATTGATATTTTGGCACATTTACCATCTTTCTTTCTTTCTTTTTTCAGATAGGGTATTTCGGCACTCTGAGCTCTGTAACACCTTACTTTAGAACGCCTTAAGGACCAAGTAGTAGCATTTGGAACCACTTATAAGGTCATTGAAATCAGATTGTATCATCTCGAAACTGTTTGTACCATATTATCCTTTCTATGTTTATTCATTGCAACCAGAGCTTTATTTCATCACAACTAATTGCCTCTGTGTTTGTTAGTCACGACCAAAGCTATGGTTCATTATGACCAAACACTCTAGATTATTGTTCATTTGGTAAGTTCCATACAACGACCTAACTCTAAAAAATCATAATTAATTCTAAAAAATTGAAAGGAAATGTTCAAAAGCTACACGAAGCTAACATAATGAAATTTATCTTAGACCAAATGCTTGGTCAATCAATATAGTTTTGACGTCAAAGCTCACTGTTCATTTGGTCAAAAAGTCTGGTCTCTAACTTTGAAAATTTGTTCTCTTCATACAGACATCGAAATAAGGCATTCTTGATCCCAAAATGAAGCTTGACATATCAACTATATATTGGTAAAATATCATACATTTATTACATCATTTACTATTTTTAATTATAGCCCAAAGACCACTACTCAAAATTGGCTGCTGTCACGTACAGAATTTTCCAGCAACTAACTATGTGTATCCCAAAATTTATCCATAATATGTCCATACAAACAACCAAGAACATCATCAGTTAATCTTCTTCTCTTGTACATGAAGGTCCTGCTGTTTGGGAACGTAAATAGGGGTGAGATTTCGGGGGAAATCTCAGTAGTAAATGGAGCTAAATAATGTATGCATTAATGTTAAATGTTTGTGCTTACTTGTGATTGTGTTAATATAATGTAATGTGTATGCTTTCATGTATCATATGAAATGCAAATGGCCAAAGCAATTATAGGGAAAAAAACTTCAAACAAGTACATATGTATAACACAAATCAACAAAGCCAAGTTACAATCATACATAACATTTGATTCATACAAGTTTAGGTTAGTCTATTGTCTTGTATGCTTTACTTTTCTTTACCCTTTTCCTTGTCACTTTTCTTTGGTATATGGCTGCCTTCTTGAGTACACAAACCAAATCCTAAATATCACATAATCATTTCATCACATTCTAATCTCAACTGGTGTTCAAGAGCATTAAACTTAATTAACCAATTAGGGGTAACTTTTCCTAATTTTGGTTAATTAACTTAACCTTTGAATTAATTAGTGTCTTGAATTTACCCCTACACAAATTTGTCCTCTGAATCTAATTATGGGATTATAATTATAAAATTCCAACTACTTCATAAATTCTGGACAGAACTGAAAAGGGGTATATAATCCTTCAAAATTTTTCTTTTTCAATTTCAATGCTTCCAAGACTCCAACCTTACTCAATCCTACACAAAATCATCATCTGGATTCAATGGAAGCATCAAAATAATGAAAATCAAACTCCTCTATCCAGTTATTTTCTCTTTTTTTAAATTTCATAAAATACAATAAAAAAAATCCTTTAGGCTTAAAATCAAACTCTTGGTGTCTTGGGCCTCTTGTGTGATGCTATTTTGAGCCTTGTTTGGGTCTAATTCATTAGTTGGCCCAATTTCATATATATAACTCTAATAAACTTCATCAAGTATCATAATTTAACTTAAATTTTGTGATAAAGTATATAGAGTTCTTTTAGGGATCTTGATATTTTTAGAAATTCATTCTACTATTAAATGAATTTCTTACAAAGTTTCATAAATTTTTTAGGCCCAAAAGATCTGATAAAGATTTTGTATGTTTATCAGAATTTTAAAAATTATCTTAAATTCTATTATAAATTCTACAGAACTCCTTTTTAAGTTCTGCCAGTTTCATAAATCCTTATAATTAATATAAGAATTTTCTATACAATTTTATCTAATTTAAAGGTCCAGAGCATCCTATAATAATTTTTAAAATTTAAAAATTAATATCAATATTTTGGGATCTCAAATTGAAAATTTGAAAAATATGGGTCTCCCAAATACTATCCTCTATATTTGGTAAAATTTGGGATTCAAATGCTTGCGGACAGTTTTTGGGTTATTTCAGCTCAACTTTCTCGTAATTATGATTTTACCCCTGAATTTGATAAAATATACTTTAGTCCCCGAATTTGATCAAATTCTATTTTGGTCCCTTACTATACTTTTTGAAATTCTAGTTTGGTACCTAAAATTTTAAAACTCCCTTTTAAACTTGGAGATTTCTCACACATAATCTCACAATCCCTTCTTAACATTTGTCTACTTATATCTATTTTATACAAGTAGAAAAAATTTGGGATGTGACAAATTCTACTACAAAAAGTAACGATCGTTTGATAATTTTAATGATCGTGTCATTTTTGCTTTGGTTTTGTAAATTCATGGGTAGTTAAGACTTTTATACCTCCAAAAAGCATATGGTGTTTTGGCACACTTTAAGTAAAAGTTTATGGGTATTTTTGCACCTTTACCCAAAAAATAATAGCCATAAATGATTGAAATTTTAAAAAATAACCAAGGTTTTTTTGTTTTAATTAAAATCTCTTTTTGACCAAGGAAATTTTTTTAGCATCAATCATCCCGATATTATTTGAAAATGAGGATCTATTAGACTTGATTTAGCATCATAATTTTCATGCCAATATAATTAGACCTGAATCACAAATATTATAACAGTTACATATCGGTATAGATATTATAATTTCCAATGCGACCAACTTGATATTCAATTTATTTTTTTAAATAAGATTTTTTATGGATTGTTTTAATTTACTAAATAAACAATAAATCCTAATCAATTAAGAAATCCTATATAGGTTTAATATATAATTAAATTTTAAATAATTAAACACTCTTGAAACTCAGTGATATATAATTCCAATGATTTAAGAACCAACAGTCCAACCGGTTGAAACGTCACTTTAACTCTTCGACGGCTCAGTTTGGACCGAATAAATGTTTTTATGGTTCAATTGGATTGGACCAAAGTTGACCCGTTGTTCAGTTGGAACCTTAAATTGGATCAGGAACTGAAACGGTTTTTAGAAAGCTGGACGAGTTTTTAACCTAACGAAAAAATACTAAAAAATTAATTTATAAAAAATTAAAAAAAAATTATCATTTCAAAAAGTCAAGCATATTTTTAGATATGGTGCTATTTAATTAGAAATTTTATATATTATGGTGCTATTATGTTGACAATTATACTTATTATAGATTTATTTTTTATATATATTATTATATATGCATATAATTATATTTTATTAAATTTTATTTAATTATTATGTCATCGGTCTAATTTAACGGCCTAACAATCTGACCATACAGTGACCTGCTGACCTTCCAGCTCGACGTCCTGGTCCAGCTTTTAAAACATTGATATATTCTCCATAAAACCAACAATTGGATTTGATTGAATATTCTTTTCTGATTACGAATAAAATCAAAACAAGATCCCAACATCAAAGCAAGATCCCAATAGTACACTGCACAGGGCATAGAATACAGAAGCAAACAAATTAATGAATTATACAAACAATGAAAACAGAAAGTTTGACATTGATAGTTACTTGATCAACCTTTTTAACTCATCCTTTTTAATGTCTCAAGGTCCTAAACATAGCTACATTAATCATACAATTCATTAGGACTAAGAGTTTATATTATAGTTAAGACTAGCTCACTAACTTAACTTCCTTTCTCTTGATTTTAGGATTAGTATTCTAACTTTCTAAAAATTATTCTCATAGGCTAATCCTACAAAATTTTGCATAAGGAATCTAAATATGAGCTTGGATTTATCAAAATCACACTCCTTCCTTGTGCCAAAAATCTATTTTTAATTCCAGTGCTTCTAACTTCACTTTCTCAACATGATTCCACCTAATTTTTCATGTATAACCTTTATAATCATCAAAATTACATCCTAGGCACAAGAATTAGTTAAGGTTGTGGCACCCTCTAGGCTACTAAATCATGAAATTCAATCAACTACAAGTTAGAACCACTTAAATCATATATATTACAACTTGTTTTACCTATCCTTAACATCAAATTCATCCTTCCCCTATACAAATAGATTTTGGCCACATGGGAGGGGATAAAATAATTTCTAACCATTTAAACTAACAATTAATCCTCCCAACTACAAGATTAAAAACTTAGTAGAAGATGTTACTTTAAATCTTTGATCACTTGACCTTGGATTGTATCTTCTAGCTTAAGAAAAATTTTTACAAGAGTTTTCCCAAGGGTTCTCATGCATAGCCGGCACTCAAGGGGAGGGGTATTTATAAGCAAATCCAAGATTGAATTGATGACCAAGATTGTATCTTACAATGCGTGTCCAATATTGCATCTTACTAATGGATGGCCAAGATTTAATCACTTATCTTTCTTGCATCATCATCTCCTCCTCTTACATCATCCTAATGCCATCATAACAGCCATGTGGCACCGTATTAAGGAAGAAGAAAGCTTCTTGAAAAATTCTGTCCAATCCTGTACTGGCTAGTAGATTTTTTTAAAATTATATTGTTTCCTAAATCTAATTTTTATGAGGTTTCATAATTTATCTTCTGACATTAGATTCAGTATCTGTGTTCTTCCTAACTTTAACATTATTGGATTAGTAAGGATTGGCCCCTATAAATGACCAAAATGCCCTTCATTTACTTTTATATCACTAGGGGCATTTTTGTCTTTTCACATTTTACTAGGGTATTCCTTAGCCCTAGACCTCTATTCCTGTAACCCTCTTTGATTTTATATCTAGGGTTATATCCTTTGTTAGATATCTGATCTAACATTACCCGAGAATTTTAACTTTAATTATTCATAAATTAATATCAATTCATTGGGGTTTCAAATTAAAATTCTGACGCCCGTCAAACGGCTCAGAATAATCCTCTCTATCTTCTACTGAATTCTGGTTTCTGGGTATATTTCTATAATTATATTTGTGTCCTTGACTTTTTCAAGAATGACACCATGTCCCTTAATTGTTTGGAAATTATCCTTATGTTCCCTTAACTTGTCACTACCTTAACTTTAGTCCATGGAACCTTTATAGTTACACTTCGGTCCCTTTGAATTTCTTACTTAAGTTCTAAATGACTTTCTTTCCTTATAGTTTAGTCCTTTATTTACAATTCATTTCTCTATCTTTCTGAGCCATTGAGACTTTCCTATAGTCCCTATCTTTATTTACATATTTGCCCCATGAACTTTCTCTGTTTATACTTTAGTCCCTATACTTTTTCTATTTATATTTTAATCCCTGAACACCCTCTGTATGTTTCTGGAATTTCTGCTCAAAGGGACTTGGTAGCCTAACTATTTTAAGATACTTTCTGGGTTTCTAGACCTAAAAATTAGGATGTGACATCAATACTTTGTTAACATACTTTTGTAAACTATTCAGCTTGGATAAGATTGCTCCATCTTAAAAATTTAAAGGTTCAAATTGCACCACTAATTACTTAAGGACATTAGGGGCACCTCTAAAAATACTTCAGAGCACTAGGTGCACCTTAGCTCATTTATTTTATTTTTATTTTTTTAACATTGATGACCAACTTTTTTTTATTTTTGTTAATGGAGCTAATTCATTAATAATCAATAACTTTTATTAAATATAACAAACATGAAAATATAAATTTAAAATTACACTTTATATAATTATCATTTTACCTCATGCCTTTTCTAATAATTTACCTATCAAAAAAGTCATTCTAGTAATAATAATCCAAACACTTATTTTTTCAGAATCACTTTTCTTCCAATAGATATTCTCCATAATAACTTTTAAATCACTTTCTTCCATAAGCTCTTTTTTAGAAGCTAAACCAAACGGACTCTTGATTTTTTTTTTCAATTGATATTTTTTAAATAAAAAATAATTTTTAAAGAAATAATAGTTAAGAGATTATCTTCATTTTAGATTTTATACCCACTAAAATACGTTTTTTTTCAAAATAAAGATAAAAGAATCAAATCTAGACCGTCCATATCTAGATGATCCAGATTTGATGAGTTTATGTTGCTCCTCAAAATGATGAGCTCCGAAACTACTGGTTATAAATATAGATTTAGCAAATTTTTTTGACTGTCTGCTCGTGCTTATTCTTTAATTTTTCTTCCCTTTTTGTGTTTTATTTAAGTGATAATGAATTTCATTCAAAAGATGGTGCATCTCCTTGACCTTAGCCGCATTATTAATTAGCTGCCTTTTTTTTGTGATATTGATTGACGATGATATATGAAGGTAATTAATACCGAAATGATCTGGTTAAAACTTAATCAAAATTGCACAATTTTAAAATTTAAATGTATAAACCTTCAGCATTTAATGTCATTTTTTGGTTTATAAATATATTAAAAAAATTGCAATTTACCCAAAGTTTAATTTAATCAAAATAGTCAAAATAAAAAACATTATAGTTATTAATTTAAATTTTTAAAAATTAGGTAGGTGATATGCAATTGACCCAAAGTTTAAGGGAGTTTTTGTGTAATTTAGTCTTATAAAACATCAGGACAATAAAATTATTATAATTTATCTAAAATTATATATTGTAGGTGTAGAACTCGCGTGATCTCTCTGATGAATCAGAATTGGACCAAATCATACATGGAAAAATTTTGAGAGGACCAGCATTGGCATCAAGCTTCGACTGTGGCTTCCTGGGTTTTCAAGATACACTTTGGGATGTCCAAGGTCATCATTACTATAAAAATTGCTATATTCAGGGTGCTGTAGACTTCATCTTTAGCAGTGTTTAATCCTATTTGGAGGTATACTCTACTGTAAAGAAACTTTGTATGCTATTATTTACAAGTTATTTTATAAAATATATGAAGCAATTGATTATTGTTTTTTTTTGTTGACAAAAGTGCACCTTTAGTTAGCTATAACTTTATATAGGATTTTATTTTGACTCCTTAATTTATAAAATATCTTTTTAGTCTTTTAACTTTAATATCGATAGTCTCTAATGTATATTTTTTTTACTAATCACTTATTTTTATTTTAAAAAATTAAACTCTATATATAAGCATTTGATAGTATTTTGTCAACATTTAAAATTTTAATGTTGGCATTTGGTTGTTAATTAAACTAATGGTGGTATTAGTATTGGAGAACTGAAATAACAATTTATAAAATTAATTAAAAATAAAAAATTATGTAAATTTAAATGACTAAAGGTGCATTTTTTCTATTTTTTTTAATAGGGTATTTTGGTGTGAATAGTGTTAAAAATTGTCTGTGCAATCCCCAAATTGTTGAAAAAGACAAAATGCTTACATAGGGCTCTGAAAATTTACAACAATTTGATTTTGAAAACTAGTAATTTGCAAGAATTTGATTCTGAAAAGTAATTGACAAACATACAAAGATAGCAAGAGAAAAAAAAGAGAAAAAACAAAGACAAAAAAGAAAAGAAAAATCTCAATTAAATTCAGCTGAAATAATCAAAACTGATATTAGGCATATACCAATCTTCAATTTTCTTTTTCAACTACATAAGGTTCTTATAGTCTTTTAAAAGTATTAAAAAAAATCCCTAATCAACCTCTTGGCCTGATTAAGAATTTGTTTAAGTAGCTGGATTTGATTAGCTCTTATATTTATATTTAGGGTTAAAGAATTAGGCTTGAAAAATACAGTAAGAGAATAAATAAATAAGATTATGCTAGAATTCATTGTATTTAATTTAATCGACTACGTTTTTAAGAATATAAACTAATTTTAAATTTTTTTTATGGCTCTAATTTTGACTTTTTTAATTGATTTGTGCAAATCATTTATAGATTACTTATACTACTAAAAAATCAGAGGGAGTATACATTGCATCTAAAACTGCTCGTTCGATGAATATATATATATATATATATATAATGTTCGTTATGGTTCATGTTTAATTTAATTAATGATATAACATTGAGTGATTGTGTTTTGGCATAGAATTGTTACATGAAAGTGACGTTAACTACATCGAAGGCTCAAGTTCCTTCTGGTCATGTGACGGCACAAGGGCGAAGTACACAGGATGAAACTAGTGCTTTTTTTGGTTTGGTATAAAAAAGTTTAGAGGATGAAACCAGTGGTTTTGTATTTATAGGAGGCAAAGTTGGGGAAACAGTCCAGTTTTCTAGGGAGAGCTTATGGGCCTCATTCAAGATTTATATTTCATGGAACATTTCTTGATTCTCTTGTATCTCCTCAAGGATGGGATGCATGGCGTTACACACAAAATGTGTAAGTATATATTCCTTTTTCACATATTTTAATTATTAAGAAATACTTACATATTCTTGGAGTGCTACGACAAATAAATTATATCTAATCAAAATATAACAACTCAGCTAATGATTCATCTAAGAGATTCATGATTAATTTTATTTTTTAAAAAATAAATAATTTAATTCGAAAAAAATAAGATGAATTGTTTCAAATGAGTTATCAACTAACCAGGATTAAAATATGTTGAGTTGTTGTAATTTGATTGGATAGAGTTAAGATGATGTGGCACTCCTAAAGTATGTTATTATTTTATCAGTAAATGAAAACTTAGTTTCATAAATCTTATGAAATCTGTTTCAAAATATATTTATTGAAGCATTGATCGATAAAGGCATTTATCGATAAAGACTTTAATAAATCAATTAGTTAACTTAGTTTCTAAAATCTTGTATGTTTGTAAAGGAATTTATCGAAGCACTTATCAATAAGGTCATTTATCAATAAACTATTCGATAAATGACGACAACTTGTTATGAGGTATGTTTTAAACTTTATTTGTCAAACTATTAATCGATAAAGGTATTTATCGATAAAGACATAAGTAGAAAACTTAGTTTCTAAAATTTTATGAAATCTGTTTACATTTGTTAAAACATTTATCGATAAGCACTTCGATAAACACTTCAACAAATAGAGAAAATTTAGTTTTCTGAAACTGTTAAAGATTTAAAGAATGATCCTTTGAAAAATGATCTTAATGATCTTATGACTTGCTTTGATAAATGATTTTATGAAATCTTGTTTCTAAATATATTACATAGCATTTGAGAAAAGATTAAACATTAAAGAAAGTTTGAAAGAGTTAAGTCTATTTATTGAAGAACACTTTGATAAATTGACTATGCTGTTAATGTTTTGAAAAGAGTTTTCTCTATGAATATTTCGATAAATCTGAAAGCCTATGTTATGAAAATGACATTTTTCTAAAGATATTTCAATAAGGCTATTTATTGAAATGCTATTCGATAAGATCTAAAATTGATTCAATACAATATATTTGATATTTATCGAAGTCCTACTCGATAATATACATTTTCATTAAACATTTTGATAAATTCAACTTATTTTGAAAAAGAACTTCAAACAAGACTTTGACAAACTTTGATATTTCAATCTAAAATATTATTAATCAATTGATATATACTTAAACACTTAATATACCTTTTATGAGACATATTTCAAGATTAGTTTCAGGTAGAAACAAGATCAAACGAAAAGTTTCATCAAAAAGCAAAATCTATCAGAATGCATTGCGTTACCAACCAATAGTTATATTCTTAAACAGCTACTTCAACGAGTCTAACTTATATTCAAAATGACTCAACTATAAAAGAAGCCAAAGAAATACTGAAGTCAAGATGCATAACGAAGCACAACAAATATGAACGAGCAATATTAGTGAAGCATTTGTTACTATGTTCATTGTTACTTTGTTCTACTCTGTTTCTTATTCTCTAAACAGAGCATGTTTCATTATTTGAGAGAGAAACGTAGAGAGTATGATCTTCAGTATTTATCATCATCACTCTTTTAGAGAGCTAGAAATTTTCATTCTTTATTTGAGATACTCAAAAGTGGGACTCTTGAGTGAGATTGTAACCTTATGAGAAGTAATGGGGAGTGAGAGAGAGGCAATCTCTTGTACTTGTTAAACTCTAATGTTTTGATGATGACAAATAATTTTCAGAACTATTTTAACTAAACTTATTTTTTGATAAGCTTATCGACAAGAGCACTGATCGATAAGTTTATCGATAGCTCTTCGATAAATGAGAAAGAAATTTATAAAGAGAACATGTTTATGAAGGGCATTTCTCAAAGCCTTATTCTATAAGGCTACTTATCGATAAAGACTTTGATAAATGAACAAAAGAATCAGTTTATGAAAAGTCTGAGTCACTGTCTTAAACCAAAATTCTTCTAAGACTTATTCGATAAGGGTGTTTATCGAAGAAGCCTTCAATAAATGAGAAGTTGACTCAATTTGTTTATATAAATAATTTTATTGAAGCATTGATCGAATAATGTATTTATCGATAAAGACTTCGATCAGAAAACTTTGTGAAAACTATTTCTAAAATGGATTTATCGAAGCATTGTTCGATAAATAGATTTATCGATAATACATTCGATAAATGAAGTAAATCAATTTGTTTCTTTGTTTTAATAACTTACCAAATTATTGATAAGTTATTTGATAAATATAGAGATTTTAACTATAAGTATTTTTCAAGCCTCATTTATCGAAGTATTAATCAATAAATAAGTTTATCGAAGAAAGCTTCAATAAATAAAGAAAACTTTTGTTTTATCAAGAGCACTAAACTGATAAATGATTTTGAATATGATTTGCTTTTGTAAATAATGTTATCTTGTTTTGACAAGATAGTAATGATTTTCTTCTTAAATTTTTATGAAAACCTGGGTTACAAATTTTATAAGATGAAAATCGAAGAAAGAAAGTTTTTAAAGTCTTTTCATTATTATTCAAACATTTATCGATAAACTATTTGATAAATAATTTTTAAAGTCTTTTCATTATTATTCAAGCATTTATCGATAAACTATTTGATAAATGAAGATAAATTGTTATGAAAACTGTTTCAAACTTTATTTATTGAAGTATTAATCGATAAAGACATTTATTGATAAAGACATAAGCAGAAAACTTAGTTTCTGAAATTTTGTGAAGTCTATTTACATTTGTTGAAGCATTTATCATTAAGCACTTTGATAAGTCTATTTATCGAAGAACACTTCGATAAATTGGCTATTGTTATAAAAATGATATTTTTTGAAGAGCTATTCTAACATGCTATTTATCAAAGTCCCCTTCGATAAGTATTTCCACAAATGAGAGAAAAAATCAGTTTATGACTTGCTTTACTTTGATAAAGATTTAACAGATTATTCTTTGAACATTGATCTTAATAGTCTTATGACTTGCTTTACTTTGATAAATGATCTTATAAAATCTTGTTTCCAAATATATTACTTAGTTTGAACAAAGAGTAATTATCAAATAAAGTTTGAAAGTCTATTCTTCATGAATTTATTGAAAAACTATTCGGTAAGCAAATTTATCAAAGAACACTTCAATAAATATTGCTATGTAAAATGTTTTGAAATGAAGTTTAAATTATAGATAAATCTACCTATGTTATAAAAAGGATATTTTTCAAAGACCTATTAGATAAGGTTGTTTATCTAAGTAGTATTGGATAAATCTAATACAGTTTCAATGCAATTCATTTGAGATTTATCGAAGTCCTTTTCGATAAGGCATATTTTTTATAAACACTTCGATAAATTGAACTAATCTTCAAAAAAAAATTTAAACCATACTTTGACAGAATTTAATGTTTCAATCTAAATCATTTGCAAATAATTTCTATATGCTTAAAATGTTTATATATCTTTTATGAAACATATTTCCAGATTATTTGTAGGTATAAATAATATCAAACAAAGAGATTCATTAAAGAGCAAGATTTGTTAGAATGTGTAAGTCAGCAACCAATGGATATATTCTTCAACTACTATTTCAACGGCTATATAAAGGATTTATGAATTACTCAACTATAAAAGAAGGCGGAGAGAAAAGATGAAAAAATGAGAGAGAAGAGACAAGATATGCGCAACAATGCATTATGATCATGAACAATTTTATTCATTGATATAATGATTGTAACTCTATTTCACTCTATTTCTCATTCTTCAAATAGAGCATATCTTATTCTTTGAGAGAGATACACGTAGAGAGTATATATTTCAGTGCTTAGCAAAATCACTCTAGTCAGAGAGAGAGTTAAAAATTTTATTTCTTTATCAAAGTAACTTAAGAGTGTGGGTCTCTTAAGTAGGTTATCACCTTACAGATTGTAAAGGGAATAAAAGAGAATCTCACGGTTGATGTACTGAGGCGCTAAGAGCCCGAATAATATTGAATGATAGTGGATCACTCAAAAGAAGCTCTGAAGACTAGATGTAGGCCAAGTGGTTAGGCTGAACCAATATAAATTGTCTTTGTGCAAAATCTCTCATTCATCTTTCTACATCGGTGATATCTTTCTAAACTTAATCTTTTGATTTCATTTCAAAGTTTTAAAATTTTAAAATCACCCAATTCACTCCCCTCTTGGGTGAAACAACCATTTTAACAATACTGAGGCACTAAGAGCATGTGAATCTTAAAGAATAGTGAAACACTCAGAGGAGTTATGAGAACTGGACGTAGGCCAAGTGGTTAGGCTAAACCAGTATAAATCGTCTGAGTACTTCTTCTCTCCTCTTATCGATGATATCTTTCTAAACTCAATCTTTGTTTTACATTTAAGTTCAAAATTTTCAGTATCACTCAATTCATCCCTCTTGGGTGAAACAGCTATTCTAACATTTTCATGAGGTGACACTCTATGAGTATATAAGTATATATTCGCTTTCGGAGCCTTACCGATCTCTCCCACCTTTACAATTTTTTTGTTTTTCTTTTCTCTTAATCATTAGCATCTAGATAAAATAAGAAGCATTTTGGTATCTTGTAATTATTGCGTGCTTCCTCTCGTTCTAAATTTAGGAGTTAGGTAAATAATTTGTATATATATTAAGGAAATTAATTATTTATACCAAATATATATTCATTTTTCTAAAATAGCCCCATAATCATTTGCATTGGAAAATATCTCAATTTATGGAAACTTTCTTTACATGTATATATCAAAGATATAGTTTGAAAAAAAATTATAAATTTAAGAGAATAGTGAATTGAGGTATTACATTTAAAACTAAGCCAAATGACTCAACTAGTTCCAACATTTTACAATGCCACCCTGTCTAAAAGTTGCATGTCCCAAGGTCACTTCATAGTTTGTTGGGCAACTTCAACTCTACCTTATATGTTGGAAAGGTTTTCTAGACTCGCTCCATGATCTAGCCACTCGTTCCTATCAAGGTTATTCTTTTCCAGTACCTCATCTGCTGGAAAGATTGCATGACCAAAGCACCATGTTCAAGGCTTGTTCAGCTGCTCATTACTACCAAGGTTTCCTCATCTGGTACCTCACCTGTTGGAAGGGATTTCCAGACTAAAGCACCATGTTGAAGACATGTCCAATTGCTCACTCCTGCCAATATTTCGTCTTCTGGTACCTCACATGTTAGAAGGGATTTCCAGATCTAAATGTCAAGTTGAAGAATTAGCCTACCCCTACCTCCCTCGATTTGTGCATTACTTTTAACTTTTCAGGAGTTGAGTTCTTTAAGCGAGGGATAAATAGTATGATATGGGATAAGAGATAATTAGGGTTTAATTAAGATATCTAGGGTTATCCATTAGGGATTCTAAATAAGGATATTTATCCATTAGAATTAGAATTTATTAGTTATTTATCTTTTAATATCTTGGATTATCTCAATAAAATGGGATATTTAGGTTATTATATAATTTTGGATTTTATTTATTATCATTATATCTAAGATTATGATTTACATTTGGATTTGAATTTAAATTATTGTTATTTTATTATTCCTATGGCTCTATAAATAGATCTACGGTTCTTAGTTGTATTTGGACTGGACTTGAGCATTGAATAAAGAATCATATTTTCCCCACCTCATCTCTTCTCTTTCTATCTCTTCTCCCATTTCCCCTTCCCATTTCACATCCCTTATATCGATATGATGTGGCAAATACTGTTAAAAAGATGAGAGCAAAATACTCTAACCATGTAATATCCTAACTTTTAGACCTAGAAACTTAGAAAGTAGCCTGAAATAGATAGGCTACTAGACCCCTTTAAGCAGAAGTCTCAGAAACATATAAAAGGTTTTCAGGGACTAAATGCAAATAAGCGAAAGTATATGGACTTATATATAAATAGTGAAAGTCCCTAGGGGTATAATGGTTATTTTGGAAAATAAATGGGCTAAAGTGAAAGTCTAAAAGTTCCATAGTATAAAATAGAAGTAGATACAAGTTATGAGCCATTAAGTGCAATTATGAAAAGTTGAGGGACTAAAGTATAATTTCTAAAAGTTTAGGGACAAAATAGTGAAGGGAATTGGAAGACACGCAGCGAAAATTAACTTTAAAAATTTTTCCATTCCCTGCCAGGATCTACTGAATGTGTTTAAGTCAAGGAGAAAGAAGTGTTACCTTCAGTATTCGAGATATAGTCGCGACTTCCGGATCCACTCGTCGTGACTTTTCGCCTCTGGAGTTTTCAGTCACGACCTACTCAGCTTATAGTCATGACCTGTCGCCTCTGGAGTTTTCTGTCGCGACCTCTCTAGCTACTAGTCGTGACTTGTAGCCTCTGGAGTTGTCAGTCGTGACTTCCTCAGCTTCTAGTCGTGACCTATTGTCTCTTTTCGGATTTCTGATGTTCAGATGCCTATTTAGTCGCGACCTCTGTGTTAACAGGTCGCGACCTATCGTCGTACCTGGTGCTCTTTTCTCGATCGCAAGAAGTTGACAACTCAGATCGGCTTCCTCTACCGGTATCCACACGAACAGCGTTCTAATCACGAACGACGTGCTATCGCCTCTTGTCCCTCTGGGGCTTTCTCAAGATTCCGTCCTCATAGTCTCTATTTTGGCAGTTTCTTATCTGTAAACCTTTTGCACTCTCCTTGCCCCTTTTTGTCTCGTATAGAACCCTAGTCCCTAATGTCAAATATATAGGATGCTATCGGGCTTCTAACTGGGCTGGGTTTCAGAATTAATCTTATATTAATTCTGAATTTAATACAATATCATATATTGCATAATTTGATAAGAAACTAATTAAATAAATATAGTTTATATTAAAGTCGTCTCACAGATTTAATTTACCTATTTATTTAATTTAAAATAAAGATAAGATTAAATTATATTTGATTTATTCTCATAAATTAAATTTGAGATATCTTATCAATTTAAATTTTAAATTCAAATAGATCATATCAATTTAAATTCAAATTCAAAAGTGATAGACATCTAATTTATCCTTATAAATTAAATCTTGTAAATATCTCTTATATTATATATAATATATATATACAAATTTATATATATAAATCCACCATAAATTATTCATTGAATCAAGACATGTCTTAGATTCAATAAACCTGGACATCATAGCTCGTGTTGGGCTATTTTGTGTGCGACCCTGTAGGCCCATATGAAGTTGGCAGTGGGCCAGTTATTATACTGACCCACAAGTCGTAAGCGGTCTCTAGCAAGACATTATCACTATCTAAATCATATGAGGATTGATAAACGATGTAACATTTCATACAACCATATCACATCCCTTTTATCACACGATATTTCGGTCATGGATGAGGCATGATGAACGTCATCCTCCTATTTCTAACCGTTACTTTCTCGATCCCTGAGTAGTCTGACGATAGAAATGGAACTACCCTTCCATTACAGTATGACCATATATTTCTCAGGCTCACTCATCGAGGGGCCCAGTAATATCTCTCTACTAACATGAGGGACAAATTCCATCTTGACCATTCACATTCCTCCGCATAAAAAACCACTGATCCCGAACATAGTCTTTATAATCACTCAATCAAAAGTGACTTTTACTAGGTCAAAGCTGAGCGTTTGTCATGTAGGAATCCATGAAATTATAAGAAATTCAGAAGAAATGTTTGTAATTGTCATGTATTGTAGGAATTCATTATAAGAAATTTATTTTATATTATAATAAATTTATAAAAATGTTAGAACTAATAAAAGAGTTAAATAAAATTTATCTTAAAAATTAGGGTAAGTTAAAGATATAGGTATAAGGGAAGTTTGTTCATCATAGTATTTGAGCTTGATTAGAGACCCAAGATGGTATTCCAAGAAGTCCAAACATGTGGCCCAAGAGTTATGTAGGTCCAAGTGAAATTAAAATAATATTTTAGTACCAATGGGGGTTGGTCCGAGTGGTAAGCAGCTCGGTATCGCTTAAGCGAGGTCCGGATATAGTCGAAGCAAAGCTCCGGTGAACCGAGTGGGCAACAAAAAAAAATAATATTTTAGTGATTTGCAGTAAAGTATAACTATCCGGTTGAAGTTATAATTGGGGAATTGATCAGATAAAATTTTAAACTTATCTGGGAGCCATGAGTTGGCGTGAAAGATGTCCTCATGGGACTCACCAAGATGCCACATGGCACTAATTTAAGGAAAGAAGAAAACTATAGAAAAAGCTAAGGACACGTGGCATAATCCCAACCGTTCATTACGATATAAGATTATGGAATTCTCTAGAAGCGTTGAGTTAGCAGCTGAGGTGTCCTCAAGGGCCCCACCATAGTGTCACCTAGCATTCAAGGTGTCCCCTTGATGATGTCATTTATGACTTTGGAGGGTAAAATGGTAATTTGGGCACCAAGCCTACCCTATAAATACCCCCACCCCTCCATTCTATTCCATCCACGGCAAGGGAAGTAAGATGAGAGAGAGAGAGAAAGAAAGGAAGAAAAAAGGAGGAAGTCTGACTGAATTAGGAGTAATCCATTGAGCTTAGGGACTCGTAAGCTTAGGAATAAGGTAAGTAATTTATCCTAGTTCTTGTTCTAATAAATTAAAGGATTGTTCTTATGAATTCAATAGTTAGAATAGAGAAATGTCTCTCTCTTGATAAGGTTAGCTATGGATAGAAAGAAAATTAGGGGATTATCAAATAAAGGGTATTACATCAAGTTAAACTTAAGTTAAGTAGAGCTATACTAGATAAGATAATAATAAAAATATTATTATGCTATGTATAGGCTGTGACCTATGTAGAGAAGGAATCTTAGAGCAAATGTTAAGAATTAAGGAAAAGCTATCTGACAAGTAGTAAACTATCCTAAATTTGTATATATTTAATGTTATGATTAGTAATGTTATTGTTAAAAATTGTGCCCTAGGGGCCAATCATTTTCTTATAAACATTATTGTTTTATGAATTTCTCAATTATGTTATCATATTATTTGCATGTTTACTGTGATGACCATCCTTGGATAACTCATGATCTTATCCTAAATGTCCCTGGTTGATCATCTTTGCTGGAGCAGAGATGAAATAAGACCAGTATGAATTTAAAGATATATAGAGATATAAATCAAAGTCATAGGCACATGTAAGAGTACAAGGTGTTGGACCGACCCGCTATGAGAGAGCTGCATGGGTTAAGTCATAAGCTTCTCTCATATACAAGCCATGTCACTATGCCCTTTGACCTGAGATCATCATGGATTCCTACATGACAAACGCTCAGCTTTGACCTAGTCAAAAGTCACTTTTGACCGAGTGATCATAAAGGCTATGTTCGGGCTCAGTGGTTTTTCATGCGGAGGAATGTGAATGGTCAAGATGGAATTTGTCCCTCACATTCGTAGAGAGATATTACTGGGCCCCTCGATGAGTGAGCCTGAGAAATATATGGCCATACTGTAATGGAAGGGTAGTTCCATTTCTATCGTCAGACTACTCAGGGATCGAGAAAGTAACGGTTAGGAATAGGAGGATGACGTTCATCATGCCTCATCCATGACCGAAATATCGTGTGATAAAAGGGATGTGATATGGTTGTATGAAATGTTACATCGTTTATCAATCCTCATATGATTTAGATAGTGATAATGTCTTGCTAGAGACCGCTTACGACTTGTGGGTCAGTATAGTAACTGGCCCACTGCCAACTTCATATGGGCCTACAGGGTCGCACACAAAATAGCCCAACACGAGCTATGATGTCCAGGTTTATTGAATCTAAGACATGTCTTGATTCAATAAATAATTTATGGTGGATTTATATATATAAATTTGTATATATATATATTATATATAATATAAGAGATATTTACAAGATTTAATTTATAAGGATAAATTAAATGTCTATCACTTTTGAATTTGAATTTAAATGGATATGATCTATTTGAATTTAAAATTTAAATTGATAAGATATCTCAAATTTGATTTATGAGAATAAATCAAATATATAATTCCGTCTTATCTTTATTTTAAATTAAATAAATAGGTGAATTAAATCTGTGGGACGGATTTAATATAAACCATATTTATTTAATTAGTTTCTTATTAAATTATGCAATATATGATATTGTATTAATTTCAGAATTAATATGAGATTAATTCTAAAGCCCGGCCTAATTAGAAGCCCGATAGCATTCTATATATTTGACATTAGGAGCTAGGGTTCTACACACAACACAACTCACAAGAGAAAAGGGGGCAGGAGAGTGCAAAAGGTTTGCAGATAAGAAACTGCCGGAATAGAGACGGTGAGGACGGAATCTTGAGAAAACCCTAGAGGGACAAGAGGCCCTAGACGGTAGAGGAAGCCGATCTGGGCTGTCGACTTCTTGCGATTGAGAAAAGAAACCAGACACGAAGACAGGTCGCGACCTATTGACACTGAGGTCGTGACCATACGAGCATCTGAACGTTAGAAATCCAAAAAGAGGATACCGGTCTCGACTTGAAGCCGACGAGGTCGCGACTACAAACTCCAGAGGCGACAAGTCCTGACTGGAAGCTGAGTAGGTCGCGACTAAAAGTTCTAGAGGCGAGGAGTCACGACTAGTGGATACAGAGGTCGCGAATAAAGCTCGAATACCGAAGGTAACACTTCTTTCTCCTTGACTTAAATACATTCGGTAGATTCTGGCTAGAATGGAAAAAATTTTTAAAGTTAATTTCCGCTGCGTGTCTTCTAATTCCCTTCAGTGGTATCAGAGGCATGCCGTTTTGTGTTTAAGTTAGATTTGCTTGTTGATACATGTGATGTATGTTAATCTTCTTAGCTGATTATATGATAACATGCGAGATATGTATGACATATATGGAATCCGTTTATGTATGACATATACGGAATCCGAAAGGAAACTGAAATCGGTGGTGTATGTTAATTGATTTGATCAATTAATATTGATGGGGTCTAAGGAAATAGAATTAAGATTCTATATAAAAAAAAAGAATTTTATTAGGGCGCTTCCCCACACCCCGCCCGCTAACCGGCTAGCGGGACCGCCGTGGCCACCTGTTCATAGCGCAAAATAATCGTAAGATATTCTGGTTTTCCTGATATATGTATGTTTTGAAATATTTATTGCCCTTCAAATAGTATGAATTTTGATTCTTGAATGTTTGGGTATGGTGAACAATATGGCTCTAGATTACAAGTGTTATAATTTTTCTAAATACGGCCTACGTGTCGTGCCTTCCTCTAATGACTCTCGTTGTACATTCTCTTCTCATCTCACTCCCCTCGAATGTTAAAACGAGGTTTTCTTATGTAATTTTCCTATTCTAATTAGACAGCTTCTCTCATTGGCTTGAGGGGACTTAGGATAGGTGAGCCATATTGTATCACGTTTAAGATTATGCATCTTATGATTAGATCACTGCATGTATGTTTTATATGCATAATATTGGTATGAGATACAATCGAGATACATGCAAATCGGATAGTTAATTAAACCCTCTAAAAGAAATCTTAAGTCATATGCCGTCAATTAATGAACACTTATCAAAACCTCGATCGCTCATTTGTAGGCTCCACCAAAGTGGGTGCATTTGAGTTATCTTGGGGAGATAAGCAAGAGTAATGGTGCTACTCTTATGTTTGTTATTGTTTGACTTAATTGAGATTATCAAAACGGTTTTGGGTCTCAAGGCATTAGATGGGATTAAAACATGCCGGATCATATGATGATGGAATCCCATAAACATCTAAGAGTTACATTTGATGTAATTGGTAAAGTTGTTACCTACCTAAATAACTTAAAGTTGAGCGTCCTGCCAAAGCGGACTCAAGTTTAAGCCAAATATAGATCTTAGCCCACTAATTATTACATTGAGGGTTGTTTTATTCAGTGGGAGATTGCTAATTAAATTGTATATTTTAATTGTAGAATCATGATGACTAGTAATACTGCTATATTATCGTTGCGATCTGTCCTTGAGAAGGACAAACTCAATGGGACAAACTTTTTTGACTGGTTCAGAAACTTGAGAATTGTTCTCAAGCAGGAAAGAAAAGTATATGTCCTAGATCAACCCATTCCTGAGGAGCCAGCAGCCAATGCTCCTAGAGCTCAGAGAGATTCTTATGCAAAGCATAAGGAAGACTCTGTCGATGTGGGATGCTTGATGCTTGCCACCATGGTTCCGGAGCTCTAAAGAGATCTGGAACACATGGAGGCTTATGAGATGATTGTGCATCTTAAGGAAATGTTCCAGCAACAGGCAAGGCAAGAGAGGTATGAGACCACTAAGGCCTTATATTCCTGTAAGATGCTGAAGGTGCATCAGTAAGTACTCATGTCTTAAAGATGAAAGGGTACATTGATCACCTTGAGAGGCTTGGATTTCCCATGAGCCAGGAGTTAGCTACAGATTTGATCTTGAACTCACTCCCAGAAAGTTATGACCAGTTTGTCATGAACTACATGAACAACATGGAGAAATCTATTTCTGAACTGCATGGTATGCTTAAAACTGCTGAACCGACTGTTAAGAAGAAGCCCAATACAGTTTTGATGGTTCAGAAAGGAAAGGGTATGAAAAAGAAAGGCAAGGGCAAGGGGAAGGGTCACGGCTCATCTGGTAAGACCAAAGAGTCAGGCAAGCCCGAAACCAAGCCTGCACCAAAGAAGGCAAAGCCTCCAAAGGAATGAGTTTGTTTCTTCTGCAATGAACCGGGTCATTGGAAGAGGAATTGCAAACTCTACCTTGAAGATCTGAAAAGAACAAGAAGGATAGCGGGGCTATCGCTTCAGGTATTTATGTTATAGACATTCATCTCTCTACTTCCACTACATGGGTATTAGATACTGCATGTGGTTCTCACATTTGTACAAATGTGCAGGGCCTAAAGGACAGTAGAAAGCTGAAGAAGGGCGAAGTTGACCTACGAGTTGGAAATAGAGCAAAGGTTGCTACTTTAGCTGTATGCACTTATGAATTAGTTTTGCCCACTGGGCTTTTGTTAGTTTTGAACAATTGCTATTATGTTCCTGCTTTGACTAGTAACATTGTTTCTCTTTCTTATTTGGATAAGGAAGGTTACACTTCCATTACTGGGAATGGTAGCTGTTCCATTTATCGTAATGATATTTTCTATGCTTATGGTGATTTGCATGTTGATCATTACATATTAAAATTGGAACAACCCAATCATGGAAATATCTATAACATAATCGCCAAAAGGGTCAAACCAAATGATTTGAATCTGACATACCTCTGGCACTGTCGTCTGGGCCACATAAATGAGAAACGCATTTCTAAACTCCTTCAAGATGGATTTCTCTACTCATTTGATTTTGAATCATATGATACTTGCGAATCTTGTTTGTTAGGTAAGATGACAAAGTCACCTTTCACTGGGCACAGTGAGAGGGCCACTGATTTGTTGGGCCTCATACATACAGATGTGTGTGGACCGATAAATACAAATGTTAGAGGTGGTTATTCGTACTTCATAACATTCATAGATGATTTCAGTAGATATGGCTACGTCTATCTAATGAAACATAAATCCGAATCTTTTGAAATGTTCAAAATATTTCAAAATGAAGTACAAAACCAGCTTGGTAAAACAATTAAAGCCCTTCGATCTGATCGAGGTGGTGAATATTTGAGCCAAGAGTTTATCGATCATCTTAGGAATTGTGGGATAGTCTCACAATTGACTCCTCCAGGAACACCACAATGGAATGTCGTTACTGAACGGAGGAATCGAACACTATTAGATATGGTTTGATCCATGATGAGTCGAACAGATCTTCCACCGTCCTTTTGGGGCCACGCCCTAGAGACAGCTGTGTTCACACTGAATCGTGTTCCATCTAAGGCAGTTGAAAAGACTCCGTATGAGATATGGACTGGGAGGAAACCTAGTTTGTCTTTTCTCAAGATTTGGGGATGTGAGGTCTATGTTAAGAGACAAGCCTCAGATAAGTTAGCGCCCAAATCTTCAAAGTGCCTTTTTGTGGGATATCCTAAGGAAACCAAGGGATATTATGTCTACAACCCCACTGATAACAAAGTGTTTGTTGTCAGAAATGATATCTTTCTCGAATGAGAATTTATCTCTAAAAGAACTAGTGGGAGTAAGGTACATCTCGAAGAAGTTCGAGAGCCACAAGACACCACAGAATTAGAGATGGAAAATGGAGAAGACTCACAACAAGTTGTTGAGACTCCTCAAGTCACGCAAGGCCCACGGCAATCTAATAGGGCACGACTTCAGCCTCAGAGATATGGATTTCTTATTGCTGACAATCGTGATGTGTTGATCATTGAGTATAATGAGCCAACTACCTATCGAGAAGCTATAATGGGACCAAACTCTGAAAAATGGCTTAGTGCCATGAAGTCTGAGATGCAATCCATGTACAACAATAAGGTATGGACCTTAGTCGACCCGCCTGAAGGTGTAAAAACCGTAGGGTGCAAGTGGGGTTTTAAAGAGAAAACCGACATGGATGGCAATGTAAATGTCTTCAAGGCACGACTGGTTGCAAAAGAATTTACTCAAACTCATGATATGGACTATGATGAGACCTTTTCCCCAGTTGCAATGGCCAAATCAATCAGAATCCTCCTTGCTATTGCAGCATATTATGACTATGAAATATGGCAGATGGACGTCAAGACAGCCTTCCTTAATGGAAAGCTCCTTGAGGATGTGTACATGACACAACCTGAAGGGTTTGTGCGTTCCGAGGACTCTGGTAAGGTGTGCAATCTTCAAAGGTCCATTTATGGACTGAAGCAAGCATCTCGGAGTTGGAATCATCATTTTGATGAAGTAGTCAAAGAGTTTGGATTTCTTCAAAACATTGATGAACCTTGTGTGTACAAGAAGGTTAGTGGGAGCACAGTTATGTTTTTGGTACTCTATGTCGATGACATCCTACTTATTGGGAATGACATTCCTACCTTGCAGATTGTCAAGTCTTGGTTAGGAAAGTCTTTCTCAATGAAAGACTTGGGTGAAGCCACCTACATCCTAGGAATTAGGATCTATAGAGATAGATCTAAAAGGCTTCTAAGACTCAGTCAGAGCACATATATAGACAAGATACTGCATAGGTTTAGTATGCAGGAATCAAAGAGGGGTTTTGAAACATCCTCCTTTATACTCCTCAGAGTACACTTGCGGAAGCTATTTTAGCTTATCTTAAGTCCAGAGATTGAACTTTTAACTCTTAAGTTCCTTATTCTGAACCTTTACTTTGAGAACTGATTTCTCACCTTCTACACATCCAAATGAGGCTTAATACCTATCCACGGAATGCCCCAGATGTGTACTACCGGCTCACTAAATCTCGTGGCCAGACTCCTCCGTTTACTAGGTCAAACTGAGGTCAGAACACTGCTTCCTCAGGACTTGCGAATTTCCCCTTAATTTAACATACATAAATTGAATATGCCAAACAATATTTATCATTGCATATCAGAATGTCATACAAAATGGCATATACAACAAAGCATACATAGAATTCGCATATTTTTATTACATCTCTTTCTGCCTAAACTCCGGCAACATAACCGCTACGCTTCATCTGTACAAAGAACTGAACTGTACTGATTCGGTAATTCCCTCATGAGAACTACCATTCTACGTAGTACCCAGGAAAGACTAGATGAACCGGCTAGGTCCACTCACTTCTAGCCTCCTTAGACAGCACATACGTACACAGTACTTATCATATACTGATGTTCAGTCTTTACTTCAACAGCATAACAGCGTCTCTTAGTATTCTCAAAATCCACTTCAGCATAACCTCCCTGTAATGGGTTATGTATATATGGGGATGAGATTCGGGGGAATCTCAGTAGCAACAATCATAACAATATATGTAATGCAGAGTGACAGTGCTTGCTTGTGATTGTGTATAGATAAGTATGCTGCGTGCTTCCATGTTTAATAATATATGATCATAGCATTACAGCAGAGCTTCAGACATAACATATAAGACAACAATCCAACCAAACAATAGCACATCAAATCATAAAGTCATTACATAAAAGCTAGGATTAGTTACTACCTGGCTAGCTCAGCAGAACCTTACTATCTCTATTCTGCTTCCAGCTCCGCCAGAACTTCCTTACTTCCTTTTCTCCTTTCTCTCTTCCTTTCCTTCTCCTTCTCTCTCTTCTTTCTCTCCCTTCTCCCTTGCCATGCGTGAAATGAAATGGAGGGGGTATTTATAACCTCCTCCAATGGTAATTCTGTAATTACCATGAGCTTTGACCCTGTGGTCCTGGTTTTTCCTGGATTTTCCTATTTTCTTTAATTCCTCCTTTACTGCATCATGTATGACATCATCGGGACACCTTAGCGTCACATTTATCACATGTCTAAAATCCTGGGACACCTCAGCAGCTGACTCAGCATGCTGATTCACCGGTCTAGAGTCCTACCTCGTAATGCGTGCCCTCAGCTTTATCTACTTTCTCCAGACTAGAGCCATGTGGCACCTGGAAGAGACCTTGCACGCTTTCTAATGCTATCCAGATAAGTCCCAGACTTATCTGATTACTTCCTCGGTTTTCGTGCCAACTGAGTAACTTTACTCTACTGAAAGGTCACCAATCACTACTCTAATGCCATGTGGCATCTTGTGGGTCCCATGAGGATACCTTATCAGTCCACCTCATGGTTTCCAGATAACCTTTCTTGTATCTGGCCTCCTGCCTCCGGTCTATCTCTAACCGGGTAACTATCTCTTTTGGACCTTCACCACTCTTGGCCCATACGCTTGGCACTACTTTAGCCACTAGTCGCGACCTAGACATCATCTCATCGCGACTTAACACCTTCTGGTTCATTAGTCGCGACCACAACATCCTTTAGTCGCGACCATAACAGTCTTTCATCGCGACCACAACAGTCTTTCATCGCGACCACATCACTTTTTAGTCGCAACCAGGCTTATTCTACTCATTAGTCGTGACACCACATACATATCCGTCACGACCAAGCCTCTATGCCAATGTTAGTCGTGACCATAATACATTCTCGTCACGACCAAAGTCTCTATCATCGTGACCTAACTGATCAACTCTTGAACCTTTGACCTTTACATCATCCCCAAATGGCCATTTACCCCTTGGGACTTCCACTGTTTACACATAAGTCCCCGTACCTTTACTTACTCGCAGCTCAGTCCCTAAAACTCTTTACGTTCCTCTGGGACTTCTGCTAAAAGGGGTCTAGTAGCCTCTCAATCTTAGGCTATCTCTACATCTCTAGGCCTGAAAATTGGGATGTTACAGGTTTCATACCCATGTCTCCTGGTATTCACCTCAGCAAGGATTTATGTCCTAGTACACCTGATCAGCGAGGTCGCATGAGTAAGGTTCCATATGCCTCAGCCATAGGATCCATCATGTATGCCATGTTATGTACTCGACCGGATGTCTCGTTTGCCTTAAGTATGACTAGCAGATATCAACAGGACCCCGGTGAGGGCCATTGGACTACTGTCAAGAATATCCTTAAGTACTTGAGAAGGACTAAGGACTTATTCTTGGTCTATGGTGGATTGGATGACGTGCTCTGTGTAACTGGTTACACAGATGCAAGTTTTCAAACTGACCAGGACGACCAAAAAATCATAATCTGGATACGTA
Source organism: Leucaena leucocephala (assembly GCA_037074615.1). Lineage (NCBI taxonomy): Eukaryota > Viridiplantae > Streptophyta > Magnoliopsida > Fabales > Fabaceae > Leucaena > Leucaena leucocephala. The sequence goes on along the minus strand of CM073565.1, from coordinate 15,120,208 downwards.
TTCCCCCTGAATAATGGAGCGGTAAGCTGGAAGAGCTCCAAGCAGAGCACTGTAGCAGATTCTGCAACGGAAGCCGAGTATATAGCAGCATCTGATGCAGCTAAGGAGGCCGTTTGGATCAGGAAGTTCATTACTGAACTAGGGGTGATACCTACCATCTCGGATCCGATAACTTTGTTTTGTGAAAATAGTGGTGCCATTACACAGGCCAAAGAGCCTAGGTCACATCAAAGGACCAATCATATACTCAGGCGATTTCATCTCATCAGAGAAATCAATGATAGAGGTGATATAAAAATATGCAAGGAAGCAGGGGAAGACAATGTTGCTGATCCTCTAACAAAGCCGCTTGCGCAAGCAAAACATGAGTGTCATGTGAGGTCAATGGGAATTAGGCAAATTAATTATTGTACCTAGTGCAAGTGGGAGGATGTTGGAAATTGTGCCCTTGTGGCCAATCATTGTCTTATAAACATTATTGTTTTATGAATTTTTTAATTATGTTATCACATTATTTGCATGTTTACTGTGATTACCATCCTTGGATAACTTATGATCTTATCCTAAATGTCCCTGGTCGATCATCTATGAGGGAGCAGAGATGAAATAAGACCAGTATGACTTTGAAGATATATAGAGATATAAATTAAAGTCATAGGCACATGTAAGAGTACAAGGTGTTGGACCGACCCGCTATGAGAGAGCTGCATGGGTGAAGTCATAGCTTCTCTCATATACAAGCCATGCCACTATGCCCTTTGACCTGAGATCATCATGGATTCCTACATGACAAACGCTCAGCTTTGACCTAGTCAAAAGTCACTTTTGACCGAGTGATCATAAAGGCTATGTTCGGGCTTAGTGGTTTTTTATGCGGAGAAATGTGAATGGTCAAGATAGAATTTGTCCCTCACATTCGTAGAGAGATATTACTGGGCCCCTCGATGAGTGAGTCTGAGAAATGTATGGCCATACTGGAATGGAAGGGTAGTTCCATTTCTATATTCAGACTACTCAGGGATCGAGAAAGTAACGGTCAGGAATAGGAGGATGACGTTCACCATGCCTCATCCATGACCGAAATATCGTGTGACAAAAGGGACGTGATATGGTTGTATGAAAGGTAACATCGTTCATCGATCCTCATATATTTTGGGTAGTCGTAATGTCTTGCTAGAGGCCGCTTACGACTTGTGGGTTAGTATAGTAACTGACCCACTGTCAACTTCATATGGGCCTACAGGGTCGCACACAAAATAGCCCAATACGAGCTATGATGTCCAGATTCATTGAATCTAAGAGATGTCTAGATTCAATGAATAATCTAGGGTGAATATATATATTATATATATAAATTTGTATATATATATAATATAAGAGATATTTGTAAGATTTAATTTATAAGGATAAATTAAATTTCTATCACTTTTGAATTTGAATTTAAATGGATATGATCTATTTGAATTTGAAATTCAAATTGATAAGATATCTCAAATTTGATTTATGAGAATAAATCAAATATATAATTCTGTCTTATCTTTATTTTAAATTAAATAAATAGGTGAATTAAATCTGTGGGACAGATTTAATATAAACCATATTTATTTAATTAGTTTCTTATTAAATTATGCAATATATGATATTGTATTAATTTCAGAATTAATATAAGATTAATTCTGAAGCCCGGCCTAATTAGAAGCCCGATAGCATCCTATATATTTGACATTAGGAGCTAGAGTTCTACACACAACATAACTCACAAGAGAAAAGGGGGTAGGAGAGTGCAAAAGGTTTGCAGATAAGAAACTGCCGGAATAGAGACGGTGAGGACGGAATCTTGAGAAAACCCTAGAGGGACAAGAGGCGCTAGAACGTCGTTCGTGGTTGGAACGCTATTCGTGTGGATACCGGTAGAGGAAGCCGATCTGGGTTGTCGACTTCTTGCAATCGAGAAAAGAAACCAGACACGAAGACAGGTCGCGACCTATTGACACTGAGGTTGCGACCATACGGGCATGTGAACGTCAGAAATCCGAAAAGAGGATACCGGTCGCGACGTGAAGCCGAAGAGGTCGCGACTACAAACTCCAGAGACGTCCGGTCGCGACGAGAAGATTAGGAGGTCGCGACTAACAACTCCAGAGGCGACAGGTCGCGACTGGAAGCTGAGTAGGTCGCGACTAAAAGTTCCAGAGGCGAGGAGTCGCGACTAGTGGATACAGAGGTCGCGACTAAAGCTCGAATACCGAAGGTAACACTTTTTTCTCCTTGACTTAAACACATTCGGTAGATCCTGGCTGGAATGGAATTTTTTTTTAAAGTTAATTTCCGCTGCGTGTCTTCCAATTCCCTTCAGTTATGGCTATGTTGAATTGTGTTGTATATGTGTATATAATTGAAGTTCTGTTTATATGATTACCCTAGTCAATTGATATTTCATATGTTACATGGAGGCATACACATTACATAACACTTTCACAAACAAGCACAAGTATTTACATTGATGTATACACTATTTAGTACCGTTTGAAAATTTCACCCATATCTTTTTCCAAACATAACATGATACTGTTTTGGAGAAGATAAAGTTTAAAAAAGTGAAGTATGACAAACCACCATTAAGTTTTGTCTTAATTATATGGATCTCCACTCTATTTTGAAAACCCATATAGACCTCCCTTAAAATCAAAATACATGTTATACTGACCTTATTTGTACATTTAAAATTATATTTCTATTTATTCAAACTATTAGTTGACGGTTAAGTTTGACTTTTAATTTTTTTTACCAAAATGGCCCTCTTTATCATACAAATTAATTAAACATCTGTACTTCCAAAAAATTTATACAACCATAGAAAATAATTTTAATGCACGAATTTTCAAAATTTTTAATATATTATAAAATTTATTGATTTTGAATCTAATGTAAAATTTTTTAATTTTAATTTTTCATCATATTTTTAAATTTATTTATTTTATTTTTTAAATGGTTAAAAATTTATATCAAACACATTTTTATTCACTATATAGTGTGTGTTTAGAAAAACACAAAATAAAGATTTTAAAAGGACTTTTAGTCCAACCCTTGGTTTAATTTTTTTTTAAAACAAATAACCGTATTTGTCCAAAAGGGTTTTTGAACAAAACCATGATTTAAAATTAAGGTTTTGGATAAGCTACTCAGACTAATTTCTGGAACAGTAAAAGAGTTTATAAACCACCCAATTACTATTTTACTTTTTTTTTTTTTTTAAATTCTTTCTTTTCTCTCTTCTCTGTCATATTTTTAATAAAATTATATATTTTTTGATAATTTTCTAATTACAAAATTTCTTCTGGTAATAACTATCCAAACACTCATTTATTCATAATCACTTTTTTTTTCCATAAGCTATTTTCTAAAAGCTGTTCAAAAGCCAATTTTTTTTATAAGTACTTTTTCAAACCTTATCCAAACATGCCCATAGTATACAAGATGTAAGGTTGAGAGATTATGTAAGATGTTTAAATTTATAATTTAAAATCTTTAGACACAATTTTTCTACAAACATTTTTAAACACATTTACATTTAATTAAGTATATATTTATTCAAAAAATTAATTAAATTTCCAATCAAGTTTTTGATATTTATGTTAACTAAATTAGACTAAAAAACATTAAGCAAATAACTATTTGCAAAAATAAGAAAAGAAAAATTAAAGAAAAAAAAGAAATAAATATATTTTAATATAAATTTTATGGATTTATTAAAATGGGTTAAAATAGTAAAAAAATTTATATTAGTATAAATTTTAATTAAAAATTATGTTTTTAAAATCTTTTGAAAATTTTCCTAACACTTTTAATAAATTGGATTGAACTATATATTTTTAAAATAAAAGAGAGATATGTGTAATTAAATTATAGTTGAAGGGTAGTTAATGTATTTTATTTAAAAGATAACAGTAAAATAGGTAAGGGGTTCATGATAAAAAAATATAATATTAGAGAGATTAAATTTAAATTTTCAAATATCAAAAGTTTATATTATATATAATTGATCTAAAGTTTAAGATAATTTTTTATAATTTCGCCAAATAATTGAAAAAAATATTGAAACTTTCGGAATCACGTTTCCCTCGACAATTTCGACGAGGCGCCAAAAGTTTCCCGCAAAACTCTGCGCGCGACTATATTCAAAGTAAAAATGCAAAATGAGCTCGCATTCCCGCCCATGCCATCGCCTCATCTATGTTATTCATTTTATTCAATTCTCGACTCACTCTTTCAAAGCGCAGATCTTCTTCTCCATTCTGCCAAGGGAATTTCAGGAAAATGGATATGTCAGAGATAGCCAAGAAGCTCGGACTATCAGATTCCAAACTCGCTGTGCGTAAAGCGTTGGAACTCCGGCGCTTATGCGATGTTCAATTCGATTCCTCTGTCATTGGAGTTGTAAGCTCAGTCTCATTGAATCTCTGGGTTTCGGATTATGCATTCCAGATGCTGACTATTTAGCTTGTTAATTTTTATCTGTAGGGTGAAGTTTGTAAAGCTATAATTTGCTTGGAAATTGCCGCCACTAGGTAATTTTGCCGTTGCTTACAGTTTTTGGCCAAATTTCCGTTGTTTAGTTGAGTTCCTTCAATGGGTTCTTTTGATTATACCATTTAGCTTCTTTTTTTTTGGTGCAGGATGGGAATCTTGTTTGATCGATCGAGTGCATTCAGGCTAAGTGGAATGTCAGAAAAGGCATATATCAGATCGTACAATTTGTTGCACAATGGTCTTGGAGTCAAGTTGGTTTTTTCTCTATTCTCTTGAGATTTTCCTTCTGTTTAATTATCAATGGTATGGTTTGTGCTATATCTGAGTGTAAGTTTTACTGAATTGTTAAATCATTTCGTGCTACAGGACGAAGCTTGATGTCAGAGAATTAGCTATTCAATTTGGGTGTGTCAGAATTATTTCATATGTTCGAGATGGTTTGAATTTGTATGTTCAAATTTTCGTCTTGCTCTTTCTCCATTTCCTGTATATGGTGCAATACCTGCAAGATGCTTGACAAAATGTTTCTTAGGGAATTATAATTATCTCTGTTTCTGTTTGATTGTGCATCTATTGCTAGGGGAATTTGAGTCGTCTTATTTTGTTTGTATTCTTTTCAGTTATAAGGAACGTTTTCTGTCATCATTGCCCGCTTCTCGACGTGCAAGTGCTGACTTCACTCGTCCTGTATTCACTGCTGTTGCTTTTTATTTATGTGCGAAGAAACACAAGGTACCAACATTTCCCATATCCTAAGATAGGATATGAACTGTTCCTCTGTGGCTTAATCAGTTATTAAATGTCTATTTTGCAGCTCAAAGTAGACAAGCTTAAGTTAATCGAACAATGTGGGACGTCTGAATCTGAATTTTCCAGTGTAAGTGCCATTAACTTTGGTATCTGGAATTAATATGAAGGTTCCAGTTTGATGGTAGCTCTCTTAAACTGATTCTGAGTGTCTACTGCAGGTTTCTGCTTCCATGAAGGATTTATGCCATGACATTTTTGGAGTTGCCAAAGAAAAGAAGGATCCGAGAGAAGTGAAAACAAATCGAGGTATTTTCCCACTGTGCCATTAATTTTACCACATCAATTGAGCGCCAAATGGTGATTGAAGTAATCTATTTTCTGCTCCTTCCCCCATTAAAGGAACTAAAACTAAAATTATTGTTCAGATTTATTGGATGCGTTGCCAGAAAAAAGGAGAACTGAAGATGGTGGTTATTCGTCTGATGAAGGACCAAATGTACTAATCACATCCATCTTTACTTATACCCTTTTTACCCTAGTATAGTCTAATCTGGTCTATTCTACCCTCAGTGAGGCACTCCTATGCTAAATCATGTGTCCACTACTTTTTAATGCTGTCTTCCACCCCATGATGATTGATATAATTAAAATATTCTCATAGATCAAATTGATTGTTTATTCTTTATCTTGTTTCTGTTTTGCTATATGCTTTTCAAGTGAAATGGGTAGTTACTATATTGAGCTCCATTAAAGATCAATCCAAGATAGAATTAATTTGTTTTATCTCTAAGTTGATCTATAACAATATTAGCATGTACTAAGCGACCAACTGGGATGACTAACTCAAGTATGATTATCATGAACCTACAATATTGCCATGCAGTTATAGGTTCAGTGTGGTTAACATTAACAATTCATATTCTGCTGCAAGTTTTCATTATTTTTGATATAGAGGACTATGAATAATTACTCTTTCTAGTTTCTACATGATAAACCAACTTGGCTAGTCTGTAAGGTCATGCTTTATATATGTAATTGCAGTTTCTCATGGCAAGGCCTTCATTCTATTAGGCAAAGGCTTCATTTTTAACTGATTCATCATCATATTAGGTAATGAGATAATTGTGTGAAACGTGGACACCAGAAAATGCAGTTGCATATGCAAATATGAAATGAGACCCCAATCCATCTTGGTTTCTGTTTATGAAGTGATGACAGTGTTACAGTCAAATGTAAAACCTTCATTCTCAGCCATTTTGTCAATCTGTAGCATTTTAGCTATTTACCATGCAATACTGTCATGTATACTTAGACACACTTTCAGAAGTAATTGGTCCAATTGCATGGAAAACAATCTCTTCCATTATGCTGTGAAAACTTTCTTTTTTTAATTCGCCTATTTGCTGTATTTTCCAGCTTTCAAGTTATAAGAAACGGAAACAAATGGAAAAACATGAATATGAGAAGTGGAAGTCTTCAGTGCTTGCATCCAATTCCAAGGATCGAAACAAAGCAGAAGGTACAGACGCATTTTGAGCTAGCTTTTTTCGGTACCAAATTTAGTTGTACTCTTTCAAATGTTAAAACTTAGCTTTGCAGAACTCTCAATAGATCGAGTACCGTATATCATGAGATTTTTGGTTAATTCTTTGTCTGTTACAAATAATAAATAGATATTGTTTATAAATATCTCAATTAGTATTTGTTTATTATTGAGTCAATATTAGCTAGAGTGTAATCAGTTATTTTCTGATTTATTTTTTATTATTTAATATCTTTTTTTATATTATAAATAAGGTAAAAGTAAATAGAGATAATCAGAGTAGACTTTTAGATTCATTATAACTTTAAGAGGATCTCTCTAGATTTTATTAGTTATATGAGTTTAAGATACTTAATCATTTTTTACCAAAGATTTTTCTTTCCTTCCCCTAGTTCCTCGCAAGCGATGCAGACAGACTCGTCTCAATTTTACCAGGAAAGTTCCTGAGACTGAAAAGGTGGAGGCTGTGTTAGATGCATTGGACTCATTTTCATAGAAAAGGAGCTTGATTAGATTTGATGCTTCATAGAATGACAAGAGCTTGATGAAGATGGAATTTCTGAGACTCGTCTCTGTAGAAATTTTGTGATACATGTAAATATATTGAAAGGTAAAGTCTTCATCTTTCTAATTCTAGTCTCTTCATGTGAACACAAAATAAGCTTCCTCGTTTTATCGGGGGAAAATTTTGAGCTTATCTGAAGACAAGTTAAAGTTGCAGTTACTTTTGTTTTTCTTTTGCTTTTTGTTTTTATTTTTTTGAAAAGAAGTTGCAGTTAATTAGAATGCCATAAAAAGTTCCAATTTGATGGAAATGATTCCTTTTTACTTTGGAAATGATGATAAAATATTAGGTTGTGATAGATTTTAAAATATTCCTTTGATAATAGTTTTGACTTGAAAGTTAGGGGTTAATTTTAATTTTAAATATAAGATATAAATTTATTTTATATTATATATATCTCTTTATTATAAATTATTTTCTTAACTTATATAATAATAATTTAACATTATACATAGATATTTTATAGATATTAGGTTATATTTATTATAATCAATTAATTAATTTATATTTTTAATTTGTTCATATCAAATATTAATTTAGTTCTTATGTTAAGAATTAAACAAGTTCTTGTTATGAATGTTACAACATACTTAACATTTATTTCCCCATTATTTTTTTGCTTCATGCACTAAGGTGTCTAAAATCTGTAAAAAAGGTTGATTGGTGAGTTGTTATATTTTTAAATATTTTTTCTTATTACATTTAATTGAAGTTATTTAGGGTAATTTTTAAATTAAGGTGATGAAAATCAAACGGGTTATTGTATTGATTGAAACATTGATTTAAGAGTTATTAATCCAAATTAGGATCAATTTTAAATCAAATTGGTCATAATTAAAATATACAGAAATATTTATATTTGACTATAAAAAAATATTTACAATAGGCTTCCAATTAAACTCTACAAAAAAATTAACAAACAAAATATTAGTAGCAAAATATCTATGTATCTTAAAAAAGATGTTGCCAATTATTGTTCATAGAGCCAAGTCCATTGATAAGCTCCTCTCTACTGTTCACTATTCATAAAGCTGATTACTGTTCATAAATTTGATGGACAATATACTAGCTCCATTTTGGACTTGGTGCTTAGAATTTGAATTCCAAATTTGAGACTCCCCTCCATCTCCTCCAATATTTCATCTTTCTTTCTCTCTCCATTTGAAAGTCTATCTCTTTTTATCCCTCACGAAACTTTTTTTTTCTCCCTGTTCTCTCTTTCCCACTCCTTTGATTGATTAATTCTCAAGGCACACCTGTCCTTTCCTTCATTTTTTTTCTTCTTTTCACTCTTCCCATTTTAGATCATATTTCTTCCATGGTTTTGTTGGATGGTTGGTGTTAAATGGGGACAACATTCATAGGCAACAAGGTGGTAGCAACATATGTGTTTGAAAAACTTCGCTCTTCATTTATTCTTCAACGCTCGCTTCTCCCATGCACGATCTCCTCTCCATCATGTTTTCTTTATTTAAGTTGTTTGATTTGTTTTTATTTATTCTTAACATTTCATAGGTGTTAGCCTTTTTCTACCTTCTGTGTCATTGTCGTTGAGGTCTTCTTTTTCCTCCTCTGTTTTGTACATTGCCGTTGTGTTGTGGGTCTGGGTAAAGCTTCATTGTCTTCTTTGAACAACCTGCACGTCATTGTTTACCCAGGTATGGTTTCTCTTGAAAATCCCATTCTTTAAAGATCTGATTTGGGTTTCTAATTTTCGTTTCCCCCTATATTCATATTTACCATATCTTCCTCTTGTCGTCTTTTTTCCCTTTCCTTCTCTTCTCTCAGTACCTCTGTTTTTCTATTTGGAGAAATATGGTGTCACTTTCTTCATACAAGCACATAATGATTTTTGTAAAATTCACTTTTTAATTCCAAAGGATTAATTATTTAAAACATTTAATTGATTAATATGGTAGAAAAAGGAGAATAGTTAATCAAATTGGACTACCATAGACCCATAGTAGAAAATAGTTTGCTAACCAGTCAAAATCTAACAATGGTAATTTTTTTTAATAAATAATAAAAAAGCTACCGTGGTTATAATAGAGAATCCTTATGTGTAGAAACTGCTAACCTTGATAAAATAGACAAAACTCATTACTAATAAAGGCTATCACGGTTAAAAAAAAAAATTAACTCACCCAAAAAGGTTAACGGTTGAAAAAAAAAGCTTTACTTACAAACAAGAAGATATCATGGCTAGAAAAAGGATATAACTCATTTACAAAGATGTATCCATGATAGAAATAAAACAACCATATTTTGAAGGTATATTTTGGATATTTAAAGTTCAACTAAAATTCTTTCACATGCAAATCTTGTTAGGGGAAAAAAAAAACCCTCTAACATTGTTATAGAATATAATCAAACCCCTGATAAACAACAAAGCAAAACAACTGGGTCTTGGGCGATCAAACTCTATAATATAATATACCACAAGCTCATCATACACCAATAATTCTATAATCCATTTATAAAACTTTAACCAAAAGTATCATAAACCACAATATAGAACATAGTCTCATGCAAACTTAGACCTCTAGCCCCTATCAACATTCAATCTAGTTGATTTCATCATCGTAATCCAAAATTATCTGAGTTAAATAAAATAGTCAAAAGATGTGATGTGTCGTAAGATGACAATATATAACATTGTAACACAAAAATAAATGATAGATGTGCTATAAGAATAATAGTAGCCTAAACCTCTAACACATTACCTTAAGACGAATCTTTAGAGCTTTTATTTGAAAAATGTTAATAACCATATGTTGAGACAAACACTTTAGTAACCAATAATTAAACTCATCATTAAACCAATATATACTTGTAAGATGTCAGGTGGGAATGTTATCAAAATACATGTAACATCAATAACATATTAAAATCTCAATATCACAATTCAATTAGCATTAAAACCCTATTTCCTTTTATTAATCCAATTGAACTGCCTTATTCCCGCCGATTAAACCCATGAGCTAGTGTATCAATCCATACTGGCTACTCAATGAGCTCACTAGTCATGTATGTGGTATGAACTGGCCAAAGTTCATAGAACTCATGACTAGACCATGGGTTCTCCCATGACAAACCAGTGGGGGTATTGTAGACACTTGACAAACAAGTAGGATAAAAGAAGAGTCAACCACAATGCATAAATTGAGGCTTTACCACATGGAAAATGAAATAACTCCAACATCAACCATCCCAATCATCAATATTAATCACGTCACATAATTCTCAAAATAATCGCATCATAATTATGCTAGTAAAGATCTCAAAATCACAATATTTAATATCATATATCTCAATAGAGTTTTCTCAAAATAACAACTTTATCTTTTCAAACACATAATAGTGCATTTTCCCAACTTATTCCATACTATTCTCAAATTCATGAATCAAGTCCAACAAGGAAAAGTTCAATAAAAATAACCCATAATGCTCTTAATATACTCATTTCAAAATTTTATTCAAATTCACATTTTAAAATATGCACAAACATCATATTAGCATACATAATAACTAAAAAATGATTACCTCTCAACAAAGCTATATAGAGTACGATAAAATGAGGAGCCTTGTGCTTAGGCCGCAATTCAATAATCAATCTACATAATTAATAGGGTAAAGGTGCATCCAATATGCCGCCGAACTAATTTTGGAGGTGTAATCAACACATTAAAATATTTAAATTAATACAATTTTTTTCTTTCACTAATAGAAACACAAACTTCCATATGATCCATACAACATAAGCTTTTTATTTCGACCAATAATTATTTGAAAGGCCACATGTGTAATGTTGCTTTAAAAAAATATACTAAATAAACCATGAAGTTTCTCAATATTCACATATGAATTCTTTATGATGTCAATTAACATTGCAACGAGCTACATGATCATTACATAAGCAACCTCTAACTTGCATGGTGCTGAGGCAATCACAATATATGAAATCATTTTGCTTAATCATATAAGGGTAACGATAATATTCATGGTGTGAGGCATTCCTAATGCAAGGAGTTAAGAGCTCATCCTCATTCATCATTGCATTTATGGCACATCCTTCATACATCATACATCATACATCATATCCCTATTAAAGGGAGCCTCTCTACTTGGTTCATCCAGTTAATATAATAGTGGCATACCTTTAGCTACTATGGTAATGACACTTCCCATTGTCGTGACATACCTCTAGCTACTATAGCATTCATTGCACATCCTTCATGTATCATATCTTTATTAGAGGGAGCATCTGTACCTAGTTCATCTAGTTACTATAATAGTGACATACCTTTAGCTGCTATGGTAATAACACTTACCATTGTAGTTACCATTGTAGTGACACTTATTTGTAGGAATAATATCGCTTAAATTCCTCATTGGCTTGAGTACTATAATCACATACCTCAAAGATATCATAGGTACACTATATAGCCCCAAATATTTTTGAGTATTTAAATATCATTGAAAACATATTATCTCGCTATACTAGTTCTCAGTACAACCATCATATGTAACATCTTATATTTCTTTTTATCTTTATCCCCAAGGAATTCATTATAATTGGCTATCTCTTACTCTCTTACTTTTAGTACTTTTGACCGTTATTTATTCGTATAGTCATACATTTGTCATCACAAATTGACCACACTACTTATTATACATAAATCATTCACACATTTCTACTAAGCAGGTATCAAGGTCAAGCATCTAGCTTATTGTTAGCTTTCTCATTCTAACTCTAGTTAGAAAGCCTCTAATGTAATGTTCTTAATGTTAAGGGCTTTAACCTTCTTGTCTAGTCCTCATAATCATGTACACCAAAAACTTACAGATCTAGGCTATATCATAGGTTTATACATTGGCTTATCCAAGAGGGTCTCTACTCATATCAGGTTATTATTCCTGTATCTAAGATAACTTCACAACTATTATCGTGTTGCCTTATTCTTATCGGGGCCATATTAACTACATAAAACTTAGGTTTTCACTCTGTTCTCATACTCCTACTTGGCTTTACTTAACTCCAACCATTGACTTCTGGCGAGGGAGTCTCTTAATTTTAAGGTGGTGATATTTTCGTAAATAAATTTTATCTTAAAATAATTTACATGACGATTTTTATAAAATTGCTGTGAATTTTTTTTAACAGCGGTTATATAAAAAATAGCCGTTAAAAGTAACTCAGGTAGAGTAAAAATATTAAAAGTAAAGATTTTTAACTAGTGTTTTCAAAAAAATTGGCGTTAAAAGTGTTATTCATTTCCCACTTACTCTATAAAAGTTGTAAGTGTCTTAGCCTATATACCTAGTATATGGCAGCTACTATACATTTTTGTATTATAGACATCTTAGAGCTATGCATAGGTGGGGGCCAAACTTAACCTTCATTTCCCAGTTATTATAAAGAAAGCAAAGACATCACGACAAAACCATTTATTGCAACATAAGAGAGAGATAGAGTGACATCATCTTGCTTTTTGTATTATACCCAAGTTTGTTTAATGATGGTTTGTCGACAAAACTATTTATTGCAACATAAGAGAGAGAGAGAGCAGCTTGCTTTTTGTATTATACCTAAGTTTGTTTAATGAGGGTTTGTCTAGTAATGATAGTGCATAGGAATAAGATATGGGAGGATATATAGAGAGAGAGAGAGCAGCTTGCTTTCGCTTTTTACAGTTTAATAGATAAGAGAGAATGACTTTTGAAATTATAGACAGGTACTGAAAAAGTAATGAAGGTTGGTGACTTTTAATAGTGGTTTTATGAAAAACAACCGTTAAAAGTGATTATAAAGTGATTAGAGTAGAATTTTAATTGCGATTTTTCATAAAATTATCATTAAAAGTCCCCCAAAAATTTAAAACGATGACCTGATTAAAGTTTCACTTTCACTTTTTCATAGCCGTTTGAGATCCCGTTCCTTTGTCCCACCACGCCAAACTTGCATGAAGGCCATTTTTCAATGTTTTTCTCATATTTTTAGTGCATATCTCTATCGTTCTACATGTCATCCTCTATCGTAAAAGCCATAAGTCACTGTTTAATTTCATCATTTACTCATTTTTCTAACTTTTTCAGTTGTTTGTTGTTTATAAACTGTAATACATCATATGTGTTATCATCCTTGTATTAAAGACTTATAAATTTTCTTTTCTATTCGCTATCTTTCTCTTAACTCCTTTAACCTTGCACTTGTTTGAATCTCTTCACCATCTTGTCAAAAGGAATTTGAAGATCTTTAATAGCAAAAGCTTTCTAGATCTTCAACTTTTTTACCAGATCTACAACTTATTCTCTAGATTTGGTCCAATACTTTTAGTAAAGCTGACTGTGGTGGTTAACAGTGGGTGTTAGTAGATGGATATTATTGGAAAGAGTTCGAAGAGCTTTAATAGAAGAAGCCTTGGATCTTCAGTTTCTTCACTCAATCTTTGACTTATTCTCTCAAGATCTGGTATGGTGCTTTTGATAAGTGTGGTCGAGGTGACTGATGGTGGGTGTAGATTGAGAAAAATTAAAAACAATTCTAGCTTTCCAAGATATTTTTACCTAGAACCGTCGTGGAAAGAAAGTAATTAATACTGCTAATTGTTTTACCTTTCACGGTAGTTTTTGCATAAAATCACCTTGAAAGGTTACCTTTAATGGCTGTTACAAAACTGCCGTTAAAAGATATATTTATAACAGCGGTATAATTCAAGTCTTCCCAAAACTGCCGTAAAAAGTCACTTTTAACCCCTGTTAAAAGCATTTTTTCTAGTAGTTTACCTATACTTTCCTATGAGAATATTTTCTCTTAGTCTCTTTTAATCTTTGATTTACTAAGGACCTACTTTGTCTCTTAATATTCCTTAGTACTCATTTTCCCTTATAAGGAACAAGAGCAATTCAACTAGATCTATCACCTCCATCTCATAACCTTATTTAGACTACATATGAGTAACCCATTACTTACTTGGATATGGGCTTTACTTGAACCATGCATTACTTAAACATTTTCTCTGATACAAAAAATAAAATGTCTATCATTTTAATCCTTTTAGTACGCATCTGAAAGCGTAATGGTTTATACGATTTGTTAATTAAAGCTCATATAATAAAATTTTGCATTTAGCCCTTGGGTTACTATTTATTTAGTAAATTATAGTTTTCTATTCTAATTTTAAAAAATTATAATTAATTATAGAAAAATCATATGGAGGTGGTTCAAGTCTCTATTTAAAGATCTTTGAATGCGCTTTATAGGAAAAATACACATTAGACCATTACTTAATTGAATACTCCCAATTTTAGTATACATATCCAATGAAGGGAATTGGAAGACACGCAGCGGAAATTAACTTTAAAATTTTTTCCATTCCCAGCCAGGATCTACCGAATGTGTTTAAGTCAAGGAGAAAGAAGTGTTACCTTCGGTTTCGAGCTTTGGTCGCTACCTCAGTGTCCACTAGTCGCGACTCCTCGCCTCTGGAACTTTCAGTCGCGACCTCCTCAGCTTTTAGTCGCGACCTCCTCTGCTTCTAGTCGCGATCTGTCGCCTCTGGAGTTGTTAGTCGCGACCTCTTCTGCCTCTAGTCGCGACCGGACGTCTCTGGAGTTTGTAGTCGCGACGTATTCAGCTTCACGTCGCGACCTGTCTCCTCTTTTCGGATTTCTGGCGTTCAGATGCCCGTATGGTCGCGACCTCAGGGTGTTCTGGTCGCGACCTTGCTTCGTGTCTGGTCGTATCGTAGAAGTCGACAGCTCAGATCGGCTTCCTCTACCGGTATCCACACGAACAGCGTTCCAATCGCGAATGACGTGCTAGCACCTCTTGTCCCTCTAAGGCTTTCTAGAGATTCCGTCCTCACCGTCTCTATCTCGGCAGTTTCTTATGTGCAAACCTTTTGCACTCTCCCTGCCCCCTCTTCTCACGTCTGAATGTGTGTGTAGAGATCTATCTTGTGTGTGGAACCCTAGCTCCTGATGTCAAATATATAGGAAGCTATCGGGCTTCTAATAGGGCCGGGCTTCAGAATTAATCTTATATTAATTCTGAATTAATACAATATCATATATTGCATAATTTAATAAGAAACTGATTAAATAAATATGGTTTATATTAAATCCGTCCCACAGATTTAATTCACCTATTTATTTAATGTAAAATAAAGATAAGATAGAATTATATTTGATTTATTCTCATAAATCAAATTTGAGATATCTTATCAATTTGAATTTCAAATTCAAATAGATCATATCCATTTAAATTCAAATTCAAAAATGATAGAGATTTAATTTATCCTTATAAATTAAATCTTACAAATATCTCTTATATTATTTATATAATATATATATAAACTAATTTATATATATATATAAAATATATATCCACCCTAGATTATTCATTGAATTTAGACATCTCTTAGATTCAATGAATCTGGACATCATAGCTCGCATTGGGCTGTTTTGTGTGCGACCCTGTAGGCCCATATGAAGTTGGCAGTGGCCCAGTTACTATACTGACCCACAAGTCGTAAGCGGTCTCTAGCAAGGCATTACGACTACCCAAAACATATGAGGATCGATAAACGATGTAACCTTTCATACAACCATATCACGTCCCTTTTGTCACACGATATTTCGGTCAAGGATGAGGCATGGTGAACGTCATCCTCCTGTTCCTGACCGTTACTTTCTCGATCCCTGAGTAGTCTGAATATAGAAATGGAACTACCCTTCCATTCCAGTATGGCCATACATTTCTCAGACTCACTCATCGAGGGGCCCAGTAATATCTCTCTACGAATGTGAGGGACAAATTCCATCTTGACCGTTCACATTCCTCCGCATGAAAAACCACTAAGCCCGAGCATAGCCTTTATGATCACTCGGTCAAAAGTGACTTTTGACTAGGTCAAAGCTGAGCGTTTGTCATGTAGGAATCCATGATAATCTCAGGTCAAAGGGCATAGTGACATGGCTTGTATATGAGAGAAGCTTATGACTTGACCCATGCAGCTCTCTCATTGCGGGTCGGTCCAACACCCTGTACTCTTACATGTGCTTATGACTTTGATTTATATCTCTATATATCTTCAAAGTCATACTGGTCTTATTTCATCTCTGCTCCCACATAGATGACCGACCAGGGACATTTAGGATAAGATCACGAGTTATCCAAGGATTGTCATCATAGTAAACATGCAAATAATATGATAACTTTATTAAGAAATTCATAAATCAACAATGTTCATAAGATAATGATTGGCCCCTAGGGCACAATCTCCAACATCCAATTGGTACATTCTACCTATAAATTGAAAGCTTAAGATGCTTACTTTAAGCATGCTGAATTTCATGGGCAAATTCATCCATTTGCCCTGTCAGATTACAACCACAAGTTAGCTAGTCCATAACTAATATTTCAAACTCTAACAAGTCACTCATCAAATTAACTTGGACTAGTCAGGCATATAATCATACAATCCTATTCTCATTCTTTCTCATACCCATATACATATGCCATAAATGTCATACATAATTTCATTATATAATTGGCATACTAACATATACAATCACATACTTGGAGAATCAATACATAATATAATGATATATAAAATGATCTAATTCTCTACATCATTCTTCTCACTCTATCTCATGTATTCTTCCTCCATGTTCATTTACGTATTATTGTTGGATAAGAGAGGGGGAGATTCGGGAGAGTCTTAGTAACAAATATACCACTCAAACATACATGGTATGGCTTAGCATTTAACACATGCTTAAAATTTATTAACTTTCTTAACATCAAGATATGTTAAACATTATCATGCATTAATTGTAAAATGCATAGGCCTATGACATGCTTCAAACATAATAACATGTACTAATGTATGATTTCACATAATCACATAAACATGCAAACATGCCAATTCATGCAAGTATAACCAAGCATATAAGAGAAAGGTCAAATTTGCTACCTCTTGCTTCAATGCTCTTTCTCTTGCTCCCTTTTTCTTCCAACCTTAACTTTACTTAATCAACCTTTCCAACTCATTATCTTTGACATCATATGGCCCTAAGTAAACATCACATAACAATTGCTAATTCATTATGGCCATTCCACTAGCATCTCTTTCTTCTTAAACATGTTCTCCTTTAACGTACATTTTCACTTTCTTATTCTTGGCCTCTAAAATTATTTTCTTCGCTATTCCTCACACATCTTTTCATGAGGAATCAATATATGATCTTATATTTAGCAAAATCAAATTCCTTCCTCTCTTAACTAGCCTAGACTGAGACAATGCAAAGTTACGGTAAAACTCATTTTTATTTTTAATGCTTCCAAAGCAACTTTCTCATCTTTACCCTACACAATTTTTTATTTTAAAATCATTAGAAGCATCAACATCATCAAATTCCATCTCTAGAATAAAAATCCTAGCTTGGCCAAGACATGCTCTAGGGTTAGGCATTCTTGAAATTCTTCTAATTTTCCTGCAATAACACTTGATTCATACACTCTTTTATTCTTTAAATATTATCCTAACTTCAATTCATTCTTCCTTCATGCTCATGAATTTAAGCCAGCCATATAATTTAGGGTTTCAAATTCTCAAACTTGCCAATTCATAAAATCAAGCTATCTAACATCAAATTAACCACTTAAATCATAACTTACCTAAGTTTAGAGCTTGATTGGGGCAATATTACTTCTCTTCCTTCCCTCCTCTTGCTCTTTTCCTCTCTTTATCTTGGAAAAACTTCAAAATTTCATCCTCCTCTTGCTTGGCCGAAAATCTCTTCTAATTGGGAGGGGAAGTGCTAATAATAATGGTTGGAAATTAAACTATATCGAAATGTTATTTGGAGTCCACAAATTGCCTTCAAAGTTACTCCAAGGTCCACATGCCACTTGCCTATTGGTCCACATGCCTTAACTAAATTGGAATGTTATTTGAAATCCATTAACTAAATTTAATAAAAGTTTCAAGTCCATAATAATATTTTATTCATTAAATTTTATCACATGGCTTCTTGAAATTTCCAATTAATGGGAGAGGTTCCATTTGGAGCCATTTAGAGAGAAAGAGGGAAAGGAATAGCTTGTTGAACAATTGTTTTTTTGAGTTTGCAAAAATTGTACTTTATAGGGTAAATTTCCCAAATTCTGTCATTCAATTGACTCAGGTTTTTGTCACTTTAGTCATATCATACTTTAATTCATTCTCTCTCCAAATTAATGTCTTCACATGGCACACTTAGTGAAGCATAATTCAAATTGAAATTGTCTTCCTTGTACATAAAGTAATACTTTAATTCCACTAAATATTTTTTGATAATTCCTTCCTCATAAATTTTGTCCCTGCTTCAAAATTCCTTCTTATTATAGGAACATTTTCTAATTTTTCTCAAGTCAAAACTTGGCTTGTAGGCACTTTTTCTTGAATTTCTAGGAAATTGCCCCTTTTGACATAAATAGGCTTTGGATATTTTTAAATCCAACATTCTCATCTTTTGGGAACCAAACCATTTTTATAAATTCATATTAATCCTTAAATAATTAATTCCTTTTTTTATCCAATTATTTGAGGCCTCCTTATATTTCAAATAATTGGATTTGACTAAATATCTCTAAATTAACCAAAATTTCTAAAAATCCCACAAAATTCACTCTTGGGGTATTTTCATTATTTTCAACCTCAAGTGGGCCTTAATAAATCATTTCCTATTTTCTGGAGTTTTGGTCACATTATCCATAATTACCTCTATTTGCTCGAAACTTTTTAAAATTACAATTTTGCCCTTACTCAGGTTTAACCTAAGAAATCATCACATTCTTGGCCCTTGAGATTTCACTAGAGTCTCAAACTTTATTTATACCTCAACCCCTAGAAAATTCTCAATTTATAGTTTAATCCTTGAAAACCATTTAAACTTCCCATCCCATTTAATTAAACTAAAATCTTGAACACACAGCCTCCTTGAGAGATTGACTAAGGGTTAGGCCACGATATTGTAGAGCTTAGTTGGGATATTCATTTGAAGTTGGGAAGTAGCTATATTGGAACCTTATACACTCAAATTTAGTATTTTTCTAGCTATGTTATGAAATATTATGTTGTTAATATATGCTACTTTGTGTTAATAACTAATTAAATAGCATGTATACACTTGTCATTGCATTCATTCATTCCATGTGGCTATTCTCCAACATTACAACCCTAAATGACCCCTTGATTCATGAATCCTTGTGCTTATAAGTGGTGTAGATATTAGAATTTTTACAAGCCTATGGTAGGGCTAGCCTAGGTGGCTTGGAGTGAAACAATCCTTCAATATGAGATAAGAGAAACACTTGATTCCCTGTGAAGGCACTCCCATGTTTCATTCCTATAGTATTGGTTTATTTTTTATTATTTTTTATTGATTCATGAGAAGACTTGTGTTGACTTGAAGATGGTACTTGGTTGGGATATTGCTTTCATACCTTGAGATTGTTTGGTTTGCCTATGTCCATTAATGCTAATCATGGTTTTTCTTATGTTTAATTTTTTGCTCTAGAGTGCAGAAGTCTAAGTGAGGGGGAATTTGATGTATCCCTATTTTATCGTGCTATTTCAAATTCTATTTAGGAATTTTAGCATGTTTATTGGGCTTCAAAAGCTTGATTTGTGATTAGTTGGGATTAAGAGAGATTGCATGGAATTGAGCTTAAAAAAGGCAAAATTGTCATATTTATTAGAGTGAGTAGATAATTTGTTCCTCTTCCACAATTGATGATGGAAGAGCTTAGGGCTACTATAGGGAAGCTTCTACCTATTGAATTCCTTTCTCTTTATCTTTCTAGCCACTTCTAGGTCTAGAGTAGTTAATGTATGTTAAATTGCTTATAATTGATGGCATTTGTATTGCTAAGGGTTCAATCTTGTTATTTCTTGGATCTAAGAGTTGTAATTGATATTTGTTCTTATTAATTTCAATTCCCCTTCAATTGTCTTGGTATAGCTCTTGAATTGGAATTGTTACAAATATCTAGTGGAATTCAAAGGATCTCTTTGATGTTAGATCAAATGGTGTTGATTGCAGACTCTTATTTCCTAATAACTAACTATTCTTAATAAACCTAATTGGATTCAATTGACATACAAGGGTCCTTGGCATGAGTTAATTCATCTAGGCTAGGGTCAGGGGTCTTGTAGTGGTCTTAAGTGTCAGCTAGCTCCCAAAACATCTTTAGAAGTGAGGAAGCTAAAGTCATTATAGAGGAGGAATGTCTATCTTATTGTGTATTCTTGTGTTACATTCTCTCATTATTTTGGTTCAACCATCATTCCATTGCTAAAATCAATAAAATTCATAAATAAGTTTTTACATACCTTAATTGATAGTCAAAACCCCCTCTCTTCTAGTGTTACTTTGCATATAGTTCATTTAAGAATCATTTTAGTAATCGACTCCCAAAAAAGACCGATACCTAGGTTAGTAGCACCACTATAGTGCATTTAGCTTGTTAAATTTGTTTGATTTAATCCCTATGACAAAGGCTTCTTAGTTTTGCCACTCATTAATTCTCAAACCAAAAAAGTAATATAAATAAGAACTTAGATAATCAAATTCATTCTCTCTTCACTGTTAACTTATTCTTGGCATTTAATTAAACTAAAATCTTGAACACATAGCCTCCTTGAGAGATTGACTTAGGGTTGGGCTATTGTATTTTGAAACTTAGTTTTAGTTAATTTTTAAAGGCCTAACAAGGCTTAATAGTTAGAGTACATTAGCTCTTTGGGAAGACATGACCAGGGATAAGCTTAAAATACTTAAACCTCCTAAAGTTGGTTAACTAATGCAGAGAGAGTACTCATGACTTTTCTTCAAATAGCCTAACTGTTAATTGGTCCAAGCTAAATTCTATTTGGTCAAGAAAGGAAAGTAAGAGTTAGAAGAGTTTAAAAAGCTATAAGCATTGGAAAAAATGCATTTGGGTAGCTATGTATGAAACAAGAATGAAAGGCAAATAGAATAGGCCCTAGACATCATATGAATAGGCTGAGAAGATGCAAACAATGGTTTATCCTAGTTTGGCCTCTCCACAGACCTATGTCCAGTCCCTATAACACCTCTAAGATTTTAATCCACTATATCCCTCAAGTTTAACATAAATACTTGAGACTACTATAATGCCACAAGTTTTTCACTAGGCACTTGTGAAGCCTTATAATCCCCTCAAGTTTATATGGTACTTATGAACCATAACTCCCCCTTACAACTGTAATCACCTCTCTCTAGTCTGATATGAAATTGTAATTAATAATCTTCTCTCATAGAAAGGATTATTATAACATTAAAGTACAACCAAATCTGTCTCTCTCTCTCTATTACATGATGATAAACACTGAGGTATGAAGAGTATGAGAGTCAGAGCTATAGGTGTTGGATTCAAAGTTTCAGCATTTTGGCTTTATGCACTTGCTCCTCTCTACTTCTGTTGTTGAGTGTTCTTCTATTTATAGATGATGTTGGGCATTTGACCGTTGAGCATATCTTCTTTCCTGTTAAGCTTTTCTTCTTCCCGTTAAAAATATGACTATTAGAAACTAGCCATTGGAAGTTTTGACAAAAAGTGTTTTTTGACCGTTGTATATCCGTTGAGCATTAGTCATTGTCCAATCTTCTTTAAATCATGTCATTAGATACTGTAATATACATGCTAGTGTAATATCCCTAATTTTTGTACTAATTTCCATGTATAGATTAAATGGAATATATGAGTTCCTTTTCAGGAAAAAGAGGTGGTCCTTTATGTAAAGAAAATGATTAAATTGCAAAAGAAAGGAAATGAAAGGACTTAAATGTAATTATGGAAAGTTTAAGGTTAGGAAAGAAAGGTAGACAAAAATGTGGGGTCCTTAAGTGTAATTTTAGCCAAATAAAGGGACTTAGTTGAAAAGAAGAAAAGTTTCCGGGGCAAAAGTGTAATTATGAAAACTTGGACCGGAAATAGGTAAAACAGTGATCGTACTCCGATCAGCCCCATATTCCAGCAGTAGGTAGAGCAAGTGACGCCGGGTAATCCAGCCTAATAATGGAATTTTTGAAGACTCCAGATAGCCAGAAATGGACTGATCATCCAAAAGTTATAAAAATTCATACCGGATACCCTAGATTTCAGATAGAAGTAAGAAATTACAGGATGATGCACCCTTATGGGGCGGATGTCAGGAAACTGACAGAATACCGATAGGAGGTCTGTAGGAAAAGTTATCCGCGAATTAGAAAATCCAGACGGGGTATGAGGCCTCCAGGGATCCGATAGGGAGATTTATCGGTATTTAAACTAAGACTGAATGAGGTCAGGTAACAACAGTCAGATGCCCGTTATGACCCAAATGGCTTCCCAGACACAGTAGGGCAGTGCATCTGACAGAAGGAACCGGTATCCGGAAATGTGTATAAACGGTAAATAATAATAAAATATTCAGTGAACTGTGCCCGAGGAAGATTCCTCGAAATGCGTGCCATAAAGGTGATGGACCCAGAAAGGCCCAACAATGGCGCCAACAAAGGACCAATAAGACTCTTGGACTGATAGGTGGGCCAGTGTCCGGCAGAACCCCGAAAAAGTACGAAATTACGAAAATGCCCCTGTGTTGTACCAAAGGGGTAATAGGCGTATGAAGGGCATTTTGGTCATTCTGGACAGGCCTAGAGGCCAAGACATATACAGATGAAGTTAATCAGAGTCAGTATATGCTCTGATAAAGTATAGAAAGGTGTAAAATGACAGTTTTGCCCTTAGGGTTAGAATAGTGCAAGAAAGGGCACCCAGGGGTATTTTGGTAATTTGCCAAGGGCTGTTTCTTGGGAATCGAGCCATCAGAGTACTTGAGCTTGATCAGAGACTCAAGATAATATTCCAAGGCCCAAAAACGTAGCCCATGAAGTATGTGGGAAAAAGTGTCATTAAAATACTATTTTAATGCTGTTTTAATAAAGTAAAGTTACTCGGTCGGCACAATAACCGAGGAGGTGATCAGATAAAGTCCTGGACTTATCTGGATAGCATTGGATGGCGTGACAGGGGCCATCAAGATGACACATGGTGCCAACATAGAGGAGAAAGAAAAAGTTAAGGACATGTGGCATAATCTTAGCCGGTGAGTCCAGTTTGTGGGAAATCGGACCGGATCGGTACTGGATTGGACTGGAACTGCTGAGTCAGCTGATGAGGTGTCCCAAGAGCTTGCAATTTCGCCATGTGAAGAATGTGGGAGGTGAGGTGTCCCATGAGTTGGCATTGAGTGATGTCATGCATGATGCAGTAAAAGGAATAAAGAAAAATAGGAAATTCCGGAAAAACCAGGACCACAGGATCAGATGGCTTCAAAATTACAAGAATGCCATTGAAGGAAACTATAAATACCCCCCATGCCTCTCATTCTCACGGACAAGAGCAAGGTTTAGAGAGATAAGGAAGTGCTTGAGAGAGAAAGTGAGAAAAAGAAATAAGAAAGGAAGTTCTGGTGAAGTGGGAAGCAGTAGAGAAGTTCTGAAGTTCTGCTTTCAAGGTAGTAACTAATCTTAGCTTTTATGTAATGTCTTTGTGAATTGTTGTGCTATTGTTTGGTTGGATTGTTGTCTTATATGTTATGCTTGGAGCTCTATTACAATGCTATGATCATATGTTATTGAATATTGAAGCATGCAGCATACTTATCTGTACACAATCACAAGCAGGCACTGTCACACTGCATTACGTATATTGTTATGATTGTTGCTACTGGGATTCTTTTGAATATCATTCCCATATATAACATTACATGGGAGGTTCTGTCAAAATAGAATTTGGAAATTTTAGGAGACGCCGGTAGGCTGCCGAAATTCTGGAAACAAAGCAGGAACAAAGAAAGGAACTGATACGTACTGTGTACGTAGGTGCTGTCTAAGGAGGCTGGAAGTGAGTGGACCTAGCAGGTTCATCCAGTCTTTCCTGGGTACTTACGTAGAATGGTAGCTCCTACGGGAATTACCGAATCGGTACAAGATTGGTTACTTTCTACAGACAGAATGTAGCAGTTATGCTGCCAGATTTTAGACAACGGAAAAGTGTAACAGAAATATGAGGATGTTAATCATGCACTGATGTATAACAGTAGATTATTTAATAATAATTGTTATCTGGCATGTTTGACTGATATGTGATGTATATATGCACTAATATGTAAAGTTGGTTGCTGAAAAATGGCCTTGTGAACAGAACTCGTGAAGACCTATTGATGTTGGATAAATCATTAAAAATAGAGAATGGTTGAATAAATGTATGATATTTTTATGGTAAATAGTAGACACCCTAAGATTTAATTTTATATATAGAGTGCCTCATTTGTATGTATACACGAAAAGATATAAATTGTTAAAGTTGGGACCAGAATTCTGGATTCAGGAGAAAGTCATTGGATGAACAGTAAAATTGAAACGTTGACCCACGTTGAATTTGTCAAGGAATGGTCAACCAATGATTTTTACCTGGAATATACTTAAGTTATATTCATGTATCAATTTGAACCACTTCATTTCGATTTTTCTAGAATTAGTTATGAATTTTCAAAGTCAGGTCACTCATCTGGAATTTGCCACAGTGAACAGTACCCGATATGAATAAAATTCCAGATTAAGAGTTTAGACTTCAATGACCCTGAAAGTGGTTCTAAGTGCTACTGAATGGTCCTTAAGATGTATAAAAATAAGGATGTGACATTTTGGTATCAAAACAAAGAATTCTGGCTTAGGAAATACTCTGAGTAGATGATTTATAGATAGACATACTATGATAAAGCAGTCAAAATTGACACTAAGTTAGTGTTTGCAGGATGGCTAGACATAGATTCGGGTCTGAAACTACAGTAAACCAATGGGAGTTAAGACCAAAGGTCTCTAGTTCAGATAGTTCAGAAGAGGAGATAGTAAGCAATGATTCTGACCCCTGGACACCTCCAGTAGCTGGTGATTCTGAGGAGGATAGTTTCTCGGTAGGATCAAACTTTCTGATTGATGATCAGGAGGTGATGGTGACTGAAGGCCCCATTCCTGCTATTCCCATAAGTCCGGTACCTTCGAATATAGCAGACAGTTCAGGATCCAGCCAGGTACGTGGTCAGAGTAATACGCCAGGTTCCGGTAGGCCCGAAGTGACCCTAGTAGAGATACATTTGGGGAGTCTAATCGTAAGAATGGTTCCAGGGAGGAACCTGAGTAGAGAACAATTTGAGAGTTCGGTAGCATTAGCCCGACAGCTATATGGGCTGAGGCAGACCCTGATTAGAGATGTAGATCAAGGCTATATGGTTTATCAGAATTTCATCACAAGAGTAAAAGCCATATATCAAGCTTGGGATCCAAACGTGTTGACCATGGGGCTTTGGCTAGAAATTATGAATGATGTATTGCCGACGACTCCTACCTGGAGATCGGAGTTGGACCAATATTTTGATAGAGAACCATACTGTACCATATCCGACTGGATCTACCTAGTAGGAGAATATATTAGAATGAAGTTTAAGAAAAATTAGGGTAATGTTTCCAATGTGTAAAAGATCAGTACAGTAGCATACGTATAACTGTGATATGTACTTTGTATGCTATGTTTGAAATGAAATGAGAAATGTTGTTGTTTATCGCATTCCTTTCTATGTTAGAGCATAACAAAATGGTTCGAACAAGAAGAACGATCCCAGCAGAGGAACCACAGGAAGCTGGAAATCTTAATCAACTAATTTTAGAGCGATTAGAGCAACAACAAAAGATGATAAAAGAGATGAGAGCTGCTCATGCACGAAATGAGCAGGAAAGAGATGCTTCCATAGCCGCAGCAGTAGCAGCAGCGGTAAGTAATTTAAGACTGCCAGAGCCTTCAGGAGCGACTAGTAGAGAACCTGAAGAAGTACCACAGCAGGCGGAACAGCCCCAGAGACAGGTTGAATCGAGGGAGGAGGCAGTAGGAATCCAACAATGGATGGTTCGATTTTGTAAACACAATCCTCCAGTATTCGAAGGGACATTCAAAGTACAGGTAGCAGAGAATTGGGTCAGCAGATTAGAGAAGATCTTTAAGGTCCTCGACTGCCCAACTGAAACCAAGGCTCAAATGGCCATCTATCAATTAGAAAAGG
The DNA here is from genome assembly GCA_037074615.1 of Leucaena leucocephala. Taxonomy (NCBI): domain Eukaryota; kingdom Viridiplantae; phylum Streptophyta; class Magnoliopsida; order Fabales; family Fabaceae; genus Leucaena; species Leucaena leucocephala. The sequence continues at coordinate 15,093,645 of CM073565.1, read as the reverse complement.
ATGCTGATAGATGGTGGAAGAATACAGAGTTACTTGTCCAAGCAAGAGACATTCCAGTTACCTGGGAAGTGTTTCTTGAGCAATTTTATGAGAAATATTTCCCTCAATCCGTCAGAGATGAAAGGGAGGCCGAGTTCCTTGTACTAAGACAAGGAGAAAAAGAAGTCTTTGATGAATATCTGGCTAAGTTCATCCGGCTATCCCAGTATTCTACGTATCTACGCAAAGTGGATGACGAACGCTGGATGACAGAAAGAATGATTCGGGGATTGAATTCCACGCTAAAGAAGAAGTTAACTCCGCAATAATACAGCCAGTTCAATAAGGCTGTGGAAGCGTGCCGAATTGTAGAAAACAGCATGAATCATCGAATGCTGTCCAGATCCGGGAGTAGAGATCAGGCGACCCTGGACAAGGCCGGTCGAAATCAAGAAGCTGCAGGTGGGAGCGGCTATAAGAAGAGGAAGCGACCGTGGCAGAACAAAAAGCCAAATAGAGGAAATTTCCGCAGCAGTCTAACAACAAGGATTCAAAGGCCCCAGTATGTGAAAAGTGTGGAAGAAATCATGGTGATAGACCATGTTTAATGGGCCAGAATATTTGTTACACCTGCGGAAAGCCCGGACATTTTTCCAGAGAATGTCCTCAAGCCATAACTGATCCAAGGCCAAGGACGGCAGGACGAGTGTTTGCACTCACTAGAGAGGACGCTCAGCGATCATCTGAGATGATCCAAGGTACAATCTATCTCAATGATCATGCTGTGACTGCTCTATTTGATTCGGGTGCAAGTCATTCCTTTATATCTTATGAATGTGCTAAAAGTCTAGGCCTTCTGATCAGTAAATTACGTTATGATATACAGGTGAAAACCCCCACCAACGCTAAAGTAATTACGTCTGATGCCTGTCTAAATATTGTTGTGCGTTATGAGCACTGCAGTACCACCTTAGACCTGATCTGTATGCCTTTCCGAGAGATTGATGTCATACTCAGCTTAAATTGGTTATCCTCCAATAATGTGATGTTGGACTGCAGAAACAAGACCCTGGTTCTTGGTCCAAAGATCACTGATCGGAGCTCAGAAGTGCGACTGAACTTCACGACGGAGGCTCAGGCAGAAAAATGTTTACGGAAAGGATGTCAGGGATATGTTGTATTCTTTTCTGTTCAAACAGAAGTAGAAGAAGGCATCGGGAGATTCCAGTAGTCAATGAATTTCCTGAAGTCTTTCCAAAGGAGATTCAGGGATTGCCTTCAAAGCGTGAAGTGGAATTTGCGATCGACATTATACCTGGAGCTGGACCAGTATCAAAAGCCCCGTACAGGATGGCTCCCAATGAAATGATGGAACTAAAGAAGCAAATTGAGGAGCTATTGGAGAAGGGTTTCATACGACCCAGTGTATCGCCATGGGGTGCTCCAGTACTATTCGTCAAAAAGAAAGATGGCAGTTTAAGGCTATGTATTGACTACAGGGAATTAAATAAGCTTACAGTTAAGAATAAGTATCCTCTTCCCAGAATCGACAACCTGCTAGACCAGTTGGCAGGAGCGAGCTTATTCTCCAAGATTGACTTGAGATCTGGCTACCATCAACTAAGGGTCAAGCCAGATGATATTCCAAAGACGGCATTCAGGACGCGCTACTGGCATTTTGAGTTTCTGGTGATGCCTTTTGGACTAACCAATGCACCTACTATTTTTATGGACTACATGAATCGGATCTTCAGGCCTTATCTAGATCAGCTCGTTGTGGTCTTCATTGATGATATTCTGGTGTACTCCAAATCTCCAGAGGAGCATGAAAGGCATTTGAGGATTGTTCTTGGTACCCTTAAAGAGAAGAAGCTCTATGCTAAGCTGAGTAAATACGAGTTTTGGCTGTCAGAAGTCAAATTTTTCGGTCATGTCATATCCTGAGACGGGGTAGCTGTGGATCCTAGCAAAGTTGAAGCAGTTTTGAGCTGGGAGCAGCCAAGGACAATGACGGAGATCAGAAGTTTTCTCGGCCTAGCAGGGTACTACAGAAGATTTATTCAAGACTTTTCTCGAATTGCCTTACCACTCACCAAGCTGACCAGAAAGAATTAGCAGTTTAAGTGGGATGAGAAGTGCGAGGCTAGCTTCCAAGAGTTGAAGCAGAGATTAACCACTACTCCCGTGCTGATTATTCTAGACCCAACTCAGACTTACGTAGTCTACACTGATGCTAGCAAGCAGGGGTTGGGATGTGTGCTGATGCAGCAAGGTCGAGTAGTAGCCTACGCCTCTCGGCAGTTAAAGCCACATGAAGAGAATTATCCCACTCATGATCTGGAGCTTGCTGCGGTGGTCTATGCCCTAAAGATATGGAGACACTATTTATATGGAGCAACGATAGAGTTGTTTTGTGACCACAAAAGCCTGAAATATCTACAGGATCAAAAAGAGCTGAATATGAGGCAACGATGATGGATGGAATTATTAAAAGATTATGACTTCCAGATCAAATACCATCCAGGAAAAGCCAATGTGATAGTTGATGCCCTGAGTAGAAAGGTGGTGCAGGTTGCATACATGATGATCAAGGAATTAGAATTGATAGAAGATATGCGCGATTGGAGCCCTCTATATCAAATGCAACTGACGGAGAATCCTTTTGGAGGAGTTCATGTCAGAGCCTGCATAGAAGATAAGATAAAAGAGGCTCAAAAGCAGGATAAGCTCGCAGCAATATTCAAAGACAAGCTGGAGAAGGGAAAGACAAAGAATTTTGAGATGTCCCCAGACGGATTACTACAGTTTCGGGGAAGACCCTATATTCCAAATGTTGTGGGATTAAGGGAAAGGATTCTGGAGGAAGCACATAAAAGTTGATATATTGTACATCCAGGTATGACCAAGATGTACCATGATGTTAAAAGGTTATTTTGGTGGCCTGGATTGAAGAAAGATGTTGTGGCTTACGTATCTAAGTGCTTGACCTGCCAGAAAGTGAAAGTTGAACATCAAAAGCCAGCAGGAACATTACAGCCTCTAGAAATCCCTGAGTGGAAATGGGATAGGATTGCCATGGACTTTGTGGAAGGACTACCCCTGACTCCAAGTAGACATGATGCAGTGTGGGTAGTAATTGATCGACTGACAAAGTCAGCATATTTTCTGGCAATCAATAAGAGAGATTCTCTTGAAAAGCTGGCAAGGCTGTATATAAAGGAGATCGTTAGGCTTCATGGTATCCCGAGCAGCATTGTGTCTGATAGAGACCCTCGATTTACTTCAAATTTCTGGAGGGCTCTACAGGAAGAAATGGGCACTACTCTCCGATTTAGTACAGCTTATCATCCTCAGACAGATGGTCAATCTGAAAGAACAATACAAACGTTAGAGGATATGCTGAGAGCATGTGTCTTAGATTTCAAAGGCAGCTGGGATATCCATTTACCCCTTATAGAGTTTGCTTATAACAATAGTTATCAGGCCAGTATTCAGATGGCCCCTTTTGAGGCACTTTATGGACGGAGATGTAGATCCCCCTTATGCTGGCTAGAGCTGAGTGAGAGAAGAATGCTTGGTCCTGATATAGTGGATCAAACTGCAGAACAAGTTGCGATAATTAGAAAACGGTTGTTGACGGCTCAAAGTAGACAGAAAAGCTATGCAGATGTCAGAAGGAAGCCGTTGGAGTTTGAAGAAGGAGAACATGTATTCCTTAAGTTAACTCCAACTATTGGAGCCGGACGATCAATTAAAGTGAAAAAGTTGCATCCAAGATACATAGGACCATTCCAGATTCTTTCAAAGATAGGAGCAGTAGCCTACAAGTTAGCTCTTCCTCCTAATCTCAGCCAGATACATGATGTGTTCCATGTTTCCCAACTAAAGAAGTATGTTCCAGATCCACCTCATGTGATTGAGCAAGATGAGGTCGCACTGCGAGATGACTTGACCTATGAGGTTGGACCGGTGCGAATTGTTGATAGAAAAGTCAAGCAGTTGCGGAATAAACAAATTCCTTTAGTTAAAGTGATCTGGAAAGGGTTGACTGAACAAGAAGCTATATGGGAAACAGAAGAAAAGATGAGGGAGAAGTATCCTGAAATGTTTCGATAGGATAGATGTAATGTAAATTTCGGGGAAGAAATTTATTTTAAGGGGGAGAGAAATGTAATATCCCTAATTTTTGTACTGATTTCCATGTATAGATTAAATGGAATATATGAGTTCCTTTTCAGGAAAAAGAGGTGGTCCTTTATGTAAAGAAAATGATTAAATTGCAAAAGAAAGGAAATGAAAGGATTTAAATGTAATTATGGAAAGTTTAAGGTTAGGAAAGAAAGGTAGACAAAAATGTGGGGTCCTTAAGTGTAATTTTAGCCAAATAAAGGGACTTAGTTGAAAAGAAGAAAAGTTTCCGGGGCAAAAGTGTAATTATGAAAACTTGGACCGGAAATAGGCAAAACAGTGATCGTACTCCGATCAGCCCCATATTCCAGCAGTAGGTAGAGCAAGTGACGCCGGGTAATCCAGCCTAATAATGGAATTTTTGAAGACTCCAGATAGCCAGAAATGGACTGATCATCCAAAAGTTATAAAAATTCATACCGGATACCCTAGATTTCAGATAGAAGTAAGAAATTACAGGATGATGCACCCTTATGGGGCGGATGTCAGGAAACTGACAGAATACCGATAGGAGGTCTGTAGGAAAAGTTATCCGCGAATTAGAAAATCCAGACGGGGTATGAGGCCTCCAGGGATCCGATAGGGAGATTTATCGGTATTTAAACTAAGACTGAATGAGGTCAGGTAACAACAGTCAGATGCCCGTTATGACCCAAATGGCTTCCCAGACACAGTAGGGCAGTGCATCTGACAGAAGGAACCGGTATCCGGAAATGTGTATAAACGGTAAATAATAATAAAATATTCAGTGAACTGTGCCCGAGGAAGATTCCTCGAAATGCGTGCCATAAAGGTGATGGACCCAGAAAGGCCCAACAATGGCGCCAACAAAGGACCAATAAGACTCTTGGACTGATAGGTGGGCCAGTGTCCGGCAGAACCCCGAAAAAGTATGAAATTACGAAAATGCCCCTGTGTTGTACCAAAGGGGTAATAGGCGTATGAAGGGCATTTTGGTCATTCTGGACAGGCCTAGAGGCCAAGACATATACAGATGAAGTTAATCAGAGTCAGTATATGCTCTGATAAAGTATAGAAAGGTGTAAAATGACAGTTTTGCCCTTAGGGTTAGAATAGTGCAAGAAAGGGCACCCAGGGGTATTTTGGTAATTTGCCAAGGGCTGTTTCTTGGGAATCGAGCCATCAGAGTACTTGAGCTTGATCAGAGACTCAAGATAATATTCCAAGGCCCAAAAACGTAGCCCATGAAGTATGTGGGAAAAAGTGTCATTAAAATACTATTTTAATGCTGTTTTAATAAAGTAAAGTTACTCGGTCGGCACAATAACCGAGGAGGTGATCAGATAAAGTCCTGGACTTATCTGGATAGCATTGGATGGCGTGACAGGGGCCATCAAGATGACACATGGTGCCAACATAGAGGAGAAAGAAAAAGTTAAGGACATGTGGCATAATCTTAGCCGGTGAGTCCAGTTTGTGGGAAATCGGACCGGATCGGTACTGGATTGGACTGGAACTGCTGAGTCAGCTGATGAGGTGTCCCAAGAGCTTGCAATTTCGCCATGTGAAGAATGTGGGAGGTGAGGTGTCCCATGAGTTGGCATTGAGTGATGTCATGCATGATGCAGTAAAAGGAATAAAGAAAAATAGGAAATTCCGGAAAAACCAGGACCACAGGATCAGATGGCTTCAAAATTACAAGAATGCCATTGAAGGAAACTATAAATACCCCCCATGCCTCTCATTCTCACAGACAAGAGCAAGGTTTAGAGAGATAAGGAAGTGCTTGAGAGAGAAAGTGAGAAAAAGAAATAAGAAAGGAAGTTCTGGTGAAGTGGGAAGCAGTAGAGAAGTTCTGAAGTTCTGCTTTCAAGGTAGTAACTAATCTTAGCTTTTATGTAATGTCTTTGTGAATTGTTGTGCTATTGTTTGGTTGGATTGTTGTCTTATATGTTATGCTTGGAGCTCTATTACAATGCTATGATCATATGTTATTGAATATTGAAGCATGCAGCATACTTATCTGTACACAATCACAAGCAGGCACTGTCACACTGCATTACGTATATTGTTATGATTGTTGCTACTGGGATTCTTTTGAATATCATTCCCATATATAACATTACATGGGAGGTTCTGTCAAAGTAGAATTTGGAAATTTTAGGAGACGCCGGTAGGCTGCCGAAATTCTGGAAACAAAGCAGGAACAAAGAAAGGAACTGATACGTACTGTGTACGTAGGTGCTGTCTAAGGAGGCTGAAAGTGAGTGGACCTAGCAGGTTCATCCAGTCTTTCCTGGGTACTTACGTAGAATGGTAGCTCCTACGGGAATTACCGAATCGGTACAAGATTGGTTACTTTCTACAGACAGAATGTAGCAGTTATGCTGCCAGATTTTAGACAACAGAAAAGTGTAACAGAAATATGAGGATGTTAATCATGCACTGATGTATAACAGTAGATTATTTAATAATAATTGTTATCTGGCATGTTTGACTGATATGTGATGTATATATGCACTAATATGTAAAGTTGGTTGCTGAAAAATGGCCTTGTGAACAGAACTCGTGAAGACCTATTGATGTTGGATAAATCATTAAAAATAGAGAATGGTTGAATAAATGTATGATATTTTTATGGTAAATAGTAGACACCCTAAGATTTAATTTTATATATAGAGTGCCTCATTTGTATGTATACACGAAAAGATATAAATTGTTAAAGTTGGGACCAGAATGCTGGATTCAGGAGAAAGTTATTGGATAAACAGTAAAATTGAAACGTTGACCCACGTTGAATTTGTCAAGGAATGGTCAACCAATGATTTTTTCCTGGAAAATACTTAAGTTATCTTCATGTATCAATTTGAACCACTTCATTTCGATTTTTCTAGAATTAGTTATGAATTTTCAAAGTTAGGTCACTCATCTGGAATTTGCCACAGTGAACAGTACCCGATAAGAATAAAATTCCAGATTAAGAGTTTAGACTTCAATGACCCTGAAAGTGGTTCTAAGTGCTACTGAATGGTCCTTAAGATGTATAAAAATAAGGATGTGGCACTAGCGCCTCTTGTCCCTCTGGGGCTTTCTCAAGATTCCGTCCTCATAGTCTCTATTTTGGCAGTTTCTTATCTGCAAATCTTTTGCACTCTCCTTGCCCTTTTTTGTCTCGTATAGAACCCTAACCCCTAATATCAAATATATAGGATGCTATCGGGCTTCTAACTGGGCTGAGTTTCAGAATTAATCTTATATTAATTATGAATTTAATACAATATCATATATTGCATAATTTGATAAGAAACTAATTAAATAAATATGGTTTATATTAAATTCTTCTCACAGATTTAATTCACCTATTTATTTAATTTAAAATAAAGATAAGACGGAATTATATTTGATTTATTTTCATAAATCAAATTTGAGATATCTTATCAATTTAAATTTTAAATTCAAATAGATCATATCAATTTAAACTCAAATTCAAAAGCGATAGACATTTAATTTATCCTTATAAATTAAATCTTATAAATATCTCTTATATTATATATAATATATATATACAAATTTATATATATAAATCCACCCTAGATTATTCATTGAATCAAGACATGTCTTAGATTCAATGAAACTGGACATCATAGCTCGTGTTGGGCTATTTTGTGTGCGACCCTGTAGACCCATATGAAGTTGGCAGTAGGCCAGTTACTATACTGACCCATAAGTCATAAGCGGTCTCTAGCAAGACATTACGACTACCCAAATCATATGAGGATCGATAAACGATGTAACCTTTCATACAACCATATCACTTCCCTTTTGTCACACGATATTTTGGTCATGGATGAGGCATGGAGAACGTCATCCTCCTGTTCCTGACCGTTACTTTCTCGATCCCTGAGTAGTCTGACTATAGAAATGGAACTACCTTTCCATTATAATATGGCCATACATTTCTCAGACTCACTCATCGAGGGGCCCAGTAATATCTCTCTACGAATGTGAGGGACAAATTCCATCCTCACCATTCACATTCCTCCGCATAAAAAAACACTTAGCCTGAACATAGCCTTTATGATCACTTGGTCAAAAGTAACTTTTGACTAGGTCAAAGCTGTGCGTTTATCATGTAAGAATCCATGATGATCTCAGGTCAAAGGGCATAGTGACATGGTTTGTATATGAGAGAAGCTTATGACTTGACCCATGTAGCTCTCTCATAGCGGGTCGGTCCAACACCCTGTACTCTTACATGTGCCTATGACTTTGATTTATATCTCTATATATCTTCAAAGTCATACTGATCTTATTTCATCTCTGCTCCCGCATAGATGATCGACCAGGGACATTTAGGATAAGATCATGAGTTATCCAAGGATGGTCATCACAATAAATATGCAAATAATGTGATAACATAATTAAGAAATTCATAAATCAACAATGCTCATAGTACAATGATTGGCCCCTATGGCACAATTTCCAACATAAAATTCAATCAACTACAAGCTAGAACCACTTGACTTTTACTCTTTTCTATCCTTTAAATATATAGCTATCATCATACTTATCTCTCTATAAGAATTCTAGATTCAATCAGCAGCGTCAACATAAGATTTCAAGCTTCCTAATACATTAAAATTCTTACTCAAGCTTAAGAATATAAACTACTACAAAATCAAGAGCTAGAATGGTCATTTTACCTTGATTGAAGCTTGATCTTTGCTCTTGTTTCTCTCTCATCCATGTTGCCTTCCTCTTTCTCTCTCCTCTCTTCATTTCAGCAGAATTTTCCCTCCATTTTCTGTCTTGGACGTGCACTTAAGGGAGTATTTATAAGGCTTCTCTTGCTAAAATACCCTCCAAGTTGCAAGAAATTATAAGATTAAATGAATGGCCAAGATTGCACCATCTAGCCTTCTTGCATAATCTTCTCCTCCTCTTGCATCATTTTCATGATATCAACAAGGCTATGTGGCAAAAATCCAAGGGAAGAAGGAAGATGAGATTAAATCTTGGCCCTTGATTTCTCTTGACCAATTGGATTTTGTCACTTGTTTCTACTTTACTTGGCTCACATTTGTTTGAATTTCTTAAGGGCTTTCTGGAGCTCAAAAAATTCTTCTGTCTGCTCCATAATCTTCCTTTAATTATAAGAAAAATTTTGAATTTTCTTGAGTTAGAACTCTTCCTTTAATTATTTCTTTTTGAACTTCCCGCAAAATGCCTTTTAAATGTGTCCTGAACTTTAAGTATTTCTGTAGCTCACACTGTTAACCTTTGGGAATGTGACTAATTTAATAAGCTTCTTTAGTATCTTAACTATTTATTCCCCATTTTTACTTACATTTTTTAGGCCTTCCCATAGTTCAAATAATTATATCTAGACAAATACCTCAAACTGAGCCATTATACTGAAAATTCCATTAAAGTTACTTTAGGGGTAGTTTTGTCATGTACACTCATAAAAAGGCCTCTGTCTCATTTCCTATTTTCTAAGATTTTTAGAATTTTTGTGCTTTTTATATCCATAGTTACCCCATTTGGCATGAAACTTTTCAAAATTATAGTTTTGCCCCTACTTGGGCTCAACCTCATCAATCATCACTTTGAGGTCTCTACCTCAACCTTAGGCCTATGTCTATCCTCTTTTCTCTTTTTGAGCCCTTAAGACTCTCATAGAGCCTCCAACTTTATTTACATATATGCCTCAGGAGCTTTCTCTGTTTGTAGTTTAATCCCTTAAAACCCTTTTTATATTTCTGGAACTTCTACTCAAAGGGGTTTGATAGCTTACCTATTTTATGATATTTTTTGGGCTTCTAGACCTAAAAATTAGGATGGACAAGGTACCAAACCTATTTTATAAACTTCTAGAACCTCTCAATAATTAATCCCCATTTTTGGCCAATTGTTTTAGGCCTCTTGATATAACAAATAAGTAAATTTAACTAAATAACTCATATTGGACCAGAATTGTAGAAATTCCTAAAAATTTATTCTAGGGGTAATTTCACCATTTTTCATCTCAAAAGGGCATTAAAATGTCACTTCAAATTTTATGGGATTTTTCTAAAAATTTTGTGAACTTTTTTCCATAATTACCCTTATTGGTCTAAATTTTTTTGAAAATACGATTTTGCCCTTGCTCAGGCTTGACCTCGTAAATCATCTCATTGAGGCCTCTAACATAACCTTTGGCTCATAACTAACTTCTTTTATCATTCTTGGCCCTTGTTCCCCTATAGAAAATAAGAAACAATGTAAAACTATTTTCTTCTATATAAGCTCTTGATTTTAGCCACATATAGGTCTTGGATGAACTCCACATGTACCAATAGAAATGATAAAAATGTTTGAAAAAAAAATTCAGGATACATACTAGGTTAGATCTATATTTGAATCCGAGTCAAACCTTTGAAGCTCCATAAGTCAAACCATTAAGGCTCACACAAACTTAAATTACTAGAACTTAAGTTGTGATTGCACATCGATACACTACACAAGAGAGAAAGATAATAGAGAGAGAAGAGAGAGCCAGAAAACTCAATGGTTGGGGTAGTTTTCAACTGAAATAGGAGGCCCCTTTATATAGTGGTGGCTAGGAAAATTTTAGGAATGAAAAATATCTCTTTAGTTGATATATATCTTCAGTTGATACGTTCTTACTATATCTCAATCAACTGGATAAGATATTTAGTTTGAATTCAAACTCATTTGAATTACTAACTATAATATCTTATATGCAACATATAATACTATATATTTAATATAGATTATTAGTGATATAAATTAAATCTCCCATTTAATTTATATTATATTTAATTAGGTGGATATCCTAATTAAATATTTCTGCCAACCCATAATATCTAGTCAGTTATTTGATTTGACTAGTCTCTCAAATCAAATGGTCTGGCCTATCGAGTGAACCGAATCTTAAGTCCAATAGTTTTTTATATGTTTAGAGCCTCATATGTGAGTCCTTTTGAAAAATTTTGCTTAAGTTTTCATTTGTATTATTTATTAGTTTGATCTATATGCTTAATTATGATCAAAGCAAGAAGTTGTTCATCACTGTCTGCTTAAGAGGAATTGACTTGATTCTTCATAAAGAAGGTCAAATGTTATGAACAAAACGATCATATCAAGAGACTATAACCCCTAATTTAGTCGACAATACTTCAATTTCAACTAGTAAAATTTTTTTTTCTTTAATATAGGATATAATTGAGAAATTTATCTTGATTCTAAATATAAAATATATTTCTTATATTTATCAATTTTTTTTAAATTACCCTATTTATACTCTATCAACAGTAATTAAATAAGAGAAGGAGAAAATGAGGGAGTTAAAGAAGATGATTAAGTTATTTTAAAAAAAAATATCATATTAATTAATTTAACTAATTTTTTAATCTAATCAAATTAGTTAAATAGATCTTATATTCAGGACTGGAGGAGTAAGATACTAGATGTATTTCTTAAAAAAAAGCTACTCCTCCGGTCGTTAATATTTGACCTAATTGGGGAGTTAATTTTTGTTATAAATATAAGACCTATTTCTTATATCAATTGATTTTAGTTATAAGTATAAGACATTTTTCTTATATCAACTTCTTCTCAAATTATTCTTATTGATATTCCCGCAACAATAATCAAGTAAGAGAGAGAATGAGGGAGTTAAGGAAGATAATTAGGTTATTTTAGACAAAATATATTATATTAACTAACTTAACTAATTTTTTTAATATAATTAAATTAGTTAAATAAATCTTATATTAAAGATTGAAGGTATATAATTTTTTGTACTCTATAGGCTCTCTTTGGCTCCTATAGAGAGCATTTCGACCCTAAACATCAAAGATATTAAATGCTATTATAATGTCCAAAGTGGTCCTTCACTCTGGTCATAAAAACTTATCTTGAGTCAATAAATAATGGACACAAATATAAAACAGAAGCATTTAACAGTGACAACTACTAAATATTCAGATGCAGGATTGGTCCTTTTATTCTGTTCATAATAATATCCAACTCATTCTGGCTTGCTAGGTTCCTCAAGCGTTTTTGTATTGATTAATATGAGATTGTTCTTTTCATGGAATTTATAGCTTATCTACTTTTGCTTTCTTAGTAGTAAATAGCTTCTTGACCCCATCACTCACATGGCTAGCTGCATCCTCATGCCAATGTCTATAATGAAGGATATGTTTTTTCAATAACTACTTACTTGTTCTGTCGTCAGTTTCTTCAGCAATAATATTCATTGGAAATGTTGCATGTGTTACATTTTAAAGGAATTGTACCATTTTTCTATGATCCATGATGCTATGATAACTACTCCTTCCCAGTCTTTTTTATAAGCAATATTCTTTCTCATAGAGATCGTCCAATACATAAGCAACAATTTGTGTTTGTCTAAAAATTTAATACATTTTTTCTGTCTTTATCCCCAATTAATTACATGTCTCTTTCCCACTCATTTTCTCTCATCTCCTTTTCCACCCATCCTCTCTCAGCCATCATTATCGTAAAGAAGGATATATTTAGAAAACAAATTATATTTCTATAATGTTTATTATTTTTAACTAATTTTAACTAACACTTTCATTCATGTGATTTGAGTAGTTGTTATTTATAAAAAAAACTAAAGGGAATACTATTTTACTGATGACATCTGAATTATGTGATGAGAGATCCAACATCCTTCAAGCAAGGTTTCAAAGCTTATACATTGTGAATTGAAAAAATAACGTTGAGAGACCTTCTCTCTAATTGATACCTGAACTAACTCATTCAAATTAGTCTGTAATACTGTCCTATCTTTAATATAATATATATTTAACTAATTTGATTAGATTAAAGAAATTAGTTAAGTTACTTAATATAATATATTTTTTTAAAATATCATAATCATATTTCTTAACTCATTCTCTCCATTCCTTACTTGATTATTGTTGAGAGAATATTAATAGGGATAATTTAAATAAAATTAACAAATAAATAAAATAGTTCTTATATTTAAAACTAAGATCAACTCCCCAATTTAATTTTATATTAAAGATTGAAAGAGTATTATATATTTGAAGACAATATTATCAACAATGTAATTATTATTAGCATTAGGATTCGGAAATCAAGGTTATTGGGGAATTTTAGGATATAACGAGGACTTTGAAGGAAAACTTTTGGGCTTAGCTTTATGGTTGTTTGTTGGGTAAGGATATTTCAATAATCACTTTTAGTGTGCAATTGAATTAATAGTGAAAAACTGTGATTTTAGATAATCAAAATTTTTGTAAGTGACATTTGTTTATTCTCAACATGTCTTACGAGAGTAAAATCACTATTGATAAGAGTTTAAAAAATTCTATACAAACAGGATAAAGAGGCTTTATAATCACTTCTTCCTGTTCAAATAGGCTTATCTGAGGCAACCAAAAAAAAAATAGGCTTATCTGAGCTCACATTGCCAAGTCAAATAGACCCTTAGTCTGTTACAATTTTTGATTACAAATTATATTACAAATTCAGTTGTTACTCCACAATTATTGATTACTAACCCGAATCTTGAATTTGAAAAGAATGTTTTCCTTTTCTTTTTCCCTTTTCTTCTCACATTCCCAGAAGCACTTCATGAATAAAATCCTACGTGTATAAGGCCCATGTGACGGAACACGTTCTCAAAATCACCAAGGCAAAAATAATTTAATACCAAAAGAAAAGGGTAAAATATAATCATCAATGTAGTCAAACTATTTGTCAAGTACACTCATTTAAAATAAATCAAATATAATTATAAAAAATCAAATATATATTTCTTATAAATGTTTGGACCATCAATCTACTTATATGTAATTTTCATACATACACATTATAACTCACTTTATTGTTGACACTATAATCCTCTTCACAAATACTACTCTGAACATTAGTACAAGTTATTTTCAATTAATTCACTAAAACTAAAGAATGACATATAACTTATTAATTGTCTTAAATTCAAAATCTTTTTTAATTTTGTCCCTATTAACGAATATAGTCATTGTTTGGGATAAGAAATTATTGTGCATCACAAAATTAAACCACCACAAGTTCATTAAAGTCTATTCTCAAAAAACATTGAGAAGCTGTATAATGCTTAAGTACGAACAATAATCTAACTAATTTTAGATGCGACTAATGTGTAATATTACCTTGATCTTAAATATAAAATTTAATTATAAAGTTAATTTTAATTTTAAATATAAAAGTTATTTTCTAAATTTATCAACTCTTTCTCAAAGTACCACTATTGATATTCTTTTAACAATAATCAAGTAATAGAAAGAGGGAGAAAGTTAATGAAGATAATTAGAATACTTTAAGACAAACATGCTATAATAACTAACTTAATTAACTTCTTTAATATAATCAAATTAGTTAAATATGTCATACATTTAGGAATGGAGGATTATAATGCTTTTTCAGTTCTTGCTATAAAATCTATATAACTAATTTGAGTAGATAAAAAAATAAAATGAACTGGTTAATTATAATAAATATGACATGAATTTTTTAAAATACCCCCATGTAATATTATATTATATATTATCAACATAGAGTTGAGCTAGTGGTATAAGGCCTCCCTAGATCCCTCTGAGTCTTGAGTTTGATTTATAGAAGAGACACATATTCTAGAAGGGGTAATCACAAACCCCGATACTAGATACATAGTAATAAGATATAGTAAATACTATCAAAAAATATTATATTATCTATTAATTTATAAATGATGTAAATTAGTTTGGGAAAAATAATAAATATAGGGGGGAAATGGATAGAAGTATTATATTTAGGACTAAATTTAACATAATAGCTCTTATATAAGGGATTTAAGTACATCTCACCATCCATGCCATAAACATAACAACCTACAAAATACAAAAGAGTAAAAAAAAAAAGAAAAAGAAAAATATAGTTTGATCAAGACACAAGAAATACGGTGTCTATTAGCTTGAAGGAGAAGGACCACCTTATATCAGTTAGTTTAGGAATTGAATGCTACTTGCTTCATTGCTTTGGTGCTCATTTAGGTTCAGTTGTTGTTAGTTGCATGTCACTGTAACGACATTCTATATATCTTTGTGCATCTATCTTGAAAGTTCCATTCTGTCCAGTAAATGTATTTGTTCAGTGCACTTCAATTCAATAGTGAAAGAAACTTTAACTTTGCATTGATGATTATGCAATTAAGTTATCATCATTCACATACAGAAGAAATTTTAGGCCAGCATAATTTTCTTTCATCATTGTAGAAGATCAGAGGGATTCCTTGAAGAATTCTTAATATATATATATATATATATATTATTTACTGGATTATATTACTAGGTATCCAGTTTTAAGATTAGTGGCTGCCTCTTTTAGCATAAGCGTCTCTTCTAGAAATTGAACTCGAAACCAATAAGGATTTAGCGAGGTTTTACACTACTACTAGACTAACTTCTTACAGAATTTTTGTTCTTTTTCTTTTTGGTTTGGGGTTCCTTTAAGAAAATAATCATCAATACGATTGAAATTTAAGCGAAAAATTAGGGAACATTTTGGCTATATTGCAACCATGTGTGCTGGTTTAATTAATTTACTATATATATATATATGAAGTCTTGGCATTATTCATATGCAAGGTTTAATTCTCTTCTTTAATTTGTAATCTTATTCTCCACTCAATGCTTTTCTAGGAAAATCGATCTTCTAACACTTGCTAAGTAGAGTAGTTTCTTTTTGGAAGATTATTCTTCAAACAAGGATTTTGTCTGCAATTTCACGATTTCAATAGTGAAGTCTCCCTTTAATTAATAGAGGTATAATTGGAATATTAGGATGTTTTTAAACAAATAAAGCAATATAATAACTTTTCTTAATTTGCGTGAAAAAATGTTTGAAACATCTTCTATAAAGAACAGGAGGGAATAATTTTAAATTGTCGTATTTTTGTTTATCATTTTTATTATTATAAAAATCTAAGATATTGGCACTCTTCAAAATATCCATGAATCATTATCCTGAAATCAAATTCAACTCCTCCATAAAAGTAAAACATACAAGAAGGCTTTTGATGAGAAAATTATTGAAAGAAGTACTTTAAACATTCCATCTTTGTTTCTATGAAATGGTATACACGCCATGCATATAAAAGAAAGCAACCATTTTCCTCAAGTTTTCAAACCAGAAAATCAAAACTTGCCATCTTTGTCACTTGTGGAACGTTAGCACTCGCTTTCTGATGTCTGATGAAGGCATCCCCAGCAACTCTCACAGCTTTATGACTCTTGCAGCCCAAAAGATTGCCAGATCTCCTTCTCTGAATATCTCTATTATCGGCTTTACTTTTCCCATTTGTGGAAGAACCAAATGTTGATAATGATCTGATAGGGCTCCTAATGTTAGCCACTGGTCTTTGCTCATCACAATCTGATAAGACCGAGTATTCTGCTGCGCTGGCGGTGACCACGCTCCACTCTATGCTAGCCTCGCTCGGTGCATAACAAGTCGTGGGGGTGACACAGCCCGAGTTAGCAGCAGCATCGGATGCTTGCCTTGCAAGGTAGGGCCTTGATTTGGCTCCTTTGAAGCTCTCAATCTCAAAAAGATCAGAACTTGCATCACTAGCAGCATCATTAATGTAGTTCCCAACTGAATTTGCAGACAAGTCTATAATTTCTTCTGATTTTGGAGCTGCTACAACAATATGTTGATTCCATGAAGATGATGAAGAAGAAGGAATTGTTGTGAGCCTTTTATCAAAGCTCAAGGACTTGTTTCTGCTTTCCAATATAGGTGAGCCAAACACCTCCAGAGATTTCCTTGGTTTCTCCACCACTTCAAATTCTGGTTGAAGTTGCATATTCACCAGCTGGTTTTCTAAACCAGAATAAACAGTTTCAAAGGATTTTTTTGGGCTTGATGCTTTCTCATGATGAATTTCACGGAAAGAAGCCTTTTTGCTGAAGTTGATTTCGCCGGAGGAAGCAGTGCTTCTGACATCTACAGAATCCTTATCAGAACAGGAGCAATATTTGCAGCCAAGATTAGCTAGGAGACTCTTCTTCCCCTGAACATTTTTTCTACTACTATTCATTGAAGAATTCTTCAAAGCAGTTTTCAGTAATGCACTCTGGCTGTTCCAACTTGATTCAGAATGAACACTGCTGGGAGTTCCTCTTGAGAGAACTTTGCTCTTTCTGGTTTCTTCTACATCTACTTGTTCTTTTTCTTTCTGATGAGGATGAAGATGATGATACGGAAGCTTTCTGGCTGCAGGCATGTTATTTGAAACTCTTGGACTATCCTCCATTATTCCTCCATTGAAGTACTTTTCAGCTGAAAATACCCCAATTTCTTCATCTTCTCCCTTCTTCTTCCCCATGTGAACAAGTTCATCCTCTCTGTTGCTGCTGGTAAAGGAGTTGAAGTTTTTACTTGAATCTGCAAGTTTTTTCTCAAAAGCTCCTCCATTTCTGTCCACGTATGATGAAAAGGAACTTGCAAGGAGGTGTTGACAATTTTTGTTCTCAGAGTTCAAACTCTGCAAGTGATGGAGGCTGCTGGGGTTAGCAGCAGCTGATGTTATGGTAACCTTAGTTACTGAATCTTCTAGCATAATTTCAAGTATGAATTCAGAGAAAGAAGATAAAGACAAATAAAAGACACTGATGGAATCCTGGGAAAGTGAGGAAATTCAGTAGCATGAGAACTTTTCTTGAAGACAAAAGGGACAAGAAAATATGAATAAAGAAAAGCTTCAGGAGAAAACTTTAATGGAAATTCGTGTGAAACTGTTACGCAATCAATGGTAAAAGCAAGAATCAGGGATGGATGAATGTCTGCCCTGGCTCATGCAGGGGTAGCCCTATAAGTAGACTTTTAGAATAGGCTCCATTTAAGTAGGTGGGCCATGCCCTACTGTCTAATTGACACTTCACCAACAGTTTTTTTCATGGGGAAATTTCTTCCTTTTCATATTAATAACAATACATTATCTCCCATTTTTTTTAAAAAAAGAAAAATTAATAATAATAAATATTATGCCACTGCTATGGGTTATTATTTTTATTTTTTAATATAAGATTTATTTAATTAATTTAATTAAATTATTTAAATTAGTTATTTGTAATAATTATTTGTTATTTTTTTTTAAAATATCATCTTTAATCATGTACATTTGAACTACTCTTGATAGAAACTCCCTAATCATGTGAAATTGATCACATAGAGATATTTTAAAAAAATTATAATTTTAGAACATAAAATAAATTTAAATATTATATTTAAAAATATAATAGACTCCCTATCTCATTTTTATGTTTATAATAGAAGTTTTTTTTTCAAGCAATTGTGTGAAGTGTAAGAAATAAGTCACACTATTTATAAATTGAACAATTTGATTTTTTATAATTTACAGTGATTATTTTTAAACTTTCACTTAATAAATTAAAGGAAAAATGACAAAAAAAGACCATTTGAAATTCACAAGGACAAAAAGGGCCCCATGAATTTTTAAAAAGACAGATTGGGCAGGAGGCCCAGTCTGTCATTTTCAAATTACTGTGCACAGTTGCAAATACCATTATTCGAGTTGCAAATACCATTAGCATAGTTGTAAATACCATTATAGGAATTCAAATATAACTAGTAGAGTTGTAAATACCATTGAAAAAGTTGCAAATACCATTACAAGAGTTGCAAATACCATTGACAGAGTTGTAAAAAATACAATTTCATTTTTTATTTGCAACTCTGCTAATGGTATTCGCAACTCCCATAATGGTATTTGTAACTGTGAATAGTAATTTCTAAAATGACAGATTGGGCCTCCTGCCCAATCTATCTTTTTTTAAATTTATGGGCCCTTTTTATCTTTTTGAA
The DNA here is from genome assembly GCA_037074615.1 of Leucaena leucocephala. Classification (NCBI taxonomy): domain Eukaryota; kingdom Viridiplantae; phylum Streptophyta; class Magnoliopsida; order Fabales; family Fabaceae; genus Leucaena; species Leucaena leucocephala. The sequence continues at coordinate 15,074,607 of CM073565.1, read as the reverse complement.
TTTCAAATGGTCTTTTTTTGTCATTTTCCCTAAACTAAATCAAATGGTTATTAACTAGTACTACAGTTCTTATAACAGGTTTGCGCTTCAAGTTTGAAAATCTTTTGTACAAGAAACTATATTTAAATCAACACACACACACACATATATATATATTTTCTATTTTTAATATAATACTTAATTAAATAATTTATTATGTATATTAAATATAAAATATATTTTTTATATTTATTATTTTTTTAAATTATCTATATTGATATTTTTTAATAATAATTAAGTAAGAGATAAATAGAGTTAAAAAAATAATTAAAATATTTTTAAAAAAATATGTTATATTAATTAATTTAATTTTTTTAATTTAATTAAATTAATTAAATATATTATATATTAAAAATAAAAAAATATGTCACTAGTTAAAATGATAAAGTGACATAGAGTATCGATAATGTGGCTAAAAGTTTAAATCTTCATATAAAAAAATCAATGTATAACATAAAATCTAAGGATAAGGTCTATCCTATACTATGAAGTATTTTATCAAGTCCTCCTAATATTTTTATAATTATTTATAGTATAATTTTATTTTTAAAATTCTTAAATTCGAACAATTTCTTTCAAACCGTTAAGATTACAAACGTCGTTAGGAACAACCACGCCTAAGGGTGTGTTTGGATTAGCTTTTGGAGAATAGATTCTGGGAAGAATAGATTCTGGAGAATAGATTTTGGGTAGAATAAATTTTGGGAAGAATAGATTTTGGGAATAAAGATGTTTGGATGATTAGTAGTAGAATCACTTTTTATATTGGTAAATTACTAAAAAGGGTATGATATGATTAAAAGTAAGAGAGATGAAAGAGGAGAGAGAATAAGTGTAGAGAGGAGAGAGGAAAGAGAAAAAAAGAGATAAGAGAGGAGAGAGGAGAGAGAAAAAAAGAGATAAGAGAGGAGAGAGGAGAGAGAAAAAAAGAGATAAGAGAAGAGAGAGGAGAGATAATAGAGAAAAAAGAGGAGAGAGGGTGTAAGAAAAAATAAGGGTATAATAGTAATTGGATAATCCAAAACCTAAGTTTCAAAGAAAAAGCTATTTTCAGTAGCTTATTCAAAACCTAGGTTTCAAACCGAGGTTTTGCCCAAAATCAATTCTCAACAAAAATTGCTGTTTGTGTAAAAATTTTTCAAACCGCGGTTTTGGCCAAAATTGATTTTCAAACCTCATTGCCAAACAGGCACTAAACCATCTTTCTCCTCTTCCCAATATGCCGCTCCATTGACGAAGGTGAGAGCACCAGTGGCGAAGTGAGCTTGTATCCAGAAATGGTGGCCAAGAAACAGACCAGAATCAGTGGGAAACATAGCACAGGTGGAGAAGTCGACGAACAAGAAGATAGCTAGAAAACATGGGCTTCGTGGGAGACCGAGGCCGATATAGAGGGACAAGAAATTACGTCGACGTCACGATCGTCAGTACCAAGATGCTCTGTTTTTCAGTTCAGCTTCGACTTCCTCTTCCTCGGATTCTAGTTGGGGGGGATTCTCATCCTCTGACACGGAGTCGATGTTCGAAGTGGTATCGGGGGCACCAGGTTGGAATGAAGTGAGAATCCTAACCGAGGCTCTCTAGTAAGCTAGTTGTTGTCTTGATGATGACTTTCAACTGTCCGATTGAAATTTACTGAGCTTGCGATTTTCGTGCAGCATATCACTAAAGCACAAGACGAAAGAGAGGCCACTAAAAAAGCAAACGAACATTGGATAATGAAGAGGGTTTCGGCTTGTTCATCTACATCACCATTCTCAAACTTTTGTCTGCAGCAAATAATGGTGTTGAGGCCATTGGAAGGGGAGCGATGGTTGCAGAAGAACCTGGTGGTGCCATCACTCCGGCGAAACCCCATTGAAATAAATTTACTATTTCTAACGGACGTTTCCAATCTTAACGGTTTGGATGAAATTGCTCTATCTTAATAATTTTAAGGGTCAAATTACATGGTAAATAATTTTATATATTTTAATTTTTAAATGACAAGTATGTATATCTTATAAATAATATAGTTTAATTTTTTAGATTTCGTGCAATACATGGAAAATGTGCTATGATAAAAATAACTGTCAAGCTTGAGTTAAAAGCTTAAACTTTTATATTTGGCAAATATTATAGATTCGTTCCATAATTTGGAAATGAAACTTAATTAAGCTGCCATACTAAAAGCTATATGATTTGTCTATTTTCAAGAGAAAAGTGACAGCAATATTCCCCTTCTTGATTACATAATTTATAGTCCCATCATATCAGAAACTATTGATTTGACTTTTCACAATTGGAAGTAAGCAAGTGGGCATGACCCATATGAAGTAAATTCACCTCAAACAGACAAATTGCTATGATGCTAGTGAGATTAATAACAATATAGATAAAAAAAAAAAAAAGAAAAGAAACAAGACCAGCAAGCGTGTAGATCGATCGAGTAGTTTTAATTTAACCAGTAGATATTGTGTTCGAGCATTTGATATACAGTTATAATAATTATTTAGAGATAGAAAATTTTTTCCTATTATTAGCATACCTTCTTATAAATCAAACTAATCAGTTAGTAGCATTGGATACTCGTAGATAAATTTCAAAAAAGAAAGAATCAAGGGAAACAACCTGTACCAAAATGCAGTTAATGCAATTGGGACTCTCTGTATGGGTATGAGATAGCACTTTGATACTACTGGTTTCCTTGTTAAATTTAGAATATAGAGACAACATGTGAGGCTGCAAATCTTACAAGACACCAATTATTTATCCCATTCTTAAAAACACGTCAAAATCATGATGAAAACCACATCTTACCATAAACAGCTTGTAACACAACTCGTCACTGATCACTGTATTTAAAAATGACCTCATCTGGAAAACTTGGTGATAAATCAATGTGGGTTTGATCCAAATCGATTTCGTCCACACAAGGAATTAATAAGTTCACACAGTAACAACAGAATTGTTGACTGGTGATGATGATATGAACCATAGAGAGGTTTGGAGAAATGACAAGGATTCATTAAAAGAAAAAATGAGAACAGGATTAGAATGGAGGAAGTAGTGTCCCCGGACCCCGGTTATCGGGGGTAAGAAAGTGGGCCCACAAATTAATTAACGTATAAGGGGGTCCCTTCTGGGAGCTCCTAGCTCATGAGCTTGTTGGTGGGACCCACAGGAGGCGGGCAGGCCTATAAACTTGACATGAATTGTGTATCCAGCTCCACTGAGATTTTTTTTATTAAGACAAAATGATATTTTCTCCAAATTTAATTATAAAATTAATTTTAATTTTAAATATAAAATATATTTTTATATTTATTATTTTTTTAAAATTACTCCTATTAAGTATTAGAGGACAATTAAGTAAATATAATTTTTTATTCCTCTAGTTCTTAATATAAAATTTATTTAACTAATTTGATTAGATTAAAAAAATTAGTTAAGTTAGTTAACATAGCATATTTTTTTAAAATACCCTAATCATATTTCTTAAGTCATTTCCTTTATCTTTTACTTAATTATTATTGAAGGAGTATCAATAAGAATAATTTGAGAAAAATTTAATAAATATAAAAAAAATTATATTTAGAATTAAAATTAACTCCCCAATTAAATGAGGATAAGAGGAGTATTAAGTAAACATGAGTTTTAAAATTACATGTAGTCAAAACACCCATATGAAATCTAAACAACCAAAGAAAATATGTCAAAGTAATAGTCTCAACACTCATGAAAGAAACAACAAAAAGCAATGTCAAAATTTCCTGCCAAGTGATAGCCAATGAGGAAGAGGATTGAGTAGGAATGCAAATGAAACGTTTCTTGACCCAATAGATTGTGAGAGGCAGCTTGAAGTCAGCTTCAATTAAACCAAACTTATGGATTCAAAATAAAGAAGCTCTTAAGCACTTGAAAGAAAAACGAGACTTGTTTTTGATTGATTTGTCCCAAGAATTCTTTTTGAGAGGTACTCCTAACAATAGATTACACTATAAAAAATTTGACTTTTAGCAGCTAAAGACTTTTAGCAGTGACAAACAGTCGCCGCCAAGTCATTGTACCAGTGACTATAGCTGAAAACTATCGGCGGCGATACTGTGAATGTTGTTGCTAAAAGTAGACCACCAACGGGGACAAGCTGAAAAGTGAAGCAAACTCCTTTAATTTTTTGTCTCCACCAAAAGTATGAAGGGAATTGTAAGACGGGCAGCGGAAATTAACTTTAAAATTTTTCCAATCCCTGCCTGGATCTACCGATTGTGTTTAAGTCAAGTAGTAAGAGGTGTTACCGTCGGTGTTCGAGTTATTGGTGACTCGGGGATTCTGACGTTCAGGATGCCTATGCTCTCTTTTCGATCGCGAGAAGTCGACGACTCAGATCGGCTTCCTCTACCGGTATCCACACGAACAGGGTTTCAACCACGAACAACGTACTAGCGCCTATTGTCCTTCTAGGGTTTTTCTTGAGAATCCGTCATCACCGTCTCTATTTTGGCCGTTTCTTATATACAAATATTTTGCACTCTATCACCGAAAACCCTAACCCCTAATGTCAAATATATATGATGCTATCGATGTTATGACGGTTATTAGATTTTGAAATTAATCCTAAATTAATTCTAAAATTAATACAATATCATATATTGCATAATCTGATAAGAAATCAATTAAATAAATACGATTTCTTATATTAAATCCGTCCAACAGATTTAATTCACCTATTCATTTAATTTAAAATAAAGATATGACAGAATTATATTTGATTTATTCTCATAAATCAAATTTGAGATATTATATCATATCAATTTAAATTTTAAATTCAAATATATCATATCAATTTAAATTTCGAATTCAAAAGTGATAGAGATTTAATTTATCCTTATAAATTAAATTTTATAAATATCTCTTATATCATATAATATATATACACGAATTTATATATATACGTCCACCCTAGATTATTCATTGAATCTGGACATATTTTAGATTCAATGAATCTGGACATCATAGCTCGTGTTGGGCTATTTTGTGTGCGACCTTGTAGGCCCCCATGAAGTTAGCAGTGGGTCATTTACCATATTGACTCACAAGTCGTAAGCGATCTCTAGTAAGACATCACGACTACCCAAATCATGTGAGGATCGATGAACGATATAACCTTTCATACAACTATATCACGTCCCTTTTGTCACACTATATTTTGGTCATGGATGAGCCATGGAGAACGTCATCCTCCTATTCCTTACCGTTACTTTCTCGATCCCTGAGTAGTCTGACTATAGAAATAGAACTACTTTTTCGTTATAGCATGGCTACACATTTCTCAGACTCACTCATCGAGGGGCCCAATAATATCTCTCTACGAATGTGAGGGACAAATTCCATCTTAACCATTCACATTCCTCCACATGAAAAACCACTAAACCTGAACATAGTCTTTATGATCACTCGATCAAAAGTGACTTTTGACAAGGTCAAAGCTGAGCGTTTATCATGTAGGAATCCATGATAATCTCAGGTCAAAAGGTATAGTGACATGGTTTGTATATGAGAAAAGCTTATGACTTAACCCATGCAGCTTTCTCATAGCGGGTCGGTCCAACACCTTGTATTTTTACATGTATCTATGACTTTGATTTATATCTCTATACATTTTCAAAGCCAACTGGTCTTATTTCATCTCTGCTCCCACATAAATGACCGACTAGGGATATTTAGGATAAGATCATGAGTTATCTAATGATGGTCATCACAGTAAACATGTAAATAATATGATAACATAATTAAGAAATTCATAAATCAACAATATTCATAATATAATGATTGACTCCTAGGGCATAGTTTCCAACAAAGTAAGGAATTAGTGGTGAGTCGGTGGTGACATATATCGCTGTTGATAATAGATTCAGTAACGACAACTTGTTTTGCTGTGGAAATGTGCTTTAGCTACAACGCCGCATGTCTCCGTTGAATAGTCTTTCAACAGAGAAATACTTACATACTCTAGGAATGTCATATCATATGAACTCTGTTCAATCAAAATATAACAACTCATCATATTTTAATCCTAATTGGCCGATGACTCATTTGAAATAATTCATATTTTGTGTTTAATAAAAAAGAACCTCTTAATTTGGTGCAAATGAGTTTTTATTTTTTTTCAAATTAAAATATTTATTTTTCTTAAAAATAAATAAAATAATAAATTTTTAAAATGAGTTATTAGTTGAGTTATTGTATTTTGATTGGATAGAGTTTAGATAACATAGCACTTTTAGAGTATATAAGTATTTCTCTTTTCAACGGTGACAAATGGTCGCTGTAGAACATATGCTCAGGTGTCTCCACTAAAAGTCTCTTCCACGGCTCGCAGATAATAGTCTCTTTAGCAGTGACAAAGTTTTTGAAGTTGTCACATAGTTGTTATTATTGACGACTTTTGTTGCTGCTGAAGGTTTTTAAATTATTATTTTTAATTAAAATTTAAACTGTAAAATTTAAAACCTGTATTGTACACAAAATTATCAAAATAAAATGGTGTATAACTAAAATTATTACACCTAATAACATAATAAGAAATAATATTTACATAATTCTTTAAAACTATTAACTTTGTGGAAGGCAAAATACACCGAACTCCTTTACATGATAGATACATTGTAAAATATAGGAGCCCAATATGAACTAGGATAAGCAATAAAAACTAAAATGGCAATATCTCAAAAAGTAAAAACAACAAGAACATAAACAAAAGCAGAAAAGAAACATGAATGGAAACACCGTAAAGATGGATGTCAACAAGAAACTGTGATTGCATCCGCTCCATCATGGCAATCCATTGAACATGTATTCTCTGCTCCATCAGTTGTTCCATTCTTTGCTCGAGTTGCAAACGCTTTGCCTCCATCTTTACATGTTCTGCTGCAAAATCTACTAGCTAGCATATTTTCTTGCTCTTCATAAAAAAAAATTCAAACTCTTCCAATAATTGATTAAGCATGTTATCCACAAATGAACTATCAGGTTGAGTGCGAGTTCTCTTCATTGAAGACTTTGCTTTATAACATTTCCCTCTAACATACCTTGACCTCCCCCTAAGAACAACAGTCAATATTTTTTGTCACGGTCGAAGGGTGATATTTTTGTGGCAACCCTTTTTGTCACTGTAGAAAGCATGACTTTTGGTGGCAATATTTTTTGTTGCCGCCGAAAGAGTTTTTTTTTTTTTTTTTTTTTTTGTATTATGATCCCACGACAATAATCCTTGTTTTGAATTTTGTAATTATAGAGGATGATATCCCAAACATTCAGCATTGAGAGAGAGCCAGATCTACAGAGGTTGAGATTCTGTATGTAGCCATCCATGTTAGAGGCTTTACTAAGTCATCAAGCTAATGAAATGTTCCAGAACAATATTCAGTGTTGCTCGTGTATAAATTGAGTGTAATTTGTGAGTTTTCACTTTAATATTGTTCGGTTGCCATGTACTTTGATCTATCACTTATTCTTGCATTAAGTGAAATGATCGTATGATTATTCATTGAAGCATGGGTGTAGGACTATGAGTCAAGGGATGCAAGGTATATTTTTCAATGCTACTCCCTTCGGTAAATAAAAGAGCTAGATATGGAGTTTATTTTAGTTTTAAATATAAGATCATAATCTACTTTGTCTCTAAAACTTATAATTTTTCTCCCAAAATATTTCTATATGATTGTACATATTAAAAGGGTTTCTATTAATGATAGTTTAAATACACATAATTAAATAGGATATTTGATGTGAAATAGGAATAGGGATGTAAAATTCTACTTTTGATAACGATAATTAACTACCTTAAATCATTTTTATCAAAATGAATTACAAACTAATTATGATGAAAGTAAATTTTGTTAATCATTTGAAATTTATCATAACTAGAGAAAGAAAATTTTACTTTTAAAGAATAAACCATGATAGAAAAAGATAGACCCACCCTCAAAAACTATCATGATCAAAAGAGTTTAACTTATTTTGAAAAGGTTATCCATGATAAAAAATAGTAAAACTTATATAAAGATACTATCATGGATAAAAGAGCTCTACATAATAATTACATATAAAACTATGTTAGAAAGGATTTGACCCTACTAACATGGTTATAGGGTTCCAACCCCTGATTAACACTATTATTACAGTCATCCTCACAATCATCCCAAATAGGCCTCTGGGAATCAAACTCACGAATAACATCACATAAACCTACTTCACAACCAAGATCCAGTATAATTCTCATTTATAAATAAATTTTTTATATCCCACATTCCAAACACTGGATCCACAATCAACAATTTCAAGCAACAATCTAGGGCCTCAAACCCACTACCAGCACGCATTATCAGCATCAAATCCAAATAAAATATCACATCATATCAGGATATGCAAAATGAGCCCTACTGTGGCAAGATACAACTATTCCACACATAAATCAAAAGAATGAGGCAATACGATTGATATAACACTAACTAAGCCTTTGAAGCCTTCCCTAAGGTCTTAACATTAGACTATAACATGAAAAATATTAATAACCATATGGTGAGACAAATGTCTCAGTAACCAACAATCTTACTCTTCATGCACACTAACATGTGCTCGTGAGGTATCAAGTGGGACAGTTAACAAAATATAATATATATAAAATAACATATCATCATACCATAATCAAATGGATGAACCACCCAAGTACCTACCAAAAATCCAACTAAACCATCTTATACCCGCCGACTGAATCCATGGGCTAGTGATAGCTACCATATGACTAACTACTCAAAAAGCTAACCAGTCAACTGTTATGGATCGGCCAAAATTCATAGAGCACATGATAGGACCATGGGTTCATTCTCTCTCGATAAACAGTTAGGGGTGTTGTAACCCCTCGGTAAACTAATGGGACGAAGCCAACCATCGAGCTCTAATAGAGGCTATACCACGTGGTAGAAATACAACTTCATTATCACTAATCCCCAATACATAATTCTCAATATAATCATATTAATCAAAATCTCAGTACTTCGATAATCAATAATATCAATAAATATCACAATGGGATATCTCTCAAGATAATAACTTTTTTTAAATTTCAATCTCAAGATATAATAAGTTTTTAATCTCAATTCAAACTTTTCAAGTTAAGCTTTAAGTCCCACAAGACTATTTTCAATAAAAATTATCAATCAAATTTTTTCAATATAATCATATCATTATCAGTAGATTTATATATATAAAATCACTTACAAACATCATATTAGCACACACAAGAGTGAAAAATGGTCACCTCTCTCCAAAACTAATGGAAGTACTATAAATGAGGAGTCTCGTGCTTAGTTCATAATTCACTAGTCAATCTTTAAACTTTAACCATCTCTTTTTTTGTTTATTCTCCTCTTTCTTCATACTTGGATACTCATTGCCTAAGTCTTTAACTTCACTTCCATAATGTCCAATGTCCTAAATAAACATCAAACATTAATTACTAATCCCATTAAAATAATTGAGATTATTAATTTCTCATTACTATTACTATTACTTTATCTCTTAGACCTCAACTTTGCATTTTTAATTCTAACGGGTACAAAACTACTCTATGACCATTATCCCATATAAAAATCTCTTCTAATCTTATGGGCTAATATTTCCTCTAATATTTTCATAACTCGTTCCCCTTTTAACTTTATTAATTTCTTTATTCCTTTTCACTTTCTTTTAATAGAATATATATACATACATACATATATATATATATATATATGCTCTAACCATATCATCACCACCACCGTCCTCCTCGTTATTCCTTTTTTTCAAATAACATCACCCCGCCCACATTCAGCTGCACGTCCCCATCTTCATCTCTTTCTCTTTTTCTTTTTCTCTAGCGCACACGCGCGCCCGCGCACGCACGCACGCACGCACCCACACACCCCCGCGCGCGCGCCTACACGCGCGCCCCGCGCGCGCGCACACACAAGCCATCAACTTCTTCAAGTTTAACGTACATACACACCATAACAGAAACCCATAATTTTAAACATCATTGATCCTTCATTCCTCACTCATTTTTCCCTTTTCTACATCATCCATCTTCATGTATATATATAAACATATACTGTTCATGATTCACAACAGCACCAGCGTCTCATATATATATTTCCATATCAGTAGCTTATTTATATATACATATGTATTCAGTTTCAGCGTCTTTTTCTTGCTTTTTTCTTCAAAGCTACAGTGCACACCATCATATTCTACTCTTGAATCACAGCAGCACCGTTTATACACACACACACACACACACACATGTATATATATGTTAGAGCAATAGCAATGGCGTCCTTTGTTCTTTTAACCTTTTTTTTTCAAAGCTATAACAGACCATAAACTCTTAGCTCTGAAAACTAACAGCGAAAGAGAACTGGGAAACTCACCAGCAACTAGCTTCTGTCTTACTCTGGCTCGCTATCGCTACCTTGCTCAGCTGTTGCCTTTGCTTCCCGTGCTCTGTTCTGCAGATGAAGAAGAGATGAACAGTCCTTCGTCTTTCTCATTATGTCTCTCAGTCTCGTCACTCTCTCACTTCCCCTCTCCAGCTCTTACCTCTCTCTCTGCCTCTAAGTTTCGCCTTTGCTCTCTTGTCTCTGCTCTTCCACTTTCGCCTCTCACCTTGCTCTCACCTTGAGAAGACTTATGGAGCAAGCCGTCTGACAGATGGAAGGAATCACGTGAGAGAGAGAAATATGAGTGAGGAAAAAGCTAACTCTTGTCTATCTTATTTTCATCCTTTCTCATATTTTCTAGAATTTTCATAAATTTTAAAACAATAATCCTTAAAATAGAATAAAAATTTTCTTTCTTCAATAGTTTGTTTAACTGATAAGGTAATTTTTTTAAAAAATTTTGGGATAAACAATAATTCTTAACTATTTTTTTAATTTTTTTAAAAATAAATAAGATTTTAATTCCTGAATATAGCTATTAAATTTTTTAACTTATTTTAAAGAAATAAATTCTTTCATAATTTGTTAGATTCCCAAATTACTCATTTCATAATTTTTTTTATTTTTTTTATATTTCAAATTTTTTTTATAATTATTCTTTCCTATATTCTTTCCTTAAAATTTTACCTTTAGGATTTTCTTTTTAATTTTTAAAAAATACACTTAACCTCAATAATATCTTATAAATTATTTTTATAAAATTCAATATGTTTCCAGGGACAAAGAGGAGAGAGAAGAGAAAAAAGAATAAATCAAAAAAGTAAGAAATTCAATACATTTAATAATCAAGTCTAGTCTAATATAAATATAACTGAAAACCTTAGTTTTATTTATAGAGCCTATAAATAATAAAGTAATATAAGTTTAAATTTAAATATAAATCTAAATCCTAATCTTAAAAGATAAAGATAATAAATCCTAATTCTAATAGATAAATATCCTTATTTAATATCCTCAATGGATAACCGTAGATATCTTAATTAAACCCTAATTATCCCTTATCCTATATCTCACCAATATTTTAGAAAAATTAATATATAATTATTATAAATAACTAATTTAATTAATTTTCTTAATATACTCAAATTAATTAAGTAGATAATATATATTAAAGACAGGAGGCAGTACAATGGGATCATTAATCTAAATGGTTAATGAAGTTTTTCATTGAAAGATAAAAAAATACTCTTTCCAGTATTTATTATAAAAATATAATACTCTTTCAATTCTTAATATAAGATATATTTAACTAATTTGATTAGATTAAAAATATTAGTTAAATTGGTTAATAAGTCATATTTTTTAAAAAATATCATAATCATCTTTCTTAACTCCTTGCATCTCTTACTTGATTATTATTAAAGAAGTATAATAGGGATAATTTAAAAAAATTAATAACTATTAAAAATATGTCTTATAGTTAATACTAAAATTAAATAACTTTACATAAATTAAAGAAATTAGTTAAAATTTGAGCCAAAAAAAATATGGGTATAATAAGTTTATAAAATTTTGGATTTAAATTTACAGGACTTAAGTTAAAATCTTGCATATCTAATAAGTTTTTGGGCCAAAATCATTTTTTATTTATTTAGTCTATGGGGTGCAAGATTGTTGGAGATTGTGCCATAGGGGCCAATAATTATATTATAAACATTGTTGATTTATGAATTTCTTAATTATGTTATCACATTATTTGCATGTTTACTGTGATGACCATCTTTGGATAACTCATGATCTTATCCTAAATATACCTGGTCGGTCATTTATGCGGGAGCAGAGATGAAATAAGACCAGTATAACTTTGAAGATATATAGAAATATAAATCAAAGTCATAGGCACATGTAAGAGTACAGGGTGTTGGACCGACCCACTATGAGAGAGCTGCATGGGTTAAGTCATAAGCTTCTCTCATATACAAACCATGTCACTATACCCTTTGACTTGAGATCATCATGAATTCCTACATGACAAACACTCAGCTTTGACCTAGTCAAAAGTAACTTTTGACTGAGTGATCATAAAGGCTATGTTTGGGCTTAGTGGTTTTTCATGCGGAGGAATGTAAATGGTCAAGATGAAATTTGTCCCTCACATTCGTAGAGAGATATTACTGGGCCCCTCGATGAGTGAGTCTGAGAAATGTATGCCCATATTGTAATGGAAAGGTAGTTCCATTTCTATAGTCAGACTATTCAGGGATCGAGAAAATAACGGTCAGAAACAGGAGGATGACATTCTCCATGCCTCATCCATGACCAAAATATCGTGTGACAAAAGGGACGTGATATGGTTGTATAAAAGGTTACATCGTTTATCGATCCTCATATAATTTGGGTAGTCGTAATGTCTTGCCAGAGACCGTTTACGACTTGTGGGTCAGTATAGTAACTGGCCCACTGCCAACTTTATATGGGTCTACAGGGTCGCACACAAAATAGCCCAATACGAGCTATGATGTCCAAGTTCATTGAATCTAAGACATGTCTTGATTCAATGAATAATCTAGGGTGAATTTATATATTTTATATATATAAATTTGTATATATATATATATTATATATAATATAAGAGATATTTGCAAGATTTAATTTATGAGGATAAATTAAATCTCTATCACTTTGAATTTAAAATTAAATTGATATGATATATTTAAATTTAAAATTTAAATTGATAAGATATCTCAAATTTGATTTATGAGAATAAATCAAATATAATTTCGTCTTATCTTTATTTTAAATTAAATAAATAGGTGAATTAAATCTGTGAGACAGATTTAATATAAACCATATTTATTTAATTAGTTTCTTATCAAATTATGCAATATATGATATTGTATTAAATTCAGAATTAATATAAGATTAATTCTGAAATCCAGCCCAATTAGAAGCCCGATAGCATCCTATATATTTGACATTAGGGGTTAGGGTTCTACACACAAGAGAAAAAGGGGTATGGAGAGTGCAAAAGGTTTGCAGATAAGAAACTGCCGAAATAGAGACGGTGAGGACAGAATCTTGAGAAAGCTTTAAAGGGACAAGAAGCGCTAGCACGTCGTTCTTGATTGGAACGCTATTCGTGTGGATACCAGTAGAGAAAGTCGATCTGAGTTGTCGACTTCTTGCGATTGAGAAAAGAGCACCAGGTACGACGAAGTCGCGACCAGTTGACACACAGGTCGCGACTAAATTGGCATCTGAACGTCAGAAATCGAAAAAGAGACGACAGGTCACGACGAGAAGCTGAGGAGGTCACGGCTGACAACTCCAGAGGCTACAGGTCGTGACTAGTAGCAGAGGAAGTCGCGACTGAAAACTCCAGAGGCTACAGGTCACGACTAGTGGCAGAGGAGGTCGCGACTGAAAATTCCAGAAGCGACAGGTCGTGACTAGAAGCTGAGGAGGTCGCAACTAAAAACTCCAGAGGCGAAGAGTCGCGACTAGTGGATTCTTAGGTCACGACTACAGCTCGAATACCGAAGGTAACACTTCTTTCTCCTTGACTTAAACACATTTGGTAGATCCTTGCAGGGAATGGAAAAAAATGTTAAAGTTAATTTCCGCTGTGTGTCTTCCAATCCCCTTCAAAGATATCAGGAGGGTGCAAAATTATAAATTTTACATACCTTACTTGTAATCTTTTTCAAATTGGAGGATCATTTGTACCTTGGCCAATGCAACATGATAAGACTCCACATGCTTTAATATAAAAATTATTTAATTAATTTAATTAGATTGAGAGAGTTAGTTAAATTAACTTATTATAATAAATATGATATATTTTTTTAAAATACTTTTATTTAGAATAAAATCTACTATATTATATGGTTTGATGTTTAATGTTTTTGGGATTTACTTGATTCACAAAACCTACGTAATGATCTTTTATGTGTTTAATGCTAGCTTATAAATTTTTTAAAATGAAAATTTTTATGGATTCAAAATGATTTTTTACCAGCATGAGATGCTAATTTATAGATTTAAAATTGTTTTTATTAAAAAATAAAAATAGTAGAATTTCTCTGCATGGCATTAATAAATTTTTCTACCGCAATAAGCATGATTTTTTTTATAAGATACATGTGTGAACTATTAAATTATATAATATATTTAATTATTATATTTTTAAGGAAGTATTAATAGGGTAATTTAAAAAATATCATAAATATAAAAAATAAATTTTACATTGAGAATCAAGATTAGCTAGAAGAGTATATAATGAATAGGAAAACATGGGGACTCATCTTAACATTATTATCTAGGGGTGGGGTGGGGTCTACCCCAATAAGCATGATTTTTTTTATAAAATACATGTGTGAACTATTAAATTATATAATATATTTAATTATTATATTTTTAGAGAAGTATTAATAGGATAATTTAAAAAATATCATAAATATAAAAAATAAATTTTACTTTAAGAATCAAAATTAATTAGAAGAGTATATAATGAATAGAAAAAGATGGAGACTCATCTTAACATTATTATCCAAGAGTGGGGGTGGGGGAGGGAAGAAGGGAGGGGAGATATTGATATGGATAACTTTACACTTATTTTTATTTAAGTTGTTTTTTCAAATTTTGTAAAATATTTAATAAAATATAATTATAAAGGATATTTAATATATAAAATTACAATTTTATAATCATGAAAAATAAAGAAGGTCTCCATCATTTTCTAAACCACTTCCATATCAGGCTTGAACTCTTCAGTAAAACTTGAATACGCACAAGAAACTATGAAAACTTTCATCATGAGATCACACCAAAGGATTAGGATTCAATGGGAGACGACTATATAATTGTGAATAGACATGCGGGATGGGTTCTGACCACTTCCTATTATATTCACCTATTACTGGATCAGAGTGATGAAACTTCTATATATGCTGTTTGAAAGACTATGAAATGTTTCCTCACCATTTTGAAGCTTAGAAGAAGACAATCTTGTATTTCCTGTGAGTGATGTAAAATTCACCTCCACAATAATTAAACACTTAAAACCATTCTTAGTCAACTTCTATAATAGAAAATAGAAACAATTAATTAAAGTTAGCATAGTAAAAAAAAAAAAAAAAAGCTTTCCAAACCATTCAAGTTTAACTATGGTAAGAAAGAGATGTTAAAACACTTAGAAGACTACCCTAGTTATAAAAGAACTTTAACTTTAAAATAGTTAACTATAATAAAAAAAGACAATTCTACCCCTTAGATATAAAGAGTTTTACTTAAACAACAAATTCTATGCATGATAGAAAAGAATTAACCAAACAATCAAAAGTCTATCATGGATAATTAAGAATATACTTTACAAATTAACCTATCCATGTTAAAAAAGAGATAACCAAACTATAAAAGAATCTAACATGGATAATTGAGCTTCACAAAGCTTTCACATACAAAATCATGTTAGATAAGATTTAAACTTGCTAACATAGTTGTTAGAATTCAACCCTTAATTAATATAATTATCACATATATGATCTCCAAACATTCTCCGAGGCTCAAACCTCGGAATAAAAATACCAAAGCCCACAAACACATCTAGAATATTGAATAATACTCATAACATAGTAAAACAGTCAATGTGGATCTACAAATCACAAGTTTGAACCTAGAGCCTTAGGCCTACTACAAGCACACAATCCCATAATCAAATTAAAGCAAAGGATTACATTTCATCATAGTATGTAAATTGAGTCATATTGTAGCAATATACAGTTATACAACACAAATAAAAGGAAGAGGCTATACAATTAATATAGCACTGTCCAAACTTCCAAAGCTTCAATGAGGTACTTGCACAAGAACTATATTACTTAAAAAATATTAATAACCACGGGGTGAGATAAATGTCTCTGTAACCAACAATCATACTTAACATACATATTAACATGTGTTTATGAGGTGTCAAGTGTGACAATTAATAAAATATAATATACAATGGGTGGAAAGTGTTTATATACATTAAATCACTTCCAAATATCACATTAGCACATACAATAAGTGAAAAATATTTGCCTCTCGCCAAACCCAAAGAGAATTATCATCAATGATCAAACCCCAGGCTCAAGCCACAATTTAATAATTAATCTACATATCAATATAAGCACATATTAATATATAAGATTATTTGAGTGATTATTTACCAATATATATATAGTTAAAGTTTGTAACTTTCCTTTAAAAAATTTCATAACCCCCTATAATCCATAATAAATTATTTCCACACTATTTTCTATTTCTCTAAACCCAAAATCACTTAATTGAATCCTCAATAAATACTTAATTAGTTACTTTAATAAAAATCCCCAAAATTTTCAAACCTAATACTAAATTTCATATTCCAATAGCTCAAATAACTCAAATGAATCATCAATTATCATGCAATAGCATTAATTGAACAAAAGCCCCACATTTTAACTTTGGGTTCTAACTCTAAAATATCTATTTTTTAATTTCAACTCAATTTAACATTTTAAACTAATTAAATATCAATTTCAACCTATAGTAACATAACCTAATCATCAAAACTCATTTTCCAACATCACATTATCATAAATTATCAAAATCTCAAACTTTCTGCACAACCTTAACCTCAAAATTTCACCAAAAGAAAATCTAACGAAAATTAAACTATTAAAAATTCAATAATACCTTAAACAAATCCAAATTAATTATTTAATTCAAATTTAATTAGTCCAAGCATCATATACATCTTAAATACCAAACTTTTTAAATAAAAATAAAATTTTAAATTCTTAAATGAACCAATGAAAAAAATAAATAAATAGATAAAATTTAACTATTAATTTAACTTTACAATTCTATTTACATCTATTGTTAAACCTTAACACTTATTCTCAATTTTGATTCAAAAATTTTCTATAATCCTTACAAAAGTACAACCAATAGAAAGATCAAGAAGAGTAGAGTAAATTTTATAAAAAGAATGTAGTGATTAGAGGTCATCTGACTTACCAAAATGATCTTATAATTTGAACTTTAGGTTAGAGAAAAGAAAAATGCGGACTGTACGGATCAAGAAGAAGACGCGACGCGACGCTTCCTCTCTATCACACTGTATGACAAGAAGAAAATTATAGTTAAAGGTCCCACTTCATTTTTATTTCGTCTTTTTGACCCCTTTCTTTATTTAAAAAAGAGTTTATTTTTATTTATATTATTATACTTATATAAAGTATCTTCTAATCTTATAATAATTTTTTTAAAATCTTCTTAACTCAAATTCTAAAATTAAAATTTAGGATGTTACAAATAACTTATATATTTTTTGTGGGGCTTCCATTTCTACAATGACTTACAAGAATAGGAATATGTAGGGGGTCTTTAATCCAAATTGGCTAGTCAGACTAGTGAATAAGTAAACAAACCTCTTGTCAATCCAATCAAAAGTTTAAGACAGGTTGAGTTATATATTTTTTTCTCTCCTTTTATTAAGCATGAAAGCCGTAATTTTGAGTTAAAAAAATATAAAAAAATTAAAAGATAACAATAAGTCATATTTGTGCTTTAATTAGTAACTTTGTTTTATTAAATTATATATGATTTGTACATAAACACTATTTTACTTATAGATTAATAATTTTTATTTAAATATTATTTTTTATAGATTATATATAAATACTTTTATATATTTTAATTAAATTATATTATTTTAATCATGATTGAATTAACTTTAATTTAACTAGAAAACTCTTAAACTTGCAATTGATTCAATGACAGTTTGATTTACAGTAGGTTGCTTACTAGCTTTTTAACCTCAAATTCACGTTTATTATTCTCAATATTCATATTTCCGTTTAGTGTGATCGACAGATTTTTCTTAACAAAAATGGCTTTAAAAGGATATGGCAACACCGTTGAAAGTGGGATTTTTTACAGCTAAATTTACCTTAATCTCTAGTTTTTTTATTAAAATAAAATTTCATTTTTTTTTATACAAATACAATTTCATTTATAACAAGATAATACGATACGTATATAAGGCCTCAACAACTAACATATTAAGGTAAGCAGTTTTAAAGCCCAAAAGCATAAAGTAACAAAGAAAACAAGTACAAGTAAAGAAACGTACGACAAAAAAAAGAGGGACAATGACACATGGGTCCCGTGGAAGCAATTGAATGACAAGAAAGTCCCAGAAAATACTATAATTTATTTCAAGTCCCATGGGACCTCACATAAATTTTTTGTATTTGTAAAAAACTTAAATGCCCCTGTTGTTTACTAAACGCAGAGCTCGCCTATCACTCTGCTCAATTGTGAAACGGAAGCCTTAGCGCGTTGTGAACATCACTCTACTCTTCTCCTCCGGTTGGTCTGTGCTCTCTTCTCCGCTTCTGTGTGTGGTCTCTGCATTGTGGTCCTTAGCTATGACCTGCCCCTCCTGGCGTCGGTACTTGCTTCATCGTCGAAGTTATCATCGCCTTTCCTCCTCTGTAGACCTTCCCTTTCTGTGGTGATTGTCGTCGCTGCCACCAGGCTGTCGTGCCATATTTCCTCGTCCGATACTCATCAGTTATACTCCTTCAGTCAGCTTGCCGTCGCCACTTGCTTCATCGTCAAAATCATCATCACCTTTCCTCCTCCTGCGAAAGCCCCTGCTCCGGGTAATATCGTTCTTGCTTTAAATGCTTTTACTATCTTTATTGAAGATGTGAAGTATAACATACAGAAGGGAGGCATTGGGCTTCCAAGCATTAGCCTTCCGAATACAATGGTCCTTTCCCCTGTTTATTTTTTAGTGTCGCTTACTTACTGATATTAAACCTCAATTAATGAGTCCTTATTAATAAGTTGTAGAAGTGTTATTGAAGTAGCCAAGAAACTAGAAGAGAAACTCAAGAAAAAATATGCTCTAATTGATGTCTGCTATAATTTGTGATTTAATACCTTATTGTCGCTGTACTAGTCTCTCATTTGTTGTATGTTATGAAGGATTTGTTATTGTATTTGAATTGGTTGGTCTTCATTTTGTCTTTCTAGCTAAGTAAAACTATAACAGGCATTAATCTGAAAGGTTTTAGGTAGTGTTGAAGGAGATATGAGATTGAAAGCTTTAATCTATCATATTACCAAATATAAAAGCATAACTAGTAATAACACTGTATATCTTATCACTATAAATAGTTATACATATAGAAGCATATTTACGCACATATTTGGAATTATGGCTGAAAGAAATATCATCAAACTGAATGGGAGGATGGATCATGGATTGATTGAGATAATAATTTTCTATAACATTCAGATATTCAATTGGTGGCTCATAATAGGATAAGAGGCATATGCAGAGATACATTTGACATAAGAGCTCAGGTCTGAGAATGAAATATCTATTGACAATGCCATGTTACCAATTCTTGTAAAACATGATGAATAGTAATAAATATCTTATCTGATTTTGACTTGATGCTTGTGCATTTGCAACACTGCTGTAGTGATTATTTGGCTTGAAATATTGAGTAATAATTTATTTAACTGATGACTTAAGTCATTGTTATTGCAGGATAAAATATGTCCAATCTTGGAAAAAGCAAAGGCGGACAAAGAAGTAGCAACTTTTCTAGTTATGCACTGTTTGTTGAAGAGCAAAAAAATACCAACCAGCGAAAGATGTCATTAGAAGCCGCTGGTGCATCATTTAGGGAAGGCTGGAATAAATTAGAAGAGCAATAGAGATTAGAATACAAACACAGGGCAAAGGAATTGAGAGGTCCAGCGAAAGGGAAGAAATATGTCGTGCCCTTCTATATAAGATGTGCACCAAAACAATTTATGGATGTGTGCAAGGTGTTGAAGGGGAGGAAGAACACAATGGAGCGACTGAGAGCTATTGGATTTGATAAGTTAGTGCGCATAAGATGCGCACACATTCAGCGGGATCTATGTGGAGTGTTCATGCGTGCTTTTGACCCGCCGACAAAAATTATTGCAATTAGAGGGAGGACGCACGAAATTGATGCAAGAGCTATGAATAAAATAATGGGATTGCCACTTGATGGGTCAGCAATTATGCCAACGATGTCTGTTGAGCAAAGCTTCAAGGAGCTGAAGCTGGCGTATGGGAAGGTCCCATATACGACAATTGCAGGTTGGTTGGTGGATGACAAGGAGAATGCTGATTTGGAGTTGCTATTTGTGATGTACAGCCTAGGGGTTCTCTTGGATCCTAGCTCTTGTATATATGTAAGTGACAAGGTGCTGAAGGTAATGGCCTTGACGAAGGATGCATACACTGGGTTTGATTGGTGCACATTCGTTCTGAATCAATTGGCAGACTCTATTAAAGAATACCAGGAAGAGTTGAGGAAAGGGGATGCCAGTGGGAGGAAGAACATAGGAGGTTGCTTATACTTCCTCATGGTAAGTGTGTTTGGGGTAATATTTTTTGTCTTTGTAATAACAATTAACTGTTATTGTGTATTGGAACATGTTATTAACTTGTGCATCATGTCAAATGCAGATTTATTGTCTGCAGATATTTCCGCTGGGCCGACAAAAAGCCTCTGAGGTTGGGGATGCCATGCCTTATTGGAATGATGAGGAGGTCCATGCAAGAACACGGTTGGAGAAGGAAAGCAAGCAAGGTGTTCTGCATGGCAACACTAGCAAGGACCGACCGAAAGTATCAACGTTTAATCCAGACGTTGATCTCACGCACCCGGTACGTACGACGGTAATTGCTTTCAGTTGTTGGTTTAGTACAATTTAGGAATGCACTAAGTGGTTTTCCTTTTTCAGCTATTAAAGGCAACTTACAGTCGAATCATGACCATGGTGGGGAAAGAACTGTTGGCTTTTCAACACAGCCTCTTAGGGGAAGATGAAGGTGGACACGGTGGAAGGGAGGTCAATGGAAGTGGTGATGATGGTGAAGGCAGAGGTGGAGATGAACGTGATGAGGAGGGCGATGATGATAGTGAAGAGGAGGGTGGTGATGATGGTGCAGAGGAGGGTGGTGATGATGGTGAGGAGGACGGTGGTCATGAGGCCTCAAGGCAATACCAAGGAGAGAAGGAAAGCAATCAAGTAGAGGGGGAAACACATGTAAGAAGATCCAAGAGGGAAAAGAAATCAGCTGTTAGGTCTCCCTACTTCCTGGAGACGAAGGCGAGGGTTGGCAAGAAGAGGAAGAACGAAGTTGACAAGGAAGCATTGTTCAACATGTGCACAAGTCAATGTGCAGGTTCCGAGGAGCAAGAGTAAGTATTTCATTATTTTTGCTTGCTGAAGATCTAATTTCCCCTGTCAAAGCTGATTGCTTGATTTGAGTTTCAATGGCTGTAGGGTTTTTGTAGAGATGATGGGTTCCACGTCACTCGTGGTGAGCTATGTTGCCTCCGTAGTAGAGCATGGATGAGCACCACTGTGAGACAATTGTCCTCTTGAGTTGTGATCGTTGTGCCTGTAATGGTGGTTTGCTGATTTGATGCTTATATTCGCAGGTAATGACGATGGTGGCCAGGACATTGGTCCAGGATGAGAAAGCCAGAACCCGTTCAGTCAGAAGACACATATTTTCCGCCCATTTTATGCAGAAGATGTTGGTGAATCCCCTACGGTGGTCAATTGAAGGCAATGAATCAGAAATATTGCCACAACATGTTGGCTACAACATTGCTGATTGTGACTTAATTTTTGGACCTGCTTGTGTAATGGACCACTGGTTCTGTTACATTTTTGACGTCAAGAATATGCAATTATGTGCCCTTGACTCGTTGGTTGATACTCTAACATATATGCGCTTGCAAAGGCAGCAACATGAAGAAGCATCTAAAGACGACAGAAAAGGTAAGCGCAAGAAGAAGAGGATCAGCGGCCAACATATATTCAAGGAGAAGCAATGGATGGTGAATGCCTGTGTATGTATTCCTTAATCTTCATGTTCATACTCCCTTACGTATTACCAGTCATTTTTTTAATTTAATTTCTCTTTTGTCTGTGTATTGTACAGAAGTGTTGCTTCCTCAAAATACTTCGTACATTGAAGTCTTTGGGCAGGATGATCAGTTTGAAGTGAATTGGCCAAAAGTGCATCTCCAAACAGACACATCAGCATCCTAACACATGTACTGCAATTTTTGCTTCCCTTTTCCTTGTGACTTACTCAACTTCTGGTCTTGGACAACTTGCAGGTATTCATGCTGGATTATTGTCTTGTCATGGCTGAAGACCTGGGATGGCAATACCGTAGATGAGGAAGGCTACACAATGCCAAAGTACTCCAATGAAGACCTCCACTAGTTAAGGGTTGATTGTTTGTGTTGGCTGATTACTCATCCTAATAATTCCCAACGGGAATGAGTGTTGTCCAGTCTAGAAGGGAAGGACTCTAGACAGCAGAGGAAGTAGTCACTAATTAAGTGTATCTGTCATTGTAAACCTTGTAAACAAAACGTGTACTTGAACAGTTTCAATTAATGTTAACATGTTAACCTGTTAAGGAAGGATTGTTATGATGTTCAACTTGCAAGGGTTGTGTTTCATATGTCATCATGCAGAACATCTTTACCAGGGTCAACCCCATATGGGGAAATACTAACAACCTGACCCTTACACCACTGTAAATAACAACTACCTAAGATAGCACCCATGAATAACAACCTCAGCACCCACGAATAACAACCCCAGCACCCAGGAATAATAACCTCAGCACCTAAAATTGACAACAACCCCAGCGCCTGCGGTAACAACAACAGCACCCAGGAACAACAACCCCAGCACCCACAATTGACAACCCCAGCACCCAGGAATAACAACCCCAGCACCCAGGAATAACAACCCCAGCACTTAAAATTGACAACAACCCCAGCGCCTGCAGTAACAACAACAGCACCCAAGAACAACAACCCCAGCACCCACGAGTAATAACCCCAGCACCCACGAATAACAACCCTAGCACCCAAGAGTAACAACCCCAGCACCCAAGAGTAACAATCCCAGCACCTACAATTGACAACAACCCCAGCGCCTGGGAATACAACAACAGCACCCAGGAATAACAACCCCAGCACCTGGGAATGATAACCCCTGCGCCTGCAACTAACAATTGACAGTAAATATAGTATTTGATCTGATTCATATATATGCACTTTCCAATTACATCAGGTATTGCCAGCAAATACAAAAGGCATACAGCAAATATAGTCTATGTATTTACTCCTTCATCAAGATCCATCATACCTTCAAACAAGATGGAGATTGATCAAGGTTACAAAAGATGACTTTCATCACTTTCTACAGATATATACAAAGTAAAAATCAATGTGCTATGTATTTACACACAAAAAATAGAGCAACCCACTGCCATTCCTCAGCTCGGGTTTGGATTCTTGCATGTCTTCACTGTGTGTCCAGCTTCATGGCATCTTCCACAATGATAAGTCTTCCTGTTCTGAAATTGAGACTCAATCCTCTTTCTCTTTGGCCTTCCTGGAGGCCTTCTAGTAATTGGGGGGTCAAGGAACCTTTGTTTCATTAGTTCGAACACTGTGGGGTCGTCAGGACATGGACAATCATGTGTAGCTATAGGCCTCATGATACTAGCATATACTTTCTCTTGGGCATGTAACTTGTAGCAATCGTCCACAAATATGTACACACTTTCATGCATTAGCTTTATTGCAGCACATGCATAAACACAATGGAGTCCACTCATTTGCCAACCCAAGCATGTGCATTTACGGGTGTGCAGATCAACAGTAAGT
The DNA here is from genome assembly GCA_037074615.1 of Leucaena leucocephala. Classification (NCBI taxonomy): domain Eukaryota; kingdom Viridiplantae; phylum Streptophyta; class Magnoliopsida; order Fabales; family Fabaceae; genus Leucaena; species Leucaena leucocephala. Next base: position 15,050,318 of record CM073565.1, on the reverse strand, counting down.
TTTATCACTCCATGGGGGCCCCAAGTCTCAACCTGGACTACGTCATTTCCCCAATATTGGGCATGCATATTTGTGGCACACCTAACTTGCTGCTGCAACTTTGCCTCAATATTTGGCCTAACTCCATTTTTCCAATTGACCATTGACATTTTGCTTGCCAGCACCTTTTGGGCCAACTTCTGTTGATGCTCAAGAATTAGAACAGACACATTGTGCCTCCGCTCTTGCAAAATCCATGCATTGAATGACTCCGCGATATTAGTGGTAATATTGTCCCATAATTTGAATGGGAACTTGCTCATAGCCCATTTATGTATGTCCCTTTGGGTCTCAACCCATTGCGCCAGCTGTGGACAAAAGGCTTGTAGCTTTCCCATTGCGATATTAAAATCTCCCTCGAGCCTTGCATATGCAATTCCATCAAGCAGGTTAAGTGCGTCCTCCTTTCGGACCCCTGATGATCGTCCCCTATCTCTTACAATTTTGAGGAAAGCAGCACTATAGTTTTCTTTTACATGGAGGTAGCAATAAGCATGTCTTGTGCAGGAAAAAATAGTCCGAACAGTAGTTATGATTGCATTATTCCGGTCAGACACAATTGTGATCTCCAAGGATCCTGTGATCTCTTTAACGTTTTGGAGAAACCAAGTCCACTCATCATTCGTCTCACCACTAACAATAGCATATGCCAACGGAAATAATTCATTATCTGCGTCATATGCGTTCGCTGTAAGCATTGTTCCCCGGTATGGACCACTAAGATGACATCCATCTATATACAGTACTGCTCTGCACCCTTGCAAAAAACCTTCAATTGAGCATCTATACGCAATGAATACCCTCTCAAATTTGTTGGACTCTGAGGCTTCCCATCTAGCAACAGTTCTTGGATCAAATTCCATAAGCCTCTCACATATCCAAGGAATAATCTTGTAAGAATCCGCTGCAGTACCATGTATTTCCCTTAATGCAAGTTCTCTACCCCTGTACGCTTGCCTATAGTTCAATCGCACACCGTAATCTCTGTACAAGTCAAGGCTGATTTCTTTTGCATTCGTATTCATGTTACTCCTCAAAGAATCAATCATGAGAGACAATGTTAACTTTGACTTTTCATGGTGAGATACAAGTAGGTCTTCTTATGCATTATGCACGTGCTGACTTCTGAATCTTCGTATACTTAAAAATTCTGCATCTTGACGTTCACCTATACAATATGCGCCCATGTACCATGGGCATCCATCAACCTTGCACTGGACAGTGATTTTTTGCTTATTGTTCTTGATAAATTTGTAAAAAAAACTATGCTCGATGCTGTACTGGTATAGCTTCTTTCGAAGAACCCCCCGTATTTGGAAATGTTTGGCCTTCTCCAACAATCAAATCCTTCCACTTTGTGCAATTCATTTCAGGTATAGCTATTGGAATTATTTGGTCAGCACAAGACACTAATGGCAACACTTCATTCTCATTTCCCAATGCAGCTGGAGACATAGAGCATACATCCCCACTTCCAAATAATTCATCAAACCTGCAGGAAACGATAACTTACTGGGTCAATAATGACAACTACCTACAACTAAGATGATAACTTATATATCAACTTGCAGCGCACTATATTTTCAAATCAACACACCATATAACTTACACATCTAGGCCCTCCACTACATCATCCATCTGAAGTTGTGTACACTCATTGTCTACTTTCTCTCCTACGTACACATGACCGCTTTCTCCATTAAACATTATCAAATGCTCAATTCCTTTGTCATTACACATGTCAATAAATGTGTGTTTATCAAATATGACAGTGAATTTTATCAACAGTTCATCACTTCCTTTCCCAACAAGTGATGCTACTAATATTTTGAACTCATCATATGTTGTGCCTTCCTTTATGGATATTGTTCTTACTGCACCCCCAGCATATGTATGACCTTCTACATCATTTCTAAATTGTCCTCCCATATGAACATAACAGAATAGATGCTTTGCAGATGAACTCGCCATCGATAATGATAACCTGCACCAGACATAGAATATAATAACTCAGGCACTTATATTAATAACTATGACATACTATAATAACAACTCTTCATGTCTCGAATATCAGCTCATGTCAGCCATTCACAGATAAGCACCTTTGCATAGTTCATATTTTCTTACCACACTCAACTAAACACACTATAAATTCCTGCAATCCAAACATAACTCTTAAAATCCTAAATAAACTTATTTAACCCACAACTCAAATGATAAAAAACCTACAAACACAATATCCATATTTATATGGGTCACCTTCTATACCTTACTGCAGTAATGACAACATGCACCAGACATATAATACAACAACTGAAGCACCTATATTAACAACTATTGTGTAATCTGATAACAACTCTTCTTGCCCTCATATCAGGTCATCATCTGTCATTAACACTTTCCAAGAACCTTTCTGTTGTTCATATTTGCTTACTACATTCAACTACAAATTCCTCTAAATCGAACATAACATTTAAAACCCAAAATAAACTCATTTAACCCACAGCTCAAATGATAAAAAATTTATGCTACGAACACACTCTCCATATTTACGTGGGTCACCTTTTAAACGCTCAAATGATAAAAAATTTATGCAACTAAGAACCGCTTTAGCTATAAATGACAAGCCCAGTTCCTGGAATAATAACCCCACCAGCTGGGAATGACAACCCCAGCGCCTAGAATAATAACCCCACCAGCTGCAACTGATAACCCCATCAGCTACAATTAACAACCCCATCAGCTAACAACTAACAACCCCATCAACTAACAACCCCACGCCTGTAATAACAACCCCACCAGCTGGGAATGACAACCCCAGCACTTGGAATAACAACCCCACCAGCTATAACTAATAACCCCATCAGCTGCAACTAACAACCTCATCAGCTGTAACTAAGAACCCTACCACCTGCAACTAAGAACCGCTTCAGCTGCAAATAACAAGCCCAGCGCCTGTAATAACAACCCCACCAGCTGTGAATGACAAGCCTAGCACTTGGAATAACAACCCCATCAGCTGGGAATGATAACCCCAGTGCCTAGAATAACAACCCCACCAGCTACAACTGATAACCCCATCAGCTACAACTAACAACCCCATCAGCTGCAACTAATAACCTCATCAGCTGCAACTAAGAACCCTACCACCTGCAACTAAGAACTGCTTCAGCTGCAAATAACAAGCTCAGTGCCTGTAATAACAACCCTAGTGCTTTGAAATAACAACCCAGCTTGTGCAACTAACAAATGACAGCAAATATCAGTAAACATAATATGCACTTTGATTCATATATATGTACTTTGCCATGACATCCCCTGCTGGCAGTAAATGTAGAAGGCATACAGTTAACATAGACATTAATGGCAACACTTCATTCTCATTTTCCAAAATAGGTGGAGACATACATCGCCATGAATAATGACAACCTGCACCACACATATAATATTAACAACTCACGCACTTATATTAACAACTATGTCATACTATAATAGCAACTCCTCTTGCCCCGCATATCAGATCATGTCTGTCATTCACACTTTACAGGTACCTTTCTCTTGTTCATATTTTTTTACTACACTCAACCAAATACATCACAAATTCCTGCAAACCAAACATAACTTTTTAAACCCTAAATAAACTCATTTAACCCACACCTCCAATAATAAAAAAGTCATAGAACCAACACATTCTCCATATTTACGTGGGTCATTTTATACCTTACACTTCAGCCACACACTATCATACATAGCAGGAGGATGACGAGTTAACTATTTCCCTGGGTTTGCTACAAATGGACTTCACGTTCTCAAATAATAGTCAGAAAAGATGATTTATACAGCAATTCTACCTCAATATCCAGCCACGATGATAACTAAACCCAGTTGTCAACACACCGTGAGAGCCATTGTATGGGCAATAATGGTGTTCTTACTGTTCTCTTATTTTAGAGCAAAGCGTGGCAACTCTCATTTCTTCTTTAATATTTTTTTATTTCACAAGGCCATTTAACTTAGCTCTGCGTTTAGTAAACAACAGGGTCATTTAAGTCTTTTTACAATTACAAAAAATTCATATGAGGTCCCATGGGACTTGAAATGAATTATAGCATCTTCTGGGACTTTCTTGTCATTCAATTGCTTCCACGGGACCCATGTGTCATTTTCCCAAAAAAACCCATAGACTATGGGATTTGAAAAAATGTCTAGACGACGTGGTAATAGGCCCAAACTTTAATTAGCATGTAGAGGATAGCCTAAAGCAAATCCTTTGTCCTGCATAGACTAACACAACTCTATGCACAACCACACAGAAGGCTCCAACATTTTTGGGAAGATTCTTGATGAACACTCTTGCAAAGTTGTTCCAAAATTCAACGTTGCCATGAGTAAGGGTGGAGACAGGCCTAGGCATGGCCAAGCTTTATCCTTAATAGGGCAAGCCTATAGCCTATCATAAACTTTTTTTAGCTTAAGCTTAGCCTAAAACTTGCTAAAAAGGAATGTATTGTTAAAAACTTCAAATAGGTTAATAGGCCTTCACCAAAAAATAGGCTAAAAATAGTTCAAAAATAAGCCATAATTAAAAGAAAGGCCCATACAAGCCTGATAGGTTTAACAAGCCTTATAGAGAGCTTGAGTTTGGCCTGTTAAGTGAAACACGCCTTTAAAATAGCCTAAGTCTATTCCTATTTTTAAACAAGTCAAACTAGGCTAGACTAAATACGAGTTAGGCCACAAGCTCATGACAGATTGCCTGCCCGTCTAACCTAGTTTTACCCCTCACTATGAGACATGAGTATAACCAACGGTCTTAAAGACGTCAGCACCATTTAAGATGTTGGAAAGGAGGCTAATGCTAATGCCCATACCACAATAACATCAAATCAAAGTAAAGTTTAAAGTGATCATGCATGAAGACACTATAGTGTTAATAAAGGAAGCTGATTATAGGCATGCCTACTGTTGCAAACCAAACAACAAACACCTAATAGAAGAAAATAAAAGACTAACAACATGAGCAGGTATTTATACCCCGTTTGGTAGCATGAAATTGGGGGATTGAGAAGTGAAATTGAAAGTGTAATCCAAAATTTAGGCATTTGATGTTGTTGAAGTCACTTCCACTTCCTTCGATGAGTATCTGGCAAAGTTCATTTGCCTCTCCATTACTTTACCTATTTGCGTTACAGAGATGATGAGAGGTGGTTAACAAAGAAAATGGTTAGGGGTTTGAAATAATTATAGAGGGAAATGATAGCTCCCCGACAGTTCGAGGAGTTCAATAGAGCAGTTAAGGCCTACAGAATCATGGAAAATAGTCTGAACTACCATGAGCTATCTAGGCTAACCCCTAAGATAGAGAGAATGCTAGGGAGAGCGGATCAGGGCACAAGCCTTTTCAACAACAATGGTAGCAAAAAGAGGAAGGGACTGTGGAATAGTAAGAAGGCCAAAAAAAGTAGAAGGCCAAGCGGAGTGAGTAGCTAGCAAAAGTCCAGGGAGTGTACAATCTATGGTAAAAATCATGAGAACAAGCTGTGTCTGGTGGGGTAGAACATGTGTTATACTTGTGGCAAGCTGGGATATTATGCCAAGAGTGCTCGTAGATTGCTGACAACCCTAAGACGCACACTCAAGGATGGGTGTTCGCTATCACCCAAGAGGATGCCCGAAAATGACCTCATATAATACAAGGTACAATCAATATTAATAATTACCTTGTGAATGTTATGTTTGATTTGGGCACCAGTTATTCATTCATATCATATAACTGTGCTAAGCGACTAACTTGGTTGTTAATACTCTACCTTATGACATGGTCTCTACTCCTACTAGTTCGAAAGTAATTACCTTCGATGCTTGTTTGGACTGTATTGTCCGGCTTGAACATTGTTGCATTACGCTAGATTTGATATGCATGCCCTTCCCTAATATTGATGTTATTATTGGTTTAAACTGGTTGTCCTCTCAAAATATATTGCTGGACTGCAAGAATAAAACTCTAATCTTCCCCCTAAAGAAAGTACCTCTATCCTAAAGTTAGATTAAACTTTATTATCGAGGCCCAAGCTGATAAGTGCCTTCGGAGAGGTTATCAAGGGTATTTAATCTTCTTCTCAATGCAAACGAAAGTAGAAGAAGGGATTTATGAGATTCCAGTAGTCAAGGAATTTTTGGAAGTTTTTCCTACGAAAATCAAGGGACTTCCTCTAGAGCGAGAAGTTGAGTTTGCAATTGACATTGTACCTTGAGTCAGACCAATTTCCAAAGGCACATACAGAATGGCTCCTAATAAGATGGTAGAACTAAAGAAGCAAATAGAGGAGCTGTTAGAGAAGGGATTTATTAGACCCAGTGTCTCACCCTGGGGTGCTCTAGTACTATTCATCAAGAAGAAGGATGGTAGTCTAAGCCTATGCATAGTTACTGGGAGCTGGATAAGATTACCATCAAGAACAAATACCCTATTCCCAAGATAGATGACTTACTAGATCAACTTTCTTGGCAAGCATATTCTCCAAGATTGATATGAGATTAGGCTACCATCAACTCAAAATTAAGTCAGATGATATTCTCAAGACGGTATTCCGTACTCGATAAAGGCATTATGAATTTTTAGTAATGTCATTTGAATTGACGAATGCACTTGCAATATTCATGGACTACATTAACAGAATTTTTAGGCCTTACCTAGATCAGTTCGTTGTGTCATTATAGTTGATATTCTAGTGTTATCCAAGTCTGAAGAAGAGAACGAGAAGCATTGGAGGATTGTCCTGAATACCCTCGGAGAGAAGCAACTATATGACAAGCTTAGTAAATGTGAATTTTGGCTGCGAGAAGTTCAATTTTTCTATCATGTCATATCCCAAGAGGGAGTAGTTGTTGATTCCAGCGAGATAGAAGCAATCTTGAGTTGGGAACGACCAAAGCCGCTGAAAGTCCTAAGTTTCTGCAGCAACACTAAAGTCGTCGCTGAAAGTGAGACTTTCCGCGGTGACTTTTTTTTGTCGCCGCAGATACTATGACCTTCTGTGACGACACATATTGTCGCCACAGAAGGTCATAGTATCTGCGGCGACATATATGTGTCACGGTAGAAAGTCTATAGTTTTTGCAGCAATAATTTTTTGTCGTCGCAGAAGGTATAATTCAGCGACGACTTTTGTGTCGCGAAAAGTCTTCATATAATTTTTTTCCAATTTGGAGGGGTTTTAAGCAACTATGTAGTATATAGAAATAAATTATTGAATAATATCATTTTTAAATAATAAATAAAGGAATTTCACATGTTATTGTAATAAAAAGAGATTATATAGATAATAATGTGATATCTGTGAAAGAAGGAGGTGAAGTAGGGGTATGTGTATGAGAGATATATTATAAATGTGTGTTAATGAGCATGAGAGTTAGTATGTGTGTGAGACAATGTGGGGGAGGAGATAGAGAGAGGGAGATGTGTGTGAGAGAGAGAGATAAGGAGAAAGAATGGATGTAAAATACATACATATATACATTCTTAGTTACTGTTACATATTGCCTTATGTTACTGCATTTCATGTAACATCCCAAATTCTATAAAAAGGATTTATAAAATATTATTGAGTTTAAGAGTATTTTTCTGAAATTAAAAAGTCTCAAAAATAAAATTTTGGAGAAAGAATAAATAAAAGAATAATCATTAAAAATATTTTGGGATTAAGAAAAATTAAGAAAAAAATCATAAAATGAGTATTTTGGGGGCTTATAAAATTATGAAAGAGTTTATTTCCCCAAAAGAGACCGAAATGATTTAATAGCTATTTTTTGGGATTTAAAGGCCTATTTTATTAGAAAATTTAAGAAAAATAGGTATAGGTTATCATTTGCCCAGAAAATTTTATAAAAATTCTCTAATGAGTTGAAGAAGGTATTGGAGGAAAAATATTATTATTTTATTAAGAAAATTATTTCCTAAAAAATATTTGGTAAAAGAAATGCTTTCAGTGGTGACAAAATAGTCGCCGCTGAAAGTAAACATTCAGCGGCGACATTTAATGTCGTTGTTGAAAGTAAGACTTTCAGCAGCGACATTATTTTGTCACCAGAGAAAGTGGGATTCAGCTTCATTTTCCCAGCCCGCGCCCAAAAGGTAAAAAATGAGTAACCGCGCCCAAACCCTACTTCCCCTTCAGCCGTCAGATTTAGCGTGAGAGACAGCGAGAAAGCGAGAGCGAGAGTGAGAGTCGGAATTGTAGTCGGAGGCTATCGTCATCGGAATAGAGGTCAAAGAGTGTAGGCAACATATTCAGACTCACTAGTGACTGTATTGTGGTTGTCCACCTTTGTTCATCTGGCTGTGTGTACTGTAGCTATAGGAGAAGGAAAAGAGATAGAGAGAGTCAGAGGCTGCTATCGGTAAGATTATTGAATTAATTAAGCCTCTAAAGCCTCTGAATTTTTTGTTCTTAGCATTATTGTGACTCTTCAATTTTGGGGCAAATTTCTTACTTAACTTCATCCATTTGCACAATGCCTTCCGTGGTTGCTTAAAAATTCAGACTGAGTGGGAAAGATGGCAACAGCTATTTCTTGGGCCATTTGATGGGATTCTTGGTAGCACTTTAACCTGTCAAAGCTGTTCATCCCAGGTTCGTGATGCTTTCCTGAAGGAAACTGTAGTTGTAAAGTATACATGATTTTTGGTCAATGATATGCATAGTATATGCTGCAATGTCCCTGCATGATTTCTGGGTGGAATGGTGATACATGTGTTCCTCAGCAACATCCATGGACAAGTGGCAAATGGGTCATTGATGGACTGTATGTTCTCCATTTGTTTAGGCTTTTATTTTACATCAGTTTTGGAATTATTATTAGAACATATCCCAGGACTTCCTAACAGCTTAAGCTTTTTTAATGAAGTGGTTTTTGACAATCTGACTGCATTTCAGCATTAATTGGCATTCCTTCTTTAAAGTTATTTAGTTGTTTTTGCGTTCTCATAATGTTATCTTTTAGTTATAGTTGTATGATAGGCAAATATCAATTCTTCAGCATGGGAGCTTCTAAATGGATTGAAGTTGATTATGCTCATATACTACTATACACAGTGAAAAATAGTATTCAAAATTTAATTATTATATTTTAAACTTTGTATCAGTGTTTTTATCCACTTTCACTAATAAACTAGCATTTCCGCAGTCTCAAATTCCTACCACTAAGATAAGCTGAAATTCCGTATTTTAAATTGTGACCGCTAAGATGCTAAGTCATTTTGATTATTTAATGTCAATATCTTGGTTTTGATCGGTGCTTGATCTTTTGATGGACAGGGGTCTTGACAGCCAGGGTCTGAAAGGTTTCTTGCCAAAGGACATAGCCGGACTGCATAATCTGCAGATCTTGTGAGTTCTTGATAGTTTCCTGATTTCCTCAGTAATTCACATTGACACATTGTCTTAATGTTTATGCAAATGCGTGTATGCCAATATCATGTATGAAGCATTGTTGATAACAAAATAAGCAGGCCTTGACTGAATAAAAAAAGAAGTAACCAATATCAATAGTTGAATAATTTGTGCAGCCTTGTTTATTTTCCTTATTTTTAACTCCTTATTGTTAAGGAATAGAAACAGCCAGCAGGTTTCTTTGCCTATATGTGATGTTTGCTTACACATGCGCATCGCAGGAACTTGAGTGGAAACAGCATTCGTGGGCCATTCCATCCTCACCTGGAGCAATAGGGAAACTGCAAGTGCTGTAAGTACACCTATTTTGAAATTCTTTCTGTTGTTTTGAATCTCTGTAAGGAGCTCTCAGTATTAAATGAAATGGATATTTTTTTTAGGATCAGAGAAGTCGAGGTGGGAAAGGTCTTTCTGTTATATCTCATAATAACACAAATAGCCGAGGTATATGCTCTACACCTCAATCAAAATCTATTATTTGACCTCTATCACTGCAACAGCAACTTGAGAAAATGCCTGTCAACTCTCCTCCTACTCGCCATACTTAAAATAGTAGTGCAAGTAAGTTTGCTTCAATTTTATAATAATTAATTTACATCGCATATAACATTTAATTGTTCTAATTGAACTTTAATGATAGGCTTTTTTAGGGCAATCAACAAGCGCAGAGGAGTTTATAAGTCTATTAACATGAATTTGAGGACTACATAAGGAGTAAAGATTCGAGTCAAATTTTTAGATTCCATATCAAGAGCAATTAATCCAAAAGCAATAGACTTTTCTAATTATTATGGTTTAACTCTTAGAACCACAGTCTCTTTCAGGGATGGGGGAGGTAACTGGAAGAATATTTTTGAAAAATATGGTCATGATATGATTTTAAAAATAAAGGTATTATTTATGTCAAATTTTTATACTTATTTTATTTTATTTATATTATTATGTAAAGTGTTTATATTTATTTGTTTCAAAATAAATTTGAACCTGCTAATGCAATTACTGAAGAAAAGTTTCATATAGCTATATCAATTCAAAAATTGGAAAACTAATCTGCACTCTCACTATAAGAAATATGAGACTGATAAGGATAGGTTGGTTGATCCTCCTCAAACTATTAGTTTTTAAGATTGGGAGTGGTTATTAATATATTTTAAGTCTGACATATTTAAGGTACCTCACCATCCTTCTAAATAAATTATATTTTTGTTTCAATAATTAAATTCTTCTTAATTACCAAATTTTGTTGTAGAACAAAAGTGCAAGAAACACGATAAATCGAGAAAAATAAATGACTAAACATACTTGTGGTCTTCGATCATTTGCAGAGATTGAGTATGCTACAGTAAGTTCAATCTATCATCACTATAATTTAAGTTTTTAATCCTTTTTTATTTTAAAATATATTCTTTGTATTTTCTTGTATGTTATTATTTTGTAGAGAGATCTTACTACTGGACGACCTACCCCTCCTGACCAGCTGTGAGAGATAACGCATACTAGGAATATATTAGATGGACAAGTAGTATGGGCTGACCTGCACTCTAAACAGATTCATATATGCATTGTAGTTTAATATTTTATTTTGATTTAGTTTTATTTTTAATCCAATAGTTTCATATGTTTTTATTATAAAGTCGTATGCACGAACTTTCTCAGCAACAAGACTAAGATTTAGAGAGTGATGCTCGAATGACATAAGAGAAAATATTGGCGATAATTCTTAGTGAGAGGTCAGGGTATGTAAGAGGGAAAGGGTATAGATTGGAGCCTTCAAGGAAGAGAAATTGCCCTCAATCTAGTGATAGTTCAATTGTGTAGATTCTGGTTTATTTAGTTATTTATCATTTATTATTTTTGTTATTAAATTATATTTTTTTCATATAAGAAAAATTATAGAAAATAATTTAAAAAATAATATCAACTTTCAGCAGTGACAAACTGTCGCCGCAGATTATACTGCAGATTCACCTTTAGGCGGCGATAATATTAGTCACCGCTGATTCACTTTACGTGGCGACTTTTGTCGCCGCCTTTGACATATCTTTGCTGGCGACGCTGACTGGACAACTTCTGTTAAACTTTCAGCGGCGACTTAGTGTCGCCGCTAATTGTTGACATTCAGCAGCAGCGACTTTCAATTGTTGCCGCCAATGTGTATATGCGACAGTCTCGTAGGCGATAACTTTGAGGCGACAAAATATCGCCGCTAAAAGTATTCAATGGCGACTTTTGTACAAAGTCACAATTGAAAGTCAATTTTTTTTGTAGTATCAGTTGTATTTGTACAATGCAACTCAGTTGTTAGGGTTACCTCTGAGAATAATTTTCTTAGCCTCAATAAATTGACTAACTTTATCAATAGTGTCACTGAGGATGCTGACGAGAAGCAAGTGGATCGTGCAAGTCAAAGCAACAACCCCTGTTGGCATAGGAAGCATGGTCTTCCAAGAAGTGGGGAAAGGTGCCATTCTCAAGAAATATATCAATCTTGTTAGGAAGGTAGATCAAATCAGCTCTTATGCTTGGGGAGCTACAAGCGGGGTGGATCTTCACACAAGCTTAAAAGCATGCAAAGAAAATATAACACTCTAACCTATTTGGTTGTGTGTCTGTGTTATTGGTAATCTCTTTAATGTCTTTTAATTTTTATGTTTTTAAAAAGACATTTTGTTTTTATAAATATTTCTAATTTGAATGTTGACTTTGTTCCGTTTTTTTGTAGATATTGTTACCACCCACGTAGCAAAAGTGGTCCCGATTTGCTTTGATAACGTAGAGCATCCAAATGTACACTCCTTTCTGCTCATGATAGAATAGGTGAAGAAAGTAACTAGCTCTAAATTTTTTGATAGTAAGAATCGTCCGTCTCCGGGAAGTTTATTTGACCTCTTTTTTGGGTTGGATCATACTGAGGTAACATCTACATTCTTGTCCCCTAGAACTTGCCCCTATAACTTTTCAAGTGCACTGGAAAAAAATTATTTAAAACCATTTGATTTTTTTTTTCCCTTTTCTTAGGTGATTTGGAAGCCATACAAAGATATCATGCCCCCTCAATTCCATAACGACTAAAAGGCTTTAGGAAGATCATGCATATACCACTGTTGTGTTCAATAATTATGTTGGGCACCACCTCCAACAAGTGGCACCTCAACAATATTTTATTGAGGAGCCTCCAATAAAGGAGGATTAGTTGTCAAAACTTCTTGAGGTCACTTAAGTGCAAAGTAGCCAATCCCACTGTTTTTGTCTAAGTGTAAAAAAGGATGGATTGAGAGGTGGGATAGATTAATAGATACTCAATGGGTGATGCCTAACATCCTTGCGGCCGGTACATCGACCGCATTTGATGGCAGTGATGATTTGGAAGCTGTTGCTACACCTACCAACCAATCATTTGATCGCAATGATAATTTGGAGGTTGTTGCTACACCTCCCAACCAGTCAATGCCTAACATCCATACAACTCAGCATTCGGAGGTCCATGCTACATCTACCAACGAACGGTTAATAATGACTAGCACCATTACAGTTGGTGTTGATGATAAGGATGGTGGCAGCGGCAATGATGTTAATTCACCCATGCGACTTGATGGCAATGATGGTGGTCAGGATGGTGGTGGCAATGGTGAGAATGTTGATGGAAATGGGGAGAACTATGACTCCTAATTTCAGGCCTGATGCTACCCCTACATGCCAGCATGTGGAAGGCTCTGTCACACCTGGCAATGGTACCGACGAACCAGAAAATCCTGGTTAGTGAAGGCAATGGTAAGAATAATTTGAGGCCTAATTCTACACCTACAAGTCAACATGTGGAGGACTTTGTCACGCCTGGCAATGGTACTGGCGAACCAGAAAATCTTGGTCAGGTTGGTGAAGGCAATGGTGAGAATAATAAGGGTGGTCAAAATTTGCCACAAGTTTTAACAAGACTCGTGACTACAAGTTCTCCCCTCAGAGATTTTGAAGTGGATCCTGGGGCAAAAGCTCCAAGGCTTAGGAGAAAGGTGAGCTAAGAATCTAAATGTGTTATTTCCCATTTATCAAATTTTTTCTGACATGAAATTTTGATCAAATTAGGAAAAAAATAGACAAGCAAGATGCGAGGGGTGGTTACTAAATTTGGCACCATGTTTTCTAATGTGTGTAACTCCGCCTACGAATGTAGCCGGTCCCAAGCCCGGGTAAAGGAGGAGGGTTGTGTTAGGCCCCGACAGCCAACGTAAAACCTGTCGAATCTTATGAACATGGACATACGAAGAAATTGCGCTATTACTAGGTCGTTGCCCGTAAGTAACGCGCTGTATGGCTCGAGTACAGTGAGAAGTGAGCAAGGGCCGCTGCATCGTCGCCCGGATGTAGTGTTAAATGAGCAAGGGCTACCGCTCTCTTACGGACGGAGGCGGCTAAAGAAGCTAGTTCAGGAGAGAAAGATCAGATTTGGCACTTGGAATATTGGAACTATGAACGGAAAAGCGTGGGAGGTGGTGGGCGTAATGGTAAAGCGAAAGATTAACATCTTGTGCCTTCAGGAAACTAAATGGGTAGGAGAAAAATCTCGGGAAATCAATGAGTTCAAATTTTGGTACACAGGTAAAACAGGTACGAGGAATGGGGTTGGTATCATTGTGGATAAAGAGTGGAAGAAGAATGTGGTGGATGTTAGAAGGATTGAGGACAGAATTATATCTTTAAGAATACTTGTTGGAAGGGATACAATCAACGTTATTAGTGCCTATGCACCTCAAGTGGGAACAGAAGCACATCTTAAGGAAAAGTTTTGGGAAGATTTGGAGGGGTTGATTCAAAGCATACCACATACTGAGAAGATTTTTAATGGTGGGGACCTTAATGGTCATGTTGGTAAGGAGACGGGGGAATATGCGGGGCCTCATGGTGGTTTTGGTTTTGGAGAGATTAATAATGAAGGACGATCTATTCTAGAGTTTTTCTTAGCTTACAATCTTAAGATTGTCAACACGTGTTTTAAAAAGCGGGAGGAACACTTGATCACTTACAAGAGTGGGGTCCACAGGTCACAGATTGATTTCTTTTTGGTAAGGAGTCATGACAGAGGACTTTGTACAAATTGTAAAGTGATTCCAGGGGACGGAGTGACAACCCAGCACAGGTTAATGGCCCTTGACGTGCGTATTAAGTGCAGTAAGGAAAAGAGCCAACGTGTTTTAAATACAAGAGTCAAGTGGTGGAAGTTAAAGGGGGAGAAGAGGGAAACTTTTAAAAGAACTATGTTAAATGAAGGGGTTTGGGAGGCGCAGGAAAATGCTAATATCATGTGGAAGGAAATGGCTGACAAGGTACAAACGGTTGCTAAAGTAATTTTGGGAGAAGCTAAAGGTTTTGGTCGACGAGATAAGGAGACTTGGTGGTGGAACGAAGACGTACAAGAGAAAGTTAAGAACAAGAGAGACTGTTTCAAGGCTATACACTTATGTGATAATACTGAAAATTGGGAAAAATATCGTTTAGCTAAGAAGGAAACGAAGAAGGCGGTGAGTGTAGCTCGTTCTAAAGCTTTTGAGGAATTTTATAAGGAGTTAGGGACAAAGTCGGGAGAACGAAAGATTTATAAGATTGCAAGAGACAGGGAAAGGAAATCGAGGGATTTGGATCAAGTACGATGTATTAAAGATGAAGAAGGCAAGGTTTTGGTTGCAGATGGTGATATTAAAGAACGGTGGGAGACTTATTTTTACAAATTGTTTAATGACGAGGGAGGAGGGTCGAGTTATGGGTTAGGAGATTTAACACGAGAAGTTGAACCAAATTTGGCATTTTACCGTAGGATCCGTGTTGGCGAGGTTAAAGAGGCGCTTAAGAAAATGGAAAATAATAAAGCGGTTGGACCTGACGGGATTCCTATTGAAATTTGGAAGTGTTTAGGCGAAACGGGGGTGGTGTGGCTTGCTAAACTTTTTAATGTGATTTTAAGTTCTAAGAAAATGCCTGATGATTGGAGGAAAAGTACTTTAGTTCCTATCTATAAAAATAAAGGGGATATTCAAAATTGTGCAAATTATAGAGGGATAAAGCTTATGAGTCACACTATGAAGTTATGGGAAAAGGTAATTGAACACAGGTTGAGATTAGAGACTGATATTACGGAGAATCAGTGTGGTTTCATGCCAGGTAGGTCTACAATGGAGGAGATTTATTTATTAAGGGGGTTAATGGAAAAGTATCGGACCAAAAGAAGAGACTTACATTTGGTCTTCATTGATTTAGAAAAAGCGTATGATCGAGTGCCAAGGGAGGTGCTTTGGAAAGCTTTGGAAAAGAAAGGTGTACGGATAGCATATATCAAAGCAATAAAAGATATGTATGAAGGGGTAACTACTACTGTAAGAACGTCTGGGGGAGAAACAAAGGATTTTTCCATAAAGATTGGTCTACATCAGGGATAATCTTTGAGTCCTTATTTATTTAATCTGGTAGTGGATGTTCTAACTAAGCCTATTCAAGACGAAATCCCTAAGTGCATGCTTTTTGCGGACGATATAGTTCTTATGGCGGAGTCAAGAGAAGAGATCAATTTTAAACTTGAGTTATGGAGAAGTACTTTAGAGTCGAAGGGTTTTCGTCTGAGTAGAAGTAAGACTGAATACATGCATTGTAATTTTTCTAAGAGGCAAGTTAGAAGTAATTTGGAGGTCAGATTAGGAGATCAAGTTATTCCACAAATAGATAAGTTCAAATATTTGGGATCAATTATACAGAAAGATGGTGAAATTTTGGAGGATGTTAATCATAGAATCCAGGCTGGGTGGTTTAAATGGAGAAAGGCTACTGGGGTTATATGTGATCGGAAAGTACCAGATAAATTAAAAGGAAAGTTTTAT
Organism: Leucaena leucocephala; assembly: GCA_037074615.1. Taxonomy (NCBI): domain Eukaryota; kingdom Viridiplantae; phylum Streptophyta; class Magnoliopsida; order Fabales; family Fabaceae; genus Leucaena; species Leucaena leucocephala. The sequence continues at coordinate 15,033,964 of CM073565.1, read as the reverse complement.
CGTACTGCTATAAGACCAGCAATGCTTTATGGAAGTGAATGTTGGGCTTTAAAAGGACAACAAGAGCATAAAGTTGGGGTAGCCGAAATGAGGATGTTGAGATGGATGTGTGGGCATACAAGAAAAGATAAGATTCGTAATGAACAAATACGGGGAAGAGTTGGAGTGGCACCTATTGCGGAGAAAATAGTGGAGAACCGTCTTAGGTGGTTTGGACACGTACAAAGAAGGCCAAGGGATGCGCCGGTGAGAAGGGTGGATCAAATAGTATGGAGTCCGGTTAAAAGGAGTAGAGGAAGGCCAAAGAGAACGCTCAACGAGGTCATTGAGCGGGATCTCCTGATCAATAACTTATCCAAGGATTTAGTTTTTGACAGAGCACAATGGCGTCGTATGATCCATGTAGCCGACCCCATTTAATGGGAAAAGGCTTTGTTGTTGTTGTTGTTGTTGTTGTTGTTTTCTAATGTGTGTGTATGCATTATTAATGCTTAGGGATTTAATATGCATTATATAATAAGGGAGCAAGTGTGGTGTTCATCTATACACTCATGCTTTGGTTTGTGTTTTTTCATGGTCATCCTTTTGTACAGCAGTCTCTTTGTAGGTTTATTTGTTTATTATTAAAATTTAAAATTTTGACAGGTATTCTTGACAGAGGCATTCAGATTGATGGGCTTGACATGAAGAGTTTTATGACTTATGAAAGCAACGTTCTGTTTTCCCTTCATTTCATGATTGATTGCAATATAGTTGGTGGAAATTGGATTGAAGTACCAGCTGGAAAATGCGAGAAGATATCAAAGAGCTTGTCTTACTGACAATTAGAGTTTGACTGCATATATCCTTATTCACGAGGCACTGTTATTTGTATTCCCTTCAATAGCACTAGTGTATTTTTTTTTTTTATGAAACTTCTGGTTTTCCCCCTGATCCCTTAACAATGTACTAGGTATTCAAACTTGATTAGCCATGCACCCGAAGGCCATTTTTCAAAGATGGCTCCATTTCGCACATTGAGTTTTGATATTGAGTGGAAGTGAAATGGGCCTAAACCATAAAGCAGTAAACCATGTTCTATGCACTTTTCTTGTCCATAGATTAAGTTTCTGATTTTAATGCATAAGCTATTGATGTGGTGTTTACCCGATGCAATAGCTTGTACAGCTTTTGTCTCTAATTTTCATTTGTTTTATTCCTTGTAGTTTAATCTAATGTGGCAGTGAAGACATGGATTAGGGAGTTGTTAATTGAGGTGTTATGCTATCTGTTGTATAATATTTTATGCTGTGAGATCTTTGTGCCTGAAAATTGTTCCATTTGTTCTTAATAAGTATGAAGACTATGAATTTGGTTCTGATTTGTGGGACTTCTTCTTTGCCTCGGTAAAACCTTTGATTGAGAAATTCAACTTTCTATCTTCGGATTGAATTTTGGTCTCCATGTTGCGACATTTAGATACGTATCCAAAACCACCCGTGGCCCTCTTGGTAATTCCTCCATGTAGTCCTCCATACTTACGTACAAATCTCACTAAGAAGAAATCATTTCCTAAATATGATACCTCAATCTCACCGTTCCTTGCCTAAATTTGCTTCAATTTCTTCACCATAAAGCTGTAATTTGGTTGCCTTCTCATCATCTTTGACAATTAGTGTTTTCTTAAAAGGACGCATTAGTCTCTCCTTTTCTTTCTTATTGATCCTGAACTTTGGGCATAATGGATTTGTCAAATCCATTTCAATTCCTTCATTGGGATTCAATACCTTTGCGAAATCAGTACCCTACCTATAGTCCTCAAGCTCCTCGTCCTCTTCACTTCTCGCCCCTTCCCACCAGCAAACTTTCGAATTCACATTTCTTATCAGTGCTTCCATGTATGATTTAGGGGAACCTTGTTCTTTCTCTAGCTGCATCCATCCTTCACCCCTTACTTTCACTGCCTCCTCTCCCGTAAACTTCTTTCCCTCTATTTTCACCTTCTTCTTCCTTCAATTCCAATCGTCCTTATCCTCCTCCATTCTCATAAATAAGCCTCGAACAATTCCTTTTTTACAGTGAACAGATAAGGAACACTCTTTTTCTCCCCCGCAGTCGGCGGCGGAGTTCTCTCAGTCACCGTCACAAAGGACGATGAAAACGCTCTTCAACGAGAGCCAGCAACCCTGGCAGAGCATTTTGTTTTTTATCGAAACTCAAGCTCCATCACCAGTTTATCTAAATTTTATATGAAGAAGAATATTTATTATACTTAGGTATTTAATTATTAATTAACTAAAATGTATTGAATTTTTTTAAAATTGGTTAGCCCATTAATAAGTGGCTTAATTGGTAAATTCAAACAATATTAAAATTAGTAAGTAAATAATGGGGCAGCATGGGTATTCCCATGGGGGGTTTGTTAATTTTCAACTTTAGATAGGATGACAGAAGTCCAATCTTTGAAAGCTAAAGATTTTATATTACTAATTCTGCTTTAGTCTAGTTGCGTCGGTTCAACATCCTCTCATTTCGATATACTACAAAATAGAAATATCTTTTCTTTTCTTTCTTACAATAAATATCTTTATTTTCAAAGATCTGGGCCCTACAAAAATATAAAGAAAAAGCTTATCAGTTATAACAAAGCCCATGTGTTCTGGAAGGCGGGAAAAAAGAGAAAATCCTCCCGCATATAGGGGAAGGAATTATGGGGAAAAAAAACAACAACTTTGAGATACATCCATATGCCCTTTTCGGACACTATTAAAAAACTAAACATCACCCTCTACAAGGAAGGAAAAACTAAATATCTCAAACATATCGTTGCTACTATCAAATTAAAAACCTCCCATATGCACTTAAAGTCATATCAAAGTAGTTTCTTGATGCTTTCAAACATTTGAGCATAAGCTTAGTGCTCTTGGGATATTTTTATATAATATTTTAATTTATTGGCTAAAGATTTTTTGTTACGATTTTTGGATTTATATAAAATTTTGTAATTAAGTTTCAGTTCAATTGCACTAGATGTGTCCTTAGGACTAATTAAACCTTTAATATTAAGTTATGATCACACATTATTTTAATATTAAGTTTATTTAAAAGATAATAATTATAATCTCATTTAATATTTAATAGTACTTCCAACATATAAATAGGATGGTCTTAGTAAGACCTTAGGGAAAACATAATTGTGACAATAGAAAAAAAATTAAATAATTAATAGAAATACTAGTCAAATAAAAAAAATATAATGGAAGAATTATGAAAGATGCTAATATCATGTATCAAATAATCATTAAAAACTATTTTCACCGTTTAGATACAAGTTTAGCGCTCTCACGTGGACTAAAAAATATTAGTTAAAAGGTAATTATAACATATGTAATGAATTTATAAAAAGTTTTAAATATGCTTTTGACAAAATATAGTATTATATTTAAAGGGATTCGGTCGTACTTGAGATTTGAATCGATTTCTCTGCTAGTCACACGATAACCCAGTCACTCTAATAGATTCGGATATTCAAACACAGTACACTATTAGGAAATAAGAAAGAGATGGGAGATAAAAATTTATTGTGATGGGAGAAATTATGTTTGATATATTAAAAAGAGACTCTTCTAATATCACTAATAACAATAGAGATTATCTAAAAAATACTCTTTTATTTTTCTCTCACAATCCCATATCAGTATCCCGTGATTATTCCATTCAAAATTTAAAATTTGAATAAAAGGAAAAACTTTTTTAAATAATAATCCAAACTTTTAGTTATTATCTCCTAAGTCCTAGATTATATGGGCTTAGGCATAATCCACCAAGGGTGGATCTGAGCCTAAATTTTAACATCTTCCATTCAAACTTAGTAGATTAGATACTTTAAGCCTAGTCTCTTTCTCTTCTTTCTTTCATAATAAGTGCTTTATTGTGACCACGTGGGCATTACATCTCCGCTTAGCCGCCTGTACTAGAAATCCCTTTTACAGAACCAGCACAACGCAACCTCCTCCGTGTAGCTTGAGTCAATACTATACTTTAGATGTCCTAAATTTACCGATATACACTTTTCTTTGGCCACTCTAATCCCTCTTGAATTAATACTTTACGCAAATTGCCTTTCTTATAAGCCTAGTGTCTACACTTATAAAAACGAAATATCATAAGGGATATGTCACAGACACTAACATATGTGTGTGTATTGTAGGTAATCTTCATTTCGCCCATATATCACTTTGATATGGATCAACCGCTTTTCTAACATAATTCTTTAGATCGTATCTATCATGATCACAAGATATATGCTAAAATATCAGTCGTTGAAACATACCTCCATGATATTGTCAAAGTCAAAGGACACCAATGGAAAGATTGTTCCTTCCTAGGGCTCACATAGCAAAGAAACATGAATCTTTCACTTCTTCCTTTTTGCTATTCTTCTAGCATATGTGATATGAATTACATGCTACGATATTACTCTTATATTATAAGAGTGTATGTTTCTTTGAATTTATCATTAACACTATACATACTTAAGTCTAGACACTCTCATTATCTAGACCCAAACTCTTCAACTCTACTCATCTCATATGACATCAATGTTAAAGGATTTGTTATCTGGTTATATGCATTTTGGAAGTGAGTTTTCATGGTTCGATACAATTTTATGTATACGGACCTCATCTTGACTTGCTACACTTTAGCCGATGCGACATATAGTTTGTATTTTTTCTCTACCATATCAACACTCTTTGCCGTTTTACTGGTGAACACAATTGTCTCATCTTTGTACACTCCACCTGAGCATTAAAGGCAGTTGTTAGTGTTAGAGAATCAACCTTTTTAACTTGTACGACATACTAGATATTGCTTACTTTATGTCAATATGCTTGGTTTTGCTATGATACTTGGGGTCATTGGTGTAGGTCATGGCTATAGTATTGTCACAGTGTACTAACACCAAATTGGTACTCTCATTTCCAAATCCAAGGTGTTTTATGAATCTTTTCAGCCACAAAGCCTCTTGCACTGCTATAATGTATGCTATAAACTCAAATTCCACAGAATGTAAGTCAATGCATATTTGTTTCTTACTACTCCAACATATGGCACCATTGTTTAATAAAAAGGTATAGTATGAAGTCTATCTACGCTCTTCCTCATCTCAGCTTATAGCGGCATCGGAGTATCCCACTAAGCGTATCAAAATCATTTTTACTATTTTCTAGTTTTTCTCACCGGGGTTAGACTGGAACCTGCATAACAGCCCTACTGCATAACAAATATCTGGTATTGTACACATCATTGCATACATTAGACTGCTAAAGACATTGGCATATGGAACTCTTTCAATCTTCTTCTTCTTTGACTCAGCTTTTAGACACATATCAGGACTCAAGGCTACTCTATTAGCCACTAGGATATCAATGGGATTGCAGTATTTCATAATGAATTACTCAAGTATTTTTTTTGATATAACTCTATTGTGAAAGAGAGAGGATCCTTCTTGAGCGATTTCTTTGGATCTTAACTCTAAGTATATATTCTGTTTCACCCATATCCTTCATTTCAAAGTTCAATGAGAGTCATTCTTTAATAGCTTCTACTGAATCTAGACTATTTCCAACTAATAGTACATCATCTATATATAAGGATAATATAACAAAATTATCCTCAAATCGCTTAATGTAAACGCAGTGGTCTTCCTCTATCATCTGGAAGTCTTATGAAGTTATTGCGTAACAAAATCTCAAACACTACTGTCTGGATAATTGCTTTAGTCCATAAATAGACTTTTTGAGTTTACAGACCTTGTTATCCATTCATTTCTCAATGAAATCTAATTGTTGTTGCATATAGATTTTTTCATCCATATCACCATACAAAAATGCGATTTTTACATCCATCTGATGTAATTCCAGGTCTAAACTATTTAATTTTATCAAAATAAGTTTTATAGAATTGAAGTGCACAACATGTGAGAATGTATCATCATAATCTTTCCCTTGTTATGTATATCTCTTTGCTACTAGTCGAGCCTTATATATTTCAATTGATCTATCAACTTTTCTCTTAATTTTGAGAACACACTTGTTCCCAATCGCTTTACACCCTTTTGGTAGAATGAGGAATGGAATAGTAGAGAAGAAAGTTTAGTTCGATTATAGGGATAATCTTTAAAAGTAAACAAAGTAGAGAGTGATTAGAAACGATTACTAGTATGATGAGATTTCCTAAGGGTGAATGGTTTCGGCTATCATTGCTCACAAATAATATCAGAGTTATAAAAGAAAATAATAGCTAAGTCAAAATATAAAACCTTAGGAAACTTCTTAAATCTAATTATTTATTTCATAAAAATACCTACAACTGTAGAATGAATTTAATTAATAAATAATTATTTAAGAACCACTTAGCTTGTAATCTTAATACTAGTTATGATTTATCCTCTAAGAAAATTAAGAACTTTCAACAAAATTCCTTTTAGGGTTTTTAACAAAATCCTTTCAAAAATATGTTCAACCATACAATTCAAAAAGAACTTTAAGAACAAGTGATAAGAACATATATAAGAAGAATAAATATATGAATGAAGAACAAAAATACAATTGATAAAAAGATCATAATAGTTTGATCACAAATTTATTGAAAAAAATATGTTCATAAGCAAATCTTCAAAATCCTATAAACTTGGGATATCTTAAAATTTGAAAATAAAATATCAAACTTTAGTAAAAAATATTACAACTCCTAAACAATAATAATATAAGGCTCAAGCCTATAACTTGCATCATAAAAAGAGAGGAGAACTGGCCACTCATGTTGTTAGATGACACTATGATAAATAATAGAAGCAAGAAAATAATGAATGAGACTAGAGGTGAAATGGTTGTGAGTGAGATGATGTGTCAAATGGAGGAGCCATCTTTATATAGCATAAGGCTATGACCTTAGTGTCTTCCTTATCGATGTGAGACTTTTTACTGATTAGCTCTACAAAAGATGATGATTTATTCTTGATTTATTTTTCATGATATTCAATTATCTCTAAGATGTCATCTTTTCTAATATCTCCAAAGATAATAATTTTTACTCCAATATTATAAAAATAATTCAAATAAAAAATAATAGGATACGGAGATAAAACAATTAATAAGAAAATATGAGAAGATAACATATTTATCTATTATTCTTTAATTAAATTCAAATGTTAGGTATTAAAAAATTATCTTTGAATTAATTCAAATTATATTGAATTAGTATAATATAACATAATACTAATATAATATAATAGTATATTAAAGGAATGAATTAATAAAATAAAATATAATATAATATTATTGGAGGTATTTTTATTTCCTCTAATTAGATATTATAATTTTTTCTTTCAATTTGATAATTCCTTAATTAACCTTCCTCATATAATATAATTGTGTAATAGTTGGTATATATTCTAGTCATTATTTATTTATTTTTTCTAATTTTTTAAAATATATAAAAATAAAATACTTTCATGTAAATCAATTTAATTAAAATAAATAATAAAATTAATAAAAATATAAAAATAATATTTTTAATCATTTAATTCATATAATCAATTAAAATATAAAATAAACAAAATTATTATAATAATACTTATTAAATATAATAAATTTTTTAAAATATATAATAAATAATATAATAAAATAAAAATTTATTAATAAGACCCGGACAAAAATCTTGTGTAGTTACTATTTATTAGGAGAATATTAAGATGGGGTTATCTTCATCCGGTCCTATCACTTAACAACCCTATGAATAAGTGAGTGGGGGTAAACCGAAAAAATAATAAAAAATGAAAACACGAAAAGGACTTCAGTGTGACTAAACGCGGGATGAAGCTGTAGGTTTTTATCACAGTTCGCTACTCATCATCGTTCATCTCTGTAACGGTCACCGAATTTAGATCTCACTATACTTTTTTAACTTTTCCTTTTATTGATCCAGATTCGTTTTGCATACACGAAGTAAAAGTGGATATATATGTGTTTATTTGGTAAAAGTAAAAATAAAATTAGGTTTAAAATATATTTTAAATATTTATTTGGTAGGTTGTAAAAGAATATAAAATTGATATATATATTTTTTATAATTTAGGGTAAAATAGTCTAAAATATTTTTTATAATTTAGTAAGAGTTAAAGTTGTCTAAAAATTTTATAATTTAAGGTAAAATAGTCTAAAAATTTTTACTTTTACTTCTCATATCTCATTTTCCAACTTTTTTGATGGAATTAAAATAATTCAAAATTTTAGAAGTGAAAGTAGAAGTAGAAGTAGAAATGATTTCTATTATACAAAATAAGAGAAATACTTGATTCTACTCCCATTTTTTTTACTTCCACTTCATGCTACCAAAAATGCCCTACAAGACATATATAGTATTAGTAGAATGGAAGAGTTTTTGATAAAAATAAATATAAAAATAAAATTAAGCTGAAAATGAACTTTAAAAGTTTATTTGCTAGTTAGAAATATATATAGAATATATATATATTTTATAACTTGAGATAAAATTGTTTAAAATATATTTTTTTTAATTTAGAAAGTGTTAAAATTGTCCAAGAATTATATAATTTAGAGTAAAATAGACTAAAATATTTCATTTACACTTCTCTCATCTTATTTTTCTAACTGTTTTGATATAACTAAAATACTTAAAATATTAAAAATAAAAATAACTTCTATTATATTAAATAAAAAAATATTTGATTTTATTTTCACTTTCATTCTCACTCGCACACTTACACCCCTTATGTTACTCAACATGCTCATATAGAACATTGTTTTTTCCACACTTCTCATGGGATCCAGTGGAGTTTGGGAGGCAATAAGAAAAATCTGTGTTTCTTTCCTCAGATTTTTTTTTTCTAAAACAAGAAAGTAGAGAGAAAGAGCTTGAGGGTGGGCCAAACTCCCATAACATGTTCAATAGATAGAAAATAGAAATAGTAGTAAAATTTTCGCCCTTTTTTATTGATATAATATAGGGAAAAATATAAGAAAAACCCATGTGAATTTAAAAATGACAATTTAGGCATCTGAATATCTAAAAAGACAGATTGGGCAGGAAGCCCAATCTGTCTTTTATAAATTTGGATAAAAATACCAAATTACCCCTAGACTAAATGACCATATCGACGTCACAGGTGCCTTCTCTTCCTGCAGAATCGAAGTTGACGATCACACAGGGTCAGATACGATTTTGGGGTCGGGGTTTGTATTATAAGACGTTGCGGGTCCTCTATTGGAGTCTTCAGGCGGCTATTCTGTTGGTAGCAGCATTCTTTTCAGCTACGAGCCCCAGGTACGAATTCTTTTCAACCACCATAATCACGAACTTTTAGAACCAAATCAAGTTTGATTTCTTCCTGCATACAGAACTATTTTAGATTTAGACAAAAAGCTAAATCCTGATGTATGCTAAAACTGGGATTTTTGTCCATCAAATGATGCGGCTTATGGAGCTTGAGTAGTGTGTGGAACCTGGATATCTTCCTTTTATTGAAAAGGATGTGAGGAATTTACTTCAATCATATAGGAAATTAGAACCAGAAGAGGAAAGCATAGATTTACTAAGAATGTGCAGAAATATTAAGGAGAAATACCTTAATTTCAAATTTGAGTTCACCCTTGATTCGAACAACTGTTTGGAGAATATAGCCTGGTCATATGCCTCATCAATACAGTCATATGATATCTTTGGTGATGCAGTAGTATTTGATACAACACATCGCCTGACTGCATTTGACATGCCATTAGGTATATGGGTTGGAATGAATAATTACGGAATGCTTGCTTTTTTGGCTATGTGCTTTTACAAGAAGAAAACTTATGGTCTTATTCCTGGGCATTGAAGGTAGTGTGAAGGTGCTTTTGCATCTATATGATTTCACTTTTATTTCTGTATTTGTTTGTGTCAGCTTCTGTTTCCTTCGATCTTTTGTATCTTTTTGTTGATATAACTACCTCACACACACCAAGATAATCATTAAAAGTTAGTTGGCGTATGATAAAACCTTACAGTTTTTCCAAATTCTCACTCATTAAATACACTTAACTTTAACTCTCATGCCTCATTAGTTGGTGTATTGCAAAGTTCAACCAAAAGCAACTTCCCATGCATTGGATAAAATATTTTAATAGGTCAGCAGACCATGGGTTGAGTAATTTTTAAATCTTAGGAGGTCATTTCTGTTAAAAGCAGTTTCATTAGTGAAGCAAAGAGATTCCAACTTTGAGCTTGTAAGTATATTATGGTCAAAGACTCTCCACCTTGGTTCTCTCTTAACAGATATCTTACAATTCACCCCTTTCTTGACAACTCTCAAACAGGAGTCCTAGCATTATGGGTCATTTGATTTGAATAAGTCCAACATATATAGCTGTTGTTGTTGTATTGTTACTTCATATGGGATATCTTTAATGTTATTGCCTGATCTTGATGGTTTTTATCAACCATGATAGGTGGAGGGGGACCAATTATGGGTGATTTATTGGCTTTAAAGGGCCTTATTGAAGAGGGTTTGCACCCCCACCTTTACTTTTTTTGTATACATGTTATGCGTGCTACTGTTTATTTAGCAACTGTTGCAAGTTGCAATATGAGATATATTTTGCCTCTTCTTTGTGATTAGTGATCATCTCTACCTTTAGAGTGTTTTTTTTTATCAATTTGTTCATTTGTTGTGGCAGTCTTCTATTTCTTTAGATGCATATCTAGTTTTTTGAGTCTGCATGAATACATGATATTAGTTGCTTTCTTCTTTTCCCTTCAAAGATAAGTGCACTGGACAAAACCTATGGATTTGTTTTGAGAGGGGAGAGGAGGTAGATTAGAGAGTGGATACTTTGCTCACTCTTCCATATTCTGACCACTTAAATTTGATTTGACTACATTATGAAAACAGCAAGGTCTTTTATAATGTTGCCTCTCAAATACAAACTTTTTTTTGCATTTATACCTATGTGTCCAATGAAGAATGATTATGTTCACAATATTTTGCTTTGGCAGCTATTTTAATCTATTAGAATACATACTGATTGTTTGTATGAAGCACCTGGGTGGACACAATTAAAGCTTCCAGGTCAACCTCCTTCTCCTCGATGTGGTCATACAGTTACACCTGGAAAATAAAATGTAAACACAATCTCCACAATTCCTCGTTTTTAGTTTTGCTTAGTCTGTGAATTTAGAATTTTATGCTATTCCAACTCTTTCATGGAGTGGAACAATGAAAAGGGTATTCATTATTGCAAATTAGCTTTGCTAGTGAAGTAACTCCATTGACCAATGGCTCAATGAGCAAATTGATTATGGTCAGGGATTGTTATGTGATTCAAGAACTATGGGATGTTGTTTAATGCCTGGGTCATGAGGTTTCCTTTTGTGGTACTGTTGTGTTGATTATTATATGCTCTTACTTACAAAATTTCCCTTGGGTTTGGTTTCTCTTTTCTGTTTTTGTGTCTTTCTTAGTTTTATTTCTTTGTTTTTTAATTATTTTATCATCGTCCAGTTCTCTAGTATTCCCAATTATGTATCTTAAACTATTTTACTTATTAGCATGTAATCTATATTTATTAGCTTGAATTTTAAATATCAATATTTAGTCTAAGGGTGTAAATTTAAAAGAATTGCTCCCTTGCATTGATTCATAGTTCTTGTTGTTTGTGCTGAAGCTTTAGTAGTTTTAGCAATTTAACTTGAAGTCTCATTTATTTGTGGGAGGGGCTTGCAGCTATTGATGTTTCGAGGGCATGGTACTGGTGGGTGGTTGAGTCGATATGATATCTATTATAATAATTGCATTGTTTTAGACAGAGGTGAGAACTTACTATCTTTCTTGATACTTATTGGCTCTCTATAATCTGCATATGGTTATATTTTTAAGGGAGTTTCTACTAATTTTTTTATGAAAATGGAGTTTTTATTTTGGATATGTAGAGAGATTGAGAGCTTCGCTCCATCATTGAGTCTGTTTGTTTTTCTCCCATTTTCTTCTTTCGTTGTTTATTATTTGGAGGATACCTTATCTTCCCTCATATTTGTAATTCCATCATCTTCAATAAAATATCTTCTTTTGTTAAAGAATAAAAATAAAAAGGAAGAAGATGTATTGATCATAATTAATGAATTTAAAACTCTTAAATTGGTTTTGCCTAAGTAACTTTGTTCAACTTAAAGCTGATTACTTATAGTATATGGCATGGTTGTGTTTCTCATAAAAAAAGATTTAGTTTGGGAGACTGTTAATGATTTTGATATAAAGAAATATATGACCTAAGTCAGCTGCGTGGAGAGTCTTTTGCTTATTTACAGTTGTATAGATATTCAAAGATTATTGACTTAGAAGCTTATGGTTGTTAGTGACAGTTAACATTCGTGTTAAACAGCAAATTTCCATCCTTTCATGAGCACAGTCGGAGTTCCAGTGGGTGGATGGGCATCAATTCGATTCGTTGCTGATAATCCAGGTATAAAAATGTAAAACAACTATCTTATTTGTTTTTTTAACTGTTTGGTTTAACATTTCTGTCATTTTTCTGCAGGGGTATGCTATATGCCCTGTCACATTGACATACACTAGTCATGGGGACTAGGAATGGTTGAAAACAGTAGGCTCAAGTGGAATATTAATGTATGTTTGTCATTTGTTCATATCTAATGTAATTGCTGTCATGGGTAGGATGATTTTTTGTAAGTGGCCTAAGTTAAGTAGTCAATGTCATCAATGAAATTGTGCAGTACGTTATGGCTATAAGTTGCAAATCCCATTGTGAGACTTGCAAATCCCATTGTGAAAGTTGTAAATACCATAGCAGGAGTTACAACCATCATTAGCAGAGTAGCATACCAACTGCATTAGTTGTAGACCTCATAAAACGAGTTACAAATCCCACTATCAGACTTGCAAATCCAACTGTGGGACATGCAAATATCATGTGCCATAGTTGTAAATACCATTGTGGAAGTTATAAATCCCATTGTGAAAGTTACAAATACCATTGGGGAAGTTGCAAGTTCCTATTGTCAGAGTTGCAAATGCCATTGGGGAAGTTGTAAATACCATTGGAAAAGTTATAAATCCTATTATCAGAGTGGCAAATTCAATTGTGAAAGTTGTAAATCCAATTGTGGAAGTTGCAAATATCATTATCGAAGTGCAAATACCATTGTGAAAGTTATAAATCCTATTGTCAGAGTTATAAATCCAATTGTGGCAGTTCTAAATCCAATTGTAGGACTTGCAAATATTATTGTGAATTAGTTACAAATACCATTGTGGGAGTTGTAAATACTATTGTCGGAGTTGCAAATCCTATTGTCAGAGTTGTAAATCACATTGTTAGAGTTGCAAATCCCATTGTGAAAGTTGTAAATCCCATTATCAAAGTTACAAATTCAATTGTGGGACTTGCAAATATCATTGTGCAATTAGTTACAAATACTATTATGGAAGTTGTAAATCCCATTGTGGGAGTTGCAAATCCCAATGTGGAACTTGTAAATACTATTGTGGGAGTTACAAATACCATTGTCGAAGTTGTAAATCCAATTTTTCATAGTTGCAAATCCTATTGTGAAACTTGCAAATACCATTGTCGGAGTTGCAAATATCATTGTTGGAGTTGTAAATCCAATTTTTAGAGTTGCAAATCCAATTGTGGCAGTTACAAATCCCATTGTGAAACTTGCAAATACCATTATCGGAGTTGTAAATACCATTATAAGCGTTGCAAACCTAATGCATTACTTGCGGACCGTATTGAACGAGTTACAAATACCATTGTAGAACTTACAAATACCATATGTATATAGTCATTACAAAATTTAGTCATAGTCATTAGAAAGTTTAACACTACAAATGTCGTACAGAGAAATGTGATTGCCTGAGTTGCAACATCAATTGGTTAATGGATGAACTTTCCAAAAATGAAACATTACAAAAGTTAGACATTACAACAATTTAAACATCATCCAGATCAGGTTATGACATGTCTGTGGGAGGGTGTAATAAGGATTCTTGCTCTCATTTTCCATTCTTCATAATAAACATCATTCCTAATCCCCATGACTGGTGTATATCAATGTGACAGGGCATATAGCATACCCCTGCAGAAAAATGACAAAAATGTTAAACCAAACAGCTAAAAAGACAAATAAGACAGTTGTTTTACATTTTTATACTTGGATTATCAGCAACGAATCGAATTGATGCCATCCACCCACTGGAACTCCGACTATGCTCATGTAAGGGGGATCTACTAAGTTGAATTGTGCAGTTTGTGGGTTATAGTTCCCTGTGCCATAACCTATGACATAAAAGCTGTGACCATGAAAATGTATTGGGTGATTTTCAGTGTTTACTATACCAGTGTCCTGCTAAATTATTTGCACCTTACTACCATATTCAAGGATCTTTGTTCTGGTCCCATTCAATAATTGTGTATCATAACGAATTTTATTAGGTGCCCCATATACAAAGTAATAGAGCTTTGGGGCTGCATCAGGAAAATCTTCAGTATATGATCCATTTATCTTCCTATAATAAGCTTCCAGAATTGATAGCTTTGGCTGATTGAAACTTATATTTTTCATTAATAATTCTTAACATAAAGGTCCTCCTAGTAATCACATCAATTTTATGGACATCTGACATGTTGGGAAAAAACACATATGAGAGAAAAAAGGAAAAGGGGAGACAGAAACCTTAAGTACAAGCAGTTATAAGTTATGATAGATTATATTATAAGAGCAGTCATTTTTAGTCAGGTATGTTTATAACAGGTTGAAGTTATGAATCATTTTATTTTCTAGGGATTGTTATTAAAACCCACTGTGAGATAATTTAAAGCAATTTAGATAACAGTATATCATATTCTTCATCATAATCAGATTGTAGTATTGTTTGCTATCTCATATACCATTAGTGGAGCAATTGTAGATGGGGCATAGATGACCGTTAATGGTATATGCATCTAGTCTTGGAGGAGCTCTTCCACTTGCTAAAATGGCTTATTCAATCTGTACAAGGTCCTTTCATTTTCTAATCCTTTCTAACCTGTGAAAAGCAAAGGAAAATACATTTTGTGGGTATCACACCCACTAATACCATTGTGAAGAAAACAAGAATAACATTAGACTACACAACAAAAAAAGGCACAAAATGGAGAAACTCAAAATCTCAACTTGGAACTAGAATTATGACCCTCAGAAATATAAAATTAATATAACTAATATTACTTAAATAGAATGGTACAATTCTCTTAGCAAAATAAAAAAATAACAGAGACTTAGCAGACTTAGTAGTTAGGGAACACTTTCCCGGAGACTAGGAAAAGTCAAAAGCCAAATGAAAACGCAGGCATATGTGACCAAGCTATTCTGCATTAACGCTCAATCTAGAAAAACTAAGCTTTCATTTAATGCGATATTCTAAGGTCCAAAACAGGTACAATTAAATCAAAATTGTGTGTGAATCTAAGAATAAAACACAAGGTACACAGTACAAATTAATAAAAAAACAAAAGAAAAACGCAAGCATAGATTATCGAATCAGCATACCATCCTGGGTGATGAGGGGATAATCACGAGCATTCAAAGTGATGAACCAATTCCATCCACTATCCAATTTCAACATAACTACTGCAACTCGCAGTGTAATGGCAATATTGGTGGAGCCTAAGTAGGTAACCCAATCGGCCTTGCCCACCATATCTATGTTCCCAAAAGCACGAATCGCAGGCACTGACCTAATTACCGGAGCTAACCCGCGCCTTTCTTCGTCATTCGCGTCTCGCCCTAGATGCAGAAGATACCGATTCCTTGAATGATAAACTGCCAGCAACAACTTGAAGATCTGGTCCTTATCTTGGTGACAACCTAAAATGAAGTAAGCAAAGGCCGGTGGGTAGTGAGCACCGTGCTGAACTAGAGAAGAAAATAGGGCCATTTAGTTCTGTTCTCCTGCTTCGTTCTGTTCTAAGTTTCATTCTTCAGCTTTTTCTTTAAATGCTTCCAGGGGCCATTTAGTCTTTTCACTTAAATTTACAAATGACAGATTGTGTCTCCTGCCCAATCTGTCCTTTTAAATATTCAGATGCCCAAATTATCATTATGAAATTGAAATGGCCTTTTATTGTCTTTTTCCTTATAATATATTTCTATTTTTTTACTTCTAATATTTTAAATTATTTTAATTTTATCATAAAAATTAAAAATTAAAATAATAAAAATAAAAATATTTTTTTTAATTATTTTATCCTAATTATAAAATTTTTAAATAACTTTTAACTTTTCTTAAATTATAAAAAAATATTTTAAATTATTTTATTTAAATTATAAAAAAAATATTAATTTTATATTTATTTTTATCCAATCAAATAAATTCTTAAAACTTATTCCCATTCTACCTCCACCTCCACTCCCACTCCCACTCTTACTCCCACTACTTCCAGAGAAAACTCTTCCAACCTACCAAAGCGTACCGCCAGATCTTCCAACCATTGGTCCTTTCCAGCTTCATAGGATCGGTAAGAAACCTCACTGTTCACTTCTTCTTCTTCTTCTTCATCTTACCTTTTGGTTTCTTCTTTAGCATTCCAATTCATATTCTTGATTTCCATTATGGGACTGAAGTAGAATGTGATTTCTAATCTTTAGTGGGTCATCATCGATGCGTGTTTATATCTTCTTATTTTACTTCCTTTGGAGCGATTAAATTAGGATCTCTTCACCCTGACGATTAGAAAGTGAGTGTTTCGTGTTTAGTGTTTGCTACTGTGTAGAGTGGTTTTTGGATAATTTTCAAATGCATCATCAGCTTTAATTTCCATCTTCATCCACAAAATAAAAAATGTTCCCATTGAGCTTTAGCACCACACTAGCGAGCAGATCAGAAGCTAGCTTTACATTTTTTATTTTATTTTAACAATTACACCCTAGTACTTGCTTCATGGCGGTGATGGAGTGTAAAACTCACATGATTCTTAATTTTCTAGAGTGTCTCCTTTATATTTTTTCGGCCAATCTTGAACATTTACTGCATGATGCCAAACAATTTGGTGATTGGCTGGATCATTTTCATTTCTGTTTGTCTTAGTAATTTACAACTTGCTAATTTTATTCATTGGAAGCAAGTATGCTGCTTTGCCTTCGGATTCTGATTCTAGATCTCTAAGCTTGTTGTAGCACATAGCCTTCATAATTTGTTCTTCTATCTTTTATATAAAAGGTAATTTTTTGTATCTGGTTCTTGATAATAATTGATCTCTTTCAGGGACTTTATGGCCAAGCCTAGTTCAGCTGATGGTAGGACTAGAAGCTCAGTGCAGATCTTTATAGTAGCTGGTCTGTGCTGCTTCTTCTATATATTGGGTGCATGGCAGAGGAGTGGTTTTGGAAAAGGAGATAGCATAGCTGTGGAGATTACTAAGAAAAATGTGGAATGTGATTTAGGACCAAATTTAAGTTTTGATTCTCACCATGGAGGAGAAGTCAGCAAAATTAATGAGTTTGATTCAAAACCTAAGTCATTTGAACCATGTGACGCTCGTTATATTGATTATACTCCCTGCCAAGATCAAATGCGTGCCATGACCTTCCCCAGAGAAAACATGAATTATAGAGAGAGACACTGCCCGCCTGAGGAAGAGAAGTTGCACTGTTTGATCCCAGCACCCAAGGGTTATGTAACACCATTCCCATGGCCAAAGAGCCGCGATTATGTACCATATGCAAATGCTCCCTACAAGAGCTTGACAGTTGAGAAAGCTATTCAGAACTGGATTCAATATGAGGGAAACGTGTTCAGATTTCCTGGTGGGGGAACTCAATTTCCTCAAGGTGCAGATAAATATATTGATCAGATTGCTTCTGTGATACCAATAAAGAATGGGACTGTGAGGACAGCTCTGGACACTGGTTGTGGGGTATGTTAGCAACACAATATCCTTATGACTTTTGCCCAACTACCTTTGCCATCATCTTTTTTTTTTTTTTTATGGGTGGCATCGGTAACTTCTGGTTTTGTAGTGTATGCTTAAATTCATTTCCTTTTTGGGCTCAGGTTGCCAGTATGGGTGCATATCTTTGGAGCAGAAACGTTATTGCCATGTCATTTGCCCCAAGGGACTCTCATGAAGCACAAGTGCAATTTGCTCTTGAAAGGGGTGTGCCTGCTGTTATTGGTGTTTTTGGTACCATAAAGATGCCTTATCCATCTAGTGCCTTTGACATGGCTCATTGTTCTCGTTGCTTGATTCCATGGGGAGCCAATGGTAGGAGTTCTATGCTGAAAAACCATCTTATTATCTATGAATCACATTCTGTGAATGAGATAGCATTTCAAAATCCCTCCCCTCCCAACCAATTTTTTCTCCCTCCCTTTCCTGCTTTTTGATATTGCACATGGTTTCATTGTGATAGTATCAATTTGAAATTGAATTTTGGGGTGTTTATTTGCAGATGGAATGTATATGATGGAAGTTGATCGAGTTCTTAGACCTGGTGGTTATTGGGTGCTTTCGGGTCCTCCAATCAATTGGAAGGTTAATTACAAAGCCTGGCAGCGACCTAGGGAGGAACTTCAGGAAGAACAGCAAAAGATAGAAGAGACTGCTAAGCGTCTTTGTTGGGTGAAGAAGTCTGAGAAGGCTGAAATTGCCATTTGGCAAAAGACTGTAGACTCTGATTCATGTCATCGAAGACTGGAAGATGATTCTAAAGTAAAATTCTGTGAATCAACTGATGCTGATGATGTCTGGTAGCACTCGTTCTTTCTAACTGTTTTATGTGCAGAGGCATTCCTCCACACACGCATCAATAATATCACATTATCTATATTTCTTTTAGAAGAGAATTCTGAGGAATAATTGCCACTGAAACGATTGATTGATAAGTTATTGGAAGAGAATTTCACCTTGCTTTCAAATGTATTTCTGTGTTGATTTTTTAAAAGTTAATCTGAGCATTAGCTTCATTGCTATATAAGATGTGCACTGACTTTGAATCCTTTTTCCCCTTGCTAGGTATAAGAAAATGGAGGCCTGCATTACACCCAATCATAAAGTCTCCGGTGGTACTTTAAAACCATTTCCAGACAGGCTTTATGCTGTCCCTCCAAGAATTTCCAGTGGATCTGTATCTGGAGTTTCTGTTGAGAAATTCCAAGATGATAACAAAAACTGGAAAAATCTTGTAAATGCTTACAAGAAAATCAATAGATTACTCGATTCTGGAAGGTATCGGAACATTATGGACATGAATGCTGGTTTGGGTGGTTTTGCTGCAGCAATTCAATCTTCAAAGTTGTGGGTCATGAATGTTGTGCCCACCATAGCTGAGAAAAGTACCCTTGGCGTTATATATGAGCGAGGATTAATCGGCATCTATCATGACTGGTATTGTTCTCTAGAGTCTGACAATATTTAGATATTAACTTGTTTCTTGATTTATTTAAGCTTGTATATTCTTCATCCAGGTGCGAAGCCTTCTCTACGTATCCTAGGACATATGATCTCATTCATGCCAATGGTCTTTTCAGTCTGTACAAGGGCAAGTGAGTGCTTCTTTGGTTAAATGCCTGTTTAATTATTCTTCCTGGTCTCATTTGTTACAAATTTTATACTCCTCCATTCCTTAATATGAAATATTAAGGAAGTTCGTTAATATGAAATATTTTTTCTAAAACACTCTACTCATTTTCCTTAACTTTCTCCCTCTCTTATTTGATTATTGTTGAGGGAGTAGCGTTAGAAATATTTTAGGAAAAAGTTGATAAATATAGGAAATATATTTTATATTTAGAACTAAGATCAACTCCCTAATTATGTCATATATTAAGAACTGGGGGAGTATTTAATATTTAATCCTTATGGGGCTTGCTTAGCCTGCAATTCTAGATTAACTGTTATTCAAAGAAAACTTCTGCAACTGGTCAGACCCTGCCATTGTTGAGTGTAATACAAGTCCTATTTGGTTTAAATAAGTCTGAGCTATGCTTGTTTATGTACATTGCATAGTTTGGTTATTTGAAAACTATAACTGCGCCGGAGTAACCATTATTAGGGGTTAACTGTATACACATTATCGTCATTTATGAATGCTGGCTTTCCTGTACTGAAAGGCTATAGCATCTTAGGTGATATTTTTTGTTGTTTCTCTCAAACAAATCTCTTTTAAGAGTAGGATCTTATGGCAATCTAATAGAGTTAGCTTATTTGCCATTACTGTTCACTCTTGAGCCTGAACATGAGTGTATGATCACCAATTGCAGATGTGATACCGAAGATATTCTTCTAGAGATGGACCGGATCTTGCGACCCGAAGGCTCTGTTGTACTCCGAGATGAAGTTGATGCGCTGATCAAGGTTAAGAAATTAGTTGAAGGCATGAGATGGGATAATAGACTGTTGGACCATGAGGATGGTCCTCTTGTTCCTGAGAAGATACTAATTGCTGTCAAGCAGTATTGGGTTGCTGGTGGAAATTCCACATCAGCTCAATAACCATTGAAAAAACAAAAGAATACCATCTTGGTCTCAAGCAGCCACTACCTTTCTGTATACCACGCCTGATAGAGTTCATATAGTTGGTTAAGTTATGCTAAGTTGTCACTCTGCCAATGTTTTTTTTTTTAAGTTAATTTATTGATGGACAATGCTGCAAAAGCTAAACATTTGAAGGTGATAAAAATCTTAAGAGAAAATATGCTAGTCTGAAGTAAGGTGCGTTGCCCTGTTATGTGAAATAGATTTTTTTTTCCAATTTTCTCCTCACTTTCTCTCCATTTGTTATTTTTATTGTTGGTTAAAATTTGGACAGTTTATATTTAATATTTTGCAAAGTAAACTTTTCACTCTTTTTAAGTGTGTGTTTGGCATATAGGTTACAGAATTGATTGTTCTCTCAAACCACAGTTTTCTCTTCTTTCAGTTAAACACTAATTTTTACTCAAAAATCAATTTTCAATCCAAACTATAGTTTTATCCTATAAAACTATGGTTTTGGACTATCTGACTAGCAAGAGCGTTTTGTTCAAATTTTACCGTTTTAAGGGCATTAAAATTTTTACCGTACAATTGTCTTTTACTCCCCCTGCTCGTGTCCTTAGAAAGTACTATTTATAAGTGGGGGGAAATAAAAATTATGGAAATATTGTAAATTTTTTTCTTCTTCTGTACATGTACTATATTTTTTTAATAAAAAATTATAAATAAAATTATTATATCTTATATAATTATTATATTTAGTTTATATCTTTTTTGATAATTTACTAATATAAAAAAGCGATTCTATAACTAATCACCCAAATATCTCCATTGCTAAAATTTATTATTTCTAAAATCTATTCTTCAAAATCTATTCTCCAAAAGCTAATCCAAACACACCCTAAGAACACGTTTGAGAATCAATTCTGGGCCAAAACCGCGGTTTGAAATTTTTTTACACAAACAACTATTTTTGTTGGGAATTAATTTTGGGCAAAATTTCGGTTTGAAACTGCGGTTTTGAATAAGCCATATGAAAATAGCTTTTTGTTTGAAACCTAGGTTATGGATTATCCAATTACTATTCTACCCCTACTTTTTCTTACACCCTCTCTCCTCTCTTTTCTATATCATTTCTCATCTCTCCTCTCTCCTCTCTCCTCTCTCCTCTCTCCTCTCTTCTCTCTCATTTCTCTTCTCTATCATCTTTTCTCTCTCTTACTTTTAATCAAATCATACCCTTTTTAGTAATTTATCAATATAAAAAGTGATTCTACTACTAATCATCCAAACATCTCTATTCCTAAAATCTATTCTTTCTAAAATCTATTCTCTAAAATCTATTCTTCCTAAAATATATTTTTCAAAAACTAATCCAAACACACCCTAAGTCAAATTCTGATACGTACACATGAAACTTTAGCATGTTATATTTATTTATTTATTTATTTATTATAATTTTGATATTTTAATAATAGTTTTATTAAATATTAAATCTGAAGATGACATTTAACGAGAATAATTTATTCAACTGAACACCACGATGATAGAAAGAATATCGAGTCATCCTCCAACACCGACCTTATCCTTGTTCTGCTTGAGTGCTAAGATTCACTCTCCAAAACTTATCTTCAACAATTCGTGTTCCATATTCTTTGATAATGGTTTCAATGGCCGTTACATGTGTAGCTTCATCCCCCCTTTGCTTCATCTTCGATTCCCAGAAGCATTCTTCGTCCACAACCTTCGCAAAACAAAGCCGCGCAATTCTTCTCAATAAAAGTAGAAAATTTTTCCTCCCACCATCTCGGTCAAGGCTAAATTTTGGTTCTAAAAGAGATCTTCCTTCAGTTTGCTTCTTCAACGCTGAAGATAAATCTGGAAATGAATTTCGGGAACAGGTACATGCGTTCGCTCCGACTTTCTTCTCGTTATTTCTTGTTTTGTTGCCTTTTCTTTTGTTCGAGTTATATGTATTACCCTTGTTTGGCTTCTGAAGTTTGTGGAGAAAAAAAGGATAAAATGAAGCTTAAATTGGTCTTTTCATATATTTGGTTTTCCTTGTGGTTTCTCTTATTACATATGTACTATAATCGATTATAATATCGTCATTCACTCGAGTGATATATTTGGGTGATCGTTCTGGCGATTCCTTTGAGTAGAATCCTCCCTGGTGCATTTCTGTTTACATGACTATATGAAAGGAGATGTGATTATAAGTTTATAACTCACTTCTGTTACTCTCTTTTCAGGAATCTGAACAGAAATGGCCTATTCTCAGACGATGGGAAGTGCCTTGGGAATGGCAAACAGTTTCACTGACCTCTCTTGCTTGTGGATTAGGGTGTGTTTCCTATTGCTATCATGTTTTAATGTATAATGTCAAATAATGTGTAGCTAGGTTGGATTCCATTATTTGTTTAGTGCACTTACTAGTCTTTGCTTACTCTAAGAGCATGGTTGTTGCTTACTTTGAAGGATTAATTGTTTCCCAGGCAGTTTTGTGTTGACAGGTTTGGTTGAGGCAACAGCCGTTCCTTATCTAGGGATTCGACCTGAAGAACTAAGTTTAGATGAGAAGGCAGGGATACTCTTTGTAGATCAGAGGTATGCATGATATTTTATTAATCTCTTACCCTATTTGTTGAATTTTTGGATGTTTGGCAAATTTTGAAACAAGTTCCTCTGAGTTTTGGGTCTTGGCTTGGTTATCACATTTAATTTGATTCTAACATACTTTAGGCTGATGATACAATGTTCATGGCAAGTAATATTCTGCAAAAGTCTAACTATCATTGATTACCTTATTCTCTGATTACTTTTATTGTTCAAAACTAAATTCCCTGTCAATATATGCTTTGTAGAGTTCGTTTTCAAGTCTTATCTGATAAGTTTGTGCATTGTGTTTGGTAGTATAGGCCTAGTTCCATCTAAACACAAAGCAGCCTTCTTTCCTGTTTGTTTTGATTTCTTGTAAACACGTAAAAAAACAAACTTCCATATGACTCAACTTATTACCTATTTCTTGTTTTGTTTGACAGCATAACAACTGTTGTTGTACTAGGAGTTCTATATGGCATTACTAGCACTTATCAACTCCCAGGAGACTTCTTTAAATATGGTATGTTCATTTAAAGCTTCTCAATTCTTCTGGGATCCAGACTAAAATGGTTGCAATATTAATTTCAATGAATGATACCATACCTTAAAGCTTTGTGTTATTAAATAGTCACTTATTTGATAAAGTTCACTACTCAGCAAAAAGAGAGAGATGAAGAGAAAACCCTTTGTGGGAAATGTACTTAGAGAGTTCTGATCTAGAGGAACATTGTATCCAAAGTACCAGACAATGCATGCAATACCAGCAGTTACTGCCCCTAATTACATCTCTAATTACAACCATTAAACCCTTTGTGGGAAATGTACTTAGAGAGTTCTGATCTAGAGGAACATTGTATCCAAAGTACCAGACAATGCATGCAATACCAGCAGTTACTGCCCCTAATTACATCTCTAATTACAACCATTGTCCAACACATATAAAGCTAGGACTACATCCATATCCTAGTCATTATACATGAATTCCAGAACCTGCTATTAACGCCATCCAATATGTTCCTTGTGAAACTTAATTTTGTACCTTCTCTGTGTAATTATGGTTGCAAGTTGCAACTTATTGTTATACGACATATTTATTTTGATCAGATATTGGGTGTTTGTAATTTATCCTATATCTAGAATATTGGAGTATGTTATGCGCTTCTGCTAATTTATATATATGGTGAAAACAATGATTCAGATTGGAGAAAACCTTTCAGTCTTCAAGAGGGATGGCTGTTGTGGGCAGGAGTTGGACTTGTTGGTGCCCTGGTTGCCATTGGATTGACAGGAGCTGCCATGTCCTTCTTTAGCGGTGAAACCCCACAAAGAGAGGTTAATAAATGATATAATTTCTTCTTGCTAATGTAGATGTAATTATTGGATTCTATCGTGCAGACTTTTTACATTATAGTTTTAAATGTTTCTAAGAATTTCCATTAATGTAATTTAAGTTCTGAATATTCTTCTACATGTTAAAAAAAAGTTCGTATACACCTATCTTAATTTTTTCTTACAAGATGTTTGTAATGGTAATATGTTGCCAACTTGCCATGTCTTGAAGGAGTAATCTTCATCATGCACAATGACTAACTGACTTAACCTATTTAATAGAACTTAATGTTCATGAACATTTGACTTAGCTGGGGATCACTTATTGGCTTTTATGACCTGATCTTTTAGACAGATGCTCTAGTTCGCTTGCTTCCATTAATTGGATCTTCAAATGTCAGGTATGTCAATGATTTTATATATCATTGCATGTAGCTCTGTGTCAAAGATTCATGAGTAACAGTAATTTATTGATTATTTGCATTTTAGTACTGCTTGCTTGGTTGGCATCACAGGCGTCCTTGCTCCACTTCTTGAGGAGACTGTGTTTAGAGGCTTCTTTATGGCATCCATGACTAAGTGGTATTTCTTGCCCTTCTTTTAATTGATTCTTTTTAGTTTAGTTCCCTTTGATTTCAGAATCAAACTCGTTTTTCTCTTTTAAAGTTTTTATGATAAATTTGTCTCTCGAGAGATGCTCAGGATGTCCATCTGTGACAAACTTCTGTAGGTCCATTTGTGATGTAAATAAAAGAAAATTATTTCTGGGATTTAAACATTTTTGAGGACATCTTAGGATAAGATCATGGTTTGATCAAGATGTAAACAAGTATGGCATGGTTAGAATTGTGTGGAGTACAACTTTTTGGGCGGATCAAGGACTTGATTTTCTCCCATATTTGCTTTTTAACACTAGACTATTTTAATACTATGCATGAAAAATTAAATTGTCAGCCTGTCAAGGTGTTTGCTAGAATTTGGCTGTTTTAAAATCATATCATCTGTATTTTATGGACCGTGAGCATTAGATCTCTCATGTTTACTTGATCTTGCTGCAGGGTTCCTACACCAATTGCTATCATCATTAGTGCTACTGTATTCGCCCTTGCGCATCTCACTCCTGGAGAATTTCCACAGCTTTTTGTCCTAGGTACCATATAAATGAAGATAAAAGTTCTTCGGAAATGGCAATGGAGAAATGCACTTTTGTTTTTCTTGGATAGATGGAGAATATTACCTTGGAATTTTTGGAGATTTTATTAGGGGGTAGAAAAAGATTGGGTGATGCAAAGCTAATATTTTGTTTTATAGTTTAAGTTGTAATTTCTCCTTAAATCGTTGTAGAGAGAGAAAATAACAGAAAATGATGTTTCCAGGGACTGCTTTGGGGATTTCATATGCTCAAACTCACAACCTTCTAACTCCTATCACCATACATGCTTTCTGGAACTCAGGAGTAATATTACTTCTCACTTTTCTTCAGGTACGTAACTCCATTAACATGTGTTAGAATGTTCTCTTGCTATGCAAATACTGTCAGTAATTTTTAAAGCGAATCTGTTAATCAGTTCAGTGCTAAGACGACTTCCCGTTTCTTTGTGCAGCTTCAAGGATATGATATTAAAGAATTATTGCAGGCAACTTGATGGAATAGTTTCTCTGTTCTCCACAGTTATGCACCATTTACAGATGTATTTCTTTGCATACCCTTCTGCTCCCTTTCCTTGTAAAACATAACTGTTCATTGTAGCAATGAAGGGCAAACTGATTATCTCTGATCGTGACAATTTAAAATATACAATGAAATTTTATGTTTTGGCAGACTGATATATGTGCGGTCATTAATTAGGCTTGCTTGTGTATAAAGTAATTTCATTCCAAGAACAAGAGATTCTTTAATAAACAGGTTGGCCCAAGTAATTACAAAATGGAAAGCAAAATCTTAAGGATGTGTTTGGATTAGCTGCGGCAAATCTGGCTTTTTTTTCAATATGACTATTGCAGAGGTGAGATTGGGTAATTTGATTCATGTTTGGATTGTCTTTTGTATTTTCTTTCATTAAAGTAAGATGGGTCCCTCAGTTTTTTTTCTTTCCTCCCCTTAGCATTACTTTCTCTCTCCATGGTAAATTGGCTTCAAACGTGGCCACAAGCTGCTTGGATTGACTTATACACTTATAAGCTACTTTTGTCCCAAAAGTTATTTTGGATAAAAGCTGATCGAAACATGTGAATATCCCAAAAGTTACTTTTTGCCAGTAGGCGTGCTTACAGCCTTGGAAACGTTCAACCAAACACACTTTTAGTGTATGTTTAGATAAATTTAAAAAAAAAATTATAGAAAAAAAGAGCTTTTGGATAACTTTTGGAAAAAAAAAGTTTTTGGAGAATAATTTATAAAAAAAAATTATTCTAAATAAATAAGTGTTTGGATAGTTATTTTTAGAACGACTTTTGTGATTAGTGAATTATTAGAAAAGTTATGAGATGAAAGTTTTAAAAAAACAAACCAATCGTAGGCTAGTATTGTTGATCCTCTCATTTTCACTTCTAGAAACTACTGACGGCAGCAATGGCGGTGAGCAACGGCGACCTAATGTCGGTGAGCAGTTCTTAGCGACGACTCGTGGACGACGGTAGATCTGGAAGGTGAGTAGCGACCCAGCGACCCACCGACTATGGTGATCCAGCTTGGACGGCGACAACTAGTGACCCATCGTGGACAGTGACGATAGCGACGACAATGACTCGTGGAGGAGAAGGAGAAAGAGGAGAGAGAAGAAGAGAGAGAGGGGGAAATAAAGGTAAAATAGTAATTGGGTAGTCCATAAGCTCTTTTACTATTCTAAAAACTAGTCCTCCCAGCTTATCTGAAACCATGATTTTAAACTATGGTTTTGCCCAGAAATATTTATGGACAAATATGACCGTTTATTTTAAAATTTTTCCAAACTAAAGTTTGGGCCATAAGCTTTTTTTAAATCATGGTTTTAAAATTTATATAACAGGCCCCAGACGGTACTGATGAGTTTGACATGTTCATGCTTTTATTCATGGCTTAATTAACACGCATGCGCGCACTTAAAAGGTTTAACTTCATTTGCAGAACTAGAACTATTACTTGGGCAGCCTGCTTCCACGTGTGCTCATTAAAGGGCATTAGATGGAGCAATGGAAATTGGCTGAAGCCCTGGGCGTGCCCTTTAAGCCAGCTGCTTCATATGTTTGTTCCTCGATATGTGCTGAGCGATGAAGGCATGACTGTACTAACCCTGCAAGCAAAACACACATCAAACAGGTACCCATGAATGAGCATTATTTATATATAACATATTTGATAAGAACCATTTGGTACCTTCCAAATATTAATCTAAATCTACACTAGATTTGAGAATTCTTGGTTTCAAATGAGATTAGTTCTTTTAAAGGTGTGTTTGGATTAGAGTTGGTAGAAATAACTTTTTTCAAATATGACCTATGCAAAAAATAAAATTGGACAAAAGTCAGATAGTGTAATGTAATTTATATTAAAAAGTCAATTTGATAAAAATTTATTTAGATGAATACTCAAAACAGAAGAAGAAAAAGGTGAAAATGAAGAAGTTAGAAGTAACAAGAAGTTGTTTTTCGCTTCATGAGGCCATTAATTAAGAAGCAATGCCAAACATGTTTTAATGAAAAGTGGGTGGAAAAGTGGCTTTTCCCCTCCCACTGTTATACTAAACACGCACCAACTTTAAATTTTTGTTAGCACTTGTTTAGATTTGCTTATGATAAACATGTTTAGCGTAAATTGAGACAACTATTCTTATGTACTTATTTCATAAATAATAAAATTACGATCCAAACAAGTACTTCAAAGGATATCGAATTTTCATGCATAACCCGCTTGTCATTTGTAGCATTATTCATATTTAGCACATGCATATGTGCACGTTGTCAGAAGGGTAGCTTGCAAAGCACATTTGAGGGATTTATTGTGTTTGGCACAGGAAAGGTAGCATATTTCAATTGGGCAGGCCAGTGCTACCTCACCTGTAGAGTCATGGGTGCTTCACAAACATATCATGTGAGGGTTGCTTCATGAGTGGTGTATGCTGACACACTAAAAATATTTGATGTCAGTAGTACAGTGGTGTTGTATAAAATAAGAATTCACATAACCTTGGTGCATTTGCACGTTAAATCCTCACTACAACAGCTGATAAGTGATAACTATTTTTTGTGGCGTTAGATATTTGATTTAGTTAATTAATTTATACAAGTTAAAGTATTTAGTTCAGTTGATTGTTTATTATTATTATTATTGTATAAATAATATGTTAATTTTCTTTAAATACTCATCCTTTTAATGAAAAAATTGTATAATCAATGCAAATAATTTGAAAAAAAATAATAATAACTATGAGACACAAAAAGATACTAGCTTTTACATTTAAAACTAAAATAGATTGCTAAACTAGTTTATATTCTATGATCCGTAATATAAATCACCTTTAACTAATTTGTGCAAATAAAAAAAGAAGATAGTTACCTCATTTATTATGTCTTAAATTAAAATATTTTTTTAATTTTACCCTTATAGACTAAAAATAATAATAAATTTTAATACTTTTTTTCTCATCTCTATCTACTTTTTTCAATGTCTAAGACGCATTATCATTAAAATGAGTATTAATTATCATAGAAGTAACTTATATTTTAAACCAAACTATGTTATAAGAGGTGACTTATATATTGTGGAGGTATTTAAAACAATATATATTTGTTAATTTCAATTAAATACTTTGTTCATAAGAAAAGAGGTGCTTAGGGACAGTTTAGTAGTCAAATCATTCGAGTTTTTGGCTGGGAAAATACCATTTGAAAATCCTATATTGTTTGGTTGGGGGGTTTTAGAGGAGAGGGTAAGATAAGAGAGGGGAAGTATAAGTGTGTTAGGTTGGGAAAAATGAAGGAGAGGGGAGGTAAAATTTTTTGTCTTTATGTGCTCACCTTCCCTCCTTCACCTCCTCTTCAAAAGTGGGGGTTTTTGGAGGGGAGAGAAAATTTTTATCAATTCTTGACAAAATTAACCATTATATTTTTTTAATATTCCAATTGTACCTCATGAGCTAAAACCTTTTTTTTTTATTCTCTTTATTTATGATTTTTGCTTTGATGGATGAAGCCTAATAAAGATGATAAATTATTTATATATTATATTAATATATATAATAATTATAAAATTATAGAGAGACAATGTTAAAATTTTATCATATTTTTTATTTTTTTTAATTTTATTATATATATAAATGAGATAAAAAATTTTTTGAGATTCATAAACTAAAAAATAATAATTTTGATATGAATATTATAAATAAAAAGCAAATAAATTTAAATAAAGAGATAAGTGTATATTTGACAACTTTTAATTAACTCCTCTCCCCTTCTCTTCTGAACTAAATAAGAAACATCATTTCTTCTCCCCTATCTTCACACTTATAATCTCTCCTACCCTTCCCTACTTTCCCTTATATTAACCTAACCTATCATCCCCTAAGTTTAACCAAACAAAGCTATAAGAACATCAATCATAGTTAGGGACCTTCATTTTTTTTGGAAAGAAATATATATACACAAAAATATATATAAAGAAAAAAGGCTTTTGTTGAAATTAAATTTTGAGTAGACCAAAATGCCCTTATTTTTTAT
The DNA here is from genome assembly GCA_037074615.1 of Leucaena leucocephala. Taxonomy (NCBI): domain Eukaryota; kingdom Viridiplantae; phylum Streptophyta; class Magnoliopsida; order Fabales; family Fabaceae; genus Leucaena; species Leucaena leucocephala. Next base: position 15,003,827 of record CM073565.1, on the reverse strand, counting down.
TGTTTTAGTACTTAGTTTTGTTTATTCCATCCTCGTTGTTTTAATTGTTTTAGTACTCAACTATTATCTTTAGTGCTCGTCTATAACTTTTTCATAACAATTTTTTTTTTCAATTTTTCCTGAAATTTAATTTGCTTAATACTCATTTTTAATTTTTGTCATTTCTCGTTTTGTTCAATTTTTAATACTTTGACCTTTTTTCCTGATTCTAAGAAGAATCAAATAAGAGTATTGAGAAAAAGCAAAGCTAAGAAAAAAAATTAAAGATAAATAATGAAAAGATTAAAGTTGAGTACTAAAACATTTAAAATATGGGTATTGAAAAAATACAAATTTGACCATTGAGACAACTAAAATTCAGTGCTTAAAAAAATAAATGCCGCTGTTTTTAACTCTGAGAAATTTAATACCAATATAAAATATTGGGCATTCTTTATAATTTCTAAAATTTTTTGTTCTTAATTATAATTAATAAGGGAAAGACCAAAAAATACTATTTGAAATCTAAAATTTTAAATAATTGATTCTAATTTTACAAAAGACATTGGTCACATGTACCAATCTGTCCTTTGAGAATGCCAGGGAAAAGATGATATTGCCTTTTTTTCTTTTCTACTTCTCTCTTTCCCCACTTCCTTACAGACCTTTCATCTTCCTTTTCTCCTTCACTTTCTTGCCCTTCTTTTGTCGCTGTTCATCACCTCTCTCCCTGCTACCGTTGACAGGACTGAGTGCTGAAGATGAATGAATGGAGTCGTGGAATGGAGATAGTGAGTGAAGGCTGGAGAGGAGTGGCGCCATCGCTGTTCTCGCGTTGTCGTCGCTGCTAGTTCTGTTATGCTTCTATGCCGATGTTGTCTCGCCGTGCTTGTCCTCGTTGTTGATACTAGCTTCGAGATGAATGGGGTCGACTACTATAGAGATGACGATGGGTGCAGTAACGAGTGGAGAGGTGGATGGAGTGATGTGATGTGGGTACATGGATGGAGGCCGAGATATGGAAATAATGATGGATGGAGGCGTGGGTGATGTGACTGGAGTGGGTGAACGACTTGAGAGATGAATGGAGATGATGAGATGGTGTGAAGAAGAGAGGAAAGATGTCGGCTGTGGAGAGAGATGGATAGAGGCTGAAGATGATGGTGGATGGAGGCGTGAATGGAGTCAATTACTTAGGTCAATTACTATTTGTGTAATGGGATTGACAACTTTTATAATGACTTTAACCACCTTCGTTAAGACATTTACTATTCTATTTAACAGCTTAGTTGTAAGTAATTACTTAGATTAATTACTATTCGTGTAATATGATTGACAACTTTTATAGTGACTTTGACCATATTCGTTAAGACATTTACTATTCTCTTTAACAATTTAGTTGCAAGTAATTACTTGGGTCAATTATAACTCGTGTAATGGGATTTACAGCTTTTGTCATGACTTTGATCCCATTAAGACATTTACTACTCTATTTAAAAATTTAGTTTCAAATAACTACTTAGGACAATTACTACTAGTGTAATGGGATTGACAACTTTTATAATGACTTTGATCACCTTCGTTAAGACATTTACTATTCTCTTTAACAACTTAATTACAAGTAAGTACTTGAGTCAATTACAACTTGTGTAATGGGATTGACAATTTTTTTAATGACCTTGATCACCTTCGTTAAGAAATTTACTAATCTCTTTAATAACTTAGTTACAAGTAATTACTTGGGTCAATTACTACTCGTATAATGGGATTAACAACTTTTATAATGACTTTGATCACCTTCGTTAAAATATTTATTACTCTCTTTAACAGTTTAGTTGCAAGTAATTAATTAGGTCAATTACAACTTGTGTAATGGGATTGACAACTTTTGTAATAACTTTGACCACCTTCTTTAACAACAGTTACAAATAATTGCTTGAGTCAATTACTATTCGTGTAATGGGATTTATAAGTTTTGTAATGATTTTGACCATAGTAGTGAAGATATTTATCACTCTCTTTAACAACTTATTTGTAAGTAATTACTTGGGTCAATTACAACTCATGTACTAGGATTGTCAACTTTTGTAATGAGTTTGACCATCTTCGTTAAGATATTTACTACTCTCTTTAATAACTTAGTTGCAAGTAATTACTTGGGTCAATTACTACTCGTGTAATGGGATTGATAACTTTTGTAATGAATTTAATTATCATAGTGAAGATATTTACTACTCTCTTTAACAATTTAGTTGCAATTAATTACTTAAGTAATTACAACTTATGTACTAGGATTGGTAACTTTTATAATGACATTGACCTCCTTTGTTAAGACATTTACTTGCAACTAAATTGTTAAATAGAGTAATAAATATGTTCACTATGGTGGTTAAAATCATTACAAAAGTTGTCAATCCCATACACAATGAGAGGGGCCACTTTCAGGGGCAATTTCGTCCTTTTTCTAAAATTTTGAAAGCCTATATTGGTACTTGTGAGTTGTGACAAATCTGTCATTTGTGAAATTAGAATCACTAATTTAGAATTTTAGATTTCAAATAGTATTTTCTTGTCTTTTTCCCTAATTCATATTCTTAAAAGGTCTTCAATGATCTATTTTTGGGTTTTTATTGTAAGGACTATATTTTAATTTTATTTCTTATATAATTGTTTGACATACTCTTCTACTCTAAATATAAGACCTAATTGAGGAGTTAATCTTGATCCTAAATATAAGTCATATTTCCTAAATTTACCAACACTTTCCTAAATTACCCCTATTGATACTCTTTCAACAATAATCAAGAAAGAGAATGAGAAAATGAGTTAAAGAAGATGATCATGGTATTTTAGGGAAAATATGCTATAATAACTAACTTAACTAACTTTTTTAATCTAATTAAATTAGTTAAATATGTCCTATATTTAGGATCGGGAGAGTATAATATTAGTGGGTGATATTTAACTAGTATGAGCCTTATCAGATGTAACTCTTCAATATGTTTTGTCATTTACAGAATTCAAGTTCATAACCCAGCTTAAAGAGAATCAGCTACTTGAGCCAGTCATCTTTAGGAATTTTTATTATCATAAGTGTTGTTATCTTCTTATACTCACCTATATTCCATCCTTATTACCTGAGATACCATTAGATTGCCTTTTATCTAAGGGAAAATTTTAAAAAATACCATTTGAATTATTAAATTTTACAAAGGGTATGCGAATATATAAAAATAATAGATTGGTTACAAATATCAACATGTAATTTTAATATTTATAGAAAAAGACGAAATTACCCTAGAACCTTAAGAAAATAGTCAATCTCATTCTTAAAATAGTTAAAATCATTATTGGTGTTTTTAATTTCGTTCTTAGTGTAATTAATACCCATGTACCACTAAGTTATCAAAGGGTGTAGTCAATTTCGTTAGGTTATCATTACACATATTGTCAATTTTATTACTAAAGTAGTTAATGCCCCAAAACCTAACCCAATTATTTTAACCACTAATTTATTAAAAGGAATTATCAATCTCATTATCGAAGTAGTTAAAATCATTACACATGTTATCAATTTCATTATTAGAGTAGTTAATACTCACAACTCAGGGGCATTTTTGTCTTTACCTATAAATATTGAAATCCAAAGTTGATACTTATAACTAATTTATCATTTTATATATTCGTATAACTTTTTTGAAATTTCAGAATTCATGTAGTATTTTATAGGGATTTTTCCTTTATCTAATCTAATTGTTTGGTAATTTTGAGAGGTCATGTTTTTTATATCAAAGATTCTTTAATATACTTAATGGATGAAATTAATAAAAATAATAATATTGTTGAATCACCTTATTTTGATGGCTACAAAACTAAAAGAAAGTTTATTTGGCATGATTACATTGCAATATCTCTAACAAAGCATTTAGCTAGAAGTATTTAAGAGAAGACTTTTTGATTTATTCTTTTATTTAGTTTAAGTCATATAATCTCTTTTATTTAGCTCTTGATTTTTCCATCAGAACTTATCATTCAGAGTATTTTTCAAAAAGGAAGTTACCCGTTTTTGAGTTTTACAAAAGTATGAAAGCAATTAATCGATGCTTTATCAATTTTCTGGCTCTTCAGTTGAATAATCCTTATGTGGTGACTCAAGACATCCAGATTTTGCTGCGGGATTGCTCGTCTTCTATTGTTTATGCCATGCCTCTCTATCATATCTAATCAAACTTAATATTGTTGCTTTTAGTTCTATTTCTTTTGGTTCCTTCACTGCTACAGCAGACACTTTTTATCTCTGTTTTGGAGGCTCATTTTCGTCCTTTTTTTAGGAGACGTACAAAGTAGGCCAATTTTCATATCCGTTTTGAAAACCAGAAAAGATTCCCTTTTAATAACAGACGAGAAAGAAGTTGCCCTTTTCTTGTCTGTTTTAATAACAGACGACCCTTTTCTTGTCAGCAGAATTCATGATACGCCAGCCACCCATGAAGGCAAAAAGAAACAATCTTCTGAGGATAACATCGGTTGTTGGAAGTTCAACATAGTTGAGCAAGTTCTGAACCCAAGGTGGCGACTCTTTTCTTTTTCAACCGGCTTTTTAAATTAATTTTTGTTTTCTTCCTCTAAGCTCTCCTTGAACATGACCACAATCCTAGACTGGATCAAACAGCAAGCTTCCACTTCTCAGGACAAGCATAGTGAGAAGATAGACACCCCGAAGACTAAGGTGACGAGGTTGAAAGAAAAGTTTGAACACATGGGCGACAGGGGAGAAGAAGAGAGTGACAGTCACGAGAATGGCAAAAGTAGTGCAAACAGTGACACGGAACCTTTTAAGGTCGAAGCCAAAATTGACATACCCTTCTTTGATGGATCGATTGATGCCGACAAATTGGATTCTTGGATTGATCAGCTTGAGACTTACTTCTCTGTCCGAGGATAACGTGACGGCTAGCGAGTCATGTTTGTGCCACTTAAGATGACCGATCATGCAAAGACGTGGTGGAAGGCCCTTGTCACAAACAGTGGAGGCGAGGGTTTATTGTGGAGTAAGTTCAAGCAATTGCTTCGGCAAGAGTTCTATCCAGTGGGGTACCTTAAAGAAAAATAGGATCGGTAGCATTGGCTATAGCAAGGACGTGACCAATCTGTCCAAGAATATACAATCGAGTTTCGCCGACAAGCCATGACCCTCTGCATCTCACAAACAAACAAGTAAACATTTCACAAATACACCGCGGGGCTACATCATGCTATTAGCACAGAGCTAGGTTTGTTCTAGGTTCGCGACATTACTGGTGCAAGCACAACAGCGATGGTGATAGAATAGAAAAATAAGCCTCGGAATGAGAAAACTACTAGTGACAGTAGACACAAACAAAAGAACCAGAAAAATTCTGCGAAAGGTAAATCCTCAACCCCTTCTTCTTCCTCTGACAAGTTCTGCGAGCATTGCAAGGTCACAGGGCATGATAAGGAGAAATGTTGGAAACTCTATCCGGAGCTTTTTCCCAAGAAGTGGAAGAAAAGGCGCAAAGATTATTGGAGTGTATTCAACGTCTACATATGGAGGTGGAAAGTAACCTAAGAAGGCCCAGCAAAAATACAAAATGAGACATGATTGCCACCGAGTTAAAGCTGATTTCCAAGAAGGGGACCTTGTTGGGCTTCAGCTGAGCAAGGAACGCCTTAAGGGAGTAGGGAAAAAGTTGAAACCTATTCGTTATGGTCCTTTCAAAGTATTATAGAAGATTAGAGATAATGCATGTAAGCTTGAGCTACCTCCTTATATGGATATATATGTTGGAAATTGTGCCCTAGGGGCCAATCATTGTCTTATAAACATTATTGTTTTATGAATTTCTTAATTATGTTATCACATTATTTGCATGTTTACCATGATGACCATCATTGGATAACTCATGATCTTATCCTAAATGTCCCTGGTCGATCATCTATGCGGGAGCAGAGATGAAATAAGACCAGTATGACTTTGAAGATATATAGAGATATAAATCAAAGTTATAGGCACATGTAAGAGTACAAGGTGTTGGACCGACCCGCTATGAGAGAGCTGCATGGGTTAAGTCATAAGCTTCTCTCATATACAAGCCATGTCACTATGCCCTTTGACCTGAGATCATCATGGATTCTTACATGACAAACGCTCAGCTTTGACCTAGTCAAAAGTCACTTTTGACCGAGTGATCATAAAGGCTATGTTCGGGCTCAGTGGTTTTTCATGCGGAGGAATGTGAATGGTCAAGATGGAATTTATTCCTCACATTCGTAGAGAGATATTACTGGGCCACTCGATGAGTGAGTCTGAGAAATGTATGGACATACTGTAATGGAAGGGTAGTTCCATTTCTATAGTCAGACTACTCAGGGATCGAGAAAGTAATGGTCAGGAACAGGAGAATGACGTTCTTCATACCTCATCCATAACCAAAATATCGTGTGACAAAAGGGACGTGATATGGTTGTATGAAAAGTTACATCGTTTATCGATCCTCATATGATTTGGGTAGTCGTAATGCCTTGCTAGAGACCGCTTACGACTTGTGGGTCAGTATAGTAACTGGCCCACTGCCAACTTCATATGGGCCTACAGGGTCACACACAAAACAGCCCAATGCGAGCTATGATGTCCAGATTCATTGAATCTAAGAGATGTCTAGATTCAATAAATAATCTAGGGTGGATATATATATTTTTTATATATATAAATTAGTATATATATAATATATATAATATAAGAGATATTTACAAGATTTAATTTATAAGGATAAATTAAATCTCTATCACTTTTGAATTTGAATTTAAATGGATATGATCTATTTGAATTTGAAATTCAAATTGATAAGATATCTCAAATTTGATTTATGAGAATAAATCAAATATAATTCCATCTTATCTTTATTTTAAATTAAATAAATAGGTGAATTAAATCTGTGGGAAGAATTTAATAAAAACCATATTTATTTAATTAGTTTCTTATCAAATTATACAATATATGATATTGTATTAATTTCAGAATTAATATAAGATTAATTCTGAAGCCCGGCCCAATTAGAAGCCTGATAGCATCCTATATATTTGACATTAGGAGCTAGGGTTCTACAACAACAACACACAAGAGAAAAAGGGGTAAGGAGAGTGCAAAAGGTTTACAGATAAGAAACTGTCGAAATAGAGACTGTGAGGACGGAATCTTGAGAAAACCCTAGAGGGACAAGAGGCGCTAGCACGTCGTTCGTGGTTGGAACGCTATTCGTGTGGATACCGGTAGAGGAAGCCGATCTGAGTTGTCGACTTCTTGCGATCTAGAAAAGAGCACCAGATACGACGAGGTCGCGACTATTTGACACAGAGGTCGCGACCAAATTGGCAGAGGAAGTCGCGACGGCAAACTCTAGAGACGAAAGGTCGCGACTAGAAGCTGAGTAGGTCGCGACTGCAAACTCCAGAGGCGACAGGTTGTGACAGGAAGTTGAGGAGGTCGCGACTGAAAACTCTAGAGGCGAAGAGTCGCGACTAGTGGACACTGAGGACGCGACCAAAGCTTGAATACCGAAGGTAACACTTCTTTCTCCTTGACTTAAACATATTCGGTAGATCCTGGTTGGGAATAGAAAAATTTTTAAAGTTAATTTCCGCTGCGTATCTTCCAATTCCCTTCAATATATTCAGTGGTTAATGTTAAATATCTTAAGCTCTTTGAGCCATCTACGATGGATGAGGAGTCCGACGAGACGTTGCCCTCTGTGGAGGATTTAGTATATCAGCGTGAGACACCGTTACATGAAGATGCCATCTTAGAAAAGAAAACTACTACTACTCGCCGGGGAACAAAATAATTTTTTCGAGTAAGACAGAAGGGTCCCGTCCAAGTGCTGCAAAGTGGTTCACAAAGGAAGTTGGGCAAGCCAGATTTCCTCATCTTAAATTTTAAGAACCCACAGGAGTGGTTCTTTGTTAAGGAGGGACCTATGATCTAGGAGTATCTTTTGATGTCACTTGGAGACCCCTCAATTACATGCAAATGAGGAAACTAATCTCAATATATAGGCCTATCTGCTCAGGGAAGGAGTTGCTATACGTTTGGGTATAGAACAAGTCATCAGGAACTACAGCAAGATTCCGCGAAGTCAGGCACAAGTCTCTTAACTGAAGATTATGTTTATTTTAATCATCTATTTTATTGCTTATTGTATTCAGCCGAATCTGGATTTCGGATATAAATGTATGCAGAAGAAATAAGAAAGCATCTCAGTTGCACGACTACAATCAACTGAGTTTTTCTGAAAAGTTCATATCTTAGCCATTGTTTTCATTCGGATCAATTACCTACAAGGGAAAAATAAATGTTTTCATTCGGATCAATTACCTACAAGGAAAGAATAAATGTACCATAAACTGATCAATAAGGTAGAATAGGTAGCAACAATCAACAACATTCCAAAGAAGCCTAAAAGAAAATATCATATTTTTACCTTTTCTTTTTTACGCATGGTTCAAGATTCTATTAACTAGCTCAAACTTAACCCCCATATATATATATATATATATATATATACACTCAAATAACATCTATGCTTTCTGAAATTCAACGTGGAGATTAAACAAGCATACTCTTAAATCTAGTCCTCAATAGAGTGAGAATACTTAATTAACTATCCTATTCCAACCAAATTCCTTTATTACACATTTTCACAAACATCTTGTGTGAATTCACATTTAAACAAGCTTTAATCCCTTTAACACTATGAAAAGCATTCATTATTCCTTTCTTACACATTTTCACAAACACCTTGTGTGCATTTACCAAGAATCAATTTGAAAATAACACAACACCTAGCAACTAAAATTTCAGCTTACAGACCCAAAGAAAGACGTCAGCTACACATAATAAGGGATCGAAAAGATGAGATTTTGAACTTACCTCCAACAATTTTGCAAATAAAACCCAAATCGCGTCGTCCTTTATGTCCTACGTCGTCCTCTAGCACTCGGGTAGGCTGTGGTGTGCGAACAAGAGAAGAGGAGAAAAGGTCCGAGTCTCATGAGTGTGTGTGCAGAAGAGAGGTCCAGAGAGAGAGAGAGAGAGAGAGAGAGAGAGAGAGTTCGTGCATGAACAACAGAAGAGAAGGCTGTGGTTTGTGAAGGTGATCGATCGAGAAGGCCGTGAGATGGAGAGAGGCCGTCATGCAAGCTAATAGAAAAGGCTGCGGGATAGAGCGGGAAGGGGAAAGACGTAGCAAATCTAAAATTTTAAAAGCTATTATCGTCCGTTTCTCTAAAAACAGATGAGAAAGGCGAGCCATTCTCCTCTGTTCTAAAAAACAAACGAGAATAGCTAGACCTTTCTCGTTCGTTTCAGTGAAACAGACGAGAGAAAGTTTTTTTAAAAACTAAATATTTTCTCATCTGTTTCTATAAAACAGATGAGAACAACCTTGCTTCTCTCGTCTGTTTTTAAAAACTGAATAAAACAGTTGCTTTTCTCCTCTGTTCTTGAAAACAGACGAGAAGGAGGGAGGTAAATTGTGCCTTTTGTTGTAGTGCTTTTGAGACTTGTATTGTTTTTATTAATAATCATTTTGTCTTTTCTTTAAAAAAAATAAAGAAAGCAATCAAAATAGTTATTCAACGTCCAAAGCTATATTTAACATGTTAATCATATGCCAAACTCTTGATTTTTCACTCTATTAGTATGTTAAGTCATATACCTAACATATTATCAGTTCAACCCTACTTCCAAAAATCATCACTTATTAACTAAAGTTTTAAACATACAAGTCATTTTTCTCTGGAACTTTTCTGACGCGTTAAGCGCATAAATCTAACCAGTTATGAGTCTCTTAGTCCAAATCTACAATGGAGCAAAACTTGCCTAATGAATTAAGATACTTGCCCTAATCTAATATAATGGCTCGTTTGGTTCGATTACATAAAAATGAATTACCTATAATTTTAATGCAAAAGACTTATTCAAATGTTTGGTTGGACTTCTATAATGTAAAGGTGATTATATTTTGTAATGATGATTACTTTAAATAATATAAAAAAGATTACATTGCTAAGACATATGAATGAGGATTACAACATGTGTGAACATGGAAAAAACATATTGCCCTTATTTCCTCAATAATATTTTTCTACTTGACCACACTCCACATTGTCTTCCAACATTTTTTGATAATGCTCCACCGCAAGCAAATTAATTTCAGCCATAGTACCAATGGAGGTTAGTCCGAGTGATAAGTAGTTCGGTATCGCTTAAGTGCGGTCTCGAGTTCGAGCCTTGGCGTATATAAAAAATCTCTATTAGGAGACTCACCCACCATAGCCAGGTGCGCGATGTGGGTTGGATCTGGATATAGTCGGGGCAAAGCTCGGTGAACCGGGTGGGCAACAAAAAAAAGTTTAGCCATAGTCTCCAGTAACCCAACATCATCAAAGAAATATCTTATAAATTAGAAACCACTGTAAAATTCTAAATATTTAATGGCGGTTTTAGAAAAATCGTCGTTAAAGTATTATATTTAACTGTAGTTTTCTAACTGCCATTAAAAGATAAACTTACAACGGCGGTAGGCGGTTAAAAAATAGCCATAAAATGTTACTTTTAACTACCGTTATAGATTTTTTTTTTTTCTAGTAGTGAGTCCATCATGAATTATTTTATTTGTTACCCTTTGGACATAAGTTCTCTTCTATACCCTTCCCATCCTCTTCCCCTCCTCTACCTTCCTTCTCCTATTACCGCCATTGGATTAAAATTTGAAAAATCCAGATTTAATATTTTATAAAAATATTATTATTATTTTACTTAAAAATACATAAATAAATTTAAGTTATTAAAATTTGATCTGAATAATTCACAAATGTAGTTTAGTGGGAAAATTTTACTTTATAATAATCTACAGTAGTAAATTGTTCAGATAAAATTTTAACAGTTTAAATTTATTTATATATTTTTATACAAATTATAATAATATTTTTATAAAATATAAAATATGGACCGTTGAAATCTTGATTCAATGGTGATGAAGGGGTAGAGGATGGGAAGACTAGAGGAGAGAAGATTTGTCCCTATGGTCTCTCTCTGCCATATAATATTTAATTCCTCACTCTATTTATTTTTAATCCCTATTGATTCACCATATTTATATAAAAAATGACATTTCTTGTTATATAATATATATAGACACAATTTTAATAAAAAGCCTCCATTATACTTTATTTTGTTATAATATATATAAAGAGACACAATTTTAATAAAAAATGCATTGTACTTTAATTATTATTATTATATATATCTGGATTGGATTCAACTTATTAGTTATCATGCATATATTATATTTGATTTATTAGCTAAGTTTTAGATTTATATAAAAATTATATTGGTTGTTAAAATATATATATTTACAAAGGATAATTTTATCTATTAATTTATTATATATGTGAACAAAGTTATTATATACCTTTCTGTGATAAAATAGACTATTTTAATTCATTATATATAGTAGACAGAAGTAATTTTGTCTTTTGATATATTATTCATACGTAATCCCATATTTTTGGTAATCCAACCAAACATTTATTAACTTTTGCATCGTCTTTTTTTAACAGCATACCAAACAAGATCATATAAATATTATTACATTACTTTTCATTACATCACCTAGAATTTAGTGAACCGGCCAAATGAGCCATAAACGTTCAAAAGTTGAATTTTTCTCTAAGAAAATGCCTAACACATACATATCATTATTCAAACTATAGTATGTGACAAAACTTCCATTAACGTGTTAAGTATCTTTACCTAACACGTTGATGACGTTTATTTTCAAAATAATTACTTTCTAGATTTTGGTTAACGAGTTATCTTCAATCTTTATGTTAAGCAGAGATGAAATAACAAACTTTAAAACATTGTCTTTCATCCAAATAATTGCCACAGCTATCAATTTTTTTATAGCATGCATTAACCAAGTTTCTAATAAGCATTATGTTGGTGGGAATGGTTCTATGAAGAATGGAAGGAGAAGAGATGAAAAAGATGTTGATGTCGGCACCTACAAATAGAGAGCAAATAATCTGAGTCGCGTCCAATGATACCGTTCTTAAGAGTTATTCTGTGACAACTAGTAATATAAAGCGGCACTCTCTAGGATTAAATGAATTCTTCTTGTATAACAAGGAACCAGAATCTGGTGTAAGTAAATGAACTCAGAAAAAATGAGCAAGAGGGAAGAGCGCTGGGTCACTTTAGCAATTCCTGTGCGCTGCTTTTGTAAGCACGAAAAGGCACAGTCTATGTCTGGAAGAGAGGACCCTTAATTCACCCGAAATAGTGAGAACCTAGAAGGAGAAACATCGGACATCAGAGTAGCGTAAGCCTGTTGATGACGGTCCCAACGGTAAAAAACGTTAAACCACCGGATTCTATTTTGACTGTAAGGATTTGAGTACTTTCTATTTAAGTACAGTTAGAAAATTATTATTTGGCAAAACCAAAAAATATTTTCCACAAAAAGTACCACGCTTTAACAGTGTGAAGGGGGACATCGCCGGATTTCAACTAAATTTTCTATTGATGACCCGTTATTGTGCGCACGAGCCCACTTCTCTTCTAGGCCCATTTACTAGCCTATGATTGTACCTTATTATATATACACTTGAGCCTTCACTTTCCCAAACAATGTGAAACTTTAGTTTTTTTGTCACCTAATGTAATACTTGCTAAGAAGATTTTCAACCACTCAGCCTCAATGCCAGCCAATTCCATAGCAATAAATTTAGAATCCCTTGAGGATTTAGTTAGAATTCTTTGCTTGGATGATTTTCATGTGATTGTACCACTACTAAGAATAAACACATAACCACTGGTAGATTTTGACCCTTCTGAATTTGAAATCCAATTTGCATCACTGTATCATTTTAATACAATGAGAAATCTACTATAATGTATACCATAATTCATGGTACCTTTAAGATATCTCAATAACCTTATTAGAGCATCTTAATGTTTACTGCTTGGACAGTGAGTATATCTATTCAATTTACACACATCATATGCTATGTCAGGTGAAACAATTGGGATTGTCGCCATCCGGGCTTTTCAAAATAAATATTGCACCCAATAATATAGTATAAGGCACAACCCTATAGTTCTTTTCAAGAAATTTTTTTATTGGAATCATAGCAAATTGGTAAACGATAACATTGAAAACCTAAGTAAAACATGGGTTTTGGATTTGATCAAACTTTGATGAAATAAAAATAAGGGTTTAGTGAAAGTAAATGTTTTTGGTATTTTTTATTAATGAGAGAATGGTTTGGACTGTTGAAGAAATATGATAGAAAAGACTCTTGATGAGAAAAACATAACTATTCTTGCTCTTGATTTGAAATGGGAGTTATAAAATTACTAAATCTTAAATAAAACCTCAATCAATTAATCTAGTCCAGTTCATTAATGAGTTTGAAACCACTTTAATCAAAGTTGAATTTAAAACCTCTTAATGCACTGTTGAAGAATCACTTAGTGTGTAAATTGAATTAGATAATGATAAAACCCTCAATTAACTATCAATCAATAGCTAAAAACTCTAATCAATTGAATTAATTACTAACAATCTCCAATAATCATCTAATAAACCAGAAATCATCACTAATATATATATTAAAAATTAGTAATCAATCAAATATAAATATCTAATTTGAGAAATAATAAATTGATATTCAATTCTCATAGATATAAAGGAAATCCCTAAATCTAGAAATCCTAAAATATGAACAGTGCATATTAAGATAAAATAACTCCCCCATTTTAGTCCATGAACTAAGTTGTATTATCCATCACTAAGAGGCTAAAAGATCTAGCCTCTCATAGCTCCAACTATGCCACAATTGTTGTTCAAAGTCACTGTCATGAGAAGTGCAGAAAAAGATGATGGAAAGATAAAGAGAAAGGTGATTGAGATTATTTAATCGGTACAGAAATGAAGAAAATAGTTGAAAATATAGAAAAGTGGAGGATTTGATTGAAGGTTGATGAGAGAAGTTGAGAGAATGACTTGGGTTTGCTCCTCACCAAATCTGGCAATTTTCAACCTCTCCTTTCGTGGTTGCTGATCCCCTTACCTTAATTGCAGAGTAACCTACGAAAAAATGTACAGCTTTACTAATTCACTCTTTTGGTTGCAACTAGATCCATATTTTTGGTCGTGACCAGTGAACACAGAGAATCTCCCAGAAGAATGTAGGTCACGACCAATAGGCACTAAGGTAATACCTAAGAAATGTATTGAGTTGGCTCTCTTATTTTTGGTCCTCTGTCCTATGATTCATTCTCTGCTCCACTTAGGGTCTTTGAATCTCTTCCAAATGCTTGCAAACTAAAACCAAAACTCCTTATAAAGGCTAAGCAAAGTAAACATCAAAGCATTTACAGTTTATAAGAAATACTTGACCTTTTACCCTTAAATAAGGACATGACCATGCAAAATCAAATATTATTACAAAAGTACAGTGATATGCATAAAATAAGAGTAAAAGTGTCACAAAAACCCTTGAAAATGCCAAAGAAACCATATATAATTTGTATCTTATCATCATGTCTATTATAATTTATTAAATGCAATAGACTTCCAATAATCTGTGCATATTTAGATTGAGCCACTGGATCTCCTAAGTTTTTCTTTAAGTGCACACTTGAATCATAAGGAGTACTTAACGGAAATTTATCATATTGTTCAAACTTTCTCAAAAATTTATCCACATAATGTTCTTGAGAAAGTAAGATACATCTTTCATTACTTATGATTTAAACATCCATAATTAAATTTGCTTCAGCCAAATCTTTTATATCAAAATTTGAAGCAAGAAAACATTTTGTTTCAAGCACAACGTTCATTCTAGTACCAAAAATAAGCATATCATCAATATATAGGCATATAATCACACAATCACTATTCATAACTTTTGTATAAACACATCTTTCTACTTCTATAGTAGCGAAACCACCACTTGTTAGAATTTGATCTAACTTTTCATGTCATTGTTTATATACTTATTTTAGGGTTTAGGATTTAGGGTAAATATTTTACTAATTTATAAACTTTATTTTCTTACCCAGTAATAATGTACCCTTCAAGTTGTATCATACAAATCTCTTCTTTTAAATCACCATTCAAAAATGCCGTTTTAACATCCATTTGATGAATATAAAGCTTATGAATTGAAGCTAATACAATAAGGATTCTTATAGAAAAAATTCTTGTCACCGAAGAAAATATATCAAAATAATCAATTTTCCTTTTGAATATAACCCTTGGCTACTAATCTAGCCTTGTATTTATCTACAGACCCATTAGAATTTTTTTTTCTAAGAACCCATCTACATCCAATAGGTTTTGCTCCTAGAGGCAAGTCTACTAAAACCCATATTTTATTTTTATTTAAAGAATCAATCTATGATTTAATAGCTTCTTTCCAATAGCCTGCATCTAGAGAAGAAATATCTTCATAAAATTCTTTGGGTTCTCCTTCAACTAAATAAGTAAAAATATCAACTCCAAAAGAAGTTTTTTCTTTTGCCTTTTACTTCTTCGTAAACTCTCACCCAAAACTTCATTTGAAATTTGTTTAGAAGAAGAAGAAAGATTTCCAAGTCTTTTTGGAATATGCTCACTTTTCAAAGGATATACATTTTCAAAGAATTATGTATATTTAGTTTCAATGATGGTATTTTTATCAACAGCATCACTTTTCAAAACCAAAAAGCAGTAAGCAGCATATTGTTGAGTATAACCAATAAACATGCAATCAGAAGTTTTAGAACCAATTTTTCTCTTTTAAGGATCAGGTAATTAAACTTTTGCAAGACACCCTCACACTCTCAAATATTTTAGATTTGGTTTAAAATATTTCCATAATTCACAGGGGTCCTTTTTATTTTCTTATGGTGTAATCTATTTTGTAAAAAAATTGACAGTTAATATAGCTTCCCCCACAAATTTTTAGGTGTACCATAACTTACAAGTAAGGCATTCATCATTTCTTTTAAAGTTTTATTTTTCTTTCTGCTACACAATTAGAGTTAGAAGAATAAGGAGTTACTTTATGAATTATGCCATCTTTTTCACAAATATCATTTAATAACAAAGGTTCCCCTCCTCTATCTAATCTAATTATTTTTATCTTTCTAGTTAGTTGATTTTTTACCTCAGCCTTGTATAAAATAAACTTATTATAAGCCTCATCTTTATTTTTCAATAAATACACCTTAGTATATCTAGAGAAAACATTAATAAAAGTAATATAATATCTCTTACCACCTCTAGTTTTTGTTTGTTTTAGATCTCCTAAATCTGTGTCGATCAAAGATAATAACTCAGTTTCTCTTTGTGTAGATAAGTGTGTTCCTTTAGTCAATTAAGTTTCTACACAAATCTCACTTTACTTAGCATATCTTTTATAATTCTAGAAATTAACTCAAGATTTTGAAATCTCTTCATATAAGACTTATTAATATGACCTAATCTAGCATGCCAAACATCAAAATATTCAATCAATCAGAAGAAGATGCATTATTATTATTCTCATCAACACTCAGTATAAATAGTCCCTTCTTACAATAACCCTTCCTAAATAGAACATTGTTCTTAGTTATAACAATCTTGTCAGATTCAAATGACACTTTAACCCTATCTTTTCCAAATATAGCCACAAAAATTAAATTTGCTCTAGCTTCAGGTACGTACAAGACATCTTGCAACACTAAGGTCTTCCCTGATATGAGTTTTAGAACCACTTTTTCTTTCCCATGAACTTTTACAGATCAGGAATCAACAAGATACACGTGGTCTTCTCCTTCTTCAAAGGAGGAATACAATTCTTTGTTTACACATATGTACCTAGTAGCCCTAGAGTCTACCACCCATTTTTTCACATCAGAGATAAGAAAAGCTTGAGAAATCATTACAGTAATAACCTCATCACCACTACTATAATCTCCTTCAACAAAATTTACATTTGGCTTAAGAGGATTATATGCATGATGACCTGGTTTGCCACAACCAAAATATTTGCCCTTCTTCTTGTACTTGGGGTCAGCATCCTTGGGTTTGTAATCAGACTTATTATTCTTGTTTTTCTTGTTCTTTTGTTTAGAGTAGTACCTTTTGTTTTATCCTATTTTGTTTCTACCAAGCTTGCTTTAGTAGTCATCTCTTTCTCCTTTGCTGCTTGAATTGTTCTTCGGTGGGTATATTTAATAATAATATGAGTGATTAGTCTATTACCGATAGTTGCTTCTGTTTGTGTTTCAATTGTTGTTTGTAGTTGTTCCATGATTCTGGCAACTTCTCAATTAGAACTCCAGCAACAAATGTATCAAGCAAATTGATATTTTCAGCCTCGAGATCTTTAATCAACTTATGATATTCACTAATCTGAATCTTGATATTGTTGTTGTCTACCATCTCCCATCTATAATAATTCTCAATCACAAACTTCTAGCATCCTCAGCAGTGTATTTACAGATCAAAGAGTTCTAGATCTTGTTTGCTTCTTTGTAGATACTATAAACATCAAACAGATCATTAGATAAAGTGCTAATCAATATGTGTCTGCATACCTTAATGGCATACATCCAAATATCTTTTTGGGCTTGCTTAGCATCCGGGGATGGTTCAAACTCGATAAGTGCAACTGAGACTCCATGCATATCAAGAATAGTATAGACTTGCTTATGCCAATGCCTAAAGTTCTTGCCATCGAACACAAATCTTGGAAGTGTCAGGGAATGGATAAGGAACATCATTGTTAACACAACCATTTGGGTTGCTGTTGTCTATTGTATCATAAGCCTCAATTGTTAGAATAACTCTTACTGTAAACAGAGAGCAAATAATCCAAGTCGCGTCTAATGATACTGTCTTTAAGAGTTATTCCGTGACAACCGGCAAGATGAAGCGGCACCCCTTGTATTAAACAGATTCTTCTTGTGTAACAAGGGAATAAAATTTGGTGGAAGCAAATGAACTCATAAAGAAATGAGCAAGAGAGGAAGAGTGCTGGGTCATTTGAGCAATTCCTATGCGCTACTTTTATAGGCACGAAAAGGCAAGGGCTACGTCTAGAAGAGAGGACTCACTACTAGAAAAAATACTTATCAAAGCAGTACTTTACTACGGTTATAAGAAAAACCACCGTTAAAAAAAGGCTTTGATATTTTCGTAAATAAGTTCAGTTTTAAAAAATTTTAACCGCGATTTTTATAAAAACTACCGTTAAAAGTCATCAGGTGGGACTTTTAATGGCAATTTTTTAGAAAATCGCCATAAAAACTCCACACAAAATTTTAAAAACTATAGACTCAATTTTTATTTCAGTTTCATTTTTCCCAGTCGTATGTAGTCTCGTTTCTCTTCCCACCATCGCAAACTTTGACGAAGGTCATTTTCAACATTTTCCCCTTAGTTTATATGCCTATCTCAGTCGTTAATATCATTCTCCATCATGTCCATCATTGTTCTCTATCATGAAAGTTGTAAGTCATTGTTTAACTTATTCATTTGCTCATTTTTCTTACGTTTTTTATAGATTTATAACTTTTTCTCTAAATCTTCAACATTTTAGTGAGGCTGACATGGTGGCTAATAGTGGGTGGTGATATATGAACCTTGTTGGAAGGAGTTCAAAGAGTTTTAATGAAAGAAACTTATGGATCTTTAGTTTCTTTATTAGATTTTTTACTTCTCTCCAAATATGGTATGATGCTTTTGATAAGAGTAACCAAGGTGGCTGATGGTAGGTGTATGACAAGGAAAGCACACATAATTCAAGCAAGATGGTTTTTTGAGAACCGCAGTGAAAGGTTGCCTTTAACGGCGGTTATAAACCCCCCGTTAAAAGGTAGACTTACAATGGTAATAAAATTTATGGTGCTCCCAAAATCGCCGTGAAAGGTTACTTTTAACTGTTGTTATAAGCTTTTTTTCTAGTATTGACCCTTTATTCACCCGAAATAGTGCAAACCTGGAAGGAGAAACGTCGGATGTCGGAGTTGCGTCTGTCCGTTGACGATCCCAACGATCAAAAATATTAAACCTCCAGATTCTATTTTGACTGTAGGGATTTGAGAAATTTCCGTTTAAGCACATTTAGAAAATTATTATTTGCCAAAACAAAAAAATATTTTTCACAAAAAGTACCCAATACCACGCTCTAGCTTGCGTGCAAGGGGGAAATCGACAGATTTTAACTGAATTTATGTTGATGACCCGTTATCGTGGGCACGAGTCCATTTTCTTCTAGTCCCACTTACTAGCCCATGATTATATCTTATTATATATACACTTGAGCCTTCACTTTTCTAAGCAATGTGAGACTTTGGTTTCTTTGATACGCCTGCAAAACATATAGATTTCACAATAAAAGAAAGTTACGCATGATGCCTTCAAAGTGTGAACAGAATTTTCCTTTAGGCTTAATTCAGCCCCACCTATTCTAATGTATAGGTGCATATATTGAGTTGATGATTAAATTTCCACATGATATAATGAAAACCATTGATTATGAATTGCACTTTCAAAACTCAAGTTAAGACAACAATGACCTTTACAAAGTGCTAAGTTGACTTTATATCTTATGCTCACAAAGACAAAGTAATGAGTTTATGTGTGAATGGAGTGATTATGAGAAACATTTTTAGACAATGAAGTGATGCCTTGAAGGGATGCATCTTGAAGCAATATATATATATATATATATCTTCAATTAAAAAGTCATAACTATACGTTATTTCATGAACCAAGATAACTTTAATAACCAATGGTTGTTGAAATTAACTTTCGCATGAAGAGTAACCTGTTAGATCCAATATTTTAATGATAATAAAATTAAAGAGTAGTTGTTTTATAGAATAACTGGAGTCAACACTACTATAAGAAATGCTTTCAATATCGGTTAAATAAGACTTTTAACGTCAATTTTGAAAGGGACGTATAATCCAGTGACATTGTTTTGTTCATCTTTTATGTCGGTTTGGTTATGTAGTGACATTTTTAATTAGCGATATAGTGCCTTTTTTAACGTTAGTTGGCACAAAAACCGATGTTAAGTAGCAACATTGTAAGCATATTTTGTAGTATTGAAAGTCTAGTTTTAACCCGAGTTCACTCATGTCATTTAGAGACTTGAACTACGTAATACGCAGGATGTGTTGCGCTAACCCAAGTTAGAGCCGTCTCAAAGTGTTTGACCTTGAGTCCATGAAGCCAACTTCAAGTTCATGAATTTGGATTCTCACCAACTAGAAGTTAAGTCATTCGAACTTGAGTCAAACTACCTTGGTTTATATACGCTGCCTTGATTCAACCTCGAGTTAACCCAAGTACAACTCGAGGTGCAAGTTTATATTCTCACATCTTTCTTAATTAGCAACCCAAATCAATGAGTGTCAACTTTAAGTTATCAGCAAACCTTGTTGCTCGATCATTCTTAATTTGAAGTTAGAACATTGTTAACCTGAGTCGAACGTCATTATCCGAAATTATTCACAAGTCAACTCGAGGTAGAAACTAGAAGTCTTGAACTGGAGTTCACATATTTATCGTCCTGAATGTTACTGCGTTATTCTAGAGAATCCTGCAGTTTTGCGTCTCCAAACTTGAGATACATCATCTAGTGCTCATTTCCTTATTTTATCTCAAGTATTGCTCTCCTTGATCAACAAATCAGAAGCGGTTGGTCTTAGCCTAACCTGAGTGGAAGACTATCAACTCGAGTTTGAGTTTTTATCATCACATAACAACACCTCAAAAATATCAAAAGCCATCCAATCTTACTTGAAATTGTTCCAAATCTTCCCAAAGTGTGTTAGATCACACAAAAGCTTACTATACAGATGGTTATGTAGCAAATCAGAGCCCAACTACTATAATTATTTATTTTAAATACCACAATAAAAAGTAAAATTTCAGCAATTTAATTATAAAAATGTTATCCATTTTTTTCACAGCGTTTTCTAATTTACTGCCGTCGTAAAAAATATATTTTCTTGTAGTGCATAAAAACTATAAATACCAACATTTAAGTTGGTTAAGAAAGTATTAATGTGAGATTTCATTGAGAACTCATTGTTTTATCAATTTATGCATTAAAAGCTCTCTTGCTCGGTTTTAAGCTTCATTGTTTTATATATATATATATATATATATATATATATACACACCCTCTTTTGAGAGTTTTCTAAGTAAAAACTTCTTTCAATTTTTCGAGAGAAATTCAAAGTGTGGTATCTTTGAACAGGAATTGTTGGGAATACAATATGTAAGGGAAGAGTATGAGAATCAAGACTAAGTCTTGTGATTGTATTGTGGCTACAAGTGCCTAATTTTGTGAAAACTTGGAAGAGATAATAAAATAATCAATATAAATCTATAGTGTTCTTCATCTTCATCTTCTTTTTACTCATTTTCAAGTTCATCTTTTACTTGCTGATCTATTTTCAAGCTTAGTCATTGTTAGTTACGTTGATTTCACAGCTATCATAAGTTTTCAAAAAAAAAATTAAAATTGCCCAATTTCCCTCCTCTTGTGTGCCAATCTATCCAACAAATATTTGTATTCGTATTTTAAGAAATGATAAAGAAATGGGAGCTACTATCGTTGTCTTGAATATCCGAATGTGAATAATTAATTTCCTTCTATTTACTAGGAATTAGGACCACAACTTGTTGATCACATTGCTTCGTAAAGAGAAGCATGCAATGAAACTAAACGTAATTTCCCTAGAGACTTTAATTATATTTACCTATTTTTTCCCATCAATTTTTTTAATTAAAGACTGTCATCTGGGAGAATTCTTTTCAATGAGTCAATGATGCATTGATGAGCTAGAAAAGACGTTAACAAATGAAATTTGAATTTGAACAATTTTAACACATGACCAATTGTTTTAAATATTAACAAATTAAAGTAAATTTCATCAACGTTTCTTCTTTCACAATATTATTATCAGTTATATAAATCATTATTAAATGAAAATTGAGTGAAGTTAATTAGTCTCTTGTGATATTTCAAATTAAAACACTACTACCATTTCATAATATTTTTTTAATTAAAACAAAAAGCCTTTCTGGTTATTTTGAGGCGCTATCAGAATCAACAAAGAAAGTCTTAAATTATTAACCCCCCCCCCCCCCACACACACACACAAAAATTAATACTCTCCAAAATTTAAAAGGAGTATCTCTCGAGGAAGTGATGGAACACAAGGTAGGTCAATTAATTAATAATTAATATCCCAAAGGTGCCCAATTCTGCAACTTGTGAACGCCCCATCACCTCATAGTCATTACTCATCAAACTCATTTCATTATTGCTGTAGCTCAACAAATCTCTAGCAATTAGACTTTTAGACACTATTGAGAAAAGGGGTTGGTGTGTTTCTCGTAGAAAGAGGCATAGAGATGCTTGTGTCTAAGTTTAGACTTTAGAGAGAGAGAGAGAGGTTTGACTCCAATGAAAGGTAAATAAAAAACTTCGGTTGCACGCTTGGGGAAGCAAACCCAAGGTGAAGCAAGAGACAAAAATGGGTGGAACCGAGAGCTTAAATTATGGGACCTTCACTGAATTTGGAGTCCCAAGTTTGGCCCTTTTGACTCACTTCTTCACTTAGTAACTCTTTTAAGAGTCTTAGCTTAGCCTCCATTTATGAGTGGTACGGCACTTGCCATCCAACCACTAGACATTTTTGGTGATATTTAAGTACCTATGGGATTATATTTATTATTTTCTTTGTTGAAACCTATTTTGGTTTTACTAAAAGCAAGATCTTTGAGAAAACCTATGGGTTTTGTATTTCCAATGCCTTCAAAATTTGAGGATTTTGCTTTCCATTTGTTCCTTCTTTTACCAAAACACCCTTGTCACGTATGAAGTATCAACCCCATTATAAAGGACAAATGAAGTTACGTATGATTTGTTGTAGCAATATACATTTAACTTGATAAATTTTATTTCTCATGCCATTTTTTGTCACTCGTTTTTTTCATTAGCAGAATATAATATAAATTATTAGCTAAACAGACACTTTAGATTCTATTTCTAACACACACGCTCACACATAGACCCCATTATATGGACAAATTTTAGCGAATAAAATAAAGATAGGTGAGACTTAGTGAGTGATGTAAAACACAGAAAGAAAAATGGGAAGAGAAGGTAGATTAGAGAAGAGAGAATCCAGGTAACTGTAATCTTAATCCAATATTTAAATCTACCATAAAATGAAAAACCTAAAACTACTAATAGGATTAATAATATAAAGCCTCTCTACCCGTATCAGTGGTAATTGTAAAACATGTAACTTCTCTCTTTCTCTAAGAAAATTTTGCTTCTGAAAATGATTTCATCTGTTATAAGATTTTTTTTTTGTTACAAAAATTTAAAAAAAAAACTGGGCTCACCTACGATCCAAGGGTAATGCGAAGTCTCTCTTTTTAGACGATATCAATATTAGGTAGGGTGAACTGTCTATCTATTATAAGATATATGAAAGCGAAAAGCAATGTCATGATGTTAGCTTGTCATTTGGACGAACCAAAATGGGCTTCCCATACTTTTTTTTTCTCCAAAAAAGCTTTCAACTAGTTTTGATGAAATTTGCACGAGAGATTTATCTAGAGGTCAAGTTTTCTTTCAAAATAATAAAACATTTCTTTTGAACTTTGAACCTATTATCATACTATCCAAGAAAAAAAAAATCAATATCATGCAAGTCTACAAAATTATTTCCTTTCTAATAATCTTTGACTGTATCGTACAAAGATCATAAATATGCACTAGCATAGGAGAACTCCTCAGTCAAGTTTTTCAAGAACAGAAAAACCTTAACCAATAATAAAGCTTAGTGCAACTAATATGTATGGGTCCCATATCTCATAAAGGTATAGATTTGAATCATGTTATAATTAAGTATGCGCATCTTGTTGATAAATAATGTAAGTCTTTTTCTTTCTTTCAGGATCATGAGACCTATATTGATCTTAATTAACAAGTCTTTAATGCCTAACTGATCAAAAGCTGCTTCTTAAAAAAAGAAGGGGAAAAAGAGAAGAAACTCGTAGTATTAGACATTTTAATACATGTATTTGAAAACTTGAAATAAAGGAAATAATGTCAAGTTGAAAAGAAGTTTAGGTTGAGAAAAACTCGTGATAGGTAAGAGTCTTCAAGAGAGGATGGGTCACAGATCAAAAATGCCCTGAAGCAGAATCGCAACAGTAAAAATATATTTCTTTCTTTTTTACTTTTTAATTTTTTTTATGAAGACTAATATATTTCTTTATTTCTGCTCAGTCTGAAGCACAATATTGAGTAAATTCTTGGTAACTCTGGTATCTCAGAAGCATTGGAAGCAATAAACAAATGAGTTTTAGTTTTGTATTAAATTATTAATAACGATGTTTGCTAATACCAAGCGGTCCCCTCCACATTTTTTCAGACTTTGAGATCACAAGTCCTCTTGTAGTAATTTGAAATTTCACAATTATAAAATTAGACCTATTCTTAAATCATAATCTTTTCTCGTCTGACAAAATCAGTGGAATAGAAGCTATGGGGAATGGAATAGAAACGGGATTTTCGGATTCTGAGCAAACTGAGAATCAATAAATACTATAATAATCCTAAGTGGGTCTATCTGGAATTTTTAGGTTCAGTTATTTATATATATAAAATTTGAGCTGTGTTTTGGAATCTGGTTCAATCAGGTCCACGTTTCCAAATGTTAATTAGTTCAAAGTTTCAAACACCACAACCCATTTAAATAATACTCACTTGGAAATTTGTTCTGTCGATCTTGGCTTGTAGCGGATAGGACCAAAACTTTCATGAGATTAATATGTTTAATGGGTGATTAAATATGGGTCACAATCCCCATAAGTTGATAATTTCAGTGGCTTATTGAGATTCCACCTTTTGGGTCATAAACAAATGAGAAAAATAGCTGATTAAGGTGCCATTAAGAATAAACTGTGTTCATGTTTGACATCTGTTAAAAATTTGTATCAGTGTTTATATATATACTAGAAAATAGAAGATAATTTGAAAACGGAGTTTTGTTAATATTATATGTAATATTAGACATGCAAATGAACCCTTCAAATTGCATATAAAATGTCTTAAACCTTCTGCAAGAACATATATGGTATTCTTGTTAGTGTTAGCATGCATGCTAATTTCTTAAATAAGAAATAATAGTGGTGTGCTTTGAAAGATCTTTGACTTAATGGTTTTCTTTCTTTCTTGGTAGTTGTTCTCTCTCTCTCTCTCTCTCTCTCTCTCTATCTATCTCTCTCTATCTCTCTCTCTCTCAAGACCTTTGCCATTAGTTTCTTTAAGTGTAATAATAGCCAAAGGTACGAGATCCTCGCAAACCACACACACTCCTTCAAAGTCACCAGAAAAGGCGGCTGATCCTTCGGAGGCAGACCCCTTCTCAGGAAGCATATAATGCCTTCAAATTAAGCGATTAACTTCACTCTCAACTTGCTCAATTGGCTTCTTTTGTTTACTTCTTCTTCTTCTAGGGTTTTATTCTCAAAGCCTAAGCCATTTCTCAGGAAGTAGCTAGCTAGCTTTCACCTTTTTTCTGTGTATTTTGTTCTCACTTATAATATCTCCAGAAACAAAAGGTTACGTACCCTCTCTTTCCATTATTTAGAACTATAGAAGAAGAATAGGTTAAGAAATCATGGAAGAGAGAAGTGATTCTGAGAAGCTTGATGAAGTCATGCTTCCAGGGTTCAGATTTCACCCAACTGATGAAGAGCTTGTTGGGTTCTATCTCAAGAGAAAGATTCAGCAGAGGCCTCTCTCTATAGAGCTCATAAAGCAGCTTGATATCTATAAATATGACCCATGGGATCTTCCAAGTATGTAATTAGTCCCACCCTTCGTTCCTAAACTTTGCTGTCTATTGTTTCTCAATGTATATATGAATCTAATAATATGTTGTTATTGTTTATATGTTCAGAGTTGGCAAGTACAGGAGAAAAAGAGTGGTATTTTTACTGTCCTAGGGACAGAAAATACAGAAACAGTGCAAGGCCAAATAGGGTAACAGGGGCTGGGTTTTGGAAAGCCACAGGCACTGATAGGCCCATCTATTCCTCTGAGGGTTCAAAGTGCATTGGGTTGAAGAAATCTCTTGTCTTCTACAAAGGAAGAGCTGCAAAAGGAGTCAAAACTGATTGGATGATGCATGAGTTCAGATTACCTTCTCTCTCTGACTCTTCTTCCTCTTCACCAAAGAAGTTCATAGAGAGAACCATCCCTGCTAATGTAAGTACCATAATGTTTGAGCTTAAGAACTCTGAACTTGGGATATCTTAAGAATTTTGGTATTTTATGTATTTAGAGCACCCAAGATTAAGTTAAGGGATATGAGATGTTAAAAATATCATTATGTAGGGTGCCACCACATAGAGTTAGTCCGTGTAAACCCCTGTTAGATCTCTCTAAGTCTTAAGTTTGACTCGTAGAGGAAGACACTCTCGAACACTAAAATTGGATATTTAGTAATAGAATCTCTGTATTAACTTTGACATCCTTTTGGGATTGCAGGATTCGTGGGCAATTTGTAGAATATTCAAGAAAATAAACTCTACAGCCCAAAGAGTTCTCTCTCATTCCTGGGTCTCTCCCTTACCTCATGAAATGAACGCCTCTGAGATGCTAACCAAAGACGGAGACACTTCCAAGTTTTGTTCAGATCATCATAACAACATCATTTCGTCATTGACAAAGAAAACTAGCTTACCCAACCAGTTCTGCACCAACCAAAACGATCCCTTAACCTCCACCACCACCACCACTAGTAGTAGTATTCATTTCCCTTTAGATATTGCCTCTTACAAACCCGTCATTAACCCATTATTGTTTTACAAACCCTTTGACCAATTACCCATCATTTCATCAAATAACTCAGACTTCATGTTTTCATCATCATCACCTCTTGAACCATGCAGTGCTAAAGCCACCACCACCATGGACATTTCCTCCATGTTACTGAGCATGTCATCATCATCTTCTTCTGTGCTTGGAGACTTTTGCAGTAAGGCTGCTTCATCAGAGGTTGTAAATTTTGGAGGGTTTCAAGAACAATACAGCACTAATAATAATACTGGGTATTCACCAGTAATCCAAGATGGGAATGGATTAGTGAAGATGATGATGAATCATCCTAATAATACTAATCTGAATGCGAATGTGGTGATCCCTAGAGTGATGGGGGAGCCAGATCAGGCGAATATGCATGAAGCATGGAAGTCAAATCTGCTTTGGGATAGCTCATCTTGTCCCTGTGATCACGTGCCCTCTACTAATTATTCTACTACTACCAAGTGCTATACTTAGGAGAGAGTCATGAAGTTTATTATTATATACATGTATTGTTAGAAGCCATTGTTTTTCTAGCTAGCTTCTAGATAGTAGTACAGACGTCGGTCTGACTTTTTTTTTTTTGGTTTTCCCCTTAGATTTCTGTACGTGCAATTTAAATTAGCATAATGTTAGGGTTTTTCTCTTATTAGTGTCAAGAGAGTTAGGAAGACTTTGAACTTTATGTAAGTCTGACAAAATGGCAACTGTTTGTGGAATAGAAATTTGTCAACAATCTTGAAAAGTTCAGAAGAAGAATGAAAAAATATATGTATATAAAGCGTATTGGATCAAGTTTAATTTCGGTACAAACATATACGTATATATACTTATATATATATAATACATACGCATATACGTTTTTTTGGGCCAACACAAACATAAGCATATATATCATATACTCTCATGTCCCTATTTACTACATCACTTTCTTTAAAATGACATCCCTTTTTATAATATCTTCTTTGGATTTTGTCTGGATAATAATTTTTTTTAACCTATTCTACCCTTAATAAATGTCTCTATCCTCTCACATCATCTTTCTTATATACACATTATCTTTTATCATCTTACTCATTATTACTCTCTCATTTAAATACTATAAATAAGAAATAAGGGTATATTTAAAAAAAGAAATATATTTTACATATTTATTATTTTTAATTAATTTTAACTGGTTTTTTAAACAACACGATTCAGTTAAAATGATTTATAAATAGGGACGGAGGTAGTATATAGCAACTTTGGTATTAGTGTAGAGTGACAAGAAATATATATGAAGAAAATGGGTCAAGCTGATTGTTAGGGGGGGAGCATTCGGTTTTTGGTTATGGGTAAAAATCGAATATCTGAATTGTGTGTATTTTTACAACCGAGTCCGAAAGCAAGTCAATAACTGAACCCAAATAACCGAATTATTTCGGTTCAGTTTTTGGGCCTCTTATTGGGTTTTTGTTGCAAAATTCAAGCTTGAGAGTGGAAAAAAAATAAACCAGTGAAAATACTTAAATACCCTTCTAATACGATGTCATTTAGGTCATAATTTGGTTATAACCCATTTTGTTTACAAATACTGAACCGAACATCGAAAACCGAAATAACCAAAAATAAAAACCGAAAAACCGAATTAACCGAATCAAAAAATTAAAAGCTAAAAGTACATTTAATACCCAAACTAATTTTATAAAAATAATTAGTTTCCTAAAATATTAATTACACCTTAAACTAATTTTAGAAATATAATTAATACTTTAAAATATTTAAATTATTATAATTTTACCCATTTATTAATAAAAATATAAACTTTTATTTAATACATGCTACATAAATTTTTTATTTTGATATATTATTATTTAAAAGGTCATATGTGTAATATTATTTTAATAAATTATACTAAATAAATAATAAAATTTCTCAATCTTTATATATAAATTCTATATAATGTCAATTTTAAGGTTTATTTAGTACTTTTTTCTAAATAATATGACATATGTGATATTTAAAATAATAATGTGTTAAAATAAAAAATTTATATGACACGAATTGAACATAATTTGTATTTATATTAGTGAAAAAGTAAAATTATACCAATTTAAATATTTTAGGGTGTTAGCCGTATTTTTAAAATTAATTTAGGGTGCACCCTTTAATACTTTAGGTGTTAATTATTTTTCTAAAATTAATTTAGAGTATTAAATATATTTTTAGCTAAAATTAAATTGAGTTTGGATTCAATTCGGTCTTTAATTGCGGTCGGTTTTGTTTACCCTATATATAGTTGTGCCTATTTGAAAGAATAAAAATGCCATACTTGGATGATGGTATGCTCATTGAAAAGGGGAAAATTCCCAAATGGATGAGAATCCAAGTGGAGACAGACTCTTTATGTTTGGATGAAAGGCTCAATAATAATAATAATAATAATAATAACATTCAAGAGGGGAAAAGAGTAGAAAGCACGTTTGTGAGTAATTGATGTACACTAACATACACACAAAATAGTTTTAATTATTTAACTAATTTAAATAAATTAAAAATTAAAAAATAATTAATTATAATAAATATGATTTTATATATTTAAAATATTTATATATAACGTTAAATTATATTATATCAATTTATAAGTTAAGTAAATTAGTTTAGAAGAAAATAATAAATATGAGAGATAATAGATTAACATCTTATATTTATGACTAAAATTAATTCTCTAATTAACTCCTACATTTAAGATCGTATGAGTAATTTATAAGTCATAAATATTTTAACTTATTTCTCAAACTATACTCTAAACAAATCTATACATTAAAAAAATATATATAATACAACCAACAAATAAACTGTTGGTTGTTGGTTGAGATAAGCGTCTTCATCTCTGTAAAGAGAATAATATAAATTTAAATATTGAGAAATATATTTATTAGAAGATATAATAACTTATTATGCTCTAAATCCCGAAAAGATAAGAATAACTTTTACAAAATAAAATATATATATATAATATTGTATTTAATTTAATAAGAGATTAGTATGAAAGGATCTGCAAAGTAACTATAAATTTTAGTTCTTGTTCATCTAATTTTTCTTTTTTAAAAAAGGGCAAAAAATAACTCATAAGACTATGGCAGTAATACTTTTTTTTAACCGGCAGTGATTACTCCGATCCATTAAATTACATTACGCAATTCATTTTTTCGAAAAAGTAAATTACAAAATTTTTATGCTCTTTTAAGGGTTCAACCTAGGTTGTGGCTTCTCTCTGGGTAGGTCAGTTGAGCGAGCCGCCAGCTGATACTCATTTAAAAAAAAAAAAAAAAGCTTCCTTATGCCACATTTAATTTCTAGCATTTGAGTGCGTTGTGGGTGGGATATAATGGTGATCCTCCTTGCCATTGAGTTGGAATGAATCTACTGATTATTATTGTAAAACTGAATATATATTATTGAGCTACACATACAAACACATTAATATATATCATTTTTAATTACCCACACATATCTCATATATTAAATATTACTACTATTATTAAATATATCTATTCAATATTTCAATTTTATTAGAATATTTATTTATAGTATTCATTTTGTATTAAAAATATTTTTTATTTGTAGGAGCTATTATATTATTTATTTTAATATTTATTAAAAATATAAAATATAAAAATAATATATTAAGATAAATATATACAAAGTTAATTAAAAAATGTTAACATAATTATTTATTTTAAAAATAGTTCCAAAATATTAACTTTAATTTCAAATACCAACAATTGTTAAGAAAAATATTATTGATTGATTTCATATTATATTTTATATTTCAAGTTAATATCAAAATAAAAATTATATAGCATCACATATATATATTTAATATATCACTTTCACAAATTACGAATAGAATCTCATCTCTATTAAAAATTTATAATAATTATTAAAAAAATTACTATTAACTTTTTACTTTATTTTATTCATTTAGATTGAGTTATTAATCTGGATTGGTTAGATCTCAATCACTACATTTATTTGGATTATCCAAGAGTTCACACATCCTACATCTTTAGGCAGTGATTATCCTATTATTCTCTTCTAATGTCACTCTGATTTATCAATTGTTCATCAGGCCTTTAATGGTGACTAAAAAGTCACCGTTGATCGTATGGCTTTAGTGGCGACAGAAAAAATAGCCACTGAAAGTATTGCCCTGATCGGCTCGACTAAAAGAAGTCGCCGCTATATTTAGTGGAGGCTAAACAAATCGTCACAAGCCTTCAGCCTCCAACTCAAAAAAGTTACCCTTGAGGCCTGTCTTTTCAAAACTTTCAACACCTGTTGAAAGTTGCTCCTAAAAGTTTTGTAGTGTTAGCCATGAAAATTAGAGAAAATACTTTTTATATATAATTATATGATATATGATATCATCAAATAACAAAATAATTTATACAAACGATAATATATCAAATAAAACTCTTCTCAATTATTTATTTCATATAGTGTAAACTCACTTATATAAGTTAAACCAAACACATCATAAGAGTAAACACTAAAAAAACGTTAGAATTCCTTAATTATAAAATTATGAAGTAGCTTCGCCTCGTGTGTTGCACAAAATAAAAAAAAAAAAGAGCTGTAGCATTTACAACTTTGTTATGAATTTCAGATTTGATATTAATAATAAAATTTAAATTAATATTAAAATATTATCGGATACTGAATATAAATATCTTTTTTAATAGAGATTCGAACATTGGTTCACAATGTTGTAAAAAATTAATCTCTTTCACTAAACTTAATCACCGCTAATATATATATTGATAATTTTTTTTTGTTATCCACCCAATTTACAGGAGTTTTGCTCTAATTACATTCGGATTCGACCCGCGTCGCGCACCTGATTATGGTGGGTGAGTCTCTCAACGGGAATTTTTTACATATGTCAAGGCTCAAACTCGAGACTTCTCTTAAGTGATATTGAGCTGCTTACCACTCGGATCAACCTCCGTTAGTTATATATTGATAATTTGATATGGATAATAAAGTGTAGTTTTCTGTTGGGCTAAGTTGCTTGCCCTTACTGTAGAAAAACCTTGTAAGCCCAACAAGCAAATTAAGGTCCAAACAATGGCAGTTATTGGGCTTCACAAACTTAGTAACGGGTCCAATTTTGCTTGCATATATTGCTTCGATCCTTAATATATGATTTAATTTAGGAGTTAATTTAAATTCTAAATATAAAATATATTTTCTATATTTATTAAATTTTTTTTAAATTGCTCTTGTTGATACTCCCCCTAACAACAACTAAATTAGAGAGGAAGGGATGGAGTTAAAGAGGGGTATAATAGTGTTTTAAAATAAACATATTATATAACTTATTTAACTAACTTTTTTAATTTAATTAAATTAGTTAAATAAGTCTTATATTAAAATTAGAAGAGTATGTTATTTTTGGTTAATACAAAGGAAGGCAAAAATCTTATAAGGGAGATTAAAAGATTAATTGATTATGTAGGATCATAATTGGACAACCCAAAAATATTTATTTACATAATTCGAGACAAAAACTCATTTCATACTTGCCTCATACTATACAAAATCACTTAAAATAAGTAAAAAAATAAGATAATCCAAACAAGCGCTTACTTTTACTAGAAATTAATATGTCTGTCATTAAATTAATTAAATATATTTTATATTAAGAATAAAAGGAGTATGTTGTTTTTGTTAATACAATGAAGGCAAAAATCTTAGAAGGAAGATTAAAAGATTAATTGATCGTTTGTGATCATGATTGGACAAGTCAAAAATATTTATTTACGTAATTTTAGATAAAAACTCATTTCATACTTACCAAATCCTATACAAAAACATTTAAAATAAGTAAAAAATAAGCTAATCCAAACAAGCACTAATAACTCCTACTAGGAGCTAATATGTCTCATCAAATTATGGCACATCAGATGTTTTTTTTGTTACACACATCAGATATTAACACCGAGGAGGAGGCTCTTCCACTATCATATCTTCAGAACTCATGAGCTTCTTTCGATTTGTTATTATTATTCTTTATATAAGGTCGCAGGGCCATGTCAGGTAGATTATTCATTATTGTGACGCTCTAACAAACTTATTTGACTTTTCAATATGAAAATAAACTTGCCTCTCTCACAAAACAAATAAATAAATAAATAAAATAAGCCAAAAATGTGAAAGCATCTTAGGCCCAAACAAATTAGTATTTTAACGATTAGTAATATAAATGTGAGACTTTTTAGTTTTCCCCTCGTTCGGTCATAGCTGACAACTTGAAGTATTATAAAGTTGTTTACAATAAGAAATGAACTAAACTTGCTGTCCAAGACACAAAGGTTCTGCAACTTCCTTCTCAAGAAATGCCAATTGACCAAGCAGGGAATCACTACTATAAAATTCATCACATAACTATAAAACTGGTCAAATTTAATTTTACACATAAATATTTTAGGGAGATCAAATTATATTTATTATAATTAATTAATTTAATTTATTTTTTTAATTTATTTAAATTAATTAAGTATATCTTATATTAAAGAATGAAAGAAAGTAAACGGATCAATTAGATTAATTTTTTAAGTCTTTAAATTAAAAAGTGATACTATGAAAAAAAATCAGACAATACGATTATACATGTTATAATAATAGCATATCAATCTTTAATTTTGTAAGAGATTTGGATAAATCTATATGTAAATTAACTCCATATAAATCTTAGCTCTATTTTTTAAAAAAATAAAAAAGAACTCGCACTTTTTTTTTAAAAAAAAATAATAAAATAGAGGACTCCTCCATTTCTGGTATTCATTTTCCTAAAAATAAATTATTACAAAAAAAAAAATGGGCCATAATTCTTATATACTCCCTCTTTCCAAATTATAAAATATATTTATTAGATATATCATATTCTTTTTATAAAATACACTTTAGAGATGTCTACAAATTTAATGTGTTTTTTCTATTTTTACCCTCAATTAATCACATGTATCCTTATCTATTTTTTCCATTTATTCTCTCTCATATCATTTTTCCCTCATTTTCTCTCCCACCCACCTTTTCCATAAATGATGATACTTTTGTAAAAAAAAAAAAAAACAGTTATAATTTTTACATATTTATTAAACCTAACTAATTTTAAACACATTTTCAAACAACATAATTTGATTAATTGTGTCTTATAATAAAGAATGAAGGGAATAATTTTTTAGAATGGGGGCCCTGACGAGTATTTTAATGTTAGTAATTTGAATATTTTAATATCTGCAGAATTCAACCTTTATCTTCTTAGTCCATCTTTGTTGCTATAAAAAAAATGGAAGGCAACAATCATTAATTCAGTCAAAGAAATCAGACATTATGCAACTCCTTCCTCAAGAAATGCACATTGACTTAATTATCAGATAAGAACTTCTATAAAAACCCCTCAAATGGCTACAATCACATGAACTATATAGAAAACGGAAAACAACTCATGGAAGAGAAAACTAGCCAAGTTGTGCTTTTGGGAGTTTGGAAAAGCGGCCAATGCACAAGAGTTGCACTAACACTTAAACTTAAGGGTATACCTTACAAATATGTGGAGGAAGATTTAACAAATAAAAGTGAGTTGCTGCTGAAGAACAATCCTATCTACAAAAAAGTTCCAATGCTCTTACATAATGATAAAGCAATAGCTGAGTCCCTTGTCATCTTAGAATATATCGATGAGACTTGGAATCACACCCCAAAACTCTTACCTCATGATCCTTATCAAAGGGCAAAAGTTCGCTTCTGGATCAATTATTTTGACCAAAAAGTGAGTATCTCTCCCTTATTACTTTACAAAATTTGTCTGTGTATTCCTTCCGGTTTGATCTAGTTATAAGTATAAAATCTTAATTTATTTTATTTTTTAAACTTATATTTTTTTTTAAAATATTTTTATTAATTGTACATATTAAAGAAAGATTTTTCATTGTAGATAATTAGATGTTGTATCATAGGCAAATGAATTTATATTTTTTATAAATAATTAACTGAATTATTTTTTTTTAATTTTTATAATTTAGGGTCTGTTTGATTTGAAGAAAATAGAGGAGAGGGGAGGTTAGAGAAGGGGTTTTGTTCCCATCCCCTTTATTGGCTCTAGAAAATTTGTAGGAGGGGAGCCAAAATTTCATAACACTCCCCTCCAAAAGTAGAGGATTTGGAGAGGGGAAGGGAAATATTTTGCCTTAGACCTCTTTGCCCATGCTTATTTTTAATATTCCTCAACTACACTCGTCTTTTTCTTCCTCTCTCTCCAAGCTGCTCTCACCTTCCCCACCCCCTCCACGTCGAGCTCACCATCCCCGTCGAGTCCACCAACCACAGCTCGCCGTCGCCACCATCACGTCTTGTTCTCCGTTGATCGCTATTGAGCTCATCGCGTCGCCATTGCTTGCATTATATATGGTTCATTTTTCCACTTTCAGATTTCAGATTCTTGGCTCTAGCTTTTATGGGAAAACCCTTTTGCCCTCTTCCTTAACTATCTGCAGCTTTTGATTCTGATAAAAAAAAAAAAAAATCTACCTCATGAATATTGAATGGAGGAGGTGCTGGCTATTCTGAGAAAAGATTCAGAGGGTATGTTTTATTTTTTAAAATTTTTTATTAATAAAAGACAAATATATTAAAATATGCTTTCTGATCCTAGAAGACGTGGTATTATACATATAAATATAATTATTATATGTATTATCTGTTAATTATGTACTATAATTCTATTTATTTAAATTTAATAATTATAAAATTATAATTTTATAGATTAAATGTGATTTATAATTATATTTTATTATAGTACCACCCCTCCATTAAAATCTTTTCCTTCTCCTTTCTTCGGTTGAACCAAATAGACCCTTAGGACTAGAGAGGGAGTATCACTTTGAAGAAATTTGTTGAATACTGTTATGCCAAAAGTTTGATTGTTTAGAGATTCTAAGAAATTAAAATTGACTTGGTATTTTTAGATCCCTCCAGCAATCTACCCCATCTTCTTATCAAGAGGAGAGGAAAGAAAGAAAGCAGTTGAAAATTTGAATGAGATGATTAGAGTTTTTACTGAAGGGCTGAAGAAAGATTTTGCTGAAGAAGAATTCCCATTTTTTAACGGTAAGTCCTTGGGACTACTAGACATTGTGGTGGGAGCACATGCTGGCAACTACAAGGTCATCAATGATGCTTTGGGAATGGAAGTGATTCATCCACACATGAACTCAGAGTTCTTGTCATGGATAGATACCCTAAGGGAACATCCTCTGATGAAGGAGACACTGCCTCCTCATGACAAGCTTGTGGCCAAATTCATAGAGGAATTTGGTCCTATCAACTAGAGAACTTCTTATTCTAATTACAGTATAATCTAAATAAAAATAATAATATTTCTTGTGTTTCATTTTGTGTATTTTCAGAATTGAGGGTTTGTTGTAAAATAAAATATCAATCATCATCAATATCTATTCTAAAACTTGTAATACCTGCTTGGTACTTCTGGGTTGGGTACCAATTAATGCTTCATGAGTTAGGTTGTCATTAATTACATCTGATTCTGTCTTTATGGGTCGGATAGTTGCTAATACAGTTAAATTGATATAAAATTTTATTTAGTTTTAATTATTTATTATTGATCCATCAATGATGGGGTATGAAATCTATTGGCTTAGTTTGCACGAAACATTATGTTGGGCTGTCAACACGTTATTTAATGGATTATTTAACTTAATATTTCATAGAATAATATCCCAGCCCAAATACTTTTGTGCAAGAAACAGTCAGTTTTTCCTCACATTTCTTATATTAAACACTTTTCGATATTCACTTCCCCGTGCAACATATAGGACAAATATCTTGTTAGCAACTATTTCTTGTATGACAAGAACATTGGTCCTTGCAGTTTAAAAAAAAATTTGGCTTGCTCATTGGAAGAGATGCCTGATGATATCTTGAATGCATAAAGTTTGGTTCGATTGCTCCATTTTCGCCTAAAGGATAGTTTTTTTTTTTTTTTACGATCAATCTATTTATGAAATAAGAAAATCAATCAATATATGCTCTTGTGATTAGTTATGTTACCTTTCAATTTAATAAGAAATAGGAATACTTTTTTTTTCCCTTAAGAAATTCACCTAGTGCAGAGATGTTATATAGTAAAACAGACAAGCACCAATCTTCAAAGAGTGTGCGATACAAGTCAAACTCCAAACTCCAGTTTTTTGTAGGTAAGCTTGCATTCAATTTATTATTTTATTAATCTGGATTCCAAGAAGACATATTCATAGAAAACTATTTCAACCAAGTCAAACTTCATCATAGTGCCATCACAATTATAATATTATATCTTGCAATTATAACTAACCACATAAACTTGCAGTTAAACTAATGCACAAAAAGAGGCAATATTATTCAAAACTGAAAATTTAGGTTAAGAATAAAATTGTACTGAGCTTGTAAAAGAGTTTGATTTGGTCATAAATATAAAATTTTAATTCATTTTATCTCCTAAATTTATAATTTTTTCATAAATTTTTCTATTTAATTTATTAATTACACATATTAAGGATTTTCCACAAATGAAGTAATTTTTAGTGCAAATTGTCGTATCCTTAATTTTACCCTTACATATACTCAATTGGAAGTATCTTAGACCAATGAAACACCATTTTAGCTTAAAAACATGAATTTTTAAGAATTAGATTATCGGATACTGTTCATAGTACTGTTCACTTGGTAAATCCAGACTACATTATGAACTTTGAAAATTCATAATTAAATTTAAAAAAATAGAAATAAGGTGATTCCAATTTCTAATGAAATATATTTCATTGAACTTTGAAGAAAAAATATAAAACTGAGGTTTCCTTGTCCAAATGAAATCAGTTTATTCGTTGAAAAATACTATTTATTTGGTAAGTCTAGAAGTTCCAGTTTCTTTACCTTATTTTAAAAAATTCATTTCTCTTTGTGTACTTATCCAAATGAGGCGTGTTACATATGAATTTAAAGATCCATATGTTTACTTTATGCTCATAAAATTTCGTCAAAAATTTCACTCATTTACTATTTGAAATTCGCGCATGAACATCACTGCCTCTAGTGGCTCATTTTATCTTGATCCAGATTTTATTCCCAACTTTGAAAAATCATACCAATTTGAGTTCTTAACCAATTGAGGCGTTCTTAGTGCCCAATTAAAGCTCTGGATTAACTATTTTTATGCCAAATTTCATGTGAAAACTCGTGGTATAGGTTATGAAAACTATTGTTGGAAATGTACTGCCTCGGATTGGATTTGTGAAAGCATACATCATACACACCAAAACATCATCTTCTAAGTTAGGTGCACACCCTTTAAGTCATATACAATTATCCATCCATATTTACCCTCTTGCCTTGAGAAGATCCAGCACCTATAGCATGGTTATTTATATGGAAGGAATGAGATTTCATGGAAATCTCAATAGCAAGTCATACAAACTATAATAACATGCATGCTTGGTTAAATGCTTAACATGTTATAATGACATGGGAGCTACTTCATGAACATACATAAGCAACCTCTAACATGCATATTGTCATGACATTCATTACAAGGAGTTGCAACCATTCATATCTCATCATCATCATCATAAAATCATCTCATGCTCAACCAATAATCATACATAACAAGCAAACATACAATCAAACAAACATAAGATTATAGTTAGGTATTCTTGCTACCTCTTAGGTGTCTTTGCTATTCCTTTCTTGGATTGATCCTTCCTTCTCACAAATGTCAAAACCTAGCCATTACAAAGTAACATCAAGTTACAATTTACTTCTAACACAATTCCAAGACTAGGGTTTCAACTAGGTTCCATTCTTTCTTTAATTTATGACTTATGCTTCCATCTTTCTAAAACAAATTCTCATGATTCATTTCCACATAATTTTTCATGTATAATCCAAATATGCATTCAGATTCTTCAAAATTAAATTGCATCCCATGCTACTGTACAGAACCGAAAACACCTCTCTTGTTTCCAAAAATTCTCATTTTGATTCCAATGCTTCCAATATTGGTTTCTCTACTATATCCCCACACAATTTTCCATTCTAAACCCATTGGAAGCATCAAAATCATGAAATTACAATATATGAACAGTGATTTGTACAGTACCAGAACAGAACACAATCTTTGATTCACAAGCATACTTGAATTCCTAAGCTATTACCACTTGATTCTAGCTTGTTTAAGCTTATCTAAACTATCTCTAACATAAAACTCATCTTCCTTTCACATCAAAACAGAATGGACAGCAGCACCATCAAGAGGAATATGTCCCAAAAACCTCTTAAAACTAAGAACAAACTTGCTAGAACATAGTCTAAGATCAAGGGGACAACTTACCTTACTAGTTTCTTGAAGGTGCTTGCTTCCTCCAAGCTTTAGTGGTAATTTTGTAAGAGTTTCCCCAAGGTTCTTGGCTTCACCGAAATGGTCTGAAATTGGGGGGTATATATAGAAAAATTTGGGAAAAATGGAAGGCCAAGATCACTTTGTACACTATTTGATCCAAGGGCTTAGATTTAATCTTGGATTTTCTTTTCTTTATTAATTATGACATCACCTTCATGACATCATCAAAGGGACATCTCATCTTGTACATAGCGAAATTGAAGGGAGAAGAAGCCTCTGGAAAAATTTCAGTCCAATCCAGTACCGATTCGGTCCGATTCCCCAAAAATGAGACTATTTTCTGAATCTAATTTTTCTGAGATTCCATAATATGTTTTCTAACCTTAAATTCAGTATCCAGATTCTTTCTATCATTAACATTCTTATATTGGGTCTAAACTTAATTACATATTCCTTGTAAAAGACCAAAATACCCTTGGTGCCCTTTCTTGCACTATATTAACCCTAAGGGTATAATCGTCATTTTACACCTCTTTGTACCTGGTCAGGGCATATACTGAAACATCCTTCCTTAGACCCTTCAGAGTAAACTTACAGAAGCAGTCTTAACTTTATTAATTCTCTCCTGCTGAAAATCCTGGCTGAAAGTAACTGTACTGATTCGGTAATTCCCATGAGAACTACCATTCTACGTAAGTACCCAGGAAAGACTGGATGAACCGGCTATGTCTACTCACTTCCTGCCTCCTTAGACAACACCTACGTACACAGTACTTCCTTATTCTGCCAGTACAACGACCTCTTCTAATCAACATTCTTAAATTTCAACGACATCTTCTAGTAAACATCCTTACATCATATTCTTACATATACTCAATTGGAAGTATCTGAGATCATTGGAATACCTCTTAACCTTAAAAACATGAATTTCCAAAAGTTAGGCTTACGGGTACTGTTTATCGCACTGTTCACTTGGTAATTCCAGATTATAGCCTGAACTTCGCAAATTCATAATTAAATCTAGAAAAATTGAAATGAGATGATTCCAATTTCTAATGAAAGCTATTTCATTTAAATTTGTTAGAAAAATATGAAAATGAGGTTTTCTTGTCCAGATCAAATCAGTTTATTCATTGAAAAATACTGTTTATTTGGCAAATCTGGAAGTTCCAGTTTCTTTACCTCATTTTCAAAAATTCATTTCTCTTAGGTTACTTATCCAAATGAGTCGTGTTACATATGGATTTAAATCTCCATATGTTTACTTTAAGCTCATAAAATTTTGTGAAAAAACTCATTCATTTACTATATGAAATTAGCGCATGAACCTCACTTTCTCTGAGTAGTCGTATTATCTTATTCCAGATTTTAAATCCCGACTTTGAAAAATCATAACAATTCGAGTTCTTAACCAAATGAGGCGTTCTTGGTGTCTATTTAAATATATAGATCTTAGCTATGTTCATGCCAAATTTCATATGAAAAATTGTCAGATAAGTTACTTAAACTATCATTGGAAGTACACTACCTCAGATCGGATTTGTAAGTAGCATGCAACATACACACCAAAACATCATCTTGTAAGTAAAGTGCACACTCTTTAAGTTATATACAGTCATCCATCTACATTTACTCTTTTTCCTTGAGAAGATCGATCACCTAGAACATGGTTATTTATATGGAAGGAATGAGATTTCATGGAAATCTCAATAGCAAGTCATACAAACTATAAGGTTATGCATGCTTGATTAAATGCCTAACATGTTATCATGCAATGGGAGCTAATTCATGATCATATATAAGCAAACTATAACATGCATATTGTCATGACATAGGTTGCAAGGAGTTGCACATATTCATAACTCATCATCATCATCATAATCATCATCACATAACATATCATGCTCAACCAAACTTCATGCATAACAAGCAAGCATATTAATCAAACAACATAAGTTTATAGTTAAGTATTCTTGCTACCTCTTATGAGTCCTTGTTCTTTCCTTCTTGAATTGATCTTTCCTTCCCACAAATATCAAAACCTAGACATAACAAGACAATTACCAAATTATCACTTCATTCCAATCAAATTTCAAGTCTAGGTTTCATTAAATCCCTTTCTTTCTCTACTTTGTGACATATGTTTACATCTTTCTAAACTAAACTCTCATGGTTCATTTCCACATAATTTTCCATGTAGAATCCAAATATGCATTCAAAAATTCCAGAATCCAATTGCATCTCATGCTGCTGTACAGAACCGAAAAGTGGCCTATGTTTTTCTAAAAATTCTTATTATAATTCCAATGCTTCTAATACTTGTTTTCCTACTAGAACCCCACACAATTTTCTTTTCTAAACCCATTGGAAACATCAAAACTATGAAATTCCAACATATGAACAGTGATTGCGTACTGTACAGAACAGAACATGATCTTGGATTCACAAACATACTTGAATTCCTAAGCCATTACCACTTGATCTAGCTTGTTTAAGCTTGTCTAAACTATCCATAACATAAAAATCATGTTTCTTTCACATATACACAGAAATTCCAGCAGCATTTCCCCAACATTTAAGCCTCAAAAACCACTTAAACTCAAGAACAAACCATGAGAACAAAGTCTAGAAGTAAGGAGGCAACTTACCTTACTAGTTTCTTCAAGATACTTGCTTCCTTCTTGCTTGAAAGAAAATTTTGCAAGAATTTCCCCAAGGTCTTGTGCTCACGGTTTTGGAGTCTCCAAGGGGGGTATTTATAGAAAATTCTTGGAAAAATTGAAGGCCAAGATCATCTTGGAAACTATTTGATCTAAAGGTTTGAGATTAAATCTTGGAATTTCTTTTCTTTTTTGAAGTATTGCATCACCTTGATGACATCACTCAAGGGACACCTCGTGGGACACCTCATAGGACACTTGGCACCATTCTCATGGTGGGAAGCTCCTAGAAAATTTCAGTCCAATCCA
Source organism: Leucaena leucocephala (assembly GCA_037074615.1). Lineage (NCBI taxonomy): Eukaryota > Viridiplantae > Streptophyta > Magnoliopsida > Fabales > Fabaceae > Leucaena > Leucaena leucocephala. The sequence continues at coordinate 14,961,473 of CM073565.1, read as the reverse complement.
GTCCAATCCGGTACCGGCCCGGTCCGATTTTCCGTAAACTGAACTGTTTTCTTAATCTAATTTTTCTGGGACTTCATAATATATTTTATTCAATATTTAAATCCTTCATACCATTGAAATTCTTATATTGGGTTTAAATTTAATTCCAGATACCTTAGAAAATGACCAAAATACCCTAAGTGCTTTTCCTTGCACTATATTAAACCTAAGAGCATAATTGTCATTTCACACCTCTTTGAACCTTGTTAGAGTATATACTGACTCCGACTAACCTCTCTTGTACTTGCATTGGCATTTTGGCCTGTCCAAAATGACCAAAATGCCCTCGATTCACTTCTGTTTCCTTAGGACAACACAGGGGCATTTTCATAATTTTACACTTTTTCGGGGTTTTCCTGTACACTGGTCCACCTATCAGTCCAAGTGTCTTATTGGGCCTTGGTTGGCGCCATTTTTGGGCTTTTACAGGATCCACCACCTTTATGGCACGAATTTCGAGAAATTTCTTCCTGCGATATTCATCAGTATTTTATTCCACAATAAATTCCATTAAAAATTCTACAGGATTCCTTTTCTGATCCTGTCAATTTTATAAATTCTCATATTAATTCTAGGATTTTACTGGAAAATCTCATCTGATTCTGATATCCGAAAAATATTGTAATAATTTTATCTAACTTCAGAAATTCATATCAATTTTTCGGGATCTCAAATCAAAATTCTGTGTTTCGTCAAACAACCCGGAATAATTTTCTCTATCCACTGGAAAAATTTGGGTCCGGTCAGAACACGGTCAATTTTTGCCTGTTTTCAGTCCAAATTTCCCATAGTTACACTTTTGCCCCTTGATTTACCATAAATCACCTTTATGTCCTCAACTTTTCAAAATTATATTTAAAGACCCCACATTTTTGTCTACCTTTACTTTTAGTCTTAAATTTTTCATAATTTCACTTAAGTCCTTGTATTTTTTTTCTTTTCAATTTAATCCCTTTCTTTACATAAATGGCCACATCTTTTTCTGAAAATCTCACATATATTACGTACACACCGTACATACTCATCAGTACAAAAATTTGGGATATTACATATACTGACTTGGACTAACCCTTCCTGTACCTGCCCTGGCATTTTGGCCTGTCCAAAATAACCAGAATGCCCTTCATTCATCTATTGCTCTTTAGTGCAACACATGGGCATTTTCATAATTTCGCACGTTTTTCGGGATTTCTCCGGACACGCCCACCTATCAGTCCACTGATCTTATTGGGCCTTCTTGACACCACATGTTCTCTTGGGCCTCTGTGTTACGTCATCTGGGCTCATTTATTTCCAGTTTATTTACTGCTAAATCTCCCTATCGGATCCTAGGAGTTCACAAATTCTCGTCTAAATTCACTAAAAAGTGAATAACTTTTTCTACAGGACTCCTTTCAGGATTCTGTCAGTTTCCTGACCTCCGGCTTCACAGGACGCATCATCCTGTAACTTTTCACTTATATCTGAGGTCCAGGAGATATGATAAAAATTTCGGATAACTTTTTCACTATCAGATAAATTTCAGCTATCTAGAACTTTAATAAAATTTTTATATTAAGCCAGACTATCCTGCATCACTTCCTCTATCTACTGGTGAAATCTGGGACTGAAATGCTTCCAGGCAGTTCTAAGTCACTTCCGGCTCAACTTTTCATAATTACCATTTTACCCCTTGACTTTTTATAAATTATATTTATGTCCTCAAATTTGGCTAAAATTACACTTAAAGACCCCACATTTTTGTTTACTTTCTCTTTTGGTCTTAAAGCTTTTATAATTTTACTTAAGTCCTTGCATTTTCTTCCTTTTTTAATTTAATCCCTTTCTTTACATGAATGGCCACAAATTTTCCAGAAAATCTCACATATATTACGTACAAACTGTACATGCTATCCAGTACAGAAAATTAGGGATATTACACAAATGATTAAAACTGATACTTAAAAAAACTAATATACATATTTTACAAATAAATTAATTAACTAATTTTTTAATATCTACAAATTAGTTATATAGACCGAAAAGAGTATTGCTTAACTACATTTATTTCTTATAAATAGATTCGGAGGTAATGACATAACTATACTTATTTCTTAAAAATATAACTACTGTGAGATATTATCTAGACTCTAACCAAAAAAGGGAGAAAGACATATAGATATCTTTAAAAAATTGATGCCAAAAAATAAAGATCTCTAAAATATATGAGAATATCGAAATAGTTTCTCAAAATGTCTTAATTCTCATGACCTAATTGCTCTTATGTACGAAAAAACTCCCACCACTGTCGGTCACCATAGTTCCAGTGTTGAGCACAGTTTCAGTGTTGATGCCAAGCACCAAAGAATCTTTGAATAAAGGTTAGTCAAGGGATATATAATCAAAACTTTCAACCCCTGTTGAAAGTTGCTGCTAAAAGTTTTTTTTTTTAGTGTTAGCCATGAAAATTAGAGAAAATACTTTTTAGATATAATTATATGAAATATGATATTATCAAATATGAAAATAATTTATGCAAATGATACTGTATCAGACAAAAGTCCTATCATGTATTTATCTCATATAGCTTAAATTTACTTACATAAGTTAAACCAGACACATCAAAAGAGTATACACTAAAACGTTAGAATTCCTTAATTATAAAATTATGAAGTAGCTTCGCCTTGTGTGTTGCACAAAATTTAAAAAAAAAAGTGTAGCATTTACATCTTTGTTATGAATTTTATATTTGATATTAATAATAATATTTAAATTAATATTAAAATATTGTCGGGCACTAAATGTGAACATATTTTTTAACGGAGATTCAAATATTAGTTCACCATGTTGTGAGGAACTAACACTTTTTGTCAGAACCAATCACCACTCATATATATATTGATAATTTTTTTTGTTACAAAAAAATTTATGTGGGTTCGGCACCGGTTTTTCACCAAAGTTATAGCATAACCTTAAGGCTCAGAGAACACTTACAAGAGACTTATGAGATTACCTACTAAAGGAGCCTTCACAACGGCAACGAGAATCGAACTCGCATCTTTATAAGATATGAGCTCATTCCTTACTATCTGTGACAACTCTCATTGACATATATATATTTTTTAGTTGCCCACCCGGTTCACCGGAGCTTTGCCCCGACTACATCCGAATCTGACCCTCGTCGCGCACCTGGCTATGGTGGGTGAGTCTCCTAATAGGAATTTTCTGCATACGCCAAGGCTCAAACTCGAGACCTCGCTTAAGTGATACCGAGCCACTTATCACTCAGACCAACCCTCGCTGGTTCATTGACATAAATTGATAATTTGATATGGATAATAAAGTGTAGTTTACTGTTGAGCTAAGTGCTTGCCCTTACTGTAGAAAACCCTGTTAGCCCAACAAGCAAATTAAGGTCCAAACAATGGAAGTTATTGGGCTTCACAAATTTAGCAATGGGTCCAATTTTGCTTGCATAATACTACTCTAGTCTTTAATATATAACTTAATAAGGAAATTAATTTTAATTTTAAATATAAGATATATTTTTTATATTTATTAACTTTTTTTTAAATTGCTCTTGTTGATACTCTCCCCAACAACAACTAAGTCACAGAGGGAGTGATGGAGTTAAGGAAAATGATTATAGTGTTTTAAAAGAAACATGTTATATAACTAATTTAATTAATTTTCTTAATTTAATTAAATTAGTTAAATAAATTTTATATTAAGGATCAGAAAAATATGTTGTTTTTGTTAATACAAAGGAAGGCAAAAATCTTAGAAGGTGTTATAAAAATAAGAAAGTAAGAGAGTAGAAAAGATGATAGCAAGACAAAAATTTGGGAGAGAGCAAGGAAGTATTTCTCATTCACATATGTGTATCTTCTCCCCTATGCCTTGTACATAACCTCTATCTATAGGCCTCTAACCCTTAAAGCTAATACAAACGTTACAATGAAATAAATAGTAACATAATGATATTTACAATAAGAACATAATGACATTATGGAGGTTATGAAGTTAAGGACATTAAGAGAAAAGAAATTATAAAGGTTGAGGGTTATGGACATCCATTCTTCAATATTCATAACGCTCCCCATTGGATGTCCATAGCCAATATTGTGTCTTGTTAAAATCTTACTAGGAAAAATCCTGTGGGACAAAAACTTAGTGAAGAAAAAAGAATACACAATATATCTTAAAGCTGCCTCATTAAAAACCTTACTAGGAAAACCCAGTGGGATAAAACCTTAGTTGAAGATAAAAGAATATAGCATAATTTTTACTCCCCTTGATGATAACATTGACTTTTTAACATCACTTTCTCAATAGATTATACTATTTTTAACATCTATCACAGCAGCCTTCTAAAACAAAACTATCACGGCTGGAAAAAAGCATTTCAACACAGGTTGAAAATGGCATTCAACATGCACATACATCCGGTGTAGAAACGGACCGTGTAAAACGTGAGACCTTCTACACCGGTCACATGACCGGTGTAGAAGGTATACTTTTTTTACACCGGACTAAAATTTAAAGCGGTTCACATTTACACCCGGTGTATTATTTTTAACATCTACAAAATTCTGAGCAATGTTAGTATGCCTAAGTTTGTAGTGGTTTAAACCGCTACAAACTTCCCCGAGGTAAATAACCGTTCTCATTATGCTCTGGAGACATGTTTGTAGCAGTTAGAACCGCTACAAAGTCCCAAGCAACGTGTTAAACCTGTGTTAGAGACCGTTGACTATTTATAGCAGTTTGTCATACTTAATCGTTATAAGTGTACAAAATGCTACAAAAAATATGCTTCAGAAACTTATAAATACCACATATGCCTTCATTTCAAAGTTTTGACGTTTGCAAGTAGCCAAGCTCTGCTGAATTGTGATCAGAAATCTTAGTTGGCACGAAGACCGATATCTTATTCCACTTTCAAAGTACGAATATAAATTTTATATACGTAGTTTATTTATTTAAAAAGTTGAGTTATTTATTTAATTTAGTTATATATTGATTATAAATCCTTATTTAACATTATTTAACTATTTATTTAGCGAAGTTTAGATGGTTAGGTGGATTAGGTATACCTATTTAAATAGGAATATTTTAATATGTTGGACTTAAGAGTACTGTTTAACTAGAAATATTTTTATCTATTAATTATGATTGTGATTAGGAATATTTTGTAAAGTTTAATATTTCGATTCTTGAATTATGAATTTTTTAGTAAATTGGAATTTATTTATATATTGATTAGTAATATGGATTAGAAGATTTTTTTATTTAGATTTATTTAATATATTTTTATATTTTTTATTTTAAATAGGATGAGTCATCGACGTGGTAAAGAGCCGACGGATCAGTCATACAGACCTATCCCTAGCCAAAGTGCTGGTGATAGAGATTTAGAGCTGGACATCGGCGTGGATGATTATGAGCCCTACCAGTAACTCCACGAGGCAATCATGTTGTCTCTGTTTGAGGGAAGAGCTCCACGAGCCACAAGATCTTTTTGACATGGGTGATGGTGACATTACCGCTTACGACAACGAACCCTTCTAATGGGCGAATTTTGACAACTTATTCTCTCAAGGTGATGATAATTTAGCCATTATCAGGTATGTGTCATCTTTATCCCAGTATTTATTTACATTTGTTGTATTAAATTATTTAAAAACACATTTACTTCAATTTTATATTTTATTATATTATAATCTGATTACAAATATTTTGTTATCAAAATTCTCTTTTTAGGCAGGGTGATGATGATGATAAATGACTTTTACTACGTTTTGAATGCTTAATGTAACATTTCTTCTTGTACAAAAATGATTATAAACAAAAATTAAATATTTTTTTTAAAAAATAAAGAAACACACATTTGTAGTGGTTTGTATATCCGCTACAAATTTCATCAAGTATATAACCGCTACAAAACACCTTAAACCGCTACAAAATATCGAAAACTGTTGCAAAATCACACTTGACGTGTACAAATACCTCCCTTTCCCCATTCTCTCTTCTGCCCGCATTTTCTCTTATTTGTCGCGTGTTTCAGTGCTCCCTTACTTCCTCTACGCTTTTTTTCTTCTTCTTTTCTTATCTTAGTTCTTTCTTCACATGGTGGTAAGATCATTTTAATTTATAAGCTTATTTTATTTATATATTTATTTTTATTAACTTGTGTATTTATTATTTTCAGGTCTTTTTTACACAAATTGTTGGACCTATTCAATTATTTCTATATCATATTTTCTCAACTTTCTTCACTTTCCAACTCTCTTCTATACCTTCTTTCATCTACTTCCATATTTTTCTACCTATCTAATATCAATTTGAACACTTTCTATATCTTAAGTATTTCTTATCAAATAAAATATATTAAATTAAATTACATACTACAGCTTAATAATAAACTTAATTACCATAATAAAATTTTAACCTATCTAATTTAATGAACTATCTATATATATACATAGTGTTAAAAATTCATATATTTATATATATAATTATAAGAACCATTACATGAAATTTTTAATTTTTTTACCACACCTGTAACATTAAAAAAGCCAACAAGGGAAAAATTCTCTATTTTTTTTAAATTTTTTGCAGCATGTGCTAAATTTTGTAGCTGTTACGTAACCACCATAAATTTTTGGTGTCAACCTGAAATTTTTGTTTATCACCAAAATATTTTGTTTACTTGCAATTTCTCACCAACCAGCCACAAGTTTGTAGCGGTTTACAGACAGTTACAAAATTTTGTGCCTTAAATTCCTAATAAAGAGTATTGAAATAACTTTAAACAAAAATTTGGATCACCTCCATACGATTTTGTAGAATTATTTATGATTTTTTAAAGTTAGACTGCCAAATCTGAAAATGAACGATGAACAATACCCGAGAGATCTAAATGAAAACTTTTAATTTTTGGGTCTAAGTAATGCTCCTGTTAGTCGAATTCGCTTCCAAACGCGTATTTTGAGGGATAAAAATAAGGACGTTTCATATAACTTCTTCGCATCATCGTCATTCTCATTTCTTTTCATCAAAGCAATGAATATGGACTCAGTAACGGTTGGTTTATCTAACAATTCAGCTACATCATCGTATGGTGCATAAACAACATGTTACTGGTCAGGTAAGTGGAAGCTAACCCTCTTATAGCTGAGAACCTATGATGTGTTTCAAAACCAAATATCCACCAAGCAGCTTCGCATTCGGAAATGTATCTAAATTGTAGTATTATTGAATTTCATCTATTGATACCTCAGGGTTGCCATCTCAGTCCGTATCATATAGTGAAGCAACGACGCAATCATTACCTTTACTTATATACTTGCATAAGTATTTAATCAAAGTTGATTGATTACACTTCTCCACATTGATGTGAGCTAGAAACATAGTTAACAATGTGGGATTGTATGGTACAACATAACGATTATCTAGAGGTATACATTTTATCTCAATAACATTGCCATCATTCCTTCTTCTGTAAGTAGGATAGCCATCCTCTACAATCATGGTTTCATTGGTGAAGTCCTTCAGAAAGTACTTTGAGAACTTCTTGTCCATCATACATGGTGACTTTGGATTTATATGGCCACATTTCACATGAACCATAAATTTTTTCACCAATTTATTGAGTTCAGGATGGGATGATTGGTCTGGAATTTCCGCACATATGAGTTCATCAACATCACTCGATCGCTTGATTTTGTCACGTTCGTTAAGCCACAATAGAATATGAGCATGGGGCAATCCTCTCTTCTGGAATTCAATTGTGTAAACCTATATAGGAGAAAAATTAATTACACATTAGATGAATGCTTTGTGATGTATTCGAATGACTGAAATACAAGAATTATATAAAATGAAGATCAATAATTGACAGCAATAATACCTGCTCGTACTCTTCCAAATATTTTTTTCTTCTTGATTATCTTCATCATTGCTTTAAGCTTAAATTTGAAAATCTGAACTTTCACATCTACTTTGGAAGGTGTCCATGAGTTGGACTCACATTATCTAGTTATTTTCAGCATATTGAATTGCAAGAGAATGTTATATAAATTTCTGTGTAACCCGTAAAACCACAAAAAGCCATGGCATCCTTGTAACTCTGGATCACATGTAACGTGCACCACCTATAAAGGAAGAAGGTAAAATAATTTGTTTCCCGATAGAAGATGCATTCCTCTCACCTCTAAGCAATGCATCAGTCAACTCTTGATAAAAATTAGCACGAAGTTCCTTTTGCTGAGTTCGAACCCAAAGCAACCTTTGAGCTTCAATCATTGTATATGCATCAACTACATATTGAGGAAGTAGTCGTCCTGCATGATGTAACAAAGAAATTTCGTTATCCCTGACCATCAACTTATATGCAAAATACTCTCTCAAGCTAACTCTTTTAACTATTCTCTTTTTCCTGGAATTTGGTTCACAGTGTTCAAGATTGGATATTGGAGAGGAAGATATGAAGGATGTAGTTTATCAACCCTCTGTGGTGTCCCAGATAGTTGTTCCACAATAATATCCCTTCGTTCAAAATTACTATCAATGTCACCCACGATTAAGGCAGCAACCTCAGAAGCAGACGGCAAGTTGTAAACCTGACCATCTTGCTATCTAGTACTTATCAGTTGTAACCTAGGTCTTGCACCAGTGGAGGCAATAAACTGCCGATATTATGGTGATTCATTCCAAAGAGCACAAAAGTATATGGGCCGCCGCCATTGTTCTTGGAATGATCAATCTTCCTACCCATAGATGTAAATGAAAACATGTTATTGTACGATCTTATGTTAGAGTGGAAGTTTTTGGAATTGGCTAAACTCTTGTCAAAGAAGAGAGAATGTAATGATTTTTCTACTGTTGGTGATGGAGCAAGAACTACTTTCCCTTTCATGCAACACATAGAGAAAGCGGGTCCTCCTAAGGTCTTATTATTGCCAACCCTCGCATTAAACCACATCTTTGCTTGACAGTATTAACATGTATAGGTAGGGTCCCCTTCATGAAGGTATTATGCAAAAAAATCAAAATGAATTATGGAAATGAGGGGTTGGAAAACATGACCAAAAAATGAGGAAATTGTTCATTTTAACAGATAGAACAAAAAGAACAAACCTCTCAATGAAATCCTTTTTCTACACATTGTCTTAGTTGCTTGTGGTAGAATATCAGGAACAACAATAACAATGTCAATCTCATCTATGCAGTAGCTATACCATGTTCAGTACGTGTGTGTGGTATAAGAATTAAGTTCAACTAAGGTTTTCTCACCTCCTGATGAATCAGATTCCTGCATACTACAATCAGTTTCTGAGTCTTGGCAGGCTTAAAAAAAGTGCACATCCTTGTATAGTATTTCTGGCCCCGTAAAGACATCACAACTATTTCATTCAACTACAAGCAAAGCGTAAGAAACAAAGTAAGGTGGACTTGAAGCCATACTTGCTCAATGGGATAGAATTATAATGTTGAATAGAAGTAACAGACTCAATTTCATTAGATGGCCGCTTCATTTTCTTTTTCTGACAAATGGAATCATTAGTGACAAACTTTGTTCTGTCGCATGAATGATGATCAAAATTATTGTCAACCTTAATGCTGTGTGAACAGCAACACATAAGTTAAATGTGATTAGCATTGAGTTGTCAGCATGTTAAGATCATGCAATGAAGACATTGAGATTAACAAAATGATTCAGTAAGTTGCTGAAATTTCATGGCTGAAATACTGACACAGAAATTGGTGCCCCTTTGAACTTCATAACAATAGAAAGCATCACAAAATGACTCCAATTCGGTAACGCATAAAGGATGGGAAATACAAACTGACTTTACAATTACACATAAATAACTGATGATAGAATGTTTTATTTATTACTTAATGGAATGTTCTTCCTATTCTTGTGTTTTTTCATTCCATCCAAATATATGTCTATGATAGTAGAGGATGGAGAACAAAAATTCTCCATGGCACAAAATCTGTTACTTTTACGCTTGATAGTGCCATTTTTGAATTCCATTTGACCTATAAAGTGTAGTTAAATGTACACCAGCGAGTAACCACAGCAAAATGGGGATTACAAACATAATGAATAAAAGTTAAGGAATTATTGGGGGATCTGTAGTCATGCAAGGTTGATTGAATATCATCCGTTTTGTTTGTAACATCTTGAAACAAAAATGCCTTTGCTTTTGATCTAAAAGAGGAGCTTCCAATCTCATTCGTAGGTGCTGATGGTTGTCTCTTGAGGATAGATTCCTCTAGATTCTTGTTTTTTTTGGCCTAAACATACAATTTTTATTTTGGAGATTTTAATTTATTCAATTATATATATATAGAAAAAAATTGATGTGGTATCTCATGGAATATGAATGTATGAGCATGAACTACTTACAAATAGAAGTAGACAGCAGAAATGTAGGGTCAATGTTGCGAATGACATCTGTATTGGGTGATGGGGTTAATTAACCATTTATGTGTAGTGTTGTTGAGCAGCATTTGTATCTATGGAAACAAAATAATATGTAATGACTTTCTGATTTGCATGAAATAAAATACATATAGACGAAAATATTACCAAATGAGTTAGAACCTATAAAGCTTGGTTCAAATATAGGTGAAACATTGTTACATTCTTGATACAGATATGCCTTCCCTTGTGCATCAGTGCTGATGCATACAGATGTTTTATCTCTGGTGTTGGGAAGGATTGCAATTCATGAAGTTTTGAACTATGCACATGTTGATTGATGTCAAAATTTATTTTATCAATTTGATGAGTTTGTTCTATAGAATCAGCAGTATGATGACCAACACAGTGTGGAAGCATTTGTTTAGAACCTGAGATGACATCATTGTAATAATACTGATATGGAGGCTCGTTCTATTCCTTATAATATCATGTTGAGGGAAAAAATATATCGAATATATGAATTGAGTAAGGAAACTGAAATACCTTTGTTATGATCAGCATAAAATCCAAAACTTGGAAAGAAAGATCCTACATTATTAGCAGCATGTGTATCTAGTACTGCTCTTGAGGATTTTGACTTCTTATAAGTCATTATCCCTTCCAATTCTCTATAGAATAATAAACAAAAAGGGATATAGAATTCAAATGAGATGACTGAGAGAATATCTTCTAAAAAAAAATGCTCCCATGAGTTGCAATAGCACTTGATAAATCGGATAGCACTTGATAAATCGGGTTGCTACAGTCATGACCTGCGGTCTATGCGTTGATTGAAGAATAACCTACAAATCCAATTAATCAAAGTCTCATCATCCTACTGTTCAATGTGGAAAAAGGTCATCCATGAAATCTAGCAGTTATACAATTATAAAAGACTTATACTGCATAAAGCAAGTACTTATTACTCTTGGGAAGTGGGACAAATTTCTATGAACCAAAACGTGAAATCACCATTGTGGAGTAAAAGGTGAACTGCTTTGCTACCTTTAGGGTCAAACTAAATAAATCTTTTTTAATGGACTCTCATAGTGCAGGCAAAAATGATAAGTACAAAATGTGCTACTTTTGCATGAAGAGAGAAGGGACTTGCATTCCTACAGAATAACTGAACAAATACAAACTCATCATATTAACTGAATGATGATTATTTAATACCATAGCTGTTGAAACTCAATAAATTGGTCTACTTATGTAAGACATAGCTATGAAAGAGTGTTGGTGGTAAGTTGTAACATCCCAATTTTCAGGCTCAGAGATTCAGAAAGTAGCCTGAAATAGATAGGCTACAAGACCCCTTTGAGCAGAAGTCCTAAAAACATACAGAGGGTTTTTAGAGACTAAACTGCAAATAAGTGAAAGTACAGGGACTTATGTGTAAATAGTAAAAGTCCCTAGGGGCATAATGGTCATTTTAGAAAAGAAAGAGACTAAAGTGAAAGTTCAAAAGTTTCATGGTGCAAAAGTAAAAGTAGACACAAGTTGTGGGTCACTAAGTGTAATTATGAAAAGTTAAGGGACTTAATTGAAAAGAGAAAAAATTTCTAGGGGCAAAATGGTAATTATAGAAAGTTGAGCCGGAAGTGGCTTAGAATTGCCCGGAAGTATTTCAGTCCCAAATTTTATCAATAGATAGAGGAAATGATGCTGGTTAATCTAGCTTATTATAGGAATTTTAGTAGAGTTTCAGATAGCTGGAATTTATCTGATAGTCTGAAAGTTTTCTGAATTTTTTATCAGATCTCTTGGACTTCGGATATAAGTGAAAAGTTACAGGAATGTGCGTCCTGTGAAGCCAGAGGTCAGGGAACTGACGGAATTCCGAAAGGAGTTATGTAGAGAAAGTTATTCACATATTAGTAAATTTTGACGGGAGTTAGTGAACGCCCGATATCCGATTGGAAAATTAATCGGTAAGCAAACTGGGACTGAATGAGCCCAGATGATGTCACATAGAGGCCCATGATGACGGCAAGAGAGGCCTAGGCCCATGATATCAGTTCATTAGAAAAAGGGGCCAATGTCCATAAATATGTAAAAAATATGCGAAATGACGAAAATACCCCTGTGTTATAAAATAGTTAAAGAATGAGTAAAGGGTATTTTGGTCATTTGACTAAGGTTAGACAGTCAAGGAAGGTTATCTGGATAGTTGACAAGGGTCAGAGAATACTCTGGTAAGGTGTGAAAAGACAATAATGCCCCTAGACTTATTAAAGTAAATAAGGAGGAACCGAGGGCATTTTGGTACTTTGCCAAGGGATGTTTCTTGGGAATTGAGCCATCAGAGTGCTTGAGCATGATCAGAGACCCAAGATAGCATTCCAAGAGTCCAAAAACGTGGCCCAATAGTTATGTGGGTTAAAGTGGCATTAAAGTAATATTTTAATAATTTTTCAATAATTTAAAGTTACCCGATTGAAGTGATAACCGGGAAATTGATCAGATAAAGTTTTGGACTTATCCGAAAGCCATGAGGTGGCATGAAAGGTACTCCTAAGGCGCCACTTGGCATGAGCATAGAGGAAGGAGAAGAAGTTAAGGACACGTGGCACGATCTCAGCCGTTCATTCCGGGATAAGACTCTAGAATTCTCTAGAAGCGCTGAGTCAGCTGGTGAGGTGTCCCAAGGGCCCCACCATTGTGCCACCAAAGCATATGAGGTGTGAAGGGAATTGGAAGACACGCAGCGAAAATTAACTTTAAAAATTTTTCCATTCCCAGCCAGGATCTACCGAATGTGTTTAAGTCAAGGAGAAAGAAGTGTTACCTTCGGTATTCAAGTTGTGATCACGACCTCAGTATCCACTAGTCGCGACTCTTCGCCTCTGGAGTTTACATTCGCGACCTCCTCAGCTTCTTGTCATGACCTGTCGCCCCTAGAGTTTGCAGTCGTGACCTACTCAGCTTCTAGTCGCGACTTGTCGTCTCTAGAGTTTTCAGTCGCGACTTCCTCTGCTTCTAGTCTCGACTTGTAGTCTCTTTTCGGATTTCTGATGTTCAGATGCCAATTTACTCGCGACCTCTATGTCAACTGGTCGTGACTTCGTCATACCTGGTGCTCTTTTCTCAATCGCAAGAAGTCAACAACTCAGATCGGCTTCCTCTACCTGTATCTACACGAATAGTGTTCGAACCACGAACGACGTGCTAGCGTCTCTTATCCCTCTAGGACTTTCTCAAGATTCCGTCCTCACCATCTTTATTTCGGCAGTTTCTTATCTGCAAACCTTTTGCACTCTCTCTGAACATATTTTGTCATCATCATCATAATGACAAAATATCGTTAGACTGAGAATACCTCTAACTCTGTTCTTTACTATTTACCATCATAATATCTTGAGAGAGAAAAATATCATATACTACAATGTATCATTTACCCTATTTGAGAGAGTTTTATATTTCATTATCCTTATCCAAATCTAAGAGCAAACCTTAGAATCGAGGATTCAATGTGGAATTTGCTCTTATCTCTGTAAGGGGAGTGTTACAATCAGAGAGTGGTGTTACCTCAGGGTTAAGAAAGTTCTCAATTAGCCATTAAAATTAAGGTTGTAAAGGCTACCAAGAGCCTGTTATAATCTTGGGGAGTTAGTGGATTATAAATTTTAGTGAGGAGTTGAGGACTGGATATAGGTCAAGGAAGGGCCGAACCAGGATAATTATTCGGTGTGATTTTTCTCTTCCTTAACTCTTTATATTTCTAGTAACTCATTTAAATTATCTGATCAAAGTTTTTAAACTTATCTATTTCACTGATCAGATTGCAAAAGAATTCAAAAGAGTTTCTACAAAATTTACAAAATCCCGTAAACACCCAATTCACCCCCCACTTAGTTAATCCAGCCTATCCTAACATTTGGTATCAAAGCTTGGTTACTTGTCTAAAGGATTTAACAATCTCAAGTGCAAAGGTCATAGCTGAATTTGATTGTGAAATACTTTCTAAAGGTTTTGATATTACCATTCCTCTTGCTTTTGAAAATTATGAGTTTCTGTATTGGAAAGGTCGAATGACTATATTTTTGAAAACTCTTGATTATGATATAAGGAAAATCCTTTCAAATGACATTAATTTCAAACCAAGAAAGGATTAGATTGATTATGAAAAGAATTTATTTTGAATATTAGAGTTTTGAAACTTATTCACTGTACCTTAAATGAAAATAATTATAAAAAAGTCAAGTTTTGCTCTAATGTCAGAGATATTTTTCATACGCTTGAATCTGCTTATTCCTTTGACCTTTGTGTTGATGTTGAAAGTGCTGACAGTTCATCAGAATCAGAAAGTTACATATCTACTGACGATGAACAAATTGAAGCAGAGACAATTGAAAGAGAAATTCAAACTGACTTCCATGAATCAGACAACAATGAATAGCAAGAGGAAGAAGAGAATCAAGAAATGCTCACTATGCTTGAAATTGATCAATCATCATCTATAGCTCAAAAAGTAGCTATAGTAAAAAGTTTTAACTCTTATCGTGCATTTTAGAAAATGATTTTGAAACTTTTCATGAAATAATTTTTCAACCAATCATTGAATTTGTTTTGAAAAGCAAAAATATTTTACATTCAGAATCAAATGATGTTATCAATAGGAAGAAAAAGACTTTGGACAATGATTATAAACTAGTTCTACTCGACTAACACAATGCTTGCAAATATGATTATAAAGTGTATCATCCAATTATTTACAATTATTGTGATAAACTAGGTCACATTTCTTACACATGCTATGTTAGAAGAAATTCTAATGTGAGAAATATGGTTTAGGTTCCTAAAGGACAATCAAGGTCCAAAATAAATGCTCAAGGACCCAAAGTCAAATGGGTACCAAAATGTCCTCCTAGTACTCTAAATATGCAGGATAACATTAAGAGGAATGGACACTGTATATTGAAAAAGGGGCATCCAAGAGTCTCTCGTGCATCAGTGAAAGCCATATCACTTAGGAGAACTCATGAAGAATCTATTGCTACAATCTCTAAGTCTATTTATAAGAAGCAATAGAGAAAGGAACAAGGAGTGCATTCTACCTCAAAAATGGACTATCACAGTGTACTATTCAATTACCTTGAGGAGAACAAAACAAAGAGGATCTTTAAAGCATCAAAGTTTATAACAGCTGAGAGACCATTGCAAGTATCTGTCAGAAGATATTCAAAGATGCAATAGGTATGCAAAGGCAATCCTCCTTGCACCTAAGGTAAAGGTATAAAGGTAAACCACCTGCATTAGCATGTTTGACAATTATTTGAGGTTTATATCTGTAATCTTAGGAATGAACACTTCAATTGCTTTAATTTTTTTATTTACTCCTACTGAAACTTGAAGAATTGTAATATTCAATAACTCAATTCTTTGTGCATACATAAACTAAAAAGTAAATATCTCTTTTTATGCATAAAGACATATTTATTTCATATTGTTCAATTGTTCTAAATTGTTCATATTCTCTGATCATGTGAATAGGACTGTGTTTCCTACAACCAAACTATGATTGATCCAAGCAAGTTGGATACCATGGAAGAAAAAGATTTATATTATAGGGAAGAAAGTTAGAAAAAGTTGCATCTCAAGAATATGGCTACAGAGAGACAAATTCAAATCTTGAGGAAGCAGACTTTTGATTATGGTGCTGAATCTCACAAACCTGAAGAATCAGTAAGCAGTACACAAAAATCAAGTAGACTCTGGAACAAGAGTTATGATGGCGAAATCTATTCCTACCCAATCTTGTGTATATTAAATGAATTCATATTTTGGTAATAAATACTTGTTCCTTATTGCATTCTATTAGCAATAATTATTTAAAGGTTTTCAAAAATTTTGAGATTGCTAAATGGATGAAAAGCAAAATTGTGCATAGTTTTTTTCTTTGAATTTGTTTTGAAATACGTAATCCAAAATTTAGTTTTCTTGGATTTCAAATTCATGCATCAAATGTTTTGATCTCTACAAAAATTGCATACACTTGATTATGAAAATACTCATATTTTCACTTACATAAATTTAATTAAAAAATGCATTTGATTTGGATTAGCATTCAAATTTTTTTCAAAGTTAGAAGTGAAGAGAATTGGAAGACACGCAGCGGAAATTAACTTTAAAATTTTTTCCATTCCTAGCCAGATCTACCGAATGTGTTTAAGTCAAGGAGAAAAAAGGGTTACCTTCGGTATTCGAGCTTTAGTCGTGACCTCCGTATCCACTAGTCGCGACTCCTCGCTTCTGGAACTTTCAGTCGCGACCTACTCAGCTTGTCATCGCGACCTGATGCCTCTGGAACTTACAGTCACGACCTACTCAGCTTCTAGTCGTGACCTGATATCTCTGGAGTTTGTAGTCGTGACCTGATGTCTCTGGAGTTTGTAGTCGCGACCTGTCTCCTCTTTTCAGATTTCTGACGTTCAGATGCCCGTTTTAGTCGCGACTTTTGTGTCTGCAAGTCGTGACTCATCGTCGTGCTGCTCTCTTCTCGATCACCAGAAGTCGACAACTTAGATCGGCTTCCTCTACCGGTATCGACACGAACAGCGTTCCAACCACGAACGACGTGTTAGCACCTCTTGTCCCTCTAGGGGTTTCTCAAGATTCCGTCCTCACCGTCTCTATTCTTGCAGTTTCTTATCTGCAAACCTTTTGCACTCTCCTGCCCCTTTTTCTCTTATGAGTTGTGTTGTGTGTAGAACCCTAGCTCCTAATGTCAAATATATAGGATGCTATCGGGCTTCTAATTGGGCCGGGCTTCAGAATTAATCTTATATTAATTCTGAAATTAATACAATATCATATATTACATAATTTGATAAGAAACTAATTAAATAAATACGGTTTTTATTAAATCCGTCTCACAGATTTAATTCACCTATTTATTTAATTTAAAATAAAGATAAGACGAAATTATATTTGATTTATTCTCATAAATCAAATTTGAGATATCTTATCAATTTGAATTTCAAATTCAAATAGATCATATCCATTTAAATTCAAATTCAAAAGTGATAGAAATTTAATTTATCCTTATAAATTAAATCTTGCAAATATCTCTTATATTATATATATAATATATATATATACAAATTTATATATATATAAAATATATAAATCCACCCTAGACTATTCATTGAATCCAGACATCTCTTAGATTCAATGAATCTGGACATCACAGCTCGAGTTGGGCTATTTTGTGTGCGACCCTGTAGGCCCATATGAAGTTGGCAGTGGGCCAGTTACTATACTAACCCACAAGTCGTAAGCGGCCTCTAGCAAGACATTACGACTACCCAAAATATATGAGGATCGATGAACAATGTTACCTTTCATACAACCATATCATGTCCTTTTGTCACACGATATTTCGGTCATGGATGAGGCATGGTGAACGTCATCCTCCTATTCCTGACCGTTACTTTCTCGATCCCTGAGTAGTCTGACGAGAGAAATGGAACTACCCTTTCATTACAGTATGGCCATACATTTCTCAGACTCACTCATCGAGGGGCCGAGTAATATCTCTCTACGAATGTGAGGGACAAATTCCATCTTGACCATTCACATTCCTCTGCATGAAAAACCACTAAGCCCGAACATAGCCTTTATGATCACTCGGTCAAAAGTGACTTTTGACTAGGTCAAAGCTGAGTATTTGTCATGTAGGAATCCATGATGATCTCAGGTCAAATGGCATATTGACATGGCTTGTATATGAGAGAAGCTTATAACTTAACCCATGCAACTCTCTCATAGCGGGTCGGTTGTAATATCCTTAATTTTCTGTACTGATTTCTATGTACAGATTAAATGGAATATATGAGTTCTTTTTCAGGAAAAAGATGTGGTCCTTTATGTAAAGAAAATGATTAAATTGCAAAAGAAAGGAAATGAAAGGACTTAAATGCAATTATGGAAAGTTTAAGGTTAGGAAAGAAAGGTAGACAAAAATATGGGGACCATAAGTGTAATTTTAGCCAAATAAAGGGACTTAGATGAAAAGAAGAAAAGTTTTTGGGGCAAAAGTGTAATTATGAAAACTTGGACCGGAAATAGGCAAAACAATGATCGTACTCCGATCAGCCCCATATTCCACCAGTAGGTAGAGCAAGTGACGCCGGATAATCCAGCATAATACAGGAATTTTTGAAGACTCCAGATAGCCAGAAATGGACTGATCGTCCAAAAGTTATAAAAATTCCTACCGGATACCCTAGATTTCAGATATAAGTAAGAAATTACAGGATGATGCACCCTTATGGGGCGGATGTCAGGAAACTGACAGAATAGCGATAGGAGGTCTGTAGAAAAGTTATTCACAAAATAGCAAATTCAGACGGGAGCGTGAGGCCTCCAGGGATCCGGGTAGGAGATTTATCGGTATTTTTAAAGGGACTGAATGCGATCGGATGACTTTAGTCAAATGACGGTTATAACCCACAGGGATGCCTAAACATAGTAGGACACTGTATCTGGGAAAAGGAGCCGGTGTCCGGAAAGGTGTATAATCGGTAAATAATAATTAAAATATTCGGTGAACTGGGGCAGAGGAAGATTCCTCGTAATGTGTGCTATACAGGTAATGGACCCAGGAAGCCCAAAAATTGCGCCATTAGAGGCCCAATAAGACTCTTGGACTGATAGGTGGGCCAGTGTCTAGCAGAACCCCGGAAAAGTGCGAAATTACGAAAATGCCCCTGTGTTGTACAAAAAGGGCAGCAGATGAATGGAGGGCATTCTGGTCATTCTGGACAGGCCTAGAGGCTAAGACATATCTAAATAAGGTTGACTAGAGCCAGTATATGCTTTGACCAGGTTCAGAAAGGTGTGAAATGATGATTTTGCCCTTAGGGTTAAAATATGACAAGATAGGGCACCAAGGGCATTTTGGTTATTTCGCAGGGGATCTGTAACTGAGTCTGGACCCAGTATTAAAAAGTTAATGATATAAAGGGTCTAGGTACTAAATGTGAGGTTAGTAGACATAAAAAGGATTTTTAGAAAAATCAGATTCAGAAAACAGCACGTTTTTCGAGGAGGCGGACCGGGCGGTACCGGATTGGACCGAAAAGCTTCCGGAAGGCTCTAACTCTCTCTCAATTTTGCCATGTGAAGAATGTGGGAGGTGAGGTGTCCCATGAGTTGGCATTGAGTGATGTCATGCATGATGCAGTAAAAGGAATAAAGAAAAATAGGAAATTCAGGAAAAACTAGGACCACAGGATCATAAATCTTCAAAATTACGAGATTGCCATTGCTCAACACTATAAATACCCCCCTAACTCCTCATTTCGGCACAAGCAAGAAAGAGAGGAAGAAAGAAGTTCTTGAGAGAGAAAGTGAGAGAAAGAAAGAAGTAAGGAAGTTCTGGTGAAGTTGGAAGTAGTAGAGAAGTTCTGAAGCTCTGCTTTTGAGGTAGCAACTAATCCTAGCTCTTATGTAATGTCTTTGTGATTTGTTGTGCTTTTGTTTGGTTGGATTGTTGTCTTATATGTTATGCTTGAAGCTCTATTCCAATGCTATGATCATATGTTATTGAATATGGAAGTATGCAGCATACTTATCTGTACACAATCACAAGCAAGCACCGTCACTCTGCATTACATATATTGTTATGATTATTGCTACTGGGATTCTTTTGAATCTCATTCCCAAGTATAACATTACAGGGGAGGTTCTGTCAAAATAAAATTTAGAAATCTTAAGAGACGCCGGTAGGCTGCCGAAATTCCGGCTACGAAGAGGGAACAAAGAAAGGAACTGATACGTACTGTGTACGTAGGTGCTGTCTAAGGAGGCTGGAAGTGAGTGGACCTGCAGGTTCATCCAGTCTTTCCTGGGTACTTACGTAGAATGGTAGCTCCTACGGGAATTACCGAATCGGTACAAGATCGGTTACTTTTTACAGACAGAATGTAGCAGTTATGCTGTCGGATTTTAGACAACGGAAAGTGTAACAGAAATATGAGAATGTTAAACATGCACTGTTGTATAACATTAGATTATTTAATAATATTTGTTATCTGGCATGTTTGACTGATATGTGATGTATGTATGCACTAATATGTAAAGTTGGTTGCTGAAAAATGGCCTTGTGAACAGTAACTCGTGAAGACCTATAGATGTTTGATAAATCTTTAAAAATAGATAATGGTTGATTAAATGTATGATATTTTTATGGTAAATAGTAGACATCCTAAGATTTAATTTTATATATATATTGCCTCATTTGGATGGATATACAAAAAGATATAAATTGTTAAAGTTGGGACCAGAATGCTGGATTCAGGAGGAAATCACTGGATGAACAGTAAAGTTGAAAGGTTGACCCACGCTGAATTTGTCAAGAAATGGCCAACCAGTGATTTTTACCTGAAATATAATTAAGTTATCTTCATGTATCAATTTGAACCGCTTCATTTCGAGTTTTCTAGAATTAGTTATGATTTTTCAAAGTCAAGTCACTCATCTGGAATTGCCATAGTGAACAGTACCCGATGAGAATAAAATTCCAGATTAAGAGTTTAGACCTCAATGATCCTGAAAGTGGTTCTAAGTGCTACTGAATGGTCCCTAAGATATATAAAAATAGGGATATGACATCGGTCCAGCACCCTGTACTCTTACATGTGCCTATGACTTTGATTTATATCTCTATATATCTTCAAAGTCATACTGGTCTTATTTCATCTTTGCTTCTGTAACACCCCAATTTTCAGGCCCAGAGACTCAGAAAGTGAGCCTGAAATAGATAGACTATCAGACTCCTTTGAGCAGAAGTCCCAGAAACATACAGAGGGTTTTTAGGGATTAAACTGCAAATAAGTCAAAGATCAAGGACTTATATGTAAATAGTGAAGTCCCTAGAAATATAGTGGCCATTTATGCAAGGAAAGGGGTTAAAATTGCAAAAGAAAGAAAATGTAGGGACTTAGATGTAATTATGAAAAAGTTCAAGGCCAAAAAGAAAATTAGACAAAAAGGTGGGGTCCTTAAGTGTAATTTTAGCCAAATAAAAGGGATTTAATTATAAAGAAGAAAAGTTCCCTGGGGCTAAAGTGTAATTAAAGAAAGTTAGGCCGGAAGTGGTTCGCACTGCCCGACAGCATTTCAGTCCCAGATTCTACCATAAGGTAGGGCAGGTGACGCCCGGTAACCCAGCCTAATACCGGAATTTTTGAAGACTCCAGATAGCCAGAAATGGACTGATCGTCCAAAAGTTATAAAAATTAATACCGGATACCCTAGATTTCAGATATAAGTGAGAAAATACAGGATGATGCGCCCTTATGGGGCGGATGTCAGGAAACTGACAGAATACCGATAGGAGGTCTGTAGAAGGAGTTATTCACAAAATAGCAAATTCAGACGGGAGTATGAGGCCTCCGGGGATCCGGGTTGGAGATTTATCGGTATTTTTAAAGGGGCTAAATGCGATCAGATGACTTCGGTCAGATGACCATTATAACCCACAAGGATGCCTAAACACAGTAGGCCACTGTATCCGAAAAAAAGAGCCGGTGGCCGGAAAGGTGTATAATCGGTAAATAATAATTAAAATATTTGGTGAACTGTGGCAGAGGAAGATTCCTCGTAATGCGTGCCATACAGGTAAGGGACCCAGAAAGCCCAAAAATGGCGCCATTAGAGGCCCAATAAGACTCTTGGACTGATAGGTGGGCCAGTGTCCAGCAGAACCCCAGAAAAGTGCGAAATTACGAAAATGCCCCTGTGTTGTACAAAAAGGGCAGCAGATGAATGGAGGGCATTCTGGACAGGCCCAGAGGTCAAGACATGTCTAAATAAGGTTGACTAGAGCCAGTATAAGCTTTGACCAGGTCCAGAAAGGTGTGAAATGACGATTTTGTCCTTAGGGTTAAAATAGGACAAGATAGGGCACCAAGGGCATTTTGGTCATTTTGCAGGGGATATGTAACTGAGTCTGGACCCAGTATTAAAAAGTTAATGATATAAAGGGTCTAGGTACTAAATATGAGGTCAGTAGACATAAAAAGGATCTTCAGAAACATCAGATTCAGAAAACGGCACGTTTTTCGAGGCGATGGACCGGGCCGGTACCGGATTGGACCGAAAAGCTTCCAGAACCTCCAAATTTCGTCACATGAAGCATATGGGTGGTGAGGTATCCTATGAGGTGTCCAGGGTGATGCAGTAAAAGAGAATTAAAGAAAATAGGAAATTCCAGGAAAAACCAGGACCACAGGATCATAAGTCTTCCTAATTACAAGATTGCCATTGCTCAACACTATAAATACCCCCCCTTACTCCTTCATTTCGGTGCAAGCAAGAAAGAGAGGAAGAAAGAAGTTCTTGAGAGAGAAAGTGAGAGAAAGAAAGAAGTAAGGAAGTTCTGGTGGAGTTGGAAGTAGTAGAGAGGTTCTGAAGCTCTGCTTTTGAGGTAGTAACTAATCCTAGCTCTTATGTAATATCTTTGTGATGTGTTGTTTTGTTTGATTGGATTGTTGTCTTATATGTTATGCTTGAAGCTCTATTCCAATGCTATGATCATATGTTATTGAATATGGAAGCATGCAGCATACTTATCTGTACACAATCACAAGCAAGCACCGTCACTCTGCATTACATATATTGTTATGATTGTTGCTACTGGGATTCTTTTGAATCTCATTCCCATACATAACATTACATGGGAGGTTCTATCAAAATGAAATTTGGAAATTTTAAGAGACCCCGTTATGCTGCCGAAATTCCGGCAAGAAAGCAGGAACAGGGAAAGGAGCTGATACGTACTGTGTACGTAGTGCTGTCTAAGGAGGCTGGAAGTGAGTGGACCCAGCAGGTTCATCCAGTCTTTCCTGGGTACTACGTAGAATGGTAGTTCTCACGAGGGAATTACCGAATCGGTACAACATCGGTTACTTTCTAGAGGAAGATTGTAGCAGTTATGCTGCCGGATTTTAGACAGAAAAAGATGTAATAGAAATTTGAGGGGATTGATCATACACTGATATATAACAGTTGATTATCTAATAATAATTGTTATCTGGCATGTATGACTGATATGTGGTGGTTGTATGCATGCTCATGTGAAGATTGAATGCTGAAAATAGGGTCAGTGAACAGTAACTCGTGAGGACCTATGCATGTTTGATAAATCATTAAAAATAGTAAATGGTTGAATTAATGTACGAAAGTTTTATGGTAAAAAGTATACATACTAAGATTTAATTTGATATATAGAATGTCCCATTTGGATGTCTGTACGAAAGGATATAAATTACCAAAGACGGAACCAAAATGCTGGACTCAGGAGAAAATCACTGGATGAACAGTAACTTTAAAATGTTGACCCACGTTAAATTGTTCAAGTAATGGTCAACCAATGATTTTTCCCTGAAAGATAATTGAGTTAGATTCATGTAGCACTTTGAACCACTTCGTTTCAATTTTTCTAGAATTAGTTATGATTTTTAAAAGTCAAGTCACTCATCTGGAATTTGCTACAGTGAACAGTACCGAAAAGAGTAAAATTCCAGATTGAGAGTTTGGACTTCTATGACCCCGAAAGTGGTTCCAAATGCTACTGAATGGTTCCTAAGATGTATAAAATTAAGGATGTGACAGCTTCCACATAGATGACTGACCAGGGACATTTAGGATAAGATCATGAGTTATCAAAGGGTAGTCATCACAGTAAACATGCAAATAATGTGATAACATAATTAAGATATTCATAAAATAATAATGTTTATAAGACAATGATTGGCCCCTAGGGCACAATTTCCAACAAGAAGTTGATATCTTTAAGTGAAAATTTCATAAATGCTTCAAATCTATCTTGAAGATATTTCTGTAATACTGATCATTGATCTTAATGTGCTATTCTATACTTGAACTTCTGAGTCCTCCTATCCAATAAGTTGGACTTACTATCTATCTAACGAGTTAATCATCTATATGAATTTCAAGTCTATCCTTAAAGAAAGATTACAATACATAAGAGCCTTATGCTTAATGTGCACATCCCTTACTAGCTGAGTTATTCCAAGCATGAAAATGTGTAAATCATTTCAACGGAATAACTTGTATTCTCGGCCAGAACCTATTTAACACGATATTCATTTGGACTAACGGGTTGTAGTTTATCATGTTTTTCAAAAAAATCCAGTATTTGAGTATGAGCAAAGTCTTTGAATCTTCATTGTACAAAACCTTTTTGGCTAACATGTACCCATATTAATTTTGCTCTTGAAAATTTTTCTAACTTATTAACTTTGATGTTTAATATGTTATGACTTGATCTTTCAAAGTGAAGCTATTTGATATTTTTTTTCTATAATTTGCTAACTTTCATGGTTTTAACAAAAGCATCTATTTTAACAAGTTTTAAAACTTGTTTTCAAAGTTTCATCTTTTGATTAATTTTATTTCAAAGGAAGCATTGTTTCTCAGAAAAAGTTTGCATTCTCATCCTTCAACAATTTTATCATATCATGTTTATTTTTGTGAAATATGTGTGTTAATCGATTAATTAATATACTAATGTATGGCAGTGAGTTATATTTTATAGAATTAATCGATCAACTGTCCTATTAATTGAGAGTAATCGAACAGCTAATTGATTAATCAGTGATAAATATGTTAAATGATTTTATTTTTATAGAGTTAATCGATAAATAGTTCAATTAATTATGATTAATCAAACATCTAATCGATTAATCAATATTAAATGTTATATGTGTTCTTATATGTGAAATTAATCGATTGACTGATTGATTAATTAATATTAATCGAATATATAATCGATTAATACACAATCCAAAATTATATTTCAAGTTTATGCACCAAATCATTTGATTTTATAAAAGTTTATATACTTTATTTGAAAATCAATTTATTGTATAAAACTGATTTGAAAAACCTCATTTAACTGATTTAGTTGAATTTCAGTTAGACTAGTGTGTGTTTTTTGACTGAGGCATCTGTCTTTATCAAATCCTTGAGAAATTGTATAAAAACCTTATTCTAAAAGAAATATTATTTCTCAAAAGTTTCTATATTACAGAGATAGAAATGATTACCTACCCAACAACAACTAACTATGCCTTCAATCCAACAGTTACAAATCTAAGTCTAACGGCTCCAAATGAAGTAAATGTTATTTACGATGGACTCGGCATTGAATGAAGAAACAACCAACTAACAAAACAATAACTTCTGAATTTATGACATATCAGTTTTCTTCATACTCTGTAACTCGACTTTTATTGAGCTTTAGTGTGTATCATCATATATACTCTTTGAGAGAGATTGTGAATACTTTTCTTTCATTCATTCTGTTAGCTTAAGAGATTGGTTCTCTTAAGTTGGGATTATCACCTTCAGGGAGGTAAAGGTGAGTGATTGAGTGAATCAATTGCTGTAATGAAGGCGCCAAGAACCTGTTGAAATTTTAGAGATAGTTCAAAATCTGTGAAGGCCTATGAGGACTGGACATAGGACAAGAGTTTGGTTTGAACTAGGATAAAATGATTTGTGTTCCCTTGGTAAAATCTCTTTAATCTTTATTTTACTTAGTCAATCATTTTCTTGTTGTCTTTTGAGTTTAAATTTCTGTTAATTTTTTTTAAAACACCAAATTCACCCCCCTCTTGGGTGTATATTGCCTAGAATTAACATTATCTCCTCGTTAATCACTTTAATTCAACCAAGAGTTCAGGTACGCATTGATTCCACCTTGAGATTGACCTAGGGTTAGCTTCTATACATATGAGGTTAAAACTAGTAATTAATTTGAGTGCTAATAACAAGTGACATAAAA
This sequence comes from Leucaena leucocephala, assembly GCA_037074615.1. Taxonomy (NCBI): domain Eukaryota; kingdom Viridiplantae; phylum Streptophyta; class Magnoliopsida; order Fabales; family Fabaceae; genus Leucaena; species Leucaena leucocephala. The sequence continues at coordinate 14,935,161 of CM073565.1, read as the reverse complement.
TTTTGGCGCCATTGCTAAGGAGTCAATTCCCTTGATTCTTGATTAATTATTGTGATTCTTTTATTATTCTGCATTTGATGTCTTTCTTGTGCATGACTAGGAGCAAGAATACTAGACTACTATCTGCTTACTCTGATCCTGACCAATTACTGAAAACAAGAAGGAAGATACTTGATAAGATTGAGCAGACACCTGACAGAACTAGTACTGAAGCTAGTTCATCTACAAGCCCTACAAGTGCAAGTGTAGTGAAGAACTAAACAAAAGTTTATAACAATATGATGAACATGGACAATGCCAAAAATAGGCCATCCAACGAAGAAGGAGGTGAGCTAAAGAATGAAGAAAGGCATAGGAACCATGTCTCATAGAACGAAGAGGTCCCTCTAAGATGTACTATTAAGGAATTAACTACTCTAATTCTACCTTTATTCCTTTTAATAATGCTCTTCCTAATTTTACTACTGACTTTGAAATTAAGGGACAATTACTTCACAATCTGCCCAAGTTTTATGGTACTACAGGTGAAGACCCATATGCTCACTTGAAGAGCCTCTTTATGGTATATAGAAGCATACAACCAGTTAGAGCCATATATGATGTCTAATGGAAGGTTTTTCACCTCACCTTGGAAGGAAAAGCCATGAACTTTGGTACATGTCACTACCTAGGTACTCACCTAATACATAGCAATCATGGGAGAATTTGAAGAGGGTATTCTTGGATAAATATGACCCTTTATCCATAATATCCGCCATGCAAAAAGAAATTTATGGGGCTAAGTAGGATGTGATGGAATCATTCTATGACTAATGGAATCACTTATAAGACATGGTAGACAAATGTCCAAATCATCAAATTCCAAACGAATTCCTGATCCTATATGTAACATAATTTCATGTCTCAAGGACCAAATGGTAGCATCTATAACCATTTTTAAGGTCATTGAAGTCAAATTACACAATCTAGAACTTTATCCTCTTGAGTACTATTCACTGTGTAAATTCCATACAGGGGACCTGACTTCAAAAGATCATAATTAATTCTTGAAAAATCGAAACGAAGTGGTCGATTTTCCATGTATCCAGATTCAGTCCCCTGAATTTAGAAATTATTTCTCCATGTATAAACATCCAAACACAGGGTTCTTAATGTCAAATTAAAGATTAGGATGTCTACTTTCATTCCACAAAATTTCATACATTTATTTGATCGTTTACTATTTTTCCTATGCATATACAAATTACTGCTAGAATTTGAATACATAACATCTTTACATTTAATACAATCATAACAAATTCGTATATCATCATACTATCCAATCCCTTACTCTTCTTCATTCAAATTTATTTCCTTTCATCTTTGGAGAACCTACTGGGATTGGGGTGACATGGAGGGGGTGAGATTTTGGGGGAAATCTCAGTAACAAACAAATAACGGATGTATGGACGAAAATACTTGGTGCTATAATGTGTGTGCCATTAGGATCATGCTTGCATTATGACATGTTACATGCTTCCATGCTTCTTACTTATAACATATAACCATAGAATAAAAAGAAACAGAGCATCATCCAAGCATACATGGTTCACAAAATCAAAATAAGCAACGAACACATTAAACAATCAAGTAATAAGTGCATACGAGTTAGGTAAGTTTACTACCTCTTTAGCTTGCTTTTCCTTATCCTTTCTCTTTACCTCTTGCTTCCTACTTGCTTCTCTCTTGGCCATAAATGTACAATCCTAAATATAGGATCGTCACATACACATTATAATTTAATTAAATAAGTTTCTAAGCTTGGTTTAACTTTGGAACTGATAAACTCATAACTTTTCTTATTTTCTGTTAATTGCTTTAACCTTTGAATTAATTTATGTCTTAACTATTTCCCACACAATTTTCCCTTCTAAATCCAAATATGAACACAGAATTTTAAAATTCTAACTACTACTCCTGTTCTGGATAGAACCGTATAGCACCCCCATAAATTCTAAAAATTCTCATTTTGATTCTATTGCTTCAAATACTTGTTTCTCTACTTTACCCAACACAATTTTTCAATTTAAATCCATTAGAAGCATCAAAATCATTAAATTCCATTGCTGTCCAGGCATATAAATAGTGACAGAAAGGGTTCTAAAATTCCAGCATTGATTCTAATACTTTCAACCTGTGTTCCTTGGTTTTATCCCACATGATTTTGCCTTCTGAACACTTTGGAAGCACCAAAATCATCAAAATAATTCTTCCCCATAGAGATCCAGCTGGGGACAAAATAGCAAGCATGTGAGAAAATCAAGATTCACAAATTAATTCAAGCAATAATTATATATTTCTCATTTTTTCCCATTAAAATCCTAGATTCAAGCTCCTAAATTGAAGTAAAATAAGCTAGGATAGATTACTTACCTTAGGTACTTGCTTGGGTGGCTCTTCCTTAATCTTATTTTGAGTTCTCTCTTCATTTTGGTAGAGTTTTCACAAGGGTTCTCTAGATGCACGAAAATGAAGAGGATGGAGGGGATGTTTATAGAGAAATTTTAGGGTTCAAGGGACCAAAATGCCCTTGATAGTTTCTAATTATTACAATAGCTTAATCTTAAATTTGATTGGTTTATTAATCCCTTAATCATGGTTTATCTCTTTATTTGATTATTTTATTCATAATATCACATGGATGAAATCTCTCTCATTAACTCCTTGATATGTGGTACCATGGTGGGACCCTTTAGGACACCTCACCTGATGACTCAGCACTTTCAGAGAATTTCATAGTCTTATCTTCCAATGAACGACTGAGATCGTGCCACGTGTGTTAATCTTTTCCTTGAGCTTTCTTCTTCTCCAAATTATGGGCCATGTGACTTCTTGGTTAGTTCCATGAGGACACCTCATGGACTCTTGGAGACTCCAGAGCTTTTCTGATCAATTTCCTAGTTATAACTTCAAATCATACTTTATTAAAAATTCCTAAATTATTATTTTAAATATACTTAAGCCCACATAATTATTGGAGAACATTTTTAGGCCTCTTAGGACACCATCTTGGGCCTCTGGTCAAGCCCAACTACTTTGACGTCTCAATTCCCAAGAAATTTCCTTGAAAACCTTAATAAGGTGTACTATTTCACCCTACATTCTAGTATAAATTATACAAAACTCCTTTTTTAGTTCTATCAGTTTCATAAATTCTTATAATTAATATAAGAATTTGCTATAAAATTTCATCTAATGCTGAGGTCCATAATATCCTGTAATAATTTTTAGACTTTGGTAATTAATATCAATTTTTTAAGACCTCAAATTAAAATTCTGAAAAATTAGGGTCTCCCAAATAATGTCCCCTATTTATTTATAAAATTTAGGACTGAAATTCTTTCGAGTAGTTTTGAGCCATTTCAACTCAACTTTCTCATAAATACGATTTTGCCCCTGAATTTAGCAAAATACACTTTAGTCCATAAATTTTCTAAATTTCATTTTGGTCCTTTACTACACTTTTTGAAATTCCAGTTTTAGTACCTAAAATCTCAAAACTCCATTTAGGCCCTTTTCTATTTTTTCTTGAATTTTCTATTTAACTTTTATTCAAATGACGTTTACACCCTATTTCTTTATAACTTTACATCTTCCTTTCTTTCTGTAACTTAAACCTGATCTAGACATTATCTTTTATTCTATTTATCATCACGATCCCTTCCTAACCTTTTCTTTATCAGTCTTATATAGATAAGAAAAAATTAGGATGTGACACTATGCTTCAGTAAAGGACTCCTACCCTAGGATGCAAAAATTCTAAATATTGTTGCAAATGCTTCCATAGATGATATGTTCGTTGAAGATGCATGGGAGTTGATCAGAAAAATAGCAATAAACGAAGAGCCGTATGTTTTGTCTAACGTCAAAGCAGTGCATGATATTAGTGATGCATGAAATCTACTACTTGTCAAACTTGCTAGTGACATAGAAAGATTGACCAAACAAATGAACAATGTAAGCATACAAGGTAACTTATATCGAGTACTAATAGCTCCTAGTTGTGATAATTGTAAATCTAAATGCATGCTACTATTGATTTCCATATGTAGAAGAGGTTTTAGCTATGTATCAAGGAAGAACAGGGCAACTCCAAAAGCGAGACCCTTCTTTAACACGTATAACCCAGGATAGGTGATAAACTATTATTTGTATTGATTTTAGTGTGTTTAAAGAGAGTTTTATTATTGATTTTTGTCCCTATTTATCAATATGTTGAGCAATTAATAAATAAAATAAAATTGGAACAAGTGGAAATTAATTATAGGATTCTAGTGATTAATTGGATAAATAATCTATTCTTTTAAATTTCCATTATAGGCTAATGCAGTAACTAACTAACAGATTAGGCATGTACTGGATTGAACAAGTGGGCTAACAGATTGACAAACAAATGATTACACATGGCTAATTAAAACATGTGCTGAAGAGAGATTGATGCACATGCTAACAGCTGGAGGGAGAAACAAAATTCCGTTTTTTGTTGAAAGTCACATGTTGGAGGGAGGCATCAAATTCACGTATTCCATATTGCTCCCAAATAGATCACACATTGACTCACTTCTAGACACATGCTTCACGCAACAGCTCATCATATCAGTTCACACCAGACACACCTCACCTCAGATTCATTCCACTTCACTTATTCCACACTTCTATATATCATTTCATACGCCACACTTCCACATCATACACGTCATCTGCACATCACACTCTGACCTCATTTCATTCACTCATCTCTCACGCCATCACTTATCTCTCTCTTTCATCTATAACTTTCCTCTGTTCTAGGTAATAGAACTAGAGGAAAGTTCAATCTTCATCTTTATCTTCTCCTTTTACTTTCACCATGGTTGCTGCTGGTTTTTCTGTTACTGTTAAAGTTCTAATGGCCCTTGAGCTGAAATAGGGAGTTTCAATTGTGTCTTTAATTTAGATTTAATTGTATCGAGTTGATATAGTTACTTTTGGTTTATTAATTCAATTATAGTTAGTAAATGATGAACATTAGGAAACCAAGTTAGATTTCCTGATGATGCTTAATTGAGCTTTGATTATCCTCTTTCTTTAACTAGTTAGACATAGTTATGGTTAATTAGAGTAATCCTATAACAGAGTACAGTTGTATCTGTTTGATTTATCTTCTTCTATCTTTGAGTTGAATGATTCATATTTCTCTATTCAATGTCTGTGAGTTGTTAGCTAACATATTCTAATTCAACTAATTAACTCCTCATATTCTATAGATAATGAAGGTAAGGTAATCTCCAAGGGAACACACTTGTCATTGATTTATTTTCTCATCATAAACACCTAAAATCATAAACAGTAGTATAGGATTTACTTTTAGAAGTTAGTCAATACCTCATCACACAATTCATCAGATTAATTTGTTGATTTGTGGTTCATTAGATTAATTAGGAACTTTAGCATCCATTTAGGCTCCTTGTGAATCGACCTAGGTTAGCCTCCACTTTACTATTGGTTAGCTTAGTTTTGTTTGATAATTAAAATGACAGTTATCAATAGGACCATCCAAACCTTAGATATGGAAGCAGAGACAATAATAGAACATATCAAGGTTCTTTATCTAGGACGTGGGAAAATCATCATATAAAAGTGTAAGGAGGTAAGTATAAAAGGAATTCTTTTCCCTCACTCCTATCTGATGAATAAAAAGATTGCTGAAAAGGAACAAGAAAAAGAAATGATGAAGTTATTTTTAAAATTGGAAGTAAATATTCATTTGCTTGATTTGATAAAATGAATCCTAAGTTTACTAAATTTTTAAACGACCTTTGGACTAAGAAAAGGAGATTTAAACCAAATGAACTTGTTCAAATCCCTTTTAATATTTCTACAATTTTTAAGCCTCAGCTGCCTATTAAATACCAAGATCCTAGTGCTTCTACAATTCCTTGCACTATTGGGAAAATAACTATTAATAAGGCTTGTTAGATGAAGAAGCTACTTACAGATTTTTATGTCTTAGACATATGTAGTAAAGCATCACATCATGAGTCTACTATCATCCTAGGAAGACCCTTCTTGAGAACTACTTATACTATTACCAACATAAAGGAAGGGACTATCACCATGTAAATAGGAGGAGAAATGATATCCTTTAACATGTATGAAGCAATGAAGCACCCATACGAAGACTACTCTCTCTTAAGTATGAATGCTATTGACTTAGCCCTTGAGAATGTCATAAAAGAGCTTGAGACACAAGGTATGCTCATATATACTTCTCCATCCTCTTCTAGTTTATCTTTGGCATCTTCCTATTACTCTTACACTGACTCTTGCTCTTATACAACCCTTGTGATTCTTGTACTACATGTGTTAAAATAGTTAGTTGTCGTGCCTCTTGTGATTCCTTTTTTCTGAGCCATAACTTTTAGGAAGGTTTATTTATTGATCTTGCAGGTATACAAAAAATTAAACTTGAAGAAAACCTCTTACAGGGGATACCACCCTCACACAAGATGCAAGCTGAAATCAAGGAGTATTTTGACTCATCATTATCATCATTTTCCTCATCTCAAGAGATTGAGTCATACTCCTCCTCATATTCTTGATAATCTTCTAGAGTTCCTATCTCACCATGAACCATCAAATTTTTTAGGAAATAAATGCACAAATAAGAGAAAAGGAAGAAATCAAGAGAGTTGTTTCAATGAAAAAATTAGACATCATCCTTGGCAAGGTCAAGGATGATCAGAGGCGTCTCGAGCTACTTGAGTTGTTTCAAGCAAACCCCCTATGCTCTCTTGAGATCTCTAAATTGATTCCATCTATTGTTCAACTTCCTGATCTTGAGTTAAAGCCTTTACCTTCTAATATGAAATATGTATTTTTAGAATTGAATGAAAAATTACCTGGTATTATCTCTAACTCTTTATCTCAGATCAGGAAACAAGGAATTGAATGAAAAAGTTACTAAGATACTCTTTTCACGTATTATCTATCCAATATCTAAAAGTTAATAGTTATGTCCAATATATTAGTTCCAAAGAAAAGTGGAATTATAGTTGTTAAGAATGAGAATAATGAATTAATTCCCACTAGAGTACATAATTCCTACATAATTGTATTGATTACAGTAAATTAAATTAGGCCACTAGGAAAGATCATTTCCCTCTTCCCTTTGTTTATCAAATACTTGAGCGTTTAGCAGGAAATCCCATTATTGTTTTCTAGATAGTTTTTCAGGATATTTCCATATTCCTATTGCGCCTGAAGGCTAGGAAAAGACTATATTCACTTGTCTTTTTGGGACATATGCTTACAGAGGAAACCATTCGGGCTATGCAATGCCCTGGGCACATTCCAGTACTGTATGTTGAGTATATTTTCTAATTTCCTTGAGCAGTGTATGGATGTGTTTATGGATGATTTTATAGTTTACAGTGATTCACATGTCTAGATAGTTTAGATAAAATTCTTGCTATATGCATTGAAAAGAATTTAGTTTTGAATTATGAAAAGTATCATTTTATGGTTAATTAGGGAATTGTCCTAGGACACTTAATATCTAGAAAAGGAGTAGAAGTTGATAAAGCTAAAATTGAAATAATTTTAGCCTTGCCATATACAACTAACATGAAAGAACTTAGGTCCTTCTTAGGTCAAGCTGGATTCTATAGGAGATTTTTAAAGATTTTAGCAAAATTGCCTTGCCTTTATCTAAACTCTTGCAGAAGGATGTTGAGTTTGTTTTTTATGATAATTGCATACATGCTTTTAACAAACTCAAGGAAACTCTAACTTCCCCTCCTATGTTAACTACCCCTGATTGGACTTTACCTTTTAAGTTTGCATGTGATGCTTCTAACAGGGAAGTTGGTTCTATTCTTAGACAAAGAGAAGGTAATTTGTCAAGGGTCATTACTTATTCATCCAAGACCTTAGACACAACACAGGAAAACTACATAACCATAGAGAAGGAATTATATGCTATTGTTTTTGCTTTAGATAAGTTTAGACAATATCTCTTAAACTCCTAGGTTATTATTTTTATAGATCATGTAGCAATTAGGTATCTTTTTAAGAAACCTCAATTAAAACCAAGTTGTTGCGACAGATGCTCTTTATACAAGATTTGATATTAAGATCAAAGATCAAGTAGGAGCTGAGAATGATTTAGCAGACCATCTAAGCAGACTCTTAGATGAAGAAAAAGGAGTAGATATTTTTTACTTGACTTGTGATGACTTCCCTGATTCTATCCTTTGTGCTCAGGTTACTAAAGATCCTTGGTATGCTAATATAGTTAATTATTTAGACGCTGATTTGGTTTCAACTTTTGTGTCTCATTTCCAAGTACAAAAATTAAGGAGATAAGCTAAGTATTATGTGTAGGATACCTCACTCCTATGGAGAATGTGTAGTGACCAAATAATCAGATGTTGCGTGCCAGATAATGAGTTTGAGTCTATACTCAATTCATTCAATTCCATGGTTTGTGTAAGGCACTTCAGTGCTAAGAAGACCTCTAGAAAAATCCTATAAGCCAGACTATATCAGCCTATGTTATTAAAAGATGCCTACAATTTTAGTAAGGCATGTGATAAATGCTAAAGGTTTGGTGGGTTAGGTAAGAGACATGAGATATCACAACAACCTTTGGATTTCTATGAGATATTTAATGTATGGGGCATTGACTTGATGGGCCCATTTGTCTCTTCTTATAGTTGTACTTATATTTTGTTAGCTGTCGATTACTTTTATAGGTGGGTGGAAACCATACCAACATATATAAGGATGATGTTGCCACAACTTTCAAGTTTATAAAGTCTAACATATTTGTATGTTTGGAATACCAAGGGCTATAGTCAGTGACAAACACACTGACTTTTGCAATAGGAACCTTGAAAAACTTTTTCCTAAGTTTGGCATCACACATAAAGTCTCCACAATGCTAATATAGTTAATTATTTAGTCACTGATTTAGTTCCACCTTTTATGTCTCATTTCCAGGTATAAAAATTAAGCAGCGAAGCTAAGTATTATGTAACACCTTCCTTTCATACGTCTTAGGTACCATTCGATAGCATTTAGAACCACTTAAATAACCATTAAAGTTCATTTACTAATCTGGAATTTCCAAGTCTATGGTTATTGTTCATGTGGTATTTCCAGATTTAGCAACAAACTTCAAAAAATTATAATTAATTCTAGAGAACTCAAAATGAAGTGGTTCAAAAGGCTATACAAATCTAACATAATGAATGTTAAGAGAAAAATAATTCTCAGCCAATAAATATAGTTTTGGCATCAAAGATCATTATTCATTTGATCAAAATTTTTGAAAACAGTTTTTGGTCATAAACTTTGAAAAATTTCACTCTCTTTGTACAAACATCGAAATAAAGCATTTTTTGTGTCAAAAAGAAGCTTGACATGTTAAATAAATGCTGGTAAAATGTCGTACATTTATTTCATCATTTACTATTTTTAATTATAGCCCAAAAGTCACTGCCTTATCACTAGATACTGTTGCCCAACAGAAATTCCAACAATCATACAAACAATTTACATTTTAATCATGCTAACTAACTCTTAACTTTCTTCATACATCTTCATCTTCTCCTTCATGTGAATACGCTGATAGAATGGTTGTGACATGGAGGGGTGAGATTTTTAGAGAAATCTCTGTATCAAATAATACCATAAACAATGTATGTAACTAAATGCTTAGTGTTAAACATGCCTACTTAATATGATCATGCTTGCATAATGACAGGCTTCCATGCTTAATAATTATAACATATGACCATAGCATAAAAAGAAATAGAGCATCACTTAATCATACATGCTTCACATAATCCAGTCAAGCCATGAGCACATTAACAGACTCAAGCATCAAGCATTCAAGTTTAGGTATAAGTTTACTACCTCTATTCCTTGCTTTTCCCTCTTTTCATTTCTCACTTCTCCTTGATGTGTGGCTGCCTTATTGAGCACACAAATCAAAACCTAAACATTGAATATTCATCCATTCAAGAACACAATTCAACTAACATTTCAAGAACATTAAATTCAATTACCATCTAACCTCTAACTTTCTTTATTTGTGGTTAATTGCCTTGTCCTTTGAATTAATTTGTGTCTATACTTTATCCTACACAATTTTTCCTACTAAATCCATTTATGAGCTTAGGATTATAAAATTCTAGTTCCAGCACCAATTCTAGACAGAACCAAACAACACCCTCAAGAATTTCAAAAAAAATCTTATTTTGATTCCAATGTTTCCAATACTTGTTTCTCTACTTAATCCCACACAATTTTTCATTTTATACCATTAGAAGCATCAAAACCATGCAATTCTCAATTATGTTCATGCGTATGAATAGAAACATAGAGGGTTTCAAATTTTCACTTTTCTATTCCAATGTTTCCAAGGTTCCCAACTTATTCAATTCTATACAAAATATCATTTGAATTCAATGGAAGCATTAGAACAATGAAATTCAATCTCCTTGGTCATGTACAATAGTTGGAAGAATGGCCCTCACGATAGGCAAAATCAAAATTACAAATTAATTCCATAACCAATCATCCAATCTAACTTATCTAAGTGCTAATTACATGATTCTAGCTTAACCTTCCTTTTCTTCCCTTCCTTTAGCATTTTGGCCTGCATAGGTTGAAGGGGAAAATCCATTTCTCAACCTCTAAAACCTAGGTTTCAATCTTCCAAAACATATATATAAAAGCTAGGAAGATTGCTTACCTTATGCCTTAACTTCCTTGGATCAAAGTGCCTTGAACTTGCTCTTGGAATTGCCTTGGATTAGGTGAGTTTTTATTTGACAAGAGTTCTCTCTAGCTTCCTTGTTCTTGCACAATTTTGTGAAGGAAATAAGGGGTATTTATAGCCAAATTTCTTCAACTAATTATTACAACCCCTTAATCTTGTCTCTCATTGGTTACTTGATTAATTATCCTTAATTATAACTAACTTAATTCGTACATTATTTTAATATATATCTACACATGACATAATCTCTTCTCCTTGCTCTTGATGGCATGTGGAGGGGTGTTGGTCCCACTTGCGACACCTAACATGCTACCTTGCCTTATCTCTTTATTTTCTTGATTTCTTTCTTTTTAAAAATTTATAAAATATCTTAAAAAATGACTTGAGCTCCAAGACATTCTCTTGTGACATTGGGACTCCCTTGGGTCCAATTCATTAATTGGCATATATCTCAAGGCACTTCATTTACCAAAAAACCTAATATACATTAAATTTTGAGATAAATTCTATAAAATTATTTTAAGGGTTCTGACATTTTTAGAAATTCATTCTACTATAAAATTAATTTCCTACAAAGTCTCATAATTTTTTGAGACCTAGAAGTACTGATAAAAATTCTATACATTTTCTTTAAATTCTTTATCAGTGTCCAATTTGATCTTAAATTCCATAATAAATTATACATGACTCCTTTTTTACTTCTGTTAGTTTCATAAATCCTTATAACAATTATAATAATTTCTTGTAAAAATTTATCTAATTCTAAGGTCCATAAGGTACTATATTAATTTTTCAACTTTAAAAATTAATATCAATTTATCGGAACCTTAAATCAGAATTCTGAAAGATATGCCTGGCCCAAATTCTGTCCTCTACTTACTAGTAAAATTTGGGACTAAAATATTTTTGGATAATTTTTGGCCTTTTCTGGCTCAACTTTCCATAATTACACTTTTGACCCTGAATTTGACAAAATGCCCTTTAGTCCTTGAGTTTGCCAATTCCACTTTAATCCCTTTCTATAAAATTTGAAGCTCCACTTTAGTTCCTAAACTTTCAAGACTCCATTTAAGTCCCTTTTACTATATAACTTTATACTTTTCTATTTCTTTAACTTAAAACTTATCAAACCATTGTTATTTTTTCTGATCATTGTCACAATCCCTTCTTAACATATTTCCTTTATCAGTCATATATAAATAGGGAAAAATCAAGATGTGACATTTCAACCCCCTTAAAATAATTTTTTTCCTCAAAATTTAACTTGTACCTTAGTCAAATAACTCCGAATATGTCTCCTCTTTATATACTTTTCTATTTTGTGACTAAGGTTCAGGGGTATCCTCAAGAATTACATCTCTTATTCTAGCATCTAGCAGAGTTGTCTTAACATTTGCAGAGCTTCATATTCTTTTTCATGTCGTTACTCTCCTCTTCTGGATCAACTCGATCAGAGTCAAAATTTACTTTTTTCTATTACTTATTAATCTATTATCTATTTATGGATGATTCACTATACTGAACTTGTGAGTAGTATCCATTTATTTCATATCAAACTCCCTCAAATTCTACTGTACTTTGGGCTTTCAGTCAACTATTCATCATACTTTTCATCGCATATCTCTTATCATGTATACAAATTGAGTGTGTCTTCTTGTATATCTTTCATTATGCACTGCGTATCTCATTATGTGTTTCTGATGGCGTATTTCGAGATACCATAAGTCTAACATTCTCTTTGACTTATAACTCTACAGTCTTTTGAGGATGATCTGGTTCTTAAGCTTTTCTAATTTCCTCCTGAAATAAAACTGTAATATGAATCTTTCTTCTCAAATCCACTCTTTTTGGATTTGACACAAGGATTCTGGTCCCTTAACTTTCATAACTCTTCTTGACTTTTCTCAAATTTTCTCAACTTTCTATCTGATTGCCTCTTTCTCTATTCATAGTTCCTCTTCTTAAAACTTATATAAGGAAATACTTTTCATCTAATGATTTCTTTCTTTATAGTTCCTCTATTTGGAACTGAGTCTAGGGATACTGGAGTTCCTTAATTTCTCTCTACTAAGCACTTATGCTATTCTTTGATCATGCTAACTAGCAATGTTCTCTCTGTATACTAACATCTTTCTAATCTTGTGACTCATCATTATACTTCTTAGTGGATCACCTCTCTGGCTTGAGCAAGCTTAACTAAAGTTTGCTACTGGGTTAGGACCAGGTTGCTATCTATATGACTATGAGTCCTAACATTCTTTTTCTCATAGGGTAATATTCTAACTTTACTCTACTTTAGACCCTCTTCTCTAGGTCTATATGGCCTTTAATCTCTTCATCTTCATCTAGAGGATCTATCTGCTTATACTTGTCTATTCTTAAGACATATAGGGTCTCTCTTCTATTCCTTAGGCATACTTCTACAATCTTTTGAATGCCAGTACTTAGATTTATATATAGACTCCATCTTCATTTAAGAGAAACTAAGTTTAGTCTAGTGGCTACCTAGAAACATTGTGGATACTCTCTCTGTATGCAATATCTCTAATTTTTTGTACTGATTTGTATGTACAGTTTGTACATAATATATGTGAGATTTTCTAAGAAAAATATGGTCATTTATGTGAAGAAAGGGATTAAATTGAAAAAGGAAGAAAATGCAAGGACTTAAGTGAAATCACAAAAGTTTTAAGGCCAAAATAGAAAGTAGACAAAATATTGGGTCCTTAAGTGTAATTTTAAAAAGTTTAAGGATATAAATGTAATTTATGAAAAGTTCAAGGGCTAAAAGTGTAATTATTAAGAATTTGGACCTGAAATAAGCCAAAAATGGCTAGAATCATATCAGACCTAAATTTTATCAGTAGATAGAAAAAATTATTCCGGTTAGTTTGACGCAGCACAGAATTTTGATTTGAGATCCCGAAAAATTGATATAAATTTATGAAGTCAGATAAAATTATTACAGTAGTTTTCAGATCTCAGAATCAGATGAACCCTTACAGTAAATTCCTACAATTAATATGAGAATTTATGAAATTGACAGGATCGGAAAAGGAATCCTGTAGAATTTTTAATGGAATTTACAGTGGAATAAAATATCCGATAAATATCTCCGGGAGCGGTTCCTAGGGAATTGTGCCATAAAGGTAAAGGACCCTATAAAGGCCCAAAAATGGTGTCATGGAGGCCCAATAAAATAATTGGGCTGATAGGTGGGCCAATGTCCAGAAGAACCCAAAAAAAGTGCGAAATTACGAAAATACCCCTGTGTTGCACTAAGGAGCAATAGATGAATGAAGGGCATTTTGGTCATTTTGGATAGGCCAAAATGCCAAGGAAGGTGCAGGAAGGGTTAGTCAAAGTCAGTATATGCCCTGACAAGGTACAAAGAGGTGTGAAATGACGATTATGCCATTAGGGTTAATGTAGTGCAAGAAAGGGCACCAAGGGTATTTTGGTCATTTTCCAAGGGATCTGTAATTAAGTTTAGGCCCAGTATAAGAATTTCAGTGATAGAAAGAATTTGGATACTGGATTTAAGGTCATAAAACATATTATGGAATCTCAGAAAAATTAGATTCAAAAAATAGTCTGGTTTTTAGAAAATCGGACTGAGCCGGTACCGGATTGGACTAGAATTTTTCTAGAGGTTTCTCTCCCTTGGAATGGCGCCATGTGTCTTGTGAGGTGTCCCCTTTGATGATGTCATGATGATGATGTCATAATTATTAAAGAAAAGGAAATTCAAGATTAAATCTAAGCCATTAGATCAAATAGTGCACAAAATGATCTTGGCCTTTCATTCCCACCCAAATTTGCCTATAAATACCCCCTCAAATCAGATCATTTCGGCATGCTTGACAACCTTGGGGAAACTCTTGCAAAATTTCCATTGAAGCTAGAAAGAGGCAAGCACCTTGGAAGAACTAGTAAGGTAATTAGTCCTCTTGATCTTAAGCTTTGTTCTAGCAAGTTTGCCCTTGGTTTTAAGAGGTTTTTGGGACATATTTCTCTTGATGGTGCTGCTGGACATTCTATTTTGATGTGAAAAGAATATGAGTTTTAAGTTATGGATAGTTTAGACAAGCTTAAACAAGCTAGAATCAAGTGGTAATAGCTTGGAAATCCAAGTATGCATGTGAATGGAAGATTGTGTTCGGTTTTAGTACTGTATGAATCACTGTTAATATGTTGTAATTTCATGATTTTGATGCTTCCAATGAGTTTAAAATGGAAAATTGTGTGGGGATATAGTAGAGAAACAAGTATTGGAAGCATTGGAATCAAAATGAGAATTTTTGGAAAACATGTGAAGCTTTTTGGTTCTGTACAGTAACTTGTGATGCAATTTGATTTTGGAGATTCTGAATGTATATTTGGATTCTACATGAAAAATTATATGGAAATGAACCATGAGAATTTATTTTGTAAAGATGTAAGCATAAGTCATAAATTAGACAAAGAAAGGAATATAGTAGGAACCTAGTCTTGGACTTTGTTTTGGAGTTGAGTTGTAACTTGATGTTACTTTGTAATGGCTAGGTTTTGACATTTGTGAGAAGGGAAGATCATTCCAAGAAGGAAATAACAAGGACATCTAAGAGGTAGCAAGAATACCTAACTATAATCTTATGTTTGTTTGATTGTATGCTTACTTGTTATGTATGATTCTTGGTTGAGCTTGAGATGATTTTATGATGATGATGATGATGAAGTATGAATGGTTGCAACTCCTTGCAATGAATGTCATGACAATATGCATGTTGGAGGTTGCTTATGTATGTTCATGAAGTAGCTCCCATATCATGATAACATGTTAGACATTTAATCAAGCATGCATGTTATTATAGTTTGTATGACTTGCTATTGAGATTTCCATGAAATCTCATTCTTTCCATATATATAACCATGGTCTAGGTGCTGGAACTTCTCAAGGCAAAAGGTTAAATGCGGATGATTAATTTGTATATGACTTAAAGTTGAGCACTTAACTTTAGAGGATGATATTTTGATATGCTTGATGTATGTTACTACGGATCCAGTCTGAGGCAGTAGACTTCCAACGATAATTTTCTTAACTTATCCAATGTATTTTCATGTTAAATTTGGTATGAACATAGTTAAGATCTAGAGATTTAAATGGACACCAAGAACTCCTCAATTGGTTTCAAAGTTGAGAATAAAATCTGGATCAAGATAAAATGAGTACCCAGAGGCAGTGAGGTTTATGCGTGAATTTCAAATAGTAAATGAATGCGTTTTTTCATAAAATTTTATTAGCCTAAAGTAGACATATGGAGCTTTAAATCCGTATGTAACATATCTTATTTAGATAAGTACACAAGGAGAAATGAATTTTTGAAAATAAGGTAAAGAAACTGGAACTTCCAGACTTACCAAATGAACAGTATTTTTCAACGAATAAACTGATTTCATTTGGCCAAGGAAACACCAATTTCATATTTTTCCTTCAAAGTTCATTGAAAGAGGTTTCATTAGAAAATGGAACCACCTCATTTCTATTTTTCTAGATTTAATTATGAATTTCCAAAGTTTATGATGTAAGCTGGATTTACCAAATGAACAGTATTATGAGCAGTACCCTCGATAACCTAATTCTTGGAAATTCATGTTTCTAAGCTAAAAAGGTGTTCAATTGGTATGATATACTTTCAAATGAGTATATGTAAGGATAAAATTAAGGATACGACACTGTATGAGTGAGTCAACACCTTGCCCTTGGTGATTGTCTTATCAGAAAGATATCGAGTTATCCTATCCTCTTCTTCATGACTCACATTATCCTATCTCTAGGCTAGGTTATTTCATGACTAGGAATCACCCGCTATCTCCTTAAGCCTTTTTAGGATTTATCAGATTCTGGGATATTACTCCCTTGTGAGTCATATTAGGATCAACTGTGACTCATCTAAAAGACTTCAACCAATGGACTAAAATATAGGGTTAATTATTTCTTTTGTTGATAACTCAACAGATAATTCTCCAAGACTATATCTAGTAGCTCATATCATCTATCAAGACTTTACTTATTCTCTCTTTTACTCAGGAGTTCTTCTCAACTTTCTTTCTTTCTTGTGGCTTGCTATGGGTAGTTGCCGTGTGTAATCATTTTCTAGCCACCTGCAATCGCTATATGCAATTGCCTTCTGCTATGTACCATATAATAACTTCTCATTTAATCTCATCTAAATTTGGCTCTATCTAAGAGCAATATGTATCTGAACTAGCTCTTATATAAAAAGTAATCTAGATCTAGCTCTTTAACACCTTACTTTCATACGTCTTAGAGACCAGTCAGTAGCATTTAGAACCACTTACATGACCTTTGAAGTCATTAGCTAAATCTGGGATTTAACTCTTCAGAAGTTACTGTTCATATGGTATTTCTAGATTTGGTGACGAACTTCAAAAACTCATAATTAATTCTAAAAAAATCAAAATGAAGTGGTTCAAAAGGCAACTTGAAGGTAACATTATGTAATTTAAGAGAAAAATACTTCCTCAGACTAATTGACCAATCAACTCTAACATAAAATTTTACTGTTAATTTGGTCAGAATTTTTGTAAACAGATTATGATCCCTAATTTTGGAAAATTTGTTCTCTTTGTACAGACATCAAAATAAGGAATTCTTGATCAAAATGAAGCTTGACAAGTTAACTAAATATCTATAAAATTTCATACATTTAGTCCATCATTTTCTATTTTTATAAAGAGCCACAATTGTACTTCTTTTAAGTATACATTATACATTAGAACCTTAAATACAATTATAATAATTTCATATTTCATTATACTATCAAATCCCTAACTTCTCTTCATGCTTCCTTATCTTCTTTCATCAGACATAAACCTGCTGGGATTGGGATAACATGGAAGGGTGAGATTTCTGGAGAAATCTCAGTAGCAAACGGTACTAAACAATGTATGTATCAATGTAATACTTGTGCTTGCTTCTGAAAGTGTCAACATTGTGTAATGGGCGTGCTTCCATGTAACATATGAAATACAATTGGCCAAAGAAATCATAGAAATAGAGCTTCAATCATATACACATATGCAACACAATTCAACATAGCTATAGCACAACCAAGCGTAACAACCAATACATACAAATTTAGGATAGTTTGCTACCTTATTGCTTTACTTTCTTTTGTTCTTTTCCTTATCCTCTTTCCTTGCCAAGTGGCTGCCTTCTTGAGTCCACAATATTCATTCATTCATTATAATCCATTTCAATTGGTATATAAGGACATTGAACTTAATCAATTAACCCCTATCTTTCTTAATTTGTGGTTAATTGTCTTGTGCTTTGAATTATTTTGTGCCTTGAATTTACCCTACACAATTTCACCTTCTGAATCTATTAATGGTCCTAGAACCATGAAATTTTAGTCATTGTTCATACGTGTGAACAGTAATAGAGAAGCCTTTAAAAATTGCAATTTCCAATTCCAATGATTCGAAGGTTCCAAACCTATCCAATCCTACACAAAATCATCATATAAATTCAATGGAAGCATTAGAACATTGAAATTCAAACTCCTCCTTTCAATTCTTCCTTTGGTCAAAAGGCCTCAATAAAGAACAAAGTCAAGAACACAATTTAATTCAATAACCAACTATTAATTCTAACTTATCTAAATATCATCTATATAGTTCTAGCTTTAACTTCTACTTTCTTCTTTCGTCTAGGGTTTTAGATAGCATATATATCCTAGGAAAATAAGCTAGGATAGATTGCTTACCTTAACTCCTAGCTAGCTTGAACTTTGGTGCCTTGAACCTCTCTTATCTTGGCTTGAGTTTCCATTTGAGCTGCACCTCCCCAAGGTCTCCCAAACTTAGCACAAAGTGAAGGAAAGGGAGGGGTATTTATAGACTTGAGAGGTGGTGGATGGATGGCTAGGATTAATTCAAATACTATTTGATCTAATGGCTCATATTCATTCTTAAAATTTGGCTTGCCTGCCAAGCTTTGATGATATCATCCATAACATCATCAATTGACACCTTGTCATATCCTAATTTTTCCTTATCTGTATAATACTGATAGAGGAAAGAGGTTTGGAAAGGATTGTAAGGATGAATGAAAAAGAAAAGAATGATAAGATGAAGATTTAAAAAAGAGGGACTAAAGTGAAAAGTATAAAAGTTCCATGGTACCAAATGTAAAGTAGACATAAACTTTGGGCCATTAAGTATAATTTCAAAAAGTTTAAGGACCTACATGTAATTTAAGGAAAGTTAAGGGGCAAAATGAAAATTATAGAAAGTTGAGCCAGAAGTGGCTTAGAACTGCCCAGAAGCATTTCAGTCCCATATTTTCTGCAAACTTCTGGACACTGGCCCCTTCTCCCGATGAACTGATATCATGGGCCAAGACTCACTTGGCGTCACCATGGGCCTTTATGTGACGTCATCTAGGCTTATTCAGTTCCAGTTTGCTTACCGATTAATTTTCCAATCGGATATCGGGCGTTCACGAACTCCAGTCAAAATTCACTAAAAAGTGAATAACTTTTTCTACAGAACTCCTTTTAGGATTCCGTCAGTTCCTTGACCTCTAGCTTCACAGGACGCACATTCCTGTAACTTTTCACTCATATCTGAGGTCCAAGAGATCTGATAAAAATTTCATATAACTTTCAGACTATCAGATAAATTTTAGCTATCTAAAACTTTAATAAAATTTCTGATTTAAGCTAGATTAACCAGCATCATTTTCTCATCTACTAATAAAATTTGGGACTGAAATGCTTCCGGGCAGTTCTAAGCCACTTCCGGTTCAACTTTCTATAATTATCATTTTGCCCCTTAACTTTCCTTAAATTACATGTAGGTCCTTAAACTTTTTGAAATTACACTTAATGGCCCAAAGTTTATGTCTACTTTACATTTGATACCATGGAACTTTTATACTTTTCACTTTAGTCCCTCTTTTTTAAATCTTCATCTTATCATTCTTTTCTTTTCCATTCATCATCACAATCCTTTCCAAACCTCTTTTCTCTATCAATATTATACAGATAAGGAAAAATTAGGATATGACACACCTAATACTCCATGTGGAAAAATTCCAAGGAAATAGTAGTCTAGAAAAATTTTAGTCCAATCCGGTACCGGCTCAGTATAATTTTCTAAAAACCAAACTGTTTTCTAAATCTAATTTTTCTGAGATTCCATAATATGTGTTTTGATCTTAAATCCAGTATCCGGATTCTTCCTACTATTGACATTCTTAGACTGGGTCTAAACTTAATTACTGATCCCTTAACAAGTTACCAAAATGCCATTAGTTCTCCTTTATTTACTTTAATAATTTTAGGGGCATTATCATCTTTTAAACATCACCAGAGTATTCCCTGACCCTGGTCAGCTATTATGAGAACCTTCCTTAACTGTTTGACCTTGGTCAAATAACCAAATTATCCTCCATTCATCTCTTACTCAATGGATAACATAGTGGTATTTTTGTAATTTTATATTTTTAGGGTCTTTATAAGCACTGGCCCACATACATATCTGAAAGTATCATTAGGCCTATGAGGCATCATTTTAGACCTTTTACTTGATCCCCTACCTTCATGGGCTTAACTCCCAAGAAATTCCCCAGAAAAGCATTTATCATGTGTTTTATTCTACTGTAAATTCCATTATAAATTCTACATAACTCATTTTTTAGTTATGTCAGTTTCATAAATTCTCATATTAATTATGGGAATTTTTTTACCAAATTTCATCTGATTAGAAAATCTAAAAGGTCTTGTAATAATCTTCAGACTTTAGAAATTAATATCAATTATCTGATATGTCATGATAAGGTGTGACAGATAGGGAAAATTAGGATGTGACATTTTTATCTCCTTAAAATAAATTTCGTCCTCAAAATTTACTTAGTACCTTAGTCTAATTATCTTTGGATATATATTCTCTTTATATCCTCTTTTGCTTTTATGACAAAGGCTTGGGGTATCTATTTATTATCTTAGTATCTGACGAAGTGTTCTTATCATCTACAGAACTTCATATCATTCTTGTCATTATTCTTCTTTTCTGAATCAACTCAATTAGAGTTGAACTCTACTTCTTTTTGTTACTTGCTTACTTGCTAGGCATCTATTCGTTTATGGATGACTCACTATACTAGACTGGTGAGTAATGTCTATTTCTTTCATAATCAACTCTCTCAAACTCTACTTTATTCTGGGGTTTACTTTTTATTGCATATCATCATACTTCCTTTTCTTTAGAAACTCTATCACTCTACCAATTGCTTTTATTATTTTTAATAATTCTGTATAGTACAGAGAGAGGACTTATGCAATTATTCTTTCTTTGCTTTATTCCTGAGTAAAAGCTCATACTCTAACATGTATAATGCCTGGTCAATGCATTGCAAGTTTGCATACCTGCTTCTCTAACATCTGGAGCTTTAGCATATTTTCATAAATATCACATAATGCCTGGCACTTAATACAAGGAGTTTAAGCTCTTACTCGGTATTATTTTAATATAATTTTATTCAATCATTATGTCCCTCCTAGAGGGAGCCTCTCTATCTATTTATAAAGTTAGCTATAAAGCTATTTGTTACTATACTTCCTAGTAGACATTCCTCATTGTGTATTGCATTACATGTTCTCATAGCATATCTTATTATGTGTTTCCCATGACGTAGCATGGCATGTTTTGCCATATAATGGCATATCCTATCGTATCCTGCTATATCATGGTGTATCTCACCTTATCTTGACATATCTCGAGATACCGTAAGTCTAACATTCTCTTTAACTCAACTTTACCAGACTCTCTGGAGAATATTGTTATTTTGTCTTTCTTCCTCCTAAAACAAAGTCATAATCTGAATTTTTTCCCTTTCAAATCCACTCTATTTGGACTTGACATAAGGGTTCTAGTCCCTTACCTTTAATAACTCTTTCTAACTTTTTGCATAACTTTGTGCATGACTTGGCAAAGATGCACAATTTTTCATAACTTTCCAGGGACTACTTATCATCATTAAAATGTTTTTGAGTTAACTATTTATTTCTCTCATAGCTCATCTACTTGGAATTAGTATAAGTACTTTAAGTATACCTTATTTTACTCTTCACTAGTCACTTATGCCAATTAACATTATTTTCTTAGTGTATTATAACATTTTTCTAATCTTGTGACTCAACACTGTACTTCCTAGTGGGTAACTCATAACTAGATTTCTCTAGCGTGAGCATTCTTAACTGAAGTGTGCTACTGAGTTAAAGCTAGATTATAATTTATAAGACTATGAGCTCTCACATACTTTTCTTCATAAAGTAATGTTCTATCTTTACTTTGCTTTAGACCCTCTTCTCTAGGCCTCAATATCTGCCTTAGACCCTCTTCTCTAGGTTTATTTAATCCCAACATATTTTGTGGTCTTCTCTCAAGATATTTGGGGTTCTCTTGTTTCTCAACCATATTTGTACCATATTTTGAATACTAGTACTCGGGTTTATACTTGGACTTCATCTTCATTTTAGAGAAAACTAAGTTAAGTTTTATGGCTAACTAGAAACACCATAGATATTATCTTTGTATGAGTTAATCAACACTTATCCTTGATGATCATCTTATGAGAGATATCGAGTTGTGCTATTCCTTTTCTTCACGACTCATGTTATCCTGTCCCTAGCCTAGGTTATTGCACGATTCAGAATTACTTAATGTCATCCTAAGCCTTTTCAGGAACTGTTAGAATACATAATATCACTTCCTTGTGAATCATATTAGGATCAACTGTGACTCTTCTAACAAACCTCAATCATTGGACTAAATTACGGGGTTAACTACTCCCTTATTATTGATAATTCAACAAATAATTATCCATCATATGTTTTGTATCACATCTTACTTATCATCTTCATTTAACCTTTCTTTTACTCAGGAGTGCTGTTTTGTTTTCTTACTTTATGTGGCTTACCATAGGCAGTTGCTATGTGCAATCATAGCCTAGCCATTTACAAAAGCCATAGGCAATTGCTCTCTGTTACTATGGATCTGTATCATATATTCTCATCTAAATCTTGCTCTATATGATAGCCATCTGTATTAGATCTAACCCTTATCTAAAGAGTGATCTAAAAGCAACCTCTTTACTATTATCTGTTGTTCTTACTGTATACCACATCTCTTGATAGAGTTATAACACTACCATTCTCTTGGTATTTATTGTAACCCTACCATAAGAAATGGCCTTGAGTACTGTATTCATAAACTTGACAAATACCTAAGTAACCTCAATCATACTGTAAATGAATCTCCTACTTGATAAGACTGTCTATTATTCTAGGTACTTTCCTATTATTTACCTGTTTTAGATTTCTCATCTATAACCTCATTTATAGCCTTATGTATAATCTTATGGGGATTTGTCTGTCAAAACTCAGTCTTCCTTCATATCATATGAGGCTTTTAGATATTTAGAACACAATTATGGGTTCTAGCTTCTTATTCAGAACTTATAGTTCTAACTGATCTTTGTCCTCTTTTGTTAATTGGAAGAGAATTTGACTAAGCCTAATCAATGATAAGGTTATTTAGAACACAATCATAGGTACTTTCTCTATATTGATTACTCAACTTGAGAAGTTCACCTAATCCCTAGTCATCATCTTCCCAAATAGATATTGTATAACATATGGCTCAACAACTTCTCTTAGGCTAAATCTACTGTAACTTTCGGGATCCACTAGAATCTACTGTCAGCCCCTTTATGGTCCATTATAGCCCTAAAACAATATCTTTGTTAGCCATATTAGGATTTACTATGATCCTTTGGAATCCATTATGATCCCATTATACAGTATCCTCATCTCTGGGAAATTTCAAACCACAGGACTAAGTAATCTCTACACAGTTGGCAATTACTATTGATAATTTCCTAAGACTATTTCCATTGAACAATCCCTTTAAGTTACATTTTCTTAGGCCTTATTAATTCTCTAACCAATGAACTGAAAGGAATTGGAAGACACGCAGCGGAAATTAACTTTAAAAATTTTTCCATTCCCAGCCAGGATCTACTGAATGTGTTTAAGTCAAGGAGAAAGAAGTGTTACCTTCGGTATTCAAGCTGTGGTCGCGACCTCAGTGTCCACTAGTCGCGACTCTTCGCCTCTGGAGTTTTCAGTCACGACCTCCTCAGCTTCTTGTCACGACCTGTTGCCTCTGGAGTTTGCAGTTCGGACCTACTCAGGTTCTAGTTGTGACCTGTCGTGTCTGGAGTTTGCAGTCGCGACTTCCTCTGCTTCTAGTCATGACCTATAGTCTCTTTTTGGATTTCTGACGTTCAGATGCAAATTTAGTCGTGACCTCTGTGTCAACTGGTCACGACTTTGTCGTACCTGGTGCTCTTTTCTCGATCGTAAGAAGTCGACAACTCAAATCGGCTTCCTCTACCGGTATCCACACGAATAGCGTTCCAACCACGAACGACGTGCTAGCGCCTCTTATCCCTCTAGGACTTTCTCAAGATTTCGTCCTCACCGTCTCTATTTCGGCAGTTTCTTATCTACAAACTTTTTGCACTCTCCTTGCCCCTTTTCTTGGGTCTAGAACCCTAGCCCCTAATGTCAAATATATAGGATGCTATCGGGCTTCTAATTGGGCCGGGCTTCAGAATTAATCTTATATTAATTCTAAAATTAATACAATATCATATATTGCATAATTTGATAAGAAACTAATTAAATAAATATGGTTTTTATTAAATCCGTTCCACAGATTTAATTCACCTATTTATTTAATTTAAAATAAAGATAAGACAGAATTATATTTGATTTATTCTCATAAATCAAATTTGAGATATCTTATCAATTTAAATTTTAAATTCAAATAGATCATATCAATTTAAATTTAAATTCAAAAGTGATAGAGATTTAATTTATCCTTATAAATTAAATCTTGCAAATATCTCTTATATATAATATATAAATACAAATTTATATATATATATATAAAATATATAAATTCACCCTAGATTATTCATTGAATCAAGACATGTCTTAGATTCAATGAACCTGGACATCATAAGCGGTCTCTAGCAAGACATTATGACTACCCAAATCATATGAGGATCTATGAATGATATTATCTTTCATACAACCATATCACGTCCTTTTTGTCACACGATATTTCGGTCATGGACGAGGCATGGAGAACGTCATCCTCCTATTCCTGACCGTTACTTTCTCGATCCCTTAGTAGTCTGATTATAGAAATAGAACTACCATTCTATTCCAGTATGGCCATACATTTCTCAGACTCACTCATCGAGGGGCCCAGTAATATCTCTCTACGAATGTGAGGGACAAATTCTATCTTGACCATTCATATTCCTCCGCATGAAAAACCACTGAGCCCGAACATAGCCTTTATGATCACTCGGTCAAAAGTGACTTTTGACTAGGTCAAAGCTAAGCGTTTGTCATGTAGGAATCTATGATGATCTCAGGTCAAAGGGCATAGTGACATGGCTTGTATATGAGAGAAGCTTATGACTTGACCCATGCAGCTCTCATGGCGGGTCGGTCCAACACCTTGTACTCTTACATGTGCCTATGACTTTGATTTATATCTCTATATATCTTCAAAGTCATACTGGTCTTATTTCATCTCTGCTCCCGCATAGATGACCGACCAGGGATATTTAGGATAAGATTGTCACATCCTTATTTTTATACATCTTAAGGACCATTCAGTAGCACTTAGAACCACTTTCAGGGTCATTGAAGTCTAAACTCTTAATCTGGAATTTTATTCATATCGGGTACTGTTCACTGTGGTAAATTCCAGATGAGTGACCTGATTTTGAAAATTCATAACTAATTCTAGAAACATCGAAATGAAGTGGTTCAAATTGCTACATGAAGATAACTCAAGTATATTTCAGGAAAAAATCATTGGTTTACCATTACTTGACAAATTCAACGTGGGTCAAATATCATAAAAATATTTAACCATAAAAATATCATACATTTATTCAACCATTCTCTATTTTTAATGATTTATCCAACATCAATAGGTCTTCACGAGTTACTGCTCACAAGGCCATTTTTCAGCAACCAACTTTACATATTAGTGCATATACACATCACATATCAGTCAAACATGCCAGATAATAATTATTATTAAATAATCTACTGTTATACATCAGTGCATGATTAACATCCCCATATTTCTGTTACACTTTTCGTTGTCTAAAATCCGGCAGCATAACTGCTACATTCCGTCCGTAGAAAGTAACCGATCTTGTACCGATTCGGTAATTCCCGTAGGAGCTACCATTCTACGTAAGTACCCAGGAAAGACTGGATGAACCTGCTAGGTCCACTCACTTCCAGCCTCCTTAGACAGCACCTACGTACACAGTACGTATCAGTTCCTTTCTTTGTTCCTGCTTTGTTGCCAGAATTTCGGCAGCCTACCGGCGTCTCCTAAAATTTCCAAATTCTATTTTGACAGAACCTCCCCTGTAATGTTATTTATGGGAATGAGATTCAAAAGAATCCCAGTAGCAACAATCATAATAATATATGTAATGCAGTGTGACAGTGCCTGCTTGTGATTGTGTACAGATAAGTATGCTGCATGCTTCAATATTCAATAACATAAGATCATAGCATTGTAATAGAGCTTCAAGCATAACATATAAGACAACAATCCAACCAAACAATAGCACAACAATTCACAAAGACACTACATATAAGCTAAGATTAGTTACTACCTTGAAAGCAGAACTTCAGAACTTCTCTACTGCTTCCCACTTCACCAGAACTTCCTTTCTTCTTTCTTTTTCTCACTTTCTCTCTCAAGCACTTCCTTATCTCTCTAAATGCTCCTTAGGCCGTGGGAATGAAGAGCTAGGGGGGTTATTTATAGTTTCCTTCAATGGAATTCTTGTAATTTTGAATCCATCTGATCCTGTGGTCCTGGTTTTTCCGGAATTTCCTATTTTTCTTTATTCCTTTTACTGCATCATGCATGACATCACTCAATGCCAACTCATGGGACACCTCACCTCCCACATTTTTCACATGGAAAAATTTCAAGCTCTTGGGATCCCTCATCAGCTGACTCAGCAGTTCCAGTCCAATCCAGTACCGGTCCGGTCCGATTTCCCACAAACTGGACTCACCGGCTAAGATTATGCCACATGTCCTTAACTTTTTCTTTCCCCTCTATGTTGGCACCATGTGTCATCTTGCTGGCACCTGTCACGCCATCCAATGCTATCCAGATAAGTCCAGGACTTTATCTGATCACCTCCTCGGTTATCTTGCTGACCGAGTAACTTTACTTCATTGAAACAACATTAAAATAGTATTTTAATGCCACTTTTTCCCACATACTTCATGGGCTACGTTTTTGGGCATTGGAATATTATCTTGGGTCTCTGATCAAGCTCAAGTACTCTGATGGCTCGATTCCCAAGAAACAGCCCTTGGCAAATTACCAAAATACCCCTGGGTGCCCTTTCTTGCACTATTTTAACCCTAAGGGCAAAACTGTCATTTTACACCTTTCTATACTTTATCAGAGCATATACTGACTCTGATTAACTTCATCTGTATATGTCTTGGCCTCTAGGCCTGTCCAGAATGACCAAAATGCCCTTCATACGCCTATTACCCCTTTGGTACAACAGGGGCATTTTCATAATTTTGCACTTTTTCGGGGTTCTGCTGGACACTGGCCCACCTATCAATCCAAGAGTCTTATTGGGCCTTTATTGGCGCCATTATTGGGCCTTTCTGGGTCCATCACCTTTATAGCACGCATTTCGAGGAATCTTCCTCAGGCACAGTTCACTGAATATTTTATTATTATTTACCGTTTATACACATTTCTGGACACCGGCTCCTTTTGTCAGATACACTACCCTACTGTGTTTAGGCAGCCATTTGGGTCATAACGGGCATCTGACTGTTGTTACCCGACCTCATTCAGTCTTAGTTTAAATACCGATAAATCTCCCTATCGGATCCCTGGAGGCCTCATACCCCGTCTGGATTTTCTAATTTGCGGATAACTTTTCCTACAGACCTCCTATCGGTATCCTGTCAGTTTCCCAACATCCGCCCCATAAGGGTGCATCATCCTTTAATTTCTTACTTATATCTGAAATCTAGGGTATCCGGTAGGAATTTTTATAACTTTTGGACGATCAGTCCAGTTCTGGCTATCTGGAGTCTTCAAAAATTCCTGTATTAGGCCGAATTACCCGTCGTCAATTGCTCTACCTACTGGTGGAATATGGGGCTGATCGGAGTACGATCACTGTTTTGCCTATTTCCAGTCCAAGTTTTCATAATTACACTTTTGCCTTAGAAACTTTTCTTCTTTTCATCTAAGTCCCTTTATTTGGCTAAAATTACACTTAAGGACCCCACATTTTTGTCTACCTTTCTTTCCTAACCTTAAACTTTCCTTAATTGCATTTAAGTCCTTTCATTTCCTTTCGTTTACAATTTAACCATTTTCTTTACATAAAGGACCACATCTTTTTCCTGAAAAAGAACTCATATATTCCATTTAATCTGTACATAGAAATCAGTACAGAAATTAAGGATATTACAAAGATCATGAGTTATCCAAGGATGGTCATCACAGTAAACATGCAAATAATGTGATAACATAATTAAGAAATTCATAAATCAACAATATTCATAACATAATGATTGCCCCCTAGAGCACAATCTCCAACATGAACAATCCCTTTAAGTTCTATTTGTGCCTCATCAAGACTTTCTCTATTCTTATTTGACTCTTTCTCTTATCTCATGAGATATTCTTCTTCTCTTCCTTAGGCATACTACCTACAGACGTATAACTACCTAGTACTCAGGACTGGAAACTTTAACTTAGTTCAGCCCGTAATAGTAAGGCTATCTGAAATTCATATCGTGGGTACTTTCTCTGTTATGAGTTAACCAACTTGTGAGGCTTTTCTACCTTAACCTTGTCCTTAGTAATCATCTTTCCAAAGAAATATTGTACTTATAGCTCATTCCTTTCTTTTCCTTAGGCTAGGTCTACTACGACCCTCAGGATCTACTGCGATAAACCGTAAGCCTTTTCAGGATCTAACCGTGACCCTAAAATTATATTCTCTGTGAACCCTGCTAGAATATAACTGTGATCTCTGGAATCTATTATAATTCTGTTGTATTGTATCTTTATCTCTGGAAGATCTAAAACTAACGGATTAAGTTACAAGGTTAGTTACTTCTACTTAGTTAGTAACTTAACAGATAATTCCTCAAGACTGATCATAGAAGTCAATATTATCTATTAAGACTTTACTCATTTCCTTTATCACTCAGAAATTTCTCATGTTATTCTCACCTTTCATAACTTTGCTATATACAATACTGCAGAGAGCTAAACAAGCTCTACCATGCACGTAACTGCTATAATCTGTACATCTCATCTGGTGGACATGGCTCTAATATGAGCTACACTATCCGTTCTTTTGGCTCTATCTCAAGAGCAATCTAGCTTTATCTAGACACTATTCATAAGTTCAGTATAGTGAGTTATCCATAAGTATGAGTAGATAGATACCCCAAGCTCTAGTTATAAAGCAGAAAATGATATAAAAAGATATATATCCAAGATAGTTTGATTATGGTACCAAGTAAATTTCGAGGACGAAATTTATTTTAAGGGGGATGGAAATGTCACATTCTAATTCTTCCCTATCTGTATAAGACTGATAGAGGAAATATGTTTGGAAGGGATTATGATGATAAATAGAAAGAAAGATAATGAGTAGACAAGGGTATAAAGAAGAGGGACTAAAATGAAAACCCTAAAAGTTCTATGGTGCAAAATGGAAGTATATATAAGCTTTGGGCCATTAAGTGTAATTATGAAAAGTTAAGGACCTAAAGTATACTTTTTAAGAAGTTCAGGGGTAAAATGGTAATTATGGAAAGTTGAGTTAGAAAAGGCCCAAAATTGACTGGAAATATTTTGGCCCCAAATTTTACCAATAAATAGAGAAAATTATTCTGATCAATTTAACGCAACAAGAAATTTTAATTTGAGATTCCGATAAATTGATATTAATTTTCAAAGTCTAAAAATTAGTACAATATCTTTTGGACCTCAGAATCAGATGAAATTTAGTAGTAAATTGTGATATCCCTAATTTTCTTATCTGATATGTATATACAGTTTGTACGTAATATACATGAGATTCTTTAAGAAAAATGTTGCAAGTTAAGGAAGGAAAGGGATTAAATTATAAATAATGGAAAGTTCAAGGACTTAAGTGAATTTGGAAAAGTCTTAGGGCCAAAAATAAAAGGTAGAGATAAATATTGGGTAAATAAGTGTAATTACGAAAAGTTTAAGGAACTTAAATATAATTTATCAAAAGTTTAAGGGAAAAATAGTAATTATGAGAAAGTTGACCCGGAGAAGGCAAAAAATTTTTTGGAAACAGTTCAATCCTAAATTTTACCAGTAAATAGAGAAAATTATTCTGATCAGTTTAACGTAATATGGAATTTTAATTTGAGATCCCAACGAGTTGATATATTTTTTGAAATTTAGAAAACTTATTACAGTATCTTCAGGACCT
This sequence comes from Leucaena leucocephala, assembly GCA_037074615.1. NCBI lineage: Eukaryota > Viridiplantae > Streptophyta > Magnoliopsida > Fabales > Fabaceae > Leucaena > Leucaena leucocephala. The sequence continues at coordinate 14,904,697 of CM073565.1, read as the reverse complement.
TAAAATTAGATAAAATTTTATAGTAAATTCTTATAATTAATATAAGAATTTATAAAACTAATAGAGTCTAAAAAGGAGTTCTGTAGAATTTGTAATCAAATTTACAGTAGAATAAAATACCCAATAAATACTTACGATTGAGGTTTCTTAGGAATTGAGCCATAAAGGTATTGGATCCATATAATGGCCCAAGTTAGCATTCTAAAGGCCCAGAAAGATATTTGAACATTTAGGTGGGCCAGTGTCCAGAGGGACCTTAAAAATGCGAAATTACGAAAATACCCCTGTACTGTAATAATGAACAAGAGATGAATGGAGGGCATTTTGGTTATTTTGGACAGACCAAAATGCCAAGGTAGGTACAGGAATGATTAATCAAAGTCAGTATATGCCCTGATAAGAGGTAAAGAGCTGTGAAATGACAATTATGCCCTTAAGGTTAATATAGTGTTAGAAAGTGCTCCATGGGCATTTCGGTAATTTTTCAAGGAATGGTAAGTAGATAAATACTCAATCTAACAATGTCAATGGTAGGAAAAGCCTAAACGCTAGTTTTCATGATAGAATACATATTCTAAAATATTATAAAAATTAGAAAATTTTGGCAGCTTAGACAACCTTAGGGAAACTCTGCCAAAATTTATTTATGATCTAGGAAGAAGCATACAACTTAAATAAGTGTAAACAAGTTAGAATCAAGTGGTATTGGCTCGAAAATTCAAGTGTGCATGTTATTAGGGATTTGTGTTCTTGGCTGCCACTGTACGAATCACTATTGATATGTGAGAATTTCATGATTTTGATGCTTCCAATGGATTTAAAATGGAAAATTGTGTGGGGATAAAGTAGAGAACCAAGTAGTGGAAGCATTGGAATCAAAATAAGAATTTTTGGAAAAATAAGGAAGGCATTTTGGTTTTAGGGTTTAGGGTTTAGGGTTTAGTACAGTAGTCAAGGAAGTAGTTTGATTTTGAAAATTCTGATTTCATATTTGGATTCTATATGAAAAATTATGTGAAAATGAACCATGAGAATTTATTTTAGAAAGATGGAAGTAAAATACATAAAATGGACAAAGAATGAAATCTAGTGAGAACTTAGTCTTGGAATTGTTTTGATGTTAAGTTGTAACTTGATATTACTTTGTAATGGCTAGGTTTTGATATTTGTTTGGGAAGAAGACCATCTCAATAAGAGTTTGACAAGGATAAACTTAAGAGGTAGCAAGAATGCCTAACTATAATTTATGTTTGTTTGACTTTATGCTTGCTTGTTAGTTGTGATGTTTGGTTAAGCTTAAGATGATGTTATGATAATGATGATGAAGTATGAATGATTGCAACTCCTTGCAACTAATGTCATGACAATATCCGTGTTAGAGTTTGCTTATGCATGACCATGAAGTAGCTCCCATATCATGATAACATGTTAGGCATTTAATCATGCATGTACGATATTATTGTACGACTTGCTATTAAGATGTCCATGAAATCTCATTCTTTCCATAGGCATAACCATGTTATAGGTGCCGGAATCTCCCAAGGAAAAAGAGTAAATGTGGGTGAATGAACTTGTATAATAAGTTAAGATGACTACTTGACATTAGGCAGTATTCTTGTGATGATATTTTTTGTGACTTAACCAACGAATTTTGATGTGAAATTTGGCATGAAAGTAGCTAAGATACAGAGCTTTAAACGGAAGCCAAGAACACCTCAATTGGTTATGCTTTCGATTTAATATGATTTTTCCAAGTTGGAGATAAAATCTAGAATGAGATAAAACAAGCAACCACAGACTGTGAGGGTCAAGCGCGGATTTCAAATAGCAAATGAACTTAAAGAACACATCTTGAGCTTTAAATCCATAGTTAACAAATTTTCATTTGGATAAGTCAGCAGGAGAAATGAATTTTTGAAAATAAGGTAAGAAAATTGGAACTTCCAGATTTATCAAATGAACAGTGTTTTTCAGTGAATAAACTGAATTCATTTGGACAATCAAACCTCAGTTTTATATTTTTCCTTTAAAGTTTAATGAAAGAGCTTTCATTAGAAATTGGAACTACTCCATTTCAATTTTTATAGATTTAATTATGAATTTTTAAAATTGGGTCTATAATCTGGAATACCAAATGAATAGTACCCAAGATTCCTTTTCTTGAAAATTCATGTTTCTAAGTTAGGGGATCCTATGCCCGAGGTTTTTAGTTTAGATAAGTCTGATTTAAACTCAGAAGAGGAGCTTATGATGGATAATGATAATTTTTGGCTACTTCTTCCAGTGATACATGTTCCAGATTCTAAGGTCTCTGAGTTAGATAGATCTGATAGTTCATCTGTAGGATCAAATAATACAGATAGAATATCATAGGATAGTGCATTAGAGGAACCTATTCCAGTCTCTCCTTTACATGTTGTACCTCCAGATATGTCAAACCATAGCTCAGAAGTTGACCCAGTTTATGTGGATGAGAGAAGTATATCATACCCCCAACCATTATGATATGATGAGTTCCATTCTCAGGTTCTGGGTACCATAGATCCCACATTCAGACAGTCTATTAACTCAGATATTCTATTACTCAATTACCAAATCAGACAGATATCTAGGTCCTAGCCAACCAAGAGTAGTGATACACATGAATCCCAAGACATAGAATTAGAACCTACAGAAGTTACTAATGAAGAGCGATTTAAGAAGGCTGTGGAATTAGCTAGACAGCTATATGATTTAGGCCGCCCTCTAGTCAGAGAAGTAGATCAAGATTATAGGATCTACCAAGATTTCATAACCAGAGTCTGGGAAACCTATCAGGCTATTGATCCAAATACCCTTACATTAGAGCACTAGATTAATATCATGGATGATATCTTACTTACCACAGAGACTTGGAGAGCAAGGTTGGATCATTATTTCAATGAAAACCCATATGACAGTATACCAGACTGGATCTTCATGATAGAAGAGTTTATTATAAGAAATTTTAAGAAATAATAGTGTGATGTGACACTTATGAATGATAATGTTATGTTGTACATAAGTCATATATAATAGATATGTATGACAACTGTACCTAAGAAATGGTACATGATAGTGTATGTGTATGATGTTATGAAACCTGTCTGTATACAATGTTATGAATGAAGCATAAGTTATGTTATTTATATCTTATTACGTCTCATATTTAGATAGTAAAACAAAATAGTTCGAACAAGACGGACTGTTCCATCAGAAGAACCTCAAAATCCCGTACACATTAACCAGATAATTATGGAATGCTTAGGGCAAGAACAAAAGATGATAGAGGAAATAAGAGCAGCTCAAGCTCGTAGTGACCAAGAAAGAGATGCTGTTATAGTAGTAACAATAGCATAAGCTATAGGTAATTTAAGATAGCCAGTGCCTGCAGGAGCAGCTAACGTAGAACCAGAAGTTGTGCAGCAGCCAGTAGAGCCACCTAGGCAAGTTGAGTAGGTAGTTGATCTTATTGGTATCCAATAGTGGATGATAACATTCTGTAAGCACAATCCTCCAATATTTGAGGGGACATTTGATGCTCAAATAGTGGAGAACTGGATCAGTTGATTGGAAAAGATTTTCAAAGTGCCTAGTTGTCTACTTGAAAGTAAGGTTGAGATGGCCATTTATCAGCTGGAAAGAGACGCAGACTGGTAGTGGAAGAATACTTAGCTATTGCTACAAGCAAGGAACATTCCTATTACATGGGAAGTGTTTCTTGAATAATTCTATGAGAAATATTTTCCTGAGTCAGTACGGGATGAATGGGAAGCTGAATTCCTTGTGTTGAGGCAAGGAGAAAAGGAGCCATTAGATGAATATTTGGCGAATTTTATTGTCTTTCTTAGTATTCCATGTATCTCTAACAAGTGCATGATGAACGATGGATGACGGAGAGAATGATTAGAGGACTGAATGTACATTAAAAGAGAAGATGACTCCCCAACAATATAGTCAACTTAACAAAGCAGTGAATGCATGTCGAATAATTGAAAACAGCCTGAATCATCTAATATTATTTAAGCCAATAAGAAGGGGAATGTTAGTCCTAAAAAGGCCAATCAAAGCCGAGATGCTGCTAGTGGTAGTGGCTATAAGAAGAGAAAAAGTCAATGGCAAAATAGAAGGCCTAATCGAGGAAGCTTTCATAGCAATGTTGGCAACCGGGACTAAAGGTTCCAAGTATGTGACAAGTGTGGAAAGAATCACGGTGATAGGCCGTGTTTGATGAGGCAGAATGTTTGCTGTACATGTGGAAAACTTGGACATTTCTCTAAGGATTGTCCTCAAGCAGTGAATAATCAAATGCCACGAACTCAAGGTGGAGTGTTTGCACTTACAAGGGAAGAAGCTCAGAAATCACCCGAAATGATCCAACGTACAATTTATCTCAATAATCCCTCTATGATTGTGTAACATCCTTACTTTAATATGTCTTAGGGACCATTCGGTAGCATTTAGAACCACTTACATGACCTTTGAAGTCCATTAGCTAAATATGGAATTTTTACTCTTGGTGAGTTACTGTTCATATGGTATTCTAGATTAGACGGTGAACTTCAAAAAATCATAATTAATTCTATAAAAATAAAAATGAAGTGGTTCAAAATTATAATGGAAGATAACATCTTGAAATTTAAGGGGAAAATAAGTTCATGACCAAATGCTTAGTCAATTCATACAGTTTAATCGTCAAATATTACTGTTTATTTGATCAAAAATTCTAAAAATAGATCCTGGTCCCTAACTTTGGAAAATTTGTTCTCTTTGTACAAACATTGAAATAAATCATTCTTAGTATAAAAATGAAGTTTGACATGTTAACTAAATGTCTGTAAAATTTCATATATTTATTCCATTATTTACTATTTTTCATTGTATCATAAATATTGTTGCTTAAACTGGTCATGAAACATCATTACTTGTAACAATTCTTCACATAACATCATATAACATTTACATTGACCAATCCCTAACTCCTCTTCATGCTTCTTCATCCTCTTTCACCATTCATAAACCTATTGGGATTGGGATTTCATAGATGGGATGAGATTTCTGGGGAAATCTTAGTAGTAAATGGTACTAAATAATGCATGTATTAATGTAAATATTTGTGTTTACTTGTGAAAGTGTTAACATTATGTAATGTGCATGCTTCAATGTATCATATGAAATAAAATTGGCCAAGGTAATCATAGAAATAGAGCTTCAATCATCTACACATATGCACACAATTCAACAAAGTCATAGCACAATCAAACATAACATTTAATACATACAAGTTTAGGGTAAATTTACTACCTCATATACTTGACTTTCTTTCACTTTAACTTTGCTCTTTCTTCTTACTTCTCCTTGATGTGTGGCTTCCTCTTTTGAGCACACCAACAAATCCTAACATCACATAATCATCCATTTATTACCATCTAACTCTCTTGAACATTAAACTTACTTTAACTAACATAACTTCCTTTAATCTTTACCAATTGACTTGGCCGTTGAATCAATTGATATCTTGACCTTACCCTACATAATTTCATCTTTTGAATCCATTTATGAGCTTAGAATCATGAAATTCTAGCTTCCATGCACTGTTCTAAATAGAATAAAAAAACATGCATAATTCTTCCAAAAATCTCATTGTGATTCCAATGCTTCCCATACTTGTTTCTCTACTTTATCGCACACAACTTTTAATTTTAAAACCATTGAAAGCATCAAAATTATGAAAATCCAATAACTGTTCATATAAGTGAACAGTAATAGAGAAGAATTCCAAACATTACAATTTTCAATTCTAATGCTTCCAAAGTTCCAAAACCTATCCAATCCTACATAAAATTATCATATAAATTCAATGGAAGCATTAGATCATTGAAATTCAATCTCCTTCTAACATGAAAAGTGCAGACCAAAAGGTCTCAACCATGGCAAAGTCAAGAATATCAACTTGATTCAACAACCAATCATCTAACTAGCTTGTTTAAGCTTTAATCACATAACTCTAAGTTTAATTTCTTCTTTTCTCCTTTCATCTGGGGTTTTGGACAGCACATATACCCTAGGAAAAACTCAACTTTCTTCCATGAAAACCCTAAGTTCAAGCTCCCAAATCAAAGGAAAATAAGCTAGGATAGATTGCTTACCTTTAATCTCTAGCTTACTTGAACTTTGGACCTTAGATTCTTCTTTGTCTTGGCTTGAGTTTTCATTTTGACATAGCTTCCCCAAGAATTCAATGAGCTACGGTTTTGGGCAAAAAAATGGGGGTATTTATAGAAAAATCTCATGGAAAATGAATGGCCAAGATCACTTGTCACTATTTGATCTAATGGCTCACATTTATTCTTGGATTTAACTTTTCTCAAAAGTTAAATATGACATCATCCATGACATCATCAAGGGACAACTCATAGGGACATGTGGCAAAATTCCAAGGGAGAGAAGCTTCTAGAAAAATTCTAGTCCAATCCGGTACCGGCTTAGTCTGATTTCCCAAAAACCAGACTATTTTCTGAATCTAATTATTTTGAGATTCCATGATATGCTTTCTGACCTTAAGTCCAATATCCAGATTCTTCCTACCATTGACATTCTTGTACTGGGTCTAAACTTAATCATAGATCCCTTGGCAAATTACCAAAATGTCCCTTGGTTCTTGTTTAATATCTCAAGGGCATTATAGTCTTTTCACATCTCATCAAAGTATTCCTTGACCTTGGTCAACTATTTTGGGAACTCTCCTTGACTATCTAACCTTAGTCAAATGACCAAAATGCCCTTCGTCTATCTCTGGCTCAATGACACAACACAGTGGCATACTCAGTGGCATTTTTGTGATTTTATATTTTTCTGGGTCTTTATTAGCCCTGGCCCACATACTTATCTAAAAATATTATTGGGCCTATAAGGCACCATTTTGGGCCTTCTATATAATCCACTACCTTCATGGGCACAACTCGCGAGAAATTCCCCCGAAACGTATTTATCTGGTGTTTTAATCCACTATAAATTCTATAATAAAGTCTACAGAATTCCTTTTTTGATTTTTGTCAGTTTCATAAATTATCATATTAATTATAAGAATTTACTACCAAATTTCATCTAATTCTGAGGTCCAGAGGATACTATATTAATTTTTCTTTCTTCAGAAATTTATATCCATTTTTCGAGACCTCAAATCAAAATTCTGTAATGCGTCAAACTGATCCGAATAATTTTCTCTATTTACTAGGAAAATTTGGGACTAAACTAATTTTGGACACTTTTGGGCCTTTTTCCGCTCAACTTTCTCATAATTACCATTTTGCCTTGAAACTTTTGAAAATTACACTTTAGGCTCTCAACTTTTCATAATTACACTTAATGGTCCAAAATTTTGTCTACTTTACATTTCATACCATAGAACTTTTAGACTTTTTATTTTAGTACCTCTTCTTTATTCCTTTGTCTACTCATCACTTTTCCTCTCGTTTCATCATCATAATCCTTTCCAAACCTCTCTCCTCTATCAATCTTACACAGATAGGGAAAATTACGATATGACATTTCTACGCCCCTTAAAATAAATTTCGTCCTTGAAATTTACTAGGTACCTTAGTCACTATCACATGTATATTTGCTCTCTATACTCTTGTCTATTTTATGATGAAGGTTTAGGGTATCTATCTCTTATCTTTTATCTTGACATCTTAGCGAAGTGCTTTTAATATATATATATTCGTGGATCTTCATATCTTTGCTGTCATTATTCTTCTTATCTGAGTTAACTCATTCAGAGTTGAACTTCTACTTCGTTCTATTACTTGCTTACTTGCTATGTATCTATTTGCTTATGGACAACTCATTGTACTAGACTTGTGAGTAGTGTCCATTTCTTTCATATCAAACTCTCTCGAATATCACTATATTCTAGAGTTTTCGTCAACTACTCATCATACTTTCTAGTGCATATCTCTTATTACTTATCTGATTATCTAGCAAAATTTCTTAACATTCGCAAAGCTTCAACTTTTGGTTTCATATCATCGTACTTCTTTTACCTTAGAAAATATATCATCCTTCTAATTGCTCTTATCATCGTTAATAATTTAGCATCATACAGAGAGAGGACTTATGCATTTATTCTTTTCTTTACTTTACTGCTAAGTAGGAGCACATACTCTAACATGCATAATGCCTGGCTAACATATTGTAGGACTGCATACCTGCTCATGTATACAAAGCTCTAACATCGGAGCTCAAGCATTCCTTTCCTAAATATGCACAGCTCTAACATTCGGAGCTTGCACAGCTCTAACATTTGGAGCTTTAGCATATTTTACAAACATAACATTATGCCTAGCATTTCATGCAAGGAGTGAAAGCTCTCACTTTCATTTGTACCATAACATTCAAACATCTTATCCCTTTCAAAAAGGGAGCCTCTCTGTCTGTTCATAAAGTTACTTCTTACTATACTTTTCAATACACATTTCTCATTATGTGCCACATTACATGTTTATCATAGTGTATCTCATAACGTACTTCTCATGCTGTATCATGGCATATCTAGCCAAATCTGTCTATATCATGGTGCATCTCACCCTTTCATGACTTATCTTATCTTATCATGACGTATCCTGAGATACCATAAGTCTAACATTCTCTTTAACTTATAACTTTGTTAGCCTCTTAGGAGATTATCGCTCTTTTGCTTCTCTTTCTCCTGAACAAAGTCATAATTTAAATCTTTCATTTCAAATCCACTCTCAGAGCTTTCATTGAAGATGAGATAAAAGAAGCTCAGAAGCATGACAAGCTCACAGCAATTTTTAAAGATAAGTTGAGAAGAGGGGAAACTAAAAGTTTTGAAGTCTCTTAGGATTGATTACTATGATTTAGGGGAAGGCCGTATGCCCCTAATACCATGGGATTAAAAGAGAAAATTTTAGATGAAGTACATAAAAGTCGATATATAGTATATCCAAGTATGATCAAGATGTATCATGATGTTAAAAGTCTATTTTGGTGGCCTGGATTAAAGAAAGATATTGTGGCTTATGTATCAAAATGCTTGACATGTCAGAAAGTAAAGATTGAACATCAGAAGCCAGCAGGAAAATTGCAACCTTTAGATATTCTTGAGTGGAAATGGGATAGTAGTGCCATGGCTTATTTTGAAGGACTACCCATGACTCCGACTAAGCATGATACAATATGGGTGATAATTGATCGATTGACAAAGTCAGCGAATTTCCTAGCAATAAATAAGAGAGATTCTCTAGAGAAGCTGGCAAAGTTGTATATAAAAGAGATTGTTAGACTGCATGGTGTCCCAAGTAGTATTGTGTCAGACAGAGACCCCAGATTTACATCCAATTTTTGGAAAGCTTTACATAAAAAAATTGATACTACTCTCAGATTTAGCACAGCCTATCATCCTCAGACGGATGGTCAGTCTGAGAGAACAATCCAGACACTAGAAGATATGCTAAGAGCTTATGTTTTGGATTTTAAAGGAAGTTGGGATGTCCATCTGCCACTAGTAGAATTTACATATAACAATAGTCATTAGACTAGTATTCAGATGGCCCCATTTGAAGCACTCTATAGACGTAAGTGTAAATCTCCATTGTGTTGGTTAGAGTAGAGAGAGAGAAGAAATTTTGGTCCTGATATAGTAGATCAAACTGTAGCACATATTGACATAATGAGAAAAAGATTATTGATGGCTCAGAGACAGAAAAGTTATACTACTGTCAGAAGGAAACCATTAGAGTTTGAAGAAGGAGAACATGTATTTCTTAAGTTGACTCCAACTACGGGAGTCTGAGGATCAATCAAGGTAAAGAAGTTGCATCCTAAATACATAGGACCATTTTAGATCCTCACAAAAATAGGATTGGTGGCTTACAAGTTAGCTCTTCCCCCAAATCTCAGCCAAATAAATGATATATTTCATGTTTCCTAATTAAAGAAGTATGTTCCTGCATCACATGTGATTGAACAAGATGAGGTTGCACTGCGAGATGACCTAACCTATGAGGTTGGACCAGTATGAATTATTGATTGAAAGTCAAGCAGCTACGCAATAAACAAATTTCTTTGGTCAAAGTGGTATGGAAAGGTTTAAATGAGAACGAAGCTACATGGGAAGCAGAGGAAAGAATGATAGAGATGATGTATCCTGAATTATTTCTTTAGTATGTATATATTGTAAATTTTGAGGATGTATATATTGTAAATTAAGAGGGAGAGAAATGTCATATCCCTAATTTTCTTATCTGGTATGTATGTACAGTTTGTACATAATATATATGAGATTCTCTAAGGAAAGTGTTGCAATTTAAGGAAGGAAATTGATTAAATTGTAAATAATGGAAAGTTCAAGGATTGAAGTGAAATTTTTGTAAAAGTTCTAGGGCCAAAATAGAAGGTAGACATAAATGTTGGGGCATTAAGTGTAATTTCAAAAAGTTTAAGGACTTAAATGTAATTTATCAAACGTTTAAGGGGTAAAAGTGTAATTATAAAGAAATTGAGCTGGAAAAGGCCCGAAACTGGTCGAGACATATTAGTACCAAATTTTACCAGTAAATAGAGAAAATTATTCTGGTCAGTTTAACGCGATACAGAATTTTGATTTGAGGTTCCGATGAATTGATATTAATTTCTGAAGTTAGAAAAATTTATTATATTATTTTTTGAACCTTAGAATTAGATGAAATTTTATAATAAATTCTTATAATTAATATGGGAATTTACAAAACTAACAGATTCAGAAAAGGAGTCCTGTAGAATTTTTAATGAAATTTATAGTAGAATAAAATACCCAATAAATACTTTCGGGAGAGGTTTCTTGGGATTTATGCCATAAAGGTAGTGGACCCATATAAAGGCCAATAACGGCATCCCAAAGGCCCAGTAAGGTAATTGAACGGTTATGTCGGCCAGTGTCCAGAGGAACCTCGAAAAAAATAAGAAATTACGAAAATGCCCCTGTGCTGTAATAATGAACAAGAGATGAATGGAGGACATTTTGGTCATTTTGGATAGGCCAAAATGCCAAGGCAAGTACATGAATGATTAATCAGAGTCAGTATATACCCTGATAGGGTATAAAGAGGTGTGAAATGATAATTATGCCCTTAGGATTAATATAGTGCAAGAAAGTGCACCAAGGATATTTTGGTCATTTCTCAAATGATGGTTAGCAAATAAATACTCAGTCTAACAATGTCAATGGTAGGAAAAAGCTAAACACTAGTTTTCATGACAGAATACATATTCTGGAATATTAAAAAAATTGGGAACATAAAACAAGATTGTTTTTGTGAAATTGACCGGATCAGTACTAGACTGGACTGAAAATTTTCCTATCAATATTTTCCCATTGTTTGTGCCAAACATAGCCCTTTATGATGCCATGGATGATGTCATTAATGAGGCTTCTAGGGCAAGTGAAACATCCTCCCTTAGACCCCTCAGAGTATACTTGCAGAAGCGATATTAGCTCAATTATATCTTAAGCCCAGAAATTAAAATTTCACTCTTAAGTTCCTTATCCTGGACCTTTATTTTGAGAAATGATTTATCTCATTCTACACATCCAAATGAGGCTTATTACCTATCCACGTAATGCCCGAGATGTGTGCTACTGTCTCACCAAATTTTGTGGCCAAACTCTTTCATTTACTAGGTCAAACTGAGGTCAAAACACTGCTACCTTAGGACCTGCGAATTTCTCTCTCATAATTTATTATGCACAAGCTGAACATGCCAAACAATATTTATTATTAAATAATAAATTATTATACAAAAGGGCATAAAAAAATCTTTATATCTCTATTACATCTTTCCTGCCTGAAATCCAGCAATATAACTACTATACCTCATCTTTTCTGAATAACTGATTTTCTACTTATTCGATAATTCCCGTGAGAACTACCATTCTACGTAAGTACTCAGGAAAGATTGGATGAACTGGCTAGGTCCACTCACTTTCATACTCCTTAAACAGTACCTACGTACACAGTATGTATAATCTCCTTCCTTCACTACCATAATTTTGGCAGCATAACGGCGTCTTTTAGCATTCTCAAAATTCACTTTAACATAACCTCCCTATAATGGGTTATACATTGGGGATGAGATTCGGGGGAATCTCAATAGTAATAATCATAACAATATATGTAATACAGTGTGATAGTGCTTGCTTGTGATTGTGTATAGATAAGTATGCCGCGTGCTTCCATACTCAATAATAACATATGATCATAGCATTATGTAGTAGACCTTTAGACATAACATATAAGACAATAATCCAACCAAACAATAGCACATTAAATCACAAAGCCATTACATAAAAGCTAGGATTAGTTACTACCTCACAAGCTTAGCAGAACTCTACTATCTCTTTACTGCTTCCGGCTCCGCCAGAACTTCCTTCTTTCTTTCTTTCTCTCACTTTGTCTCTCTAGAAATCACTTCTCTCTCTAGATTGGCTCTTGTCCGTGGGATGAATGAAAATGGGAGGGGGAGGGGGAATTTATAGTTTTCATGAATGGCATTTCTGTAATTCTCAAGAACTTTGATCTTGTGGCCACCGATTTTCCTAAAATTTTCTATTTTCTTTAATCCAACTTATTGCATCATCATGGTGATGTCATCTTGATGACTCATCATGATGACTCATGGCCTTTTATAATTACCTGCTGACTCAACATGCTGACTTAGTGTTCCAGAGCATTCCAAAGTCTTGCACAGGAATACACGGTTGAGATCGTGCCACTTGTCTTCAGCTTTTTCTTCTCCCTCTAGATTAGTGCCATGTGGTGTCTTGATGGGTCCCTTTCACACCATCCCATGACTTCCAGATAAGTCCAAAGCTTTATCTGATCAATCCCCCGGTTATCACGTCAACCAGTAACTTTACTTTATTGAAAAGTCACTAAAATATTATTTTAATGCCACTTTAACTCACATATTCCTTGGGCTACGTTTTTGGGCCTTGGGAATGCTATCTTGGGTCTCTGATCCAGCCCAAGCACTCTGATGGCTCAATTCCTAAGAACCATCCCTTGGTAAATTACCAAAATGCCCTTGGTTCATCTTTATTTACTTTAATGAGTCTAGGACCATTATTGTATTTTCATATTTCACCAGAGTATTCTATGACCCTAGTCAACTATCCAGATAACCTTTCTTGACTGTCTAACCTTAGTCAAATGACCAAAATACCCTTTACTCATTCTTCATCTATTTTACAACATAAGGGCATTTTCGTCATTTTACACATTTTTTCCGGACACCGGCCCCTTTTACCATTGAACTGATATCATGGGCCTGGGCCTACCATGACTTAGTTTAACTTATATTTGGGACTTAGAAATAATATATGGCTTCTGGCCACAGTCCGATCATCTCTATTTGGACTGCTTTTCCTTTAACGATTATAATTGTAAATTCTCATCTTCAGGAATTCTTACAGAAAAATCGGGACCTCAAATCAAAATTTTGTGTCATGTCATTCAACCCGAAATTATTTTCTCTATCTCCCAGTATTTTTAGATATTAAATCCAGACCTGAAAGTACGCTCGCGCGCATAGTTTTCAAAATGACCATTTTACCCTTGGTCACTTTTCTAATTCTTACATACTCATAGAGACCTCATATGCATATTTCACAGTTCAGTGAAATGATCAGCATAATTTTCTCTATTTTATGGTCAAATATGGTACTCATAGGCTACCATCCTGATCTTTCCCATAATTACGATTATGCCCCTGAATTCTCTTTCTGACATCTTTTCTTATCCTTCATCTTAAGTTATCGAAATTCTCTTTCAAAAACTCATACCCTGAACTCTTCAGAAGTCATTGTTAATTGAAAGGCTCGACAACCTGCCTATATCAGGTTATCTTACTCAGGAGCCAGCCCATATCTAGCTACCTGCAAAATTCCTAGGCTTAAGATTTAGGATATTCCTTACATTCCTCTTTTTGAACCTAGGTAAATTGTCCCTATTTTGTAGGTCAAAGACTTAACTCATCTTTAAATCCTGAGGAACTTAGCTCATCCCTCGAATTCCTACAAAATATAGGTAAGTGATCTGCCCATATCAGATTACTAGCCTAGGACTACGGATTTAGCAGCCTACCCATATCAGACTACCCCCAGTTCTCCTTGACCCAAAAATCGGGATGTTACAGCAAGCTTCTTGGAAGGTGGATTATGGACCATTCGATCAAATAGTAACCAAAGCAATCTTGGTCTTCCATTTCCACCCACCTTTTTCTATAAATAACCCCACTTTCAGGCTTGATTTGGCAGCTTAGAAACCTTAGGGAACCTCTGCCAAAATTTACTTTGGATCAAGAAAGAAGCATACACCTTGGAGCAACAAGAAAGGTAACTAGTTCCTTTAATCTTGGACTTTATTCTGGGAAGTTTGCTCTTGATTTTAAGAGGTTTTTGTGGCATTTTTCCCTTGATGGTGCTGCTGGACATGATGTTCATATGTGATAGTTTAGACAAGTTTAAACAAGCTAGAATCAAGTGGTACTAGCTTGGAAATCCAAGTATGCATGTAAATAGAATTTTGTGTTCTTGGCTACTACTGTATGAATCACTATTTATATGTTAAAATTTCATAATTTTGATGCTTCCAATGTGTTTAAAATGGAAAATTGTGTGGGATAAAGTAGAGAAACAAGTAGTGGAAGCATTGGAATCAAAATGATAATTTTTGAAAAAATATAGGAGACATTTTTGTTTTGTACAGTAGCCAAGGATGTGATTTGATTTTAGAAATTCTAATTTCATATTTGGATTCTACATGAAAAAATATGTAGAAATGAAGTATGAACGATTGCAACTCCTTGCAACTAATGTCATAACAATATGCATGTTAGAGTTTGCTTCTGTATGATTATAAAGTAGCTCCCATATCATGATAACATGTTAAGCATTTTAATCAAGCATGCATATTATTATAGTTTGTATGACTTGCTATTGAGATTTCCATGAAATCTCATTCTTTCCATATACATAACCATGTTATAGGTGCTGGAACATCTCAAGAAAAAAGAGTAAATATGGATGGTTGAACTTGTATAATAAGCTAAGTTGATTACTTGACCTTATGAGATGATATTATGGGATGCATAGTATATGATACTATGTATGTATTTTGAGGCAGTACTCTTGTGACGATAGTTTCCTCAACTTAACTAACGCATTTTAACATGAATTTGGCATTAAAATAGTTAAGATCTAGAGCTTTAAATGGACACCAAGACTGACTCAATTGGTTAAGTATTCGATTTATTATGATTTTTCAAAGTTGGAAATAAAATCTAGAACAAGATAAAATGAGCAACCAAAGGCTGCGAGGTTCATGTGTGAATTTCAAATAGCAAATGAACGAGTTTTTTCACAAA
The DNA here is from genome assembly GCA_037074615.1 of Leucaena leucocephala. Taxonomy (NCBI): domain Eukaryota; kingdom Viridiplantae; phylum Streptophyta; class Magnoliopsida; order Fabales; family Fabaceae; genus Leucaena; species Leucaena leucocephala. Next base: position 14,889,253 of record CM073565.1, on the reverse strand, counting down.
ATTTTGTAAGCTTAAAGAGATCATTTGGAGCTTTAAATCCATAGTTAACACGTATCGTTTGGATAAGTGAACAAGGAGAAATGAATTTTTGAAAATAAGGTAAGGAAACTGGAACTTCCAGATTTACCAAATGAACAGTATTTTTCAACGAATAAACTAATTTCATTTGGGCAAGGAAACCTTAATTTCATATTTTTACTTAAAATTTCAATGAAAGATCTTTCATTAGAAATTGGAACTACCCTATTTCAATCTAGAATACTAAATGAATAGTGCCAAGTGAACAGTACCAGAGAACCCTTTTCTTGAAAATTCATATTTCTAAGCTAAAGAGGTATTCGATTGGTACAAGCTACTTCCAATTGAGTATATCTGAGTGTGAAATTAAGGATACGACATAAACAACCATTGAAGTTAATTTACTAAATCTGGAATTTCTAAGTCTACGGTTAATATTCATGTGGTATTTTGGCAATGAATTTCAAAAAATTATAATTAATTCTAGAAAACTAAAAATAAAGTAGTTCAAAAGGATATACGAAGCTAACATAATGAATTTTAAGAGAAAAATAATTCTCAAACCAAATGCTCAGCCAATCAATACAGTTTTGGCGCCAAAAATCACTTTTCATTTGGTCAAAAATTTTGGAAACATTTTTGGTCACAAACTTTGAAAAAATTCATTCATTTTGTACAAATATCAAAATAAGGCATTCTTTGTGTAAAAATAAAGATTGACATGTTAACTAAATGCTGGTAAAATGTCATACATTATTTCATTATTTACTATTTTTAGTTATAGCTCAAAAGTTACACTGCCTTATTACTAGATACTGTTCACCAACAGAAATTCCAGCAATCATACATACAATTTACATTTAAATTATGCTAACTAACTATTAACTTTCTTCATACATCTTCATCTTCTCCTTCACATGACTACCCTGCTGGAATGGTTGTGACACAGAGGGGGTCAGATTTCTAGGGAAATCTCAGAAGCAAAATGTACCACAAATAATATATGCAACTAAATGCTTAGTGTTAAACATGCTTGATTACTATGATCATGCTTGCATAATGACATGCTTGCATATTTTATAATTACAACATATGGACATAGCATAAAAAGAAATAGAGCATCACTTAACCATACATGCTTCACATAATCTAGTCAAGCCATGAGCACATTAACAACACTCATGCATTAAGCATACAAGTTTAGGTATAAGTTCACTACCTCTATTCCTTACTTTTCCTTACTCTTTTCCTTTCTCACTTCTCCTTGATGTGTGGCTTCCTTATTGAGCACACAAATCAAATCCTAAACATTGAATATTCATCCATTCATTACAATCCAATTCAACTAACATTTCAAGAACATTAAACTCAATTAACCACTTAACCCCTAACTTTCTTTATTTTGGTTAATTACCTTGTCCTTAGATTTAATTTGTGTCTTCACTTTAACCTACACAATTTTTCCTACTGAATCCATCAATGAGCTTAGAATTATAAAATTCTAGCTCCTGCACTAATTCTGGATAAAATCGAACATCACTCTCAAGAATTTCCAAAAATTCTTATTTTAATTTCAATGTTTCCAAAACTTATTTCTCTACTTAATCCCACACAAATTTTCATTTTAAATCCATTGGAAGCATCAAAATAATGAAATTGTCAATTTTATTTATGCATATAAATAATAATAGAGAGGGTTTCAAATTTTCCCTTTTCTATTCCAATGCTTCCAAGGTTCCAAACTTATTCAATTCTAATCAAAATATCATTTGAATTCAATGGAAGCATTAAGACAATGAAATTTAATCTCCTTGGTCCTGTACAATAGTTGGCAGAATGGCCCTCATGATAGGCAAAATCAAAATTACAAATTAATTCCTTAACTAATCATCTAATCTAACCTATCTAAGTGCTAATTACATGATTCTAGCTCTACCTTCCTTTTCTTCCCTTCCTTTAGCATTTTGGCCAGTATAGGTTCAATGGGAAATCCATTTTTCAACCTCTAAAACCTAGGTTTCAATCTTCCAAAACATATATATAAAAGCTAGACAAATTGCTTACCTTATGCCTTAAAGTACTTGGATCAAAGTGCATTTGACTTCCTCTTGGAATTTCCTTGGATTAGGTGAGTTTTTATTTGACAAGAGCTTCCCCTAGCTTCCTTATGCTTGCATAGTTTTGTGAAGGAAATAAGAGGTATTTATAGCCAAATTTTGGGCACCTTGGGACAAGTTATCCTCCTAAAACTAATTATTACAAGCCCTTAATCTTGTCTCTCATTGGTTACTTTCTTGATTGATTATCCTTAATCATAATTAACTTAATTCTTACATTATTTTAATATATTTTTGCAAAAGACATAATCTCTTCTCATTGCTCTTGATGGCATGTGGAGGGGTGTGGGTCCCACTTGGGATACCCACATGCCACCTTGCCTTATCTCTTGATTTTCTTGATTTCTTTCTTTTTAAAAATTGATAAAATATCTTAAAAATTGACTTGAGCTCCAAGACATGCTCTTGGCACATTGGGCTCTCTTCTTGACACCATCTTGGACCTCCATTAGGTCTAATTCTCTAATTGACATATATCCCAAGGCAGTTCCTTTACCAAATAACCTAATATACCTTAAATTGTAAGATAAATTCTATAAAATTATTTTAAGAGTTTTGACATTTTTAGAAATTCATTCTATTATAAAATAAATTTTTTACAAAGTCTCATAATTTTTTGAGACCTAGAAGTCCTGATAAAAATTCTATACATTTTCTTTTAAATCCTTTATCGGTGTCCAATTTTACCTTAAATTTCATAATAAATTCTGCAAGTCTCCTTTTTTACTTCTGTCAGTTTCATAAATCCTTATAACAATTATAAGAATTTATTGTAAAATGTTATCTAATTCTGAGGTCCATAAGGTACTATATTAATTTTCTAACTTTAAAAATTAATATCAATTTAACGAAACCTTTAATTAGAATTTTGAGAGATATGTCTGGCCCAAATTTTGTCCTCTACTTACTGATAAAATTTGGGACTGAAATATTTTTAGACAATTTTAGGTCTTTTCTGGCTCAACTTTTCATAACTACACTTTTGCCCCTGAATTTGGCAAAATGCCCTTTAATCCTTGAGTTTGTCAAATTTCACTTTAGTCCCTTCCTACAAAATTTGAAACTCCAGTTTAGTTCCTAAAATTTCAAAACTCCATTTATGTCACTTTGACTATATAACTTTATACCTTATCTCTTTCTTTGACTTAAAACTTATCTAACCATTATCATTTCTTCTAATCATTATCACAATCCCTTGTTAACCTCTCTTCTTTATCAGTCCTATATAGATGGGGAAAAACTAGGATGTGACATATTATGTGTGGGATGCCCCACTCTTATAGAGAATGTGTAGTGACCTAATGATCATACGTTGCATGCTAGATGATGAGTTTGAGTCTATACTCAATTCATTATATTCCATGGTTTGTGGAGGGCACTTTAGTGCCAAGAAGACCTCTTGAAGAATCCTAGACATTGAACTATATTGGACTACGTTATTCAAAGATGCCTACAATTTTTGTAAGGCATATGATAAATGGAAAAGGTTTGGTGGGTTGGGTAAGAGGCATGAGATGCCACAACAGCCTATACTTTTCTATGAGATATTTGATGTATGGGGCATTGATTTCATGGACCCCTTTGTCTCTTCTTATAGTTGTACTTATATTTTGCTAGCTATCGATTACTGGTCTAGGTAGGTAGAAACCATACCAACATATAAGGATGACGCTGCCACATCTTCCATGTTTATAAAGTCTAACATATTTGCAAGTTTGGAATACCAAGGCTATAGTTAGTGATAGAGGCACTCAAATCTATAATAGGATCCTCGACAAGCTTTTTGCTAAGTTTGGCATCACACATAAAGTCTTCACTACTAACCATCCATAAACTAATGTCCAAGCAAAAGTCTTGAACACAGAAGTGAAGCACATCTTAGGAAAGATTATGCACCCTAATAAGAAAGACTGGAACTTACGCTTGATGGATCACTTTGGACATACAAGATAGCCTTCAAAATGCCTATAGGGATGTCTCCATACAGGATTATCTTTGGTAAGTCATGTCATATCCCTATAGAACTTGAACATCAAGCCTATTAGGCTGTTAAAATGTGTAACATGAATGTGGAAGCCTCGAGCTTATAAAGAAAATTACAGTTGCAGGAATTAGAAGAGTTGAGGCTTGATGCCTATGAAAGCTCTTATCTTTATAAAGAAAAGATAAAGATGATACATGATAAAGGCATGCACATGAAGCAGTTCAAGGTTAGAGACAAATGTTGTGATACTTTGCTAGATTTAAATACACAGTTTGAAAGTTCAAAATTAAGTGGACGGCCCGTACATAGTCACTAAAGTTTATGACTTTAGGATGGTAGAGTTGATTAATGATGCTACAGGTAAGACCCGTAAGGTCAATGGACACCTCTTGAAACTCTATAATGAGAGCCCACAGCCTCCATGAGGCTCAGGTTATCTCTTTTCTCTTCTATCCTATACCACGTACTTGTTCTTCATTGCTTAAGATAAGTGTGGGGGAGAACTAGTTCAATAGGATGGAGTTTTTTGGTTCCATTTTTAGTTTTATGCATTTTACAGAATTCCTAGATTAGGTTGCATTTTATAGATTTCTTAGTTTTAGGATGATTTTTACAACTTCTATATATTTTAGCCTCATTTCTTTCTTTTGCTTTGTGGTTGTGCCTATTCTTGGCAAAAAATGGCTACTTTTCAAAATTTTTCCACACGAATCCACTGAAAAAGTTCAAGAAAAAGCAAAGAAATGAAAAAACAAAAGATAAAGGAAGAAGGTACCATTATCAGCTCTTATTAGCAAAACTATTAACCCCTACATCTCTTATGATATGTGTTCATGCTATCTATTCATTATTACATGCATATACTACTTTCTATTCTTCACATTCCATTCCACGTGGCCTATTTCCAACATTACAAGCTTATAAAGTTCTCTTGATTAAAAAATGCATAAGTAACTACGACAGAGACTTAGAACTATTACAAGCCTATGGTAGAGGCTAGTATAGGCAGGTTTGAGTGAAGGAACCCCTTGTTAGTCTTAGCAGTAATACCTAAGAGTGGGTGAATTAGGTGTTTTAAAAATTTTAACGTAAATTTAAAAATCTTAAAGACAACAAGAGTATAATATAGTAAAGAGAATACATATTAGGAAGATATCACCGAAGAATAGAAAATCAACACTAGACAGTTTATCCTGGTTCAGACCTATTCATTTGTCCTACGTCCAGTCCCCAGAGGCCTTCTGAGATTTTTAACTATACCCCAAGATTTGAACTAGATCTTGGTCCCTCAGTACAACAAGTGATCCTCTCAATCACTCCCCTTACTTCCTGTAAGTTAACAACCCTAACTTAAGAGATCCAATCTCTTTAAGTCTACAGAATGAATACAAATTTTATCAATCTCTCTAACAGAGTATATATGATGATGAACACTGAAGAACAAGAATATCGATTAGAGAATAATGAATGAATAATTCAAGAGTGTAATAAAACACTCTGCAAATAAGTGAAAGTACAGGGACTTATGTGTAAATAGTGAAAGTTCCTAGGGGCATAATGGTCATTTTAGAAAAGAAAGGGACTAAAGTGAAAGTCTAAAAGTTTTATGGTGCAAAAGTAAAAGTAGACATAAGTTGTGAGCCATTAAGTGTAATTATGAAAAGTTAAGGGACTTAATTGAAAAGAAGAAAAGTTTCTAGGAGCAAAATGGTAATTATAGAAAGTTGAGCCGAAAGTGACTTAGAACTGCCCGGAAGCATTTCAATCCCAAATTTTATCAGTAGATAGGGAAAATGATGCTGGTTAATCTAGCCTAATAGAGAAATTTTATTAGATTTTCAGATAGCTAAAATTTATCTGATAGTCGAAAAGTTATCTGAAATTTTTATTAGATCTCTTGGACCTCATATATAAGTGAGAAGTTACAAGAAGATGCGTCCTGTGAAGATAGAGGGAAGGGAACTGAAAGAGTCCTGAAAGGAGATTTGTAAGAAAAGTTATTCACATATTAGTGAATTTTGACTAGAGTTCATGAATGCCCGATATTCGATTGGGAAATTAATCGGTAAGCAAACTGTGATTGAATGAGCCCAGATGACATCACATAGAGGCCCATGATGATGCTAAGTGAGGCTAGGCCCATGATATCAGTTCATCGGGTAAAAGGGGTCAGTGTCCAGAAAAAGGTGCAAAATGACAAAAATACCCCTATGTTATAAAATAATTAAAGAATGAGTGAAGGGTATTTTGGTCATTTGACTAAGGTTAGACAGTCAATGAAGGTTATCTGAATAGTTGACCAGGGTCAGGAAATACTCTGGTAAGGTGTGAAAAAGTAATAATGCCCCTAGACCTGTCATATCCTAATTTTTCCCTATCTATATAATACTGATAGAGGAAAGAGGTTTAGAAAGGATTATGATGATGAATGGAAAAGAAAAGAATGATTAGATGGAGGTTTAAAGAAGAGGGACTAAATTGAAAAGTATAAAAGTTTCATGGTGCAAAATATAAAGTAGACATAAACTTTGGGCCATTAAGTGTAATTATGAAAAGTTGAGGGCCTAAAGTGTAATTTTCAAAAGTTTAAGGACTTAAATATAATTTATCAAAAGTTCAAGGGGCAAAAGTGTAATTATGAGAAAGTTGAGCCGAAAAAGGCCCAAAACTAGCCCAGAAAAGATTAGTCCCAAATTTTACCAGTAAATAGAAAAAATTATTCCGGTTAGTTTAACGCAACACAGAATTTCGATTTGAGGTCCCGAAAAATTGATATAAATTTTTGAAGTTAGGAAAAATTATTATAGTATTTGTCGGGCCTCAGAATCAGATGAAGCTTTACAGTAAATTCCTATAATTAATACAAGAATTTATAAAAATGACAGGATCAGAAAAATAATCCTGTAGAATTTTTAATGGAATTTACAGTGCAATAAAATACCCGGATAAATATCTTTATGAGAGATTTCTCGGGATTTATGCCATAAAGTTAGTGGACCATACAAAGGCCCAAAATGGCGTCCCAGAGGCCAAATAAGGTAACTAAGCAGTTATGTGGGTTAGTGTCCAAAGAAACCCCGAAAAAATGTGAAATTACGAAAATGTCCCTGTGTTGTACTAATAAGCAAGGGGTGAATGGAGGGCATTTTGGTCATTTTAGATAGGCCAAAAATGCCAAGGTGAGTACAGGAATGATTACCTAGAGTCAGTATATGGCCTGATAAGGTATAAAGTGGTGTGAAATGACAATTATGCCCTTAGGGTTAATACAGTGCAAGGAAGGGCACCAAGGGTATTTTGGTCATTTTACAATGGATGGATATCAGATGAAATATGGCAGTAAATTCTTATAATTAATATGAGAATTTATGAAACTGACAGAAGTAAAAAAGGAGTCCTATAGAATTAATTATAAAATTTACGATGAAAAAGGACAACGATAAAGAGTTTAAAGGAAATGTATATAATTTTTATCAGGACTTTTGGATCTTAGAAAATTATGAAACTTGGTATAAAATTCATTTTATATTAGAATGAATTTCTAAAAATGTTAGAACCATTAAGAGAGGTGTTTAACATTTATTCTAAGAGCAGGGTAATTTAAAGATATCGGTATAAGGAAAGTGCATTGGGATTTGTGCTAAGTAGCTATTGGACCTAAAAGAGGCCCAACATTTCATCCTAGGGAATCCTAATAAGTCCCAAAAGTTATCTTGGAGCCCAAGTCCAATAATGAATAATTTATGGATTTTTTACAAGAAAAAAAGGGAATAAAGTAAGAATTAGGGTTTGCACATGGTGGGACCCACAAGGCTTCATACATGGCGTCCAAGGCAAGGGGAAGAGAAAATTTTTGTCATGTGATTTTATCTCAACTTGGCTTGGTAGGCAAGACAAGATTCAAGGTGCAATCTTGGCAATTAGATCAAATAGTAACCAAAGCAATCTTGGCCATCCATTTTCCATGGAATTTTTCTATTAATACCACCATTTTTCTGCTCAAAATTGTGAAGCATTCTCCCTTGGGGAAACTATGACAAAATGGAAACTCAAGCCAAGACAAAGAAGAATCCAAGGTTCAAAGTTCAAGCAAGCTAGAGATTAAAGGTAAGCAATCTATCCTACCTTATTTTTCTTTGATTTGGGATCTTGAACTTACGGTTTTCAGGGAAGAAAGTTGAGTTTTCTCTAAGGTGTATATGCTGTCCAAAACCTTAGATGAAAAGAGAAAGAAGAAATTAAAGTTAGAGTTGTGAGATTAAAGCTTAAACAAGCTAGTTAGATGATTGGTTGTTAAATCAAGTTGATATTCTTGACTTTGCCATGGATGAAATATTTTGATTTGCACTGTTCATGATATAAGGAGATGGAATTTTAATGATCAAATGCTTCCATTGAATTTATATGATGATTTTGTGTAGGATTGGATAGGTTTTGAACCTTGGAAGCATTAGAATTGAAAGTTGTAATTCTTAGAATTCTTCTCTATACTGTTCACTCATATGAACAGTGATTGGATTTTCATGATTTTGATGCTTCCAATGGTTTTAAAATGAAAAGTTGTGTGGGGTAAAGTAGAGAAACAAGTATAGGAAGCAATGGAATTAAGATAGGAATTTTTGGAAGAATTATGTATGTTTTGCAAATTCTGTCCAGAACAGTGCATAGGTTCTGGAATTTGGTTATTTTGAGTTCATAAATGGATTCAAAAGGCCAAATTGTGTAGGGTAAGGTCAAGACATCAATTGATTCAAAGGACAAGTCAATTGGTAAAGATTAAAGGAAGTTATGTTAGTTAAAGCAAGTCAATGTTCAAGAGAAGTTAGATTATAATAAATGAATGATTATGTGATGTTAGGATTTGATTATGGACTCAAAAGAGGCAGCCACACTTCAAGGAAAAGTAAGAAGCAAGAAGCAAGGTTAAAGTGAAAGGAAGTAAAGCAATAAGGGAGTAAACTTACCCTAAACTTGTATGTATTGAATGTTATGCTTGATTGTGCTATGGCTTTGTTGAGTTTTGTGCATATGTGTAGATGATTGAAGCTCTATTTCTATGATTACCTTGTCCAATTGTATTTCATATGATACATGGAAGCATGCTCATTACACTATGGTAACACTTTCACAAGCAAGCACAAGCAATTACATTAATACATGCATTGTTTAGTATTGTTTGCTACTGAGATTTCCCCAGAAATCTCACCCCATCCATGTAATCCCAATCCCAATAGGGTTATGAATGAGGAAAAAGGATGAAGAAGCATGAAGAGGAGTTAGGGATTGGTCAATGTAAATGTTATATGATGTTATGTAAAGAATTCTTGCAAGTAATGATGTTCTATGGCTAGTTTAAGCAACGATGTTTATGATTTGAGGAAAAGTAGTAAATGATGGAATAAATGTATGAAATTTTATAGACATTTAATTAACAAGTCAAGCATTGTTTTGACACCAAGAACACCTTGTTTTGATGTCTGTACAAAGAGAACCAATTTTCCAAAGATGGGGACCAGAATCTATTTTCAGAATTTTTGACCAAATGAACAGTAAAATTTAACGAATAAACTGTATCAAGGTGCTAAGTATTTGGTCAGAAACTTATTTTTCATTAAATTTTAAGATGTTAGCTTCAAGTAGAATTTTGAATCACTTCATTTCAATTTTTTGAGAATTAATTGTGATTTTTCAAAGCTCATCGCATAATCTAGAATACCATATGAACAGTAACTCGCTAAGAGTAAAAATTCCAGATTTAGTGAATGGACTTCAAATATCATGTAAGTGGTTCTAAATGCTACCGAATAGTCCCTAAGATGTACGAAAGTAAGGATGTTACAAGACTCATTAAAGTAAATCAAGAGGAACTGAGGGTATTTTGGTAATTTGCCAAGGGATATTTCTTAGAAATTGAGCCATCAGAGTACTTGAGCTTGGTCAGAGACCCAAGATGACATTCCAAGAGTACAAAAACGTAGCCCAAGAATTATGTGGGTTAAAGTGGCATTAAAGTAATATTTTAGTGAGTTTTTAATAGAGTAAAGTTACCCGGTTGAAGTGATAACTAGGGAATTGATCAGATAAAGCTCAGGACTTATCCGGAAGCCATGAGGTGGCATGAAAGGTACCCATAAGCCGCCACATGGCATGAGCATAGAGGAAGAAGAAAAAGCTAAGGACACGTGGCACGATCTCAGCCGTTTATTTCGAGATAAGACTCTGGAATTCGCTGGAAGCGCTGAGTCAGCTGGTAAGGTGTCCCGAGGGCCCCACCATTATGCCACTTAAGCATGTGAGGTGTCCATGGATGATGTCATTTTGATGAGTCATTGAGGATGATGATGTCATCGTAATGATGCAGGCGAAGCTTCTTAAGGAAGCTAAGCGATCTGAGCTGTTCATCATGATTCGATCTGAACTGTTCAAGCCAACTTCCTCCACCTATAAATAGGCACCCCTTGCCATTTCATAACATCCACGGCAAGAAGAAGAGAAAGGAAGAGAGAGAGAGAGAGAGAGAAAGTAAGGAGGAGAAAGAAGGATTTCATAACATCCACGACACAGGGGTATTTTCGTCATTTTGCACCTTTTTTTGGACATCGGCCCCTTTTACCGCTGAACTGATATCATGAGCCTGGGCCTCCCTTGGTGTCATTATAGGCCTCTGAGTGACACCATCTGGGCTCATTCAGTCCCAGTTTGCTTACCGATTAATTTCTCAATCGGATATCGGGCGTTCACGAACTCCCGTGTGAATTCACTAAAAAGTGAATAACTTTTTCTACAGAACTCCTTTCCAGATTCTGTCAATTCCCTAACCTCCGGCTTCACAGGACGCACATTCCTATAACTTTTTACTCATATCTGAGGCCCAGGAGATCTGATAAAACTTTCAGATAACTTTTTGACTATCAGATAAATTTTAGCTATCTAAAACTCTGATAAAATTCCTGTATTAAGCCAGATTAACCAGCATCATTTCCTCTATCTACTGATGAAATTTGGGACTGAAATGCTTCCAGGAAGTTCTAAGCCATTTTCGGCTCAACTTTCTATAATTACGATTTTGCCCCTGGAAACTTTTCTAATTCTTACATACTTATAGGGACCTCATATGAATATCTCACAGTTCAGTGAAATGATCAGCATAATTTTCTCTATTTTATGGTAAAATATGGTATTCATCGGCTACTAGCCTGATCTTTCCCATAATTATGATTATGCCCCTATACTCTCTTTCTGACCTCTTTACTTATCTGCTTATCCTTTATCTTAAGTTCTCAAAATTCTCTTTCAACAACTCATTCCCTGAACTCTTCGGGAATCATTGTTAATTGAAAGGCTCGACAACCCGCCCATATCAGGTTATCTTACTCAGGAGCCAGCCCATATTTAGCTACCTGCAGAATTCTTAGGCTTAAGACTTAGGATATTCCTTACATTCCTTTTTTTTAACCTAGGTGAACCGTACCTATTTTGTAGGTTAAAGACTTAACTCATCTTTAAATCCTGAGGGACTTAGCTCATTCCTCGGATTCCTACAAAATATAGGTAAGTGATATGCCCATATCAGATTACTATCCTGGGACTACGAGTTTAGCAGCCTGCCCATATCAGACTACCTCCTAGTTCTCCTAGACCCAAAAATTGGGATGTTACAATTCTCCTCCCCTTTTTAAAAATTTCATCCTCAAAATTTTAAGGGGTACCTCATCTTTCCTGAAGAGAACTTCTTACTGATCTATACAACTATATGGTTCTTATAACGCAGTCATATACAGCAAGTAAGATCATCCCTCTCTGTCTTATTCTCATTCCAGTGATAGTCTAGAGGAGCAACAGCTTGGTCCCTCATGACCTTCCACGTGGTACTTAGCAACTTATATCTCTTATTCTAATTAAGACAGATTTCTTATCTTACTAATTATTTCTCATGACCCGTTATAATAACCACTTTCTCTAGATCAGAAAAGAACTCTTCATTAATCACATCATTTACATCATATCTATATCTAGGCATATAGTTTCTTACAGCTTAGTCGCCCTTACAGCTATGGTTCTTCTTAACCGTTCTTAGGGTTGACTTCAGGGGATTTGGAGACTCTGTTTGTGGTAAGAGCAAACACCCTTCCTGTTGTCTTTGGCCTAGGGATGTCAGCATTCTTAGGGCAAACTCTTGCAAAGTGACCTTTCTCGCCATAAATAAAACAGCTGCTTTGCCCTGCTCGACACTCCCATGTGCCATGGCTCTTACAACTTTGACATCTTTGCTCTCCAACCTGATCCTCACCTCGATCAGTCCCCTACCTAAACTGTTGCCTCTTTCTCTTGATCCTAGAGAACTTGAGTTGCATGGATCTTATTCATCATCTCTTACTATCATTTATGTTCTCTAGGGTACTCTACCCTAGGTCTACTTCTTTTTTCCGTGATGGAATCCCTCTGCTTAGGGAATATCAGATCTTTATCTATTGACCATCATGTCTCTAGCCTTAGGCCATGTACTAGGATCATTCCTGGGCAAGTCAATCTAACTTTTAGGTCTTCTATTCAGTCCAGCTGAATAAAACCTTTGTAATATAGATCTACTCCAACTATCACATAGAGGATCTACTTTTAAACATCGTCTTAAACTAATCTTCTGTATCTCAGTACTTCGTACTGTCTGGCTTGATCATATGTTATACCAATCCTCTAGCCGATGGACTTTAGTGAGGTTAGTACCTTCAGTCTCATCATCCTATGGCCTCTGCCAATTCTCGTCGCAACCTGATAACTGTATAGTCGCGACTCACATGCTCTGTGACTTATAGTTGCAACCATAGCACTTTACTTGTCACGACCTGGCATCTCTGTGTCCTTTAGTCGCAACCTAGATCTTCTAGTGTCGCGACCTGGACTCCTTTGCACACTAGTCGCGTACTGCAACATTACTTGTCGTGACCATAGGCCTTATCATGTTGCAACCTTTAACTCTTCTGTGAATAACTATCGCGGCCTAAACCCATATTAGTTGTGACTTGAGTGTCATTCTCTCATACTCTAGGGGACATAACCTTTCTAATTTATATCTTTAACTCATTTAAATATCACTTTTAACTACTTCAGAGCATCACTAAGCCAAAACCTTCTGTTCTGTGCCAAAATCTTATACTCTGAACCAGAGCCCTTTCTGGTCTATACCAGAACCTTTTGCTCTGATACCAAAATGAAACATCCTCCCTTAGACTCCTCAATGTACACTTGCGAAAGCAATATTAGCTCGATTATATCTTAACTTAAGCCCATAAATTAAAATTTTACTCTTAAGTTCCTTATTCTGAACCTTTAACTTGAGAACTGATTTATCTCATTCCACATATCCAAATGAGACTTATTACCTATCCACGTAAAGCTCCATATGTGTGCTACTGGCTCACCAAATTTCCTGGCCAAACTCTTTCGTTTACTAGGTCAAACTGAGGTCGGAACATCGCTGCCTCATGACCTGCGAATTTCTCTCTTAATTTCTTAACTTTTCAATTATTCTCATACTTACTTTTCGTATGATAACCCATTATTCTAACTACTTATACACAAGCTGAACATGCCAAACAATATTTATTATTAAATAATAAATTGTTATACAACACGGCATGAACAAAATCCTCATATCTCTATTATATCTTTCCTGCCTGAAATCTGGCAGTATAACTACTATACTTCATCTTTAAAAATAAATGATCTGTACTGATTCAGTAATTCCCGTGAGAACTACCATTCTACGTAAGTACCCAGGAAAGATTGGATGAACTGGCTAGGTCCACTCACTTCTAGACTCCTTAGACAGTACCTACGTACACAGTACGTATCATCTCCTTTCTTCATTACTGACATTCTATCATAATTTTGGCAGCATAACGGCGTCATTTAGCATTCTCAAAATTCACTTTAACATAACCTCCTTGTAATGGGTTATACATAGGGGATGAGATTCGAGGGAATCTCAGTAGAAAACGGTACTAAACAATATATGCATTAATGATTGGCATTATTGCTTGCTTGTGATTGTGTTAACTTAATGTAATGTGCATGCTTCCATGTAACATATGAAATACAATTGGCCAGAGTAAACATAGCACAGAGCTTCAATAATTACATATTAACATCAATCAATCAAGCCATAACACAATCAACCATACAATCAACACATACAAGCTTAGGTAAGTTTACTACCTCACTAGCTTAGCAGAACTCTAATATCTCTATACTGCTTCCGGCTCTACCAGGATTTCCTTCTTTCTTTCTTTTCTTCCTTCCTCTCACTTTCACTCTCTAGAACTCACTTCTCTCTCTAAATTGGTGCTCTTGGACGTGAATGGAATGGCAAGGGGGTGGGGTATTTATACTTGAGGCAAGGTGGAATGAATGGCCCAGATTGATTCACAATGAATGGCTCAGATCGCTTGCTTCCTCAAGAAGCTTTGCCTGCATCATTGTGATGACATCATCCTCCATAATGAATCATCAAAAGTGACATCATCATGGGACACCTCACATGCTAGGTGGTGCAATGGTGGGGCCCTTTGGACACCTCACCAGCTGACTCAGCGTTTCGAGAGAATTTCAGAGTTTTATCCCGAAATAAACTACTGAGATCGTGCCACGTGTCTTTAACTTTTCCTTCTCCCACTAGATTAGTGCCATGTGGCACCTTATGGTACCTTTAATGCCACCTCATGGCTTCCGGATAAGCTCAGGACTTTATCTGATCAATTCCCCGGTTATCACGTCAACCGAGTAACCTTACTTTATTGAAAACTCTCTAAAATATTATTTTAATGCCACTTTAATTCACATATTCCTTGGGCTACATTTTTTGCACTCTGGGAATGCTATCTTGGGTCTCTGATCAAGCTCAAGTACTCTGATGGCTCAATTCCTAAGAACCATCCCTTGGTAAATTACCAAAATGCCATTGGTTCCTCTTTATTTACTTTAATGAGTCTAGGGGCATTACTGTCTTTTCACATCTTACCAAAGTATTCCCTGACCCTGGTCAACTATCCAGATAACCTTTCTTGAATGTATCACCTTAGTCAAATGACCAAAATACCCTTTACTCATTCTTTAACAATTTTATAACAGAGGGGTATTTTTTTCATTTTGCACCTTCTTCCGAACATTAGCCCCTTTTACCGCTGAACTGATATCATGAGCCTGGGCCTCCCTTGGTGTCATTATAGGCCTCTGAGTGATGCCATCTGGGCTCATTCAGTCCCAGTTTGCTTACCGATTAATTTCTCAATCGAATATCGGGCGTTCACGAACTCCCGTCTGAATTCACTAAAAAGTGAATAACTTTTTCTACAGAACTCCTTTCCAGATTATGTCAATTCCCTGACCTCCGGCTTCACAGGACGCACGTTCCTGTAGCTTTTCACTCATATCTGAGGCCCAGGTGATCTGACAAAAATTTCAGATAACTTTTTGACTATCAGATAAATTTTAGCTATCTGAAACTCTGATAAAATTCCTGTATTAAGCCAGATTAACCAGCATCATTTCCTCTATCTTCTGATAAAATTTGGGACTGAAATACTTCCGGGCAGTTTTAAGCCATTTCCGGCTCAACTTTCTATAATTACCATTTTACCCCTGAAAACTTTTCTAATTCTTACATACTCATAGGGACCTCATATGCATATTTCACAGTTTAGTGAAATGATCAGCATAACTTTCTCTATTTTATGGTAAAATATGGTATTCATCGGCTACTAGCCCGGTGTTTCCCATAATTACGATTATGCCCCTATACTCTCTTTCTGACCTCTTTACTTATCTTCTTATCCTTTATTTTAAGTTCTCAAAATTCTCTTTCAACAACTCATTCCCTGAAATCTTCGGGAGTCATTGTTAATTGAAAGGCTTGACAACCCGCCCATATCAGGTTATCTTACTCAGGAGTCAGCCCATATCTAGCTACCTACAGAATTCCTAGGCTTAAGACTTAGGATATTCCTTACATTCATAGAGTTTGCATATAACAATAGTTATCAGGCTAGAATTCAGATGGCCCTGTTTGAAGCACTCTGTGGACGTAAATGTAGATCTCCCTTATGCTGGCTAGAGTTGAGTGAGAGAAGGATGTTTGATCCTGATATAGTAGATCAAACTGCAGAATATATTGCAATGATCAGAAAAAGATTGTTGACATCTCAAAGTAGACAGAAAAGCTATGCAGATGTCAAAAGGAAACCATTGGAGTTTGAAGAAAGAGAGCATGTATTCCTTAAGTTAACTCCAACTATAGGAGCCGGGCGATCAATTAAAGTGAAAAAATTACATCCTAGATACATCGGACCATTTCAGATTCTCTCGAAGATAGGATCAATAGCCTACAAGTTAGCTCTTCCTCCAAATCTCAGCCAGATACATGATGTGTTTCATGTTTCCTAGTTAAAGAAGTAAGTTCCAGATTCATCACACGTGATTGAACAATATGAAGTTGCGTTGTGAGATGACCTGACATATGAGGTTGGACCAGTGCAAATTATTCATCGAAAGGTCAAGTAGCTACGTAATAAGCAAATCTCTTTAGTCAAAGTGATCTGGAAAGGCTTAACTAAGAATGAAGCTACATGGAAAATAGAAGAAAGAATGAGGGAGATGTACCCTGAATTGTTTCATTAGGATGTATTGTAAATTTTGAGGACGAAATTTATTTTAAGGGGGAGAGAAATGTAATATCCCTAATTTCTGTACTAATGAGTATGTACAGTTTGTACTTAATATATGTGAGATTTTCTAAGAAAAATGTGGCCAATTATGTAAAGAAAGGGGATTGTATTGAAAAGGAAGAAAATTCAGGGACTTAAGTGCAATTTACAAAAGTTTAAGGCCAAAAGAAAAAGTAGACAAAAATGTGGGGTCCTTGAGTGTAATTTTAGCCAAATGCAAGGACATAAGTACAATTTACGAAAAGTCAAGGGGCAAAAATGTAATTATGAAGAATTGGACCGAAAATAGGCCAAAAATGCACGGAGTCAGATCAAACCCAAATTTTACCAGTAGATAGAGAAAATTATTTTGGTTAGTTTGACGCAACACAGAATTTTGATTTGAGGTCCCGAAAGATTGATATAAATTTCTGAAGTCATATAAAATTATTATAGTATTTTTTGGATCTCAAAATCAGATGAGACCTTACAATAAATTCCTATAATTAATATATGAATTTATAAAATTGACAGGATCAGAAAAGGAATCCTGTAGAATTTTTAATGGAATTTACAGTGGAATAAAATACCCGATGAATATCACCGGGAGAGATTTATAGGGATTCGTGCCATAAAGTTAGTAAACCCTAAAAAGGCCCAAAAATGGCGTCATGATGGCCCAATAAAAGGATTGGACTGATAGGTGGGCCAGTGTCCCGAGGAACCCCGGAAAAGCGCAAAATTATGAAAATGTCCCTGTGTCGCACTAAGGGAGAAATAGATGAATGGAAGGCATTTTGGTAATTTTGGATAGGTGAAAATGCCAAGGCATGTACAGGAAGGGTTAGACAGAGTCAGTATATGCTCTGATAAGGTACAAAGAGGTTGAAATGACGATTATGCCCATAGGGTTAAAGTAGTACAAGAAAGGGCACCAAGGGTATTTTAGTCATTTTCCAAGGGATTTGTAATTGAGTTTAAACCCAGTATAAGAATGTCAATGATAGAAAGAATTCGGATACTGGATTTAAGGTCAGAAAACATATTATGGAATCTTACAAAAATTAGATTCAGAAAATAGTCCGATTTTCAGAAAATCGGATCGGGTCGGTACCGGATTGGACTGGAATTTTTCTAGGAGCTTCCCACCATGAGAATGGCGCCAAGTGTCCTATGAGGTGTCTCTCTTGATGATGTCATGGTGGTGATGTCATAATTATTAAAGAAAAGAAAAATCCAAGATTAAATCCAAGCCCTTAGATCAAATAGTGTACAAAGTGATCTTGGCCTTCCATTTTCCCCAAATTTTTCTATAAATACCCCCAATTTCAGACCATTTCGGTGAGAACAAGAACCTTGGGGAAACTCTTGCAAAATTACCACTCAAGCTAGAATAGAGAAATATCTCTCTCTATAAGGTTAGCCGTGGATAGAAAGAAAGTTAGGGGATTGACAGAATAGGGGTATTACCTCAAGATAAGCTTGACTTAAGTGGAGTTATGCTGGATAGGATAATAATAAGAATATTATTATGCTATGTATAAGCTCTGACCTATGAAAAGGTGAAACCTCAGATCAAAAGTTAAGGACTAAAGAAAGGGCTACATGCCAGGTAGTAAACTTACCTAAACTTCTATGTGTTGAATGTATGGTTGCTTGTGTTATGGCTTGATTAATTGATGTTAATATATAATTGTTGAAGCTCTGTGCTATGATTACCCTGGACAATTGTATTTCATATGTTACATGGAAGCATGCACATTACATTATATTGACACAATCACAAGTAAGCACTAATACTAATCATTGATGCATGCACTGTTTAGTATTGTTTGCTACTGAGATTTTCTCCAAAATCTCACCCCTACCTTTTCCAAATATAACAGGGTACTGGTTTAGAGAAGATGAAGCTAGGAAAGTGAGGATGTGACAAGGTTCAGATGGCTTTTGAAAAAATAATCTGTATTAATCGATTAACTAATGGATTAAACATCATTAATTCGATCAATGTTTCAATTATCGAGAAGAACAGAAAACAAAGCATCACATTGATCAAAATATTCAATCAAATTCAATATAAATTGATAAGATAAGTTTCTCAAGAGATTTACAATGAAGAATGATGAGGAACATAAGCATACTTAAGATTTGAATCAAACATATATAGTTCAAAGAGACATGCAATTAGTTTCAATGTAAACAGAGAAGTATCATTAAAAATTATGAAGTTAATCGAACAACTATTCCATTAATGTAAGTTAATCAAATCCTTAGTCGATTAATGTCTTTGGAGGAATTGACACATAAAGCTTTTCAGAACATATTTATCGAACATCTAATGGATTAATGTATATTAATCGAATAACTCATCGATTAATGAATTTAGATTTGATTTTCATAAAATAATTTTGAACTAATTAATCGAACAGTTAATGCATTAATATAGATTAATCGATTAATAGAGTTTGTTTTTACTAAAAGAAAAGTAGTTTTGAATAAATTAATTGAATAGGAAATCATTTAATTAAAATTAATCGATTAACTAATCGATTAATGACTTATCTTTTCAATTCTCGAGAGAAACTTAATGACATTAATAATCAAATAGTTAATCAATTAATGGACATTCATTAATCGACTAATTAACTATCTTTTTAATAACAAAGAACAACATCCTATCATTAGTCAAACCTTTAATCGATTAAATGATACTCATTAATCGATTAATTAAATCGATTAACTTGATCCAACTTCTTCTGTCACTTTTTGTATTGTTTAAAAACACTTGATTAAATGATCTTTTACAGAAACAATGAGTTACTTTTGACATCATCAAAACATCATTAAGTATGGATTCTAACACCCCTAAAAGGTGAGATGAGTGAAATAATTATGTCACTGAGTGTACTCTCTTCTATCATGTTTCTTTGTCTTAACTGTGTTCATAGAGATTGATCACATTGCATTTGTTATTCTGTGACCAAGGCTGATTTGATTGATTTGATTATCACTTTCATGCTCGAACTTGTTTAATTCTTCTACTTGTTTCAGTGTTTATCAGGATGTTCTTCGTTGCTTTGCCTAGGAGTACAAAGGTTTAAGTGTGGGGGAATTTGATGAATCCCTATTTTATCATATTATTTTCTATCTATTTTACAGAATTTATCATGTTTAATAGGCATTATTATAGTAGTTTTGCTTACTTTGTGTTTTAATTGATTATATAAATTAAATGATTAAAAGTGTCATTTTCTTATATTTTTATTGATTTTATTATTTCTCTTGATTAAACTAATTTGCATGAAGGTGTTTTGCTTCTATGTATTTCAAGAAATTTGAAAAAATAAATAAATGATGGCTAAAACCCGCATCAACTACTACACAGTTATATTATATAAGGAAGGTTAAATGAGGAATTGTCAAATTGAATGAGAAAATTATAATATCTAATTAGAGAAAATTAAAATACCTCCAATAACATTATATTATATTTTATTATATTAATTAATTCATTCAATATAATATTAGTATTATGTTATATTATATCAATCCAATATCATTTAAATTAATTCAAAGATAATTCCTCAATACCTAATATTTGAATTTAGTCAAAGGATAATAGATAAATCTGTTATCTTTTCCTATTTTTTTATTAATTGTTTTATATCTTTTATCCTATTACTGTATATTTGAATTGTTTATAGGATATTTGAGTTAAAATAATGTTATGAATAATTAGTGATATTTCATGCTATATCCTATTACTTTATACTTGAATATGTTATGAATAACATGTTTCCCATAGCCATGTATTTTTATGCAAAGAATATAGCATGTGGCATGTCACTAATTAAAGAAAGTTTAATGAAATTACATATCATGCATTAGCATCCATCTTGCATATTTGAGTGGTAATATTTGCTACTAAGATTCCCTATAATCTCACCCTCTCATAACCAACCAATTTAGGTCAAGTATAATAGAAAATGTATGCATGGAGAAGAGCTAAACAATGTAAGAAAGAAAATGAAGTAGTTGATGTCCTAGCATATGCTATCAATTTCCACGTATGCAAATGCCATGTAAAGTGCCTATTTATGTGATGAAAATGAATGAAATAATTATGGCATAACCCCATGTTGTATATGAGTGTATGGGAATTCAAGATGATGATTTATAAATGTTAGAATAATTTATGAGATTTATGAAAGAAAGTCAAATGGTAAAAACATAAGTCCTGAAGTAGTTTTATTGTGGCTTCAGTTTGACCTAGCAAATGAAGAAATTAATTCACAAACTTTTATAAGCATGTATAACACATCTAGAGCTTTAAATTCATAGGTAATGCGCCTCATTTGGATGTGTATATCAAGAGAAATGAATTTCCAAAGTTAAGAGATAGAATCTGAAATTTCCAGAATTTGCTATATGAACGGTAAAAAATAACGATTTAATTGTATTGATTAGCAAGATAAATATCCAGATTTATATTTTTTCCTTAAAAAGCTATGAAAGAGCTTCAATTATAAATTTGAAGCAACTCCATAAAATTTTTATAGAATTAATTATGAACTTTTAAAATTGGACGGCTAATCTTAAATTTACCAAATGAACAGTACCTGTGAAGTAAGTTTTAAAATTTTTAATTTTGGGTTAAAGTAATGCTTCCACTAGTTAAATATGTAACATCCCAAATTTTCTGTACTGATTTGTATGTACAGATTGAGTGAAATATATGTGAGGTTTTTTAGGAAAATATGTGGCTATTCATGTAAGGAAAGGGATTAAATTGAAAAAGAAAGAAAATGTAAGGACTTAAGTGAAATTATGGAAAGTTAAGAATAAAATTAAAGGTAGACAAAAATGTGGGGTCTTTAAATGTAATTTTGAAAAGTTAAGGACATGAAGGTGAATTATGATAAATCAAGGGGCAAAAGTGTAATTATGAGAAATTTGGACCAAAAATAGGCCAAAAATGACCGTGTTCTGATCGGACCCAAATTTTTCCAGTAGATAGAGAAAATTATTCCGGGTTGTTTGACGTAACACAGAATTTTGATTTGAGATCCCAAAAAATTGATATAAATTTCTGAAGTTAGATAAACTTATTACAATATTTTTCGGATCTCAGAATCAGATGAGGCCTTCCAGTAAATTCCTATAATTGATATAAGAATTTATAAAATTGACAGGATCAGAAAAGGAATCCTGTAGAATTTTTAATGGAATTTACAGTGGAATAAAATACCCGATGAATATTGCCGGGAGAGTTTGCTAGGAATTTGTGCCACAAAGATATTGAAACCTAAAAAGCCCAAAAATGGCGTCATTAAGGCCCAATAAAATAAGTGGACTAATGGGTGGGCCAGTGTCCAGAGGAACCCCGAAAAAGTGCAAAATTAAGAAAATACCCCTGTGATGCCCTAAGAAACCGGAAGTGAATGGAGGGTATTTTGGTCATTTTGGATAGGCCAAAACACCAAGACAAGTGCAGGAAAGGTTAGTCGGAGTCAATATATATTTTGACAAGGTCTAAAGAGGTGAGAAATGACAATTATGCCCTTGGGTTTAATATAGTGCAAGGAAAAGCACTAAGGGTATTTTGGTAAATTTTCAAGGCATTTAAAATTAAATTTAAACCCAGTATGAGAATGTCAATGGTATGAAGGATTTAAATATTAGAAAAAATATATATTATGAAGTCCCATAAATATTAGATTAAGAAAACAGTCCGGTTTACGAAAAATCGGATCGGGCCGGTACCGGATTGGACTGGATTGGGTTGAAACTTTTCTTGGAACTCACACACACAAAATGGTGCCAAAAAGGAGGCTTAGGTGTCCCATGTGATGTCATGGTGGTGATGTCATAAGTGAAAAGAGAAAAGACATTCCAAGATCAAACCTTTAACCATTAGATCGAATAGTTCCCAAGGTAATCTTAGCCTTCACTTTTCCCAAGATTTTTCTATAAATGCCCCCTCATTTTGGCTCAAAACTGTGGAGGAGAAAGTGTAGGGAACCTCTTGCAAAATATTTTCTCAAGCAAGGAAGAAGTAAGGATCTTGAAGAAGCTAGTAAGGTAAGTTGCTCCTTTGCTTCTAGACTTTGTTCTCATGATTTCTTCTTGAGTTTAAGTTGGTTTTGAGGCTTGAATCTTGGGGAAATTTTGCTGGAATTTCCATGTATATGTGAGAGGAACATGAGTTTTGTAATATCCTTAATTTTCTGTACTGATTTCTATGTTAAAGTCAAGCAGTTACGGAATAAACAAATTCCTTTAGTTAAAGTGATCTGGAAAGGCTTGACTGAACAAGAAGCTACATGGGAAACAAAAGAAAAGATGAGGGAGAAGTATCCTAAATTGTTTTGATAGGATATATGTAATGTAAATTTCGAGGACGAAATTTATTTTAAGGGGGAGAGAAATGTAATATCCTTAATTTTCTGTATTGATTTCTATGTACAGATTAAATGGAATATACGAGTTCTTTTTCAGGAAAAGGATGTGGTCCTTTATGTAAAGAAAAGGATTAAATTGCAAAAGAAAGGAAATGAAAGGACTTAAATGCAATTATGGAAAGTTTAAGGTTAGGAAAGAAAGGTAGACAAAAATGTGGGGTCCTTAAGTGTAATTTTAGCCAAATAAAGTGACTTAGTTGAAAAGAAGAAAAGTTTCCGGGGCAAAAGTGTAATTATGAAAACTTGGACCAAAAATAGGCAAAAACAGTGATCGTACTCCGATCAGCCCCATATTCTACCAGTAGGTAGGGCAAGTGACGCTGGGTAATCCAGCCTAATACTGGAATTTTTGAAGACTCCAGATAGCCCGTTATGACCCAAATGGCTGCCCAGACACAGTAGGGCAGTGTATCTGATAGAAGGAGCCGGTGTCCGAAAATGTGTATAAACGGTAAATAATAATAAAATATTCAGTGAACTGTGCCAGAGGAAGATTTCTCAAAATGCGTGCCATAAAGGTGATGGACCCAGAAAGGCCCAATAATGGCGCCAACAAAGGCCCAATAAGAGTCTTGGATTGATAGGTGGGCCAGTGTCCGGCAGAACCCCGGAAAAGTGCGAAATTATGAAAATGCCCCTGTGTTGTACCAAAGGGGTAATAGGCGTATGAAGGGCATTTTGGTCATTCTGGACAGGCCTAGAGGCCAAGATATATACCAGAGAAGTTAACCAGAGTCAGTATATGCCCTGATGAGGTACAGAAGGGTGTAAAATGACGATTTTGCCCTTAGGGTTAAGATAGGGCATGAAAGGGCACCCAGGGTATTTTGGTTATTTCGCAGGGGATCTGTAATTGAGCTTAGACCCAGTATTAAAATGTTAATGATATAAAGGGTCTAGATACTAAATGTAAGGTCAGAAGACATAATATGGGTTTCCAGAAAAAGTAGATTCAGAAAACGGTCCAGTTTTCAAGGGGACAGACCGGGCCGGTACTGGATTGGACCGGAAAGCTTCCAGAAGGCTTTTCTCCTCTCCATTTTCACCATGTGAAGAATGTGGGTGGTGAGTTGTCTCTTGAGGTGGTATTGAGTGATGTCATGCATGATGCAGTAAAAGGAATAAAGAAAAATAGGAAATTCCGGAAAAACCAGGACCACAGGATCAAATAGCTTCAAAATTACAAGAATGCCATTGACCAAAACTATAAATACCCCCTTAGCTCTTCATTCCCACGGCCTAAGGAGCATTTAGAGAGATAAGGAAGTGCTTGAGAGAGAAAGTGAGAAAAAGAAAGAAGAAAGGAAGTTCTGGTGGAGTTGGAAGCAGTAGAGAAGTTCTGAAGTTCTGCTTTTAAGGGGAGGTTCTGTCAAAATAAAATTTGGAAATTTTAAGAGACGCCGTTAGGCTGCCGAAGTTCTGGCAACGAAAAAGGAACAAAGAAAGGAACTGATGCGTACTGTGTACGTAGGTGCTGTCTAAGGAGGCTGGAAGTGAGTGGACCTAGCAGGTTCATCCAGTCTTTCCTGGGTACTTACGTAGAATGTTAGCTCCTACGGGAATTACCGAATCGGTACAAGATCGGTTACTTTCTACAGAAGGAATGTAGCAGTTATGCTGCCGGATTTTAGACAACGAAAAGTGTAACAGAAAAATAAGGATGTTAATCATGCACTGATGTGTAACAGTAGATTATTTAATAATAATTGTTATCTGGCATGTTTGACTGATATGTGATGTATGTATGCACTAATATGTAAGGTTGGTTGCTGAAAAATGGCCTTGTGAACAGTAACCCGTGGAGACCTATTGATGTTTGATAAATCATTAAAAATAGTAAATGGTTGAATAAATATATGATATTTTTATGGTAAATAGTAGACATCCTAATATTTAATTTTATATATAGAGTGCCTCATTTGGATGTATACACGAAAAGATATAAATTGTTAAAGTTGGGACCAGAATGCTGGATTCAGGAGAAAGTCATTGGATGAACAGTAAAGTTTAAACGTTGACCCACGTTGAATTTGTCAAGGAATGGTCAACCAATGATTTTTCCCTAAAATATACTTAAGTTATCTTCATGTAGCAATTTTAAACACTTCATTTAGATTTTTCTATAATTAGTTATGAATTTTCAAAGTCAGGTCACTCATCTGGAATTGGCCACAGTGAACAGTACTCGATATGAATAAAATTCCAGATTAAGAGTTTAGACTTCAATGGCCCTAAAAGTGGTTCTAAGTGCTACTGAATGGTCCTCAAGATATATAAAAACAAGGATGTGACAATTTTTATGTCATAGATAGTTTAGACAAGCTTAAACAAGCTAGTTGCATGATTGGTTGTTGGATTAAGTTGATGTTCTTGACTTTATCATGGAAGAACATTTTGGTTTGCACTGTTCATGCACTGTTCATGATAGAAAGAGATGGAGTTTCAATGATTTAATGCTTCCATTGAGTTTATATGATATTTTGTGTAGGATTGGATAGGTTTTGAACCTTGGAAACCATTGGAATTAAAGGTTGTAATGTTGAAAATCCCTTTCGGATACTGTTCACTCGCATGAACAGTGATTTGAATTTCATGATTTTGATGCTTCCAATGGTCTTAAAATGAGATTTTGTGTGGGGAAAAAGTGGAGGAACAAGTATGGGAAGCATTGGAATCAAAATAAAAAATTTTGGAAGAATTATGTATGCTTTTCCAAATCTGTATAGAATAGTGCATTGTTGCTGGAATTTGGTTATTTTGAGTTCATAAATGGATTCAAAAGGTGAAATTATATAGGGTAAGGTCAAGATATCAATTGATTCAAAGGCCAAGCCAATTGGTAAAAATTAAAGGAAGTTAAGTTAGTTAAAGCAAGTTGAATGTTCAAGAGAGATAGTCTTGAGTAATGTTTGAGTTTATGATCCTAATGGATTATGTAATGAATATAAATGTGTTTAGGACCTTGAAACATCTAAGAAGATGTTGGGGAATGATTGACCGAAAACCTTCATGATTGAAAAGCTTCGGAAGCAAGTACAAGAATAAGAGAGAGAGCTTAAATTCAAGGTAGTGAACTTACCCTAAACTTGTATGTATGTAATGTATGCTTGATTGTGCTATGGCTTGGTTGAATTATGTGTATATGGGTAGATGATTGAAGCTCTGTTATTTTATGATTACTTTGGCCAATTGTATTTTATATAATATATGGAAGCATGCTCATCACACTATGATAACACTTTCACAAGCAAGCACAAGTCTTTACATTAATACATGCCTTGTTTGGTATTGTTTGCTACTGAGATTCTTTAGAATCTCACCCTCCCATAACCATGATCTAGGTGCTGGAACATCACAAGGAAGGAGGTAATTGTGGGTGTATGAATGGTGTATGACTTGAAAAGCATACCTTTAACTTAGATGATGATATATTGGTATGTATAATGAATTTACTCACTAGATCCGAGCTGAGGCAGATCACTTTCAGCGATAGTTTAAGTAACTTATTCTATTTAGTTTCATGTAAAATTTGGCATGAACATATCTAAGATCTGTACCTTTAATTGGACACCAAGAACGCATAATTTGGTTAAGTTTTCAAATTGATATGATTTTTCAAAGTTGGACTTAAACTCTGGATCAAGATAAAACAAGTCATCCGATACAGTAAGGTTCCAAGGCGGTTTTCATATAGCAAATGAATGAGTTTTTCCGTGATTTTTGGTGATCTTAAAGTACACATTCTGATATTTAAATCCATAGCTAATTTGACTCAATTGGATAAGTATACAAGGAGAAATGAATTTTTGAAAATGGGGCAAAGAAACTGGAACTTCCAGATTTACCAAATGAACAGTAAAGTTCAATGAATAATCTGATTTGATCTGGACAAGGAAACCTCATTTTCATATTTTTCTCTCAAAGTTAAATTAAATATATTTCATTAGATATTGGAATCACCTCAAAATGATTTTTCTAGATTTAATTTCTAAAGTTCAGGCTGTAATCTGGAATTACCCAGTGAACAGTGAACAGTACCCCGTAAGCCAAACTCTTGGAAATTCATGTTTTTGAGGTTAAGAGGTATTCCAATAATCTATGATAATTCCAATTGAGTATATGTAAGGTTAAGGTTAAGGTCAAGATTTAAGGTTAAGATTTAAAGATATTTACTAGAAAATGCAGTTGTGCTGGTAGACTATACAGAGTACTATGTACGTAGGTGCTGTCTAAGGAGGCTAAAAGTGAGTGAACCTAGCCGGTTCATCTAGTCTTTTCTGGGTACATACGTAGAATGGTAGTTCTCATGGGAATTACCGAATCAGTACAGTTATATTTCTGCCAGGGTTCTCGGCAGGAGAGAATTAATAAAGTTAAGATTGCTTCCGTAATTGTACTCTGAAGGGTCTAAGGAAGGATGTTTCAAAATACACTTCTAAATACGTACTATAAGGGGTGAAAAATAAGCTGAGGGGTGAAAAATAAGATATTTGAAGTTGCATGTAGGTTGCACAGCAAGCTGCTGCGTTAGACCCTACTAGAGTTAGGCAATCTATCCAACGTCCATCTTGCCAACAAAAATGGAAGGCGGCGAGGGATAAGTAGGATCAGTACATTACTCCAAATGTTTCTACTGTTACTGAGAGCATTGTAAATAATTAATTTAAATAAGAAGAATTTATAGATGATTACATGCTTTTCAGTTATTTTAAATTGGCTACTTATATGTTATAGGATGCACTAGAGGAACAAGTAACTTAAGGGTCTTTCATTCCTGAAAAAGGAATAGATATCCTAGAGACATCGATTAGGAGCCCTGACCATCCAGGTGGAGTAAAAGGGGGCCCTAAAGGAGTTGGTAGGAAAGAGTTCTTTGGCTTTGAATCTTGAAGAATAAGTGTAGCCTCCATATACACGATGTCCAGAGTCAAGCTAGAAAAAGTTTGAGCTAAACCTACTGCACAACATTAAGCAG
Source organism: Leucaena leucocephala (assembly GCA_037074615.1). Lineage (NCBI taxonomy): Eukaryota > Viridiplantae > Streptophyta > Magnoliopsida > Fabales > Fabaceae > Leucaena > Leucaena leucocephala. Next base: position 14,861,000 of record CM073565.1, on the reverse strand, counting down.
AGTTGCAAAAGATGAGCTGAACTTACTACACAACATTAATCTACTATAAGAGGGATGTTTATAAGATAAAACCATTGTAACATGAATTTTTCCATTCATTTATGACCTATTAATGGTCTGCATAGGCCAAGTTTCACCTTTGCCTAGTAAACAACTCAAAATTATCAACGGAGATTGTGTCTAATAGAAGAGGACAGTTCTTCACAACATGACGTATTAAGGTTTGAATCTCTATTGAAAAATGTATTAATATTTAATGCTCAATAGATCCTCAAATAAAATTGCCTATAATACGATATGATACATATATGGGCAAGTGAAAAAAGAAAAAAACTCAACAAAAATTCAAGCCAAACTTGTCCAAGTTGGATTTTTAGTTTATTTATGAGCAAACTATTTGTGTAGTTTGTTTTTCAATATGTAATTAACATTTTTTTTTGTTTGATCAAATATATGATAATACTTTTAGTATCATATCAATATATATTCAATTTATTTTATTTTAAAAAAAGTAGGAAATTACAAGTTTTTTATTCAAGACAAAAAGATACTCCTCCAATCCTAAATATAGGATCTAATTGGGGAATTAATCTTAGTTCTAAATAAAACACCTATTTCCTAAATTTACTAACTCTTTCCCAAATTACCCTTATTGATACTTTCTCAACAATAATCAAATAAGAGAATGATAGAGAGAGTTAATGAACATGATTAGGGTACTTTAGAAAAAATATATTATAATAACTAACTTAACTAACTTCATTAAAATAAATATAAGTTTTTACAAGTGACATATAGTTGAACTCCTATATGAAATCTAAAAAACTTAAGCAAACAAGGCAAAGTAATGGTCTTAACACTAGTGAAAGAAAACTCTTCAAGCAAAATCAATATCCTATCAAGTGATAGACAATGAGTAAGAAGATTGAGTAGGAAAACTAATGAAGTGTTTCTTAACATAATAAGCTGGATTCAATTCTTAGTTTTGAAATTATAATAGCTATATTGTTTATGGAATAGTAAAAATTAAAATTGTCGTCATTGACTATTTAATAATTATATGTAAAATAGTTGTATAAAATTGAAAAGGTGGATTTAAAAATAAATCACACAAAAAATTGAGTTGTTAAGCTTGAAACTAATAGAAGTTTTCACCTTTATCTCTTATCAAGATGTAATTTGTTTGGATTCTTCAAATACATATTTTCTTAGAAGAAGTAGAGAAAGATAAGGACCATAAGGAGTCCCAAAAGAAAAGAGAGTGAGCATATATGTCACATCCCAATTTTTAGGCATATAAGCTCATAAAGTAGCATAAAATAGGTAAACTACTAAGCTCCTTTGAGCAAAAGTCTCAAAAATATACAGAGGTTTTTTGTAACACCTCACTTTCGTACATCTTAGGGATCATTATGTAGCATTTAGAATCACTTATATGATCATTGAAGTTCAAATTCAAAATCTAAAAATTTCCAGCTGACGGGTACTGTTCATGGGGTATTTTTAGATTAAGTGATGAACTTCGAAAAATCTTTTTTAATTCTAGAAAATTTGAAATGAAGTGGTTCAAAAGGATACATGAAGCTAACATACTAAAATTTGATGAAAAAATAAGTCTCAATCCAAATGGTCAGCCAATCAGTACAGACTTGGCATCAAATATCACTGTTCATTTGGTCAAAAATTCTGAAAATAGTTTATGGTCCCCAATTTTGAAAATTATGTTCTCTTTGTACAGAGATCAAAATAGGGCATTCTTAGTGTCAAAAGAAGCTTGACATGTTAACTAACTACTAAAAAAATATCATATATTTATTTGAGCATTTATTATTTTTAATTACAACTCAAATGTCACTGCCTCCTCACGAGTTCATAGTGACAAGTTCAACAACTAACTTTACTAACCTACACATACATGTCAATCATACTATCTATCTACTAAATTCTCTTCATGCATCTTCATCTTCCTCCATTTTTTATAACCTGCTGGAGTTAGGATGACATGGAGGAGGTGAGATTTCGGGAGAAATCTCAGTAGCAAACGGAACTAAATAGTCTATGCATTATTGTTAATGTTTGTGCTTGCTTGTGATTGTGTCAAGATAATGCATGAGCATGCTACCATGTCACATATGAAGTACAGTTGGCCAAAGTAGTCATAGAAACAAAGCATCTTTCAAATACATATATGCCGCAACAATTCACAAAGTCATAGCACCATTGCACATCACATTCAATACATACAAGTATATGTTAGTTTACTACCTCTTTAGCTTGCTCTTCCTTTAATCTTTCTCTTGTCACTTCTTCTTGATATGTGGCTTCCTTGTTTGAGCACACAATCAAAGCCTAAAAGTTATATAATCATTCCTTCATTATAATCTCAATTCACTAACATTTCATAACATTAATTAAACTCAATTAACCATTAACCTCTAACTTTCTCTATTTGTGGTTAATTGCCTTAGCATTTGAACTAACTTGCATCTTAACTTTACCGCACACAATTTTGTCTTTTGAATCCATTTATGGACTTAGAATGTTAAAATTCTAGTTGCTTCATCAAATCTGGACAAAACCAAAAAGAAGCATATAATTCATATGTGTGAATAGTAATAGAGAAGACTCTAAAATTTCATCTTTCAATTCCAATGCTTCCAAGCTTCCAAACTTATTCAATTGATAACTGTCATTTATAATTATCAAACAAAACTAAGCTAACCAATAGCAAAGTGAAGGCTAACCTAGGTCGATTCACAAGGAGCCTAAATGGATGCTAAGTTTCTAATTAATCTAATGAGCCACAAAGTAACAAGTTAAGCATATGATTTGTGAGATAAGATATTGACTAGACTCTGAAAGTAAATCCTATGCTATTGTTTATGCTTTTATGTGTTTATGATGATGAAATGAATCAATGACAAGTGTTTTCCCTTGGAGATTACCTTACCTTCATTATCCACAGATTATTGGAGTTAATCAGTTGAATTAGAATATGTAGCTAACAACTCGCTAGCTAAATCTCAATCAAGCTACAACTCTTAGACAATGATTAGAGAATAATGAATATTCAACTCAGAGGTAGTAGAATATGAATTAAATAGAATCACTTCAATTAATCACAGTTATGTCCAACTCAATCAAAGATGAGAATCAATCAAAGGATAATTTATGCAGAAATAAGAAATCCAACTCGGTTTCCTACTTCTTTGTCATCTACTACTCTAATTGCATCAATAAACCAAAAGTAAATACATCAACTCAATATATTTAACTCTAATTAAAGGCATAATGACACTCCCTGTTCAGCTCAAGGATTCTGGTTTAGTGTCACCTCCAAGAGAGCACAACAGCTTAGCCTTGCATTGTCCTTTGAACTTCAGGAGCAATAGAAAGCTTAGCAGTAGTCATAATGGAAGAAGAAGGATCAAATGGAGATGAAATGGATATGCAGAACTTTTCTCTGTTTCTATTGACTAGAATAGAGGAAAGTTGTAGGAGAGAAAATGAAGATGGAGAGAGAGAGTGTGTGGTCTCTGTGTGGACTGGTGTATGAATTATAGATGATGTGTGTATCAGCTGCCCCCGTGAAGTGTGGAATCTGATGGATATATAGCTGCAGATGAAATAGGAGATCAGATGCATGAACCAATCTCTTCTTTAGTCTACTTGCTTTTGTTGGCACATGTCAATTCTGTTTACAGCACATGTTCCCTACTTGCTGTTAGCAACTTGCTCATTCTGTTCAGATGGAGTATGCTGATATGTGAATAGTGCCAGATACGTGAACAGTGCTCCTTTATGTGCCAGCACATGCATGATCTCCCACTTGTAATTTGTTATCAGCTCTTGTTGGCAGTCTGTTAAGTCCAGCTATCCAATTCATCACATGCTTAAATCACCTTCTGTCCATCTGTCCCCTTCTTTAAGTCATTCGCTGATTAATTTTTGCATTGAAGTTTGGTCGCGACTATAATTATACTAGGTCGCGACTAATATTTACAGAGAATACTCTTCTTTGCTGATTGACGTTTGGTTGCGACATTGGCTACGTCAGGTCGAGACTGAATTCCACAGGGATACTCTACTTTGCTGATTGATTGCTGTATTGACCTGAAATGGATATTTAATAGATTATTTATCCAATTAAGCACTAAAATCATATCATTTAAATTCCCACTTGTCCAATTTCATATTATTAACTAATTTGCTCAACATAGTAGTAAATGTGGATAAAATCAATAATAAACTCACTTTTAACATATTAAAAATTAATACAAATATGAGTTTATCATTAATCCTACACAAAATCATCATATAAATCCAATGGAAGCATTAGATTATTGAAATTCAAGCTCCTCCTTTCTGTTCTGCTCTTGGCCAAAAACCCTCTTTAATATGCAAAGCAAGGAATTTCAATCTAATTCCAAACTAATCATTAAATCTAGCTTATCTAAGTGTTAATTACATAGTTCTAGTTTCAATTTCTTCTTCCCCCTAATTTCCAAATTTGGATGGCAAGCATACCACGGGGAAATCTCATTTTTCTTCCCTTAGAACCCTAGGTTTAAGCCTCTAAATTAAAGGTAAATAAGCTAGGATATATTGCTTACCTTAATTCCTAGCTAGCCTAAACTTTGGTACCTTAGATCTCTTCTCTTCTTGCTTGGGTTTCCACTTGAACAGAACCTCCCCAAGGTCTCCTTTGTGCTCACAGTTTGTGCAAAATATAGCTAGGTGAATGGATGGTAGAGATCTCTTTGTGTACATTTGATCCAAGGGTCCATATTCAATCTTAAAACTTTACTTGCCTACCAAGTTTTGATGACCTCATCCATGACATCATCAAGGCCATGTTTGGCACAAAGTGGAGGAAAAGAGTAGTCTAAAAAAAGTTTAGTCCAATTCGGTACCAGCTTAGTCCAATTTTCCAAAAACTATACTATTTTCTAAATCTAATTTTTCTAAAATTTCATAATATATTTTCTGATCTTAAATCCAGTATCCATATTTTTTCCTACTATTGACATTCTTGGACTGGGTCTAAACTTATTTACTGATCCATTGGCAAATTTTCTTTATTTACTTTAATAACTCTAAGGATATTATACTCTTTTTCAAACATCACCAGAGTATTCTTTGACCCTGATCAACTATTCAGATAACCCTATTTGACTTTTTGACCTTGGTCAAATGACCAAAATGTCCTCCATTCATCTCTTGTTCAATGGTATAACATAATGGCATTTTTTTAATTTTACTTTTTTAGGGTCTTTCTAAACACTGGCCCACATACCTATCTGAGTATAACATTGGGCCTATGAGGCACGATCTTAGGCCTTTTACTTGGTCCCATGCCTTCATAGGCTCAACTCCCAAAAAATTCCACAAAAAATATTTATCAGGTATTTTATTTTACTGTAATTTCTATTATAAATTCTACATAACTCCTTTTTGAGTTCTGTTAGTTTCATAAATTCTTATATTAATTATAAAATTTTATTACAAAATTTCATATGATTTTGAGGTCTGGAAGATACTATACTAATCTCTAAATTTTAAAAATTAATATCAATTTATCGGCACCTTAAATCAAAATTCTGAGAGATATGACTAGCCCAAATTCCATTATCTATTTTTTGGTAAAATTTGGGATAGAAACATTTCTTGACAATTTTGGGTCTTTTCTGTCTCAACTTTCCATAATCACACTTTAGCCCTTGAATTTGCCAAAATTATACTTTAGTCCCTGAAATTGCCAAATTCCATTTTAGTCCCTTTCTACAAAATTTAAAATTCCAATTTGGTCCTTGAAATCTCAAAAATCCATCTAGGTCCTTGAACTTTTCACTATTTACAATTTAGCCCCTAGACTTTTTACTATTTACAAATTAGTCCCTAAACTTTTATTAATTACAATTTAGTCCCTTTGGTTTTATGACTTTATACCTTCTCTCTTTCTTTGAATTAAAACTTATATAATCATTGTCTTTTCTTCTTATCATTGTCACATCCATGCTTATCCTCTTTCCTCCATTAGTCTTATATAGATAGGAAAAATTTGGGATATTTCAGTTTTTAGGGACTAAACTATAAATAGAGAAAGTGCAAATAAAGAAAGTTCCTAGGGAAAATATATAAAGTTAGGGACTCTAGTAAAGTCTCAAGGGCTCAAAAAAAGAAAAGAGGATAGCTACAGGCTTAAGGTTGAGGTAGAGACCTCAAAGTGATAATTTATGAGGCTGAGCCCGAGTAAGGGCTTAATCGTAATTTTTGAAAGTTTTAGGCTAAAAGGGGTAACTAAGTGATAAGACACATTTTGTATATGGTTTCTACGACATTTTTAAGGGTTTTATTGTAACTTTACCATTCATTTCATACCTTAAATTGTACTTTTGTGTATTACATGAATGCGTGTGGCAATGTGCTAATTAAAGGATAAAATGGTAAAATAACTCTTCCAAACTGAACATATACTATTATTTACTGATTTGGACTTTTACAGCGAGCTTTTATGTTGAATTGTAGGTATTTTGGAAGAGATCAAGGACCAAGAAATCACAAGTCAATGAAAGTCAAACCACGTTTCTATACTTTTTCGTCGCGACCAAAGTGTCCTCCGATTGCGACCTTGATTCTTCTGGAAGTTTCTCTGTGTTCACAGGTTGCGACCAAAAACATGGATCAGGTCGCGACTAAAATGCGAAATCGCTGAAACTGCGCGTTTTGAATTAGGTCAAGAATAAATAAAAGGCGAGGCAAGCTGCCGTCAAGAAGAGGTTGGTTTTAGACCTGATTAGGCTAAGAAGCAGTACTCACACATTCTCTGAAGACCGATTTGACAACCTACACGCATCTTCCATCCTTTCTAACCCTTTCCACAGATTTCTTCACATTCACCCTTCATCTTTCCATTATTTCTTCATGGCATCACACCTGAACAGCGATTGCAATGCAGTAGAAGTCATGAGAGGCTAAATCCTTAGTCTTTTGGTGATGGATCTCATATCTTGAGCTCATGAACTAAACTGGGGAGTTTCTTCTATTCTAATTTGCATCTTGTCATGTTATGTTTGCTGCTAGATCTAGGGTTTTCATCATATAAACAAGTTTTGAATATCAATTGATCATTCTCAGATTATACTGTTGTAATTTGATTCTGGATGTTTGAACGTTAGATTTTAATTTAATATTTTAATTTCAATTTTAAGAAAGTTGGGTTATTTTCAGTGATCGTTGCAAATCAATTCAAGGGCGTTCTCATAATCAAGGATTAATTGCAAGTTAAGTGGTTTCTAACAGTTCGCTAATAGTCTTTAAACTAGCTTTAATCAAAGGAGTTTAAAGAAGATTAGGGTTCTGGACTCAATTGATCGATTGAGGTTTTACTCAAGACTTAGTGATTTCAAACTCCAATATTCAATTAAGAGCGAGGATAGATACGTTTTGATCATCAAGAGTCTTTCATAACATATTCTTTCAACAAGACAACTAGTTTCCATCTTAATCAAAAATCCAAAAATATCTACTTTTCTGTGAAACATCCTTATTCTCCTAGCTCCATCTTCTCCAAACCAGCACCTTGTTATGGTTGGAAAAGGTAGGGGTGAGATTTCTGGGGAAATCTCAGTAGTAAACGGTACCATTCAATGCATACAAGATGAATGCAAGTGCATGATATGTGTTTCCTTTATCCTTCTTTAATTTTCATTTACATACTTTCATGATCTATGCCTATCACTATTATGCATAACCATCAACTCATAAAAGGCAGAGCATACATCATCACCACATATCATAGGCATATTAACACACAAGCATATACATCAAGCATACAAGAATGGGTATGTCCACTACCTGGTATGCAGATTTCCTTGACCTTTGATCTGAGGTTCCACCTTTCCATAGGTCAGAGCCTATACATATCATAATAATATTTTATTATTATCTTATCAAGCATAACTCCACTTAACTCAAGCTTATCTTGACATAATACCCCTATTCTAACAATCCCCTAACTTTCTTTCTATCCACAGCTATCCTTATAGAGAGAGATATTCCTCTATTCTGGCTTACTGAATTCATAAGAATAATACTCTAATTTATTAGAGTTGGGACTAGAATAAATTACCTTATTCCCAAGCTCTTTAGGTTGCTCCTAGCTCAGCCAGAACTCCTTCTTCTCTTTCTTTCCTTCTCTTCCTTTCTCTCTTTCTCTTTTTCTCTCTTCTCTCTACTTCTTCTCTTGATCTTGGCATGGAATGGAATGGCAAGGGGGTGGGGGTATTTATAGTGGAGGCAAAGTGGAATGGATGGCCCAGATCAAATCTCGATGAATGGCTCAGATTGCTTACTTCCTCAAGAAGCTTTGCTTACCTCACTATGATGACATCATCATCCCTAATGACTCATCACTTATGACATCATCCTAGGGACACCTCACATGCTTAGGTGGCACCTAGGTGGGGCCCTTGGGATACCTCACATGATGACTCAGCGCTTCCAGAGAATTCCAGAGTTTTTTTCTGGAATGAGCGGCTGAGATCGTGCCACGTGTCCTCTACCTTTTTCTACTTTTTCTCTTTCCAATAACCTAATGCCATGTGGCATCTTGTGGGTCCCATGAGGACACCTTTTCATGCCAACTCATGGTTCTGGATAACCTTTACTTTATCTGATCCTTTTCCCAGTTCTATCTCCAACCGGGTAACTATACTTTATTAAAATATCATTTCAATCTCCCTTGGACCTTCACAACTTTTGGCCCACTTGGTGCCTGGCGTCTAACATCCTTTATATTCAATAGTCGACCTAACTATCCTTCCGTCACAACTTAATGCCTTATGTGTTCATTAGTCGCGACCTTAACATCACTTAGTCACGACCTCAACATCATTTAGTCGCTACCTCATCACTTTTTAATCGCAACCAGACTCATTTTGTCTACTAGTTGCAACCCACACATCTTCCAGTCGCGTCTAGACCTTTTTGTAAAACTTAGTCGATACCATACTACTTTCTCGTCGTGACCAAACTGGTCAACTCTTGACTCTGCAACCTTTGACCTTTACATTTCCCAAAATAGCCATTCTACCCCTTGGGACTTTCACATATTTACATATAGGTCCCTATACCTTTTCTTACTCGCAGTTCAGTCCCTGAAAACTCTCTGTATGTCTCTGGGACTTCTACTCCAAAAAAAGGGGTATGGTAGCCTCTCAATCTTAGGCTATTTCCTGTATCTCTAGGTCTAAAAATTGGGATGTTACATTCTGCACCCTTATTTTATTGCAAAAATCAACCAAACCCCAAAACCATTTTATCTCTACTCAAGTTTTCATTGTTTTTTATATCAAATTTGCTAGGATTCCTTTAGAAAGGCTCCTTGAGAAGAACGATAGGGTTATGTCTTATACTATATTGGGTGCAATTAACTTTATTTTGATGGCTCAGACTGCGACAATCTGACCTGCTCATCATAAACCTTAGCAGACATTTAGGAACATCAACATGAAATAAGAGCAATTAAATGCAACTCCAACATAGCAATCTAACACAACTCAATACAAGTTTAACAATGAAGCTTGCAGTTGCATTCAAATCATACAGAGCAATGCAAACAAAGCAAAAATGACAAGATGGGTAAACTATAGTACAATTGAGTGTGTAGATGAAAAGATAACAGTGTAAAACAAGCAGATTAGCAACTAAGGAATTTTATTTAAAACCCTAAAAATCATTAAGCAAAGAAATTAACTACTACTTCTACTAGTTCATCCCTTTCAGAACTCATCAAACCGTCACATGCAAAAAGATAATAGCAATTGATAATAGCATATGAAAAGTAAGATAGAGGAAAGGGACGACCTAGCCTTATGGAGGTGGTGGGAACTCATAAAATTTTGAGAGATGGTTGTTTGATTGAAAAATCTTCCTCATTGCCTTTTCTCTCCACTCTAGCATCCCAAAATCATGCACTTTGAATACATTGTGAAGTCCATCCAAGCTTGTCTTGAATTTTCCCAGTTTAAAGTTGAACTTGCCCAACTATGGTTGGTATATAATAGCAACAAACTTGAGTGATGTTTCCTTCACATGCTTTGTATATTATTAGAGATTACTCTTGTATAGCTTGTGTAAATTCTCCAATTTGTCTTCTACTTCCTCAAGTGTTGCACCAAGCTGAGGTTGGTCTACAACTATAACTATAACATACTTGGGATCACTCTCTTTTATACCTACATCATAAGCAAAGTTTAAATCATTTAGAAATCTTAAAGTCTCATATGTAATCTTAGAATGGGAGTAAAGAACAGAAGAGTTAGAACATATTGGCCCTTTAACCAAAATATTGGAATATGGAATTGGAGAAATTTGTAGTTCACTGGTTGCATCTAACATTCCAAGTCGCGACCTCTGTAACATCTCGATTTTTGGTCTAGGAGAACTGGGAAGTAGTCTGATATGGGCAGGCTGCTAAACCCGTAGTCCCAGGGTAGTAATCTGATATGGGCGGATCACTTACCTGTATTTCGTAGGATCCGAGGGATGAGCTAAGTCCTTTAGGATGTAAAGATGAGTTAAGTCTTTAACCTACAGAATCGGGACAGTTCGCCTAGGTTCAAAATGAGGAATGTGAGGAATATCCTAAATCTTAAGCCTAGGAATTCTGCAGGTAGCTTGATATGGGCTGGCTCCTGTGTAAGATAACCTGATATGGGCGGGTTGTCGAGCCTTTCAATTAACAATGACTCCCGAAGAGTTTAAGGGATGAGTTATTGAAAGATAATTTCTAGAACTTAAGATAAAGGATGAGAAGATGAGCAATGAGGCGAGAAAGAGAATGTAGGGGCAAAATCGTAATTATGGAAAAGATCGGGCTGGTAGCCGATGAGTACCATATTTTGCCAGAAAATAGAGAAAATTATGCTGATCATTTCACTGAACTGTGAAATGTGCATATGAGGTTTCTATGTGTATGAAAGAATTAGAAATATGACCAGGGGTAAAATGGTCATTTTGGAAAAGTGTGCGCGTGAGTGCTTTTTCAGGCCAAAACAGCCCGGTCCGGATAAAATATCTGAAAATACCGGGAGATAGAGAAAAGGATTCCGGGTTGAATGAGGAGTCACAGAATTTTGATTTGAGGTCCCGATTTTTCTGTAAAAATTCCGGAAGATGGGAATTTACAGTTATAATCGGTAAAGGAAAGGCAGTTCCGATAGGGATGATCGGACTATGGCCAGGGGGCGTATAGTGTTTCTAAGGCCTTTAGTGACACCAGGGAAGGCCCAGGCCCATAATATCAGTCCAGTGGTAAAAGGGGCCGGTGTCCGGGGAAAAGGTGCGAAATGACGAAAATGCCCCTATGTTGTAGAACAGCTGAAGAATGAGTAAAGGGTATTTTGGTCATTTGCCTAAGGTTAGACAGTCCAGGGAAGTTATCTGGATAGTTGACCAGGGTCAAAGAGTACTCTGGTAAGAGGTGAAAAGACAATAATGCCTTTAGACCTAATAAAGTAAAGAAAGAGAGACTAAGGGCATTTTGGTAATTTGCCAAGGGGTGTTTCTTGGGAATCGTGCCATCAGAGTACTTGGACTGGATCAGAGACCCGAGATGATATTCCCAGGCCCAAAAACGCAGGCCCAGTGATTCAGGGGGAAAAGTGGCATTAAAATAATGATTTAATGACTTTTCAGTAAAGTAAAGTTACTCGGTCGGCACGATAACCGAGGAGGTGATCAGATAAAGTCCGGGACTTATCTGGATAGCATTGGAAGGCGTGAAAGGTCCCTTCCAGATGCCACATGGCATTAGTCTGAAGAAAGCAGATAAAGCTGAGGACACGCTTTACGAGGCAAGAGACTGGACCGGTGAGTCAGCCTGCTGAGTCAGCTGCTGAGGTGTCCAGGAATTTCAGCATGCGGAAAATGTGGCGATGAGTCAGCTGCTGAGGTGTCCACTGAGGTGTCCTGGATGATGCAGTAAAAAGGAATAAAAGAAAATAGGAAAATCCAGGAAAAACCAGGACCACAAGTTCATATGGCTTCAAAATTACAGGAATGCCATTGAAGGAAACTATAAATACCCCCTCCCCCTCCCATTTCATGCATCCCACGGTTTTGAGCCTTTTAGAGAGAGGAGGAGGCGCTAGAGAGAGAAAGTGAGAGGAAGAAAGAAAGAAAGGAAGTTCTGGCGGAGCTGGAAGCAGAATAGAGATAGTAGAGCTCTGCTAAGCTTTTGAGGTAGTAACTAATCCTAGCTTTTATGTAATGGCTTTGTGATTTGTTGTGCTATTGTTTGGTTGGATTGTTGTCTTATATGTTATGCTTGAAGCTCTACTGCAATGCTATGATCATATGTTATTGAGTATGGAAGCACGCAGCATACCTATCTGTACACAATCACAAGCAAGCACTGTCACTCTGCATTACATATATTGTTATGATTGTTGCTACTGAGATTCCCCCGAATCTCATCCCCATCCATAACCCATTACAGGGAGGCTATGCTGAAGTGGATTTTGAGAATCCTGTGAGACGCCGTTATGCTGCCGAAGTAAAGACTGAACATCAGTATATGATAAGTACTGTGTACGTAGTGCTGTCTAAGGAGGCTAGAAGTGAGTGGACCTAGCCGGTTCATCTAGTCTTTCCTGGGTACTACGTAGAATGGTAGTTCTCATGAGGGGATTACAGAATCAGTACAGTTCAGTTCTTTTTACAGATAAAGCGTAGCGGTTATGCTGCCGGAGTTTAGGCAGAAAGAGATGTAATAGAGATAGCAAGATTATGTATATGTCTTGTTGTGTATGCCTTGTTGTATGACATTTTATTATTTAATAATAAATGTTGTTTGGCATGTTCAATTTGTGAATGGGGAATAAAGGGAGAAATTCGCAGGTCCTGAGGTAGCAGTGGTTTGACCTCAGTTTGACCTAGTAAACGAAGGAGTTTGGCCACGAAATTTGGTGAGCCAGTAGTACACATCTGGGGCATTACGTGGATAGGTAATAAGCCTTGTTTGGATGTGTAGAATGAGATTAATTAATTTTCAAATTAAAGGTCCAGAATAAGGAACTTAAGAGTAAAATTTTGAATTTCTGGGCTTAAGTTAAGGTATAATCAAGCTAATGTTGCTTCCGCAAGTGTACTCTGAGGAGTCTAAGGGAGGATGTTTCAACCTCTCAGGCTTATCTTTAACTTCTGTCATGACCCAAATTGATAGAGAGTGTCTCTGAATATTTTGGTCATGTCATGATCATCCCTAGGTCACGACCCAATGTCTCAGGAGTCTTCAGTGGCGATAAAAAGATCATCTTGTCGTGACTCTGTTTCACAGAGAGTCTCTCCCTCAGCAAATTTATATCTAGTCGCGACATGAAGATCTTCACGTTGTGACTTGGGATCACAAAAGCTCGACCCTTCTTCATTTGTTTCACTTCCAGTTTCCACAATGTCTTGTATTCCTGTAAAGTCACTCAACAATTCCTTTGCAAAAGCATTATCACTTGCCAATGATGAAATTGAATCAAAATTTGATGAGAATTTGAAATCTTGAGAAACTGAAAGCATGCTATTTACATCTAAACAATTGAAACTTGATGCATTGCTTTCACAAGAACAAGAAAAAAAGTAAACAGAAGAAAGAGATTCAAAATAATCATCATAAGCACTCAAAGATGAATTTGAATCAACATGCTCCTGAGATGCTTAATGGGAATTTTAAGAATTAAGCAGTATAGAATCATACCCATCATGCAAACTCAATTCATACTCATCTCTAGTCTCTTCAATAGCATAATCAATAGCATTCAACCCAGCAAAAGCACAATTATCAAAAGGATATTTCATTGCTTCATTCATATTGAAAGTAACTACATGTTCCCTAACTTCCATTGTAATACAACTATGCTTTATACTAATTATTGTCTTGGAAGTTAGAGGAAAGGTCTACCTAGAATCAAAGTGCTCTCATTCACTAACTCATTGGATATGTCCAGAACATAAAAATTAGCTAGGAACACCAAATCCTTGACCTGCACTACAATATCCTCAAGAATTCCCTTAGGATACCTAATTGATCTATCAGCTAATTGGAGCACTACACTTGTGTCTCTAAGATTATTAATGCCTAAGGCTAAGTATATTGACTAAGGCATTACATTAATGGTAGCCCCTAGATCTAATAACGCTCACTTAATATGAACTTTTCCTATAGTGCATTGGATTGTGTAAGATCTTGGGTCTTGGTACTTAACGAGTAATTTAGCCTTAAAAAGTGATGACATATTAGCACTCACATGAATTCTCTCAAGAGGCCTAAATTTTTTCTTATCAGCACACAACTCTTTCAAAAATTTAGCATACTTAGGGTTCCTTTTAAGGAATTCAACTATTGAAATATTTATTTCGAGTTTATTAAAAAGATTATATTTATTTCAAAGTCAATCATTTTCTTTCCAGCAAAGTAAGCTTTAGGAAAAGGGAGATCCTTTATACTTACCTCCTTACTTGAAGGCATCGAGGCTCCTTGCGTGCTTGACTCCGCCTTCTCCTCTGCTTTTTTAACTTTGTATGCTGGACTTTGCATTATCACTTCCTCTTCTTGCTTCTCTTGTATTTTCTCTTGTGAGTTCTCCTCTTGGGTAGCTTTCTTAATCATAAGCTGTTGTTCTTTCACATTCTCTGATTTCCCAATCTTCATCTGTGACAATGATGTATTTTCAACTTCAAGATATTCCATATCCACCTTTGGTGCATCATCTTCCTTAAAATGAACTTTTCTCCCACTTCTGAATGATATAGCATTCATACCCTTCAGATTAGGTATACTGCCACTACTTTTTGTTTGGATGTTACTCACTGTATTGGAAACTTAAGTTAAATGACTTGTAATATCAGCATTCTTAGAATTTAACTCCTCAAGTTTCCTATATACATTTGCATTATCCTTCTGCATAATTTGAAGAATTGAAGCTATGGAGGTGAAATTGTTGGAAATTGTTCCCTAGGGGCCAATCATTGTATTATGAACATTGTTGATTTATGAATTTCTTAATTATGTTATCACATTATTTGCATATTTACTGTGATGACCATCCTTGGATAACTCATGATCTTATCCTAAATGTCCCTGGTCAGTCATCTATACGGGAGCAGAGATGAAATAAGACCAGTATAACTTTGAAGATATATAGAGATATAAATCAAAGTCATAGGCACATGTAAGAGTACAAGGTGTTGGACCGACCCGCTGTGAGAGAGCTGCATGGGTTAAGTCATAAGCTTCTCTCATATACAAACCATGTCACTATGCTCTTTACCCTGAGATCATCATGGATTCCTGCATGACACTTTTGACCGAGTGATCATAAAGACTATGTTCGGGCTCAGTGGTTTTTCATGCGGAGGAATATGAATGGTCAAGATGGAATTTGTCCCTCACATTCGTAGAAAGATATTACTGGGCCCCTCGATGAGTGAGTCTGAAAAATGTATGGCCATACTATAATGGAAAGGTAGTTCCATTTCTATAGTCAGACTACTCAGGGATCGAGAAAGTAACGGTCACGAATAGGAGGATGATGTTCTCCATGCCTCATCCATGACCAAAATATCGTGTGACAAAAGGGACGTGATACAGTTGTATGAAAGGTAACATAGTTCATCAATCCTCATATGATTTGGGTAGTCGTAATGTCATGCTAGAGACCGCTTACGACTTGTGGGTCAGTATAGTAACTGGCCCACTGCCAACTTCATATGGGCCTATAGGGTCGCACACAAAATAGCCCAACATGAGCTGTGATGTCCAGATTCATTGAATTTAAGACATGTCTAGATTCAATGAATAATCTAGGGTAGTTATATATATATTTTATATATATATAAATTCGCATATATATATTATATATAATATAGGAGATATTTGCAAGATTTAATTTATGAGGATAAATTAAATCTCTGTCACTTTTGAATTTTAAATTTAAATTGATATGATCTATTTAAATTTGAAATTTAAATTGATATGATATCTCAAATTTGATTTATGAGAATAAATCAAATACAATTCTGTCTTATCTTTATTTTAAATTAAATGAGTAGGTGAATTAAATCTGTGGGACTGATTTAATATAAACCATATTTATTTAATTAGTTTCTTATCAAATTATGCAATATATGATATTGTATTAATTTTAGAATTAATATAAGATTAATTCTGAAAGCCAACCCAATCAGAACACCGATAGCATCCTATATATTTGACATTAAGGGCTAGGGTTCTTGATGAGAGACGAGAAAAAGGGGCAAAGAGAGTGCAAAAGGTTTGCAGATAAGAAACAGCCAAAATAGAGACGATGAGGATGGAATCTCGAGAAAGCCCTAGAGGGACAAGAGGCGCTAGCACGTCGTTCGTGGTTGGAATGCTGTCATTGTGGATACCGGTAGAGGAAGCCGATCTGAGTTATCGACTTCTTATGATCGAGAATAGAGCACCAGGTACGACGACAAGTCTTGACACATAGACACTTAGGTCGCGACCATACAGGCGTCCTGAACGTCAAAAAATCAAAAAGAGACTACTAGTCGCGACTAAAAGCTGTGGAAGTCGCGACTGACAACTCCAGAGATGACAAGTTGTGACTAGAAGGTGAGGAGGTCGCGATAAAAAACTCCAGAGGCTATAGGTCGCGACTAGAAGCTGAGTAGGTCACGACTGAAAACTCCAGATGCAAAGAGTCGCGACTAGTAGACACGGAGGTCGGAAATATAGTTCGAATAACGAAGGTAACACTTTTTTCTCCTTAACTTAAACACACTCAGTAGATCCTGGCAGGGAATGAAAAAAAATTTAAAGTTAATTTTCGCTGCGTGTCTTCCAATTCCCTTCAGAAATGACCCTCATTCTCTTTGCGTTTGGTATATATATTGGTCATTCTACCATCCATGTTGTTCATTTATACAGTCATACTCTTCAACAATTGAGAAGTCTCATATAGCATTGATGCTACTAAAGCATTAGGTTGAGCAGGAACCATAGACTTTTCATTACTTTGGTAGTTGCTTGAAGAAGCACTACCTCCTTGGAATTGATTTAGCCTATTTTCCCCATTCCCCCACCTAAAATTTGGGTGGTCTCTCCAACCAGGATTGTATGTGTTGGAGTATAGGTCTCTCTTCTGGTATTTATTGTCTCTCCCTTGATACACTGCTGCTACTTCTTCATACTGTCTGTCACATGTACTTGTAGCATGCATCATTGAACCGCATAACTCACACCCTATAACTAATGCTTGTGAGGTACCCACTACATGAACTTGCTTTGTAGAATGCAGCTCTCTTTTAAGTAAATTCATTCTCTTTTCCATTCAGTTTCCTAAAGCTGCTATTTCCACTAAAATCTCTTTTGAATTACCTGAAGATGATGTGGGCATTCTCTTTGATCCTCAGTCTGATGATCTTCATTAGCCATTTTTTGGAATAAGTCCCAACTTGCTTATGGAGTTTTATCTCTCAAAAGATCCATTTGCTGCTGCATTCAAGGACACCTTGTTGTGAGGAAGTATACCATCAAAGAAAATGTCTACTAAATCAGCCTCCGTGATGTTGTGATGCGAACATCGAGCCAACAAGTTGATAAATCTTGTCCAATATTCATGTAATGACTCTCCATCCTGTTGCAAAATGTTTGTAATCTCCTTCTTCATCCGAGTTGTCTTAGAGTACGGGAAGAACTGTTCTAGAAATATTGACTTCAACTGATCCCATGTAAGAGTTGAGAAATGAGTTGGCAGATTGTATAACCATTCCTTAGCCTTCCCTTCTTTAGTGAAATGGAAACACCTCCTTAAGATGTCATCCAATACAGTCATTAGAGGCTTCATCGAAGAGTAGATCATACGCATGGTTTGTAAGTGGCGATGTGGACATTTTCCTGTAAATCCATGAAATTTAGGTAATACTGCAATCAAAGCTCCTTTAATTTCAAAATTAGCCTCTTTAGTGTAAAAACCATAAGGATCAAAATTCACTTGAGAATGATTTATTTCCTCACACTTCTATTATTTTCCACATTAATTGGTATTTCATTTTCTCCCTATCTATTATGCCCATTATTCCCATTAGGATTAATCTCAGCCATATTAGAAATTTCTAAATTAAGTCCAATTTCATATCCAAGGACACTAGAGGATGAACTAGATTCTGTTGATTTTTCCTCTTCTTCAGCTACAACTTTACTACCTCCTTCTTCTCTAAATTCTCTTCTTAGTTTCCTAATTTTCCTCTCAATTTTAGGGTCAAAAGGCACTAATGGTTCAGTTCTTCTATGCATGCAACACATAAACAATCAGGAATAACCAAGCAAGCAATCAAAATTAGACACACAAGTTTCACAGCAGAAAATTCAATCAGGTCACAACTAAAGGATGTTTAGGTCGTGGCACAAGAACACAGAGAGTAAAAGTTCTTAAAATGAATTTTAGGTCACGACTAATAATTCCACAAGTCGTGACTAAATTACACAGAGAGCAAATCTTTCAAACTAGTAGCGACAACAAGTTACAAAAGTTGTGACTGTATTTCACAGAGAGCAATCAATTACCTCAGTAAAGCAATAAGGATGCGACCCAGATAAGTTTTGGTCACGACTCAAAGACACAGAGTAATTTCATAGTAACTTAGAAAAAATGCAAAATGCCATGCAATGATGCAAATGCCAAAGTGAAAGAAAGTAACATATTTGTTTCTATATCAGAAAATTTTTATGCTATGCAATAAAAACAACAAAAACTAAAATTTAAACAAAAAGAAAAGACTCAGGTAAACAACAAAATTGACAACCAATTACTTGGCTCCCCGACAACTACGCCATTGATAAGCTCAGATTGTTGGCGTCTGATCCATCAAAAATAATGATTGCACCCGATAATATAATATAAGGCACAACCCTGTCGTTCTTTTCAAGGAGCCTTTTTATTGGAATCCTAACAAATTGGTGGCAAAGCCATTGAAAAACTGAGTAAAAATATGGGTTTTGGATTTTATCGAATATTGATGCTATAAAATAAGGGTGCAGTAAAGTAAATGTTTTTGAATTTTTTATATAAGATGAAAATGAGTTGGATTGTGAAAGAAATATGTTAAGAAAGACTCTTGATGATGAAAACATAACTATCCTTGCTCTTAATTTGATATGGGAGATTTGAAATCACTAGGTCTTAAATAAAAACCTCAATCAATTGATTGAGTCCAATGCATTAATGATTCTTGAACTCCTTTGATCAAAGTTAGCTTAAGAACTTCTTAATGCAATGTTGAAAACCACTTAGTGCGTAATTAAATCATATGATGAAAATCCCCTCAAATGGTCATCAATCAACAACCATAGACTTCAAGCAATTGAATGAAACATCATCCAACGTCAATTATAAATATCTAATCTGAGAATAATCAATCGACATTCAATCCCTATTCATACAATGAAATCCCTAAATCTAGAAATATCAAAATATGAAATAGGTGCAGATTTAGATAGAAAACTCCCCAGTGCAGTCCATGAGCTCAAGATACGCTATCCATCACCAAAAGACTAAAGTTCTAGCCTCTCATTGCTCCTACTGTGCTGCCATTACTGCCCATAAATGATGCCATGAAGAATGCAGAAAAAGGTGATGGAAAGGTCAAGAGAAAGATAGTAGAAGTGGATTAATCGGTGTAGAAATGTGAAAATATGTGGAAAGATTAATAAAAATGGAAAGTGTGAATGGAAGTTGTAGAGAGAATGTTGAGAGAGAGAGGGAGTAGTTGTTTTCTGGCCAAATCTGACAAAACCTCTAGCCCCCTTTCGTTTGGTGCTCTCCCTGGCCTTAATTGTAGAGTAACCTAAATGAAAGCGCACAACTTCACTAACTAAATTCAAAATCAAAGCTCACTGTAAAATTTCAACTAAATAAAGAACAACATAAATGCAGTTTGGAAGAGTTAATTTACTATTTAACCCTTTAATCATCACATTGCCATGCACAATCATGTATTACCATAAAAGCACAATTACAGGCATAAAATGAATTATAAACTTCCCATAAAACCCTTGAAAATGTTAAAGAAACCATATGCAATTTGCGTCCTTCTATCACAGATCAATCTAGGTATGCTTCCTCACGCTCTGATCTACAATGAAGTGAAATGAGCAAAGAGAAAGTATAGAAGAGAGAGTGAGCAGAGAAAAGAGGGAGAGTGAGAAGGAAAATATATAGGGCAAAATAGTCATTCCACTATTCAAAATATCTCAACTCCCCCAGCAACTAAACCCACATGGTTTGGACTTCCCAAAACTATGGTTTTTCCCTATAAGTAGTTCTGGCATTATTTATGTTGTTTGGGTTCTCCAAAAGCACTTTTTCCCCTAACCAAACATGCACATAAATCCAAAAATAGAAAAAACTCACATGTCCCAAATTAGCAATGAAGGAATAAACTTTGGTAATTATTGGTTTGGCTCATCATCTAAGTCACAAAACTTTGCTCCATAAAACTCAAATTGATCAATGAGCCCATCTCCATTCAGATCAAAAGCACTTTTCATTCTCACACACTCTTCAACATATCTCTAAATTCCCAAACACTTTAACACTCTCTACAACTCTCTTGCTTCTATGAAGCCATCTTTGTTTTCATTCGAATGCCTCAAAGACATCCTTCAACTCTTTGAAACTTGGTTCTTTCTCAAACAATGCTTCAACTTCTTCTTCCCCAATCTCTTTATATGATCCAATGCATCTCCTTTTGATCCTTAGTTGTCAGTTCCAATGTCCCCATCACCATTGTCACTTCTTCTCTGCTTAATCTCACCTTGTAGTTTGGACTCTGTTCATTCTTGTTACTGCAACTAGGGTTCACATCAGTTCTAGATGATGATGATGATAATGAGGTAGACGAAGTCTTGATGACAATTTCTCTAAGTTATAGAGAGTAGAAGTGGTAAAGGAGAAAAGAGAGAAAACCCATTTTTATGATATCAAAGAGGAAGAGTCCATGAGAAAGAGCTTAGCAAAGTTGGTGTCAAGGATAATTTTCTCTATTTTTGGTTTTTTGAAGAGTCAAGTGTTCGGTTTTGGGTACATACGCAGCTGAAACTATTTAAATTCTAATAATTGGTAATGCTCCTCAAACGAACGCACTCTACTGGTATTCTCACGAATGAGATCACACAAACTCAAACGGTAAGCTTAATTCAGATCACAAGTGCTACTCCTCGATTGAACACCCTCTACCGATACCCACACAAATAGGGTTGCAAATATGAAAAGTGTGCTAGCACTTTTTACAAACCGTGTTTGGTTCTTGTTGTCCAAACAGATTACATCTATTCTCAATAGTGTGACTCAAGTGAAAAATCACCCTCAAATGTTTTTACAGTTCTCTCTCTATAGATGAATTTTTATGGTTCTTTGACTCTCAAAGATCTTCCAGACACACAAAATCAAGCTGGTTACACTAATCGCCGATATATGCTATTATTTAACTTAAATCGTATATTTAAATTAAATAATAAATTATATATTAATTTTATATATTAAATATATAAAATTCGTCCACCGCTAGTTGAAAATAGATATTATATTTATCTTGATTAAAATATCTATTTAAAAATTATGTATATCATATATATATTAATTTTTAATCACTAATATCTTTAATATGATTATTATTCTAGTTTAGGATATATTATCTTGCAAAGATATTATATTTTAGAATAAATCTTTTAAAAAATTTAAATCTTAAAGTAAATATAATATTATTATTTTTAAATAATAATAAGATAATATTATTTTATTATAAATAATAATATATTCTTTTAATCAAGGTTTGAAAAATCGGATTGGACCGAAAAAGAAAGAGCGAACCAACGTAACCGAAGAGGAAACCTGAGACTCAGGGATTTCGCTCATAAAAACTCATGAATCTGACGCTTAAGATTTCGTGGAGCCACTTGCGGTTGAGAGGTAGAGACGGCGTCCTGACTGCCTCCACGGATCACACCTCTGTTGAACAAGGCGTGAAGAGCAAGAAGAATAAGAAGAAAATGGAAGTAGAGGCGGCGTGCTCCCTCCTTCACTTCTTTCTAAGCTCTCAACCTAATAGGTTAATATTAAAAAAACAAAAAATGACAAAACTACCCATTAAATCCCTAATTTCAATTTACGCAAATTTACTCAAAAAGAAAGATAATAGAAATTAATTCATTTAATATCAATTGTTTTTCATCATTAATATATTCAATTAAAATATAAAGGCAAGCAGGGGCATATGTACTTAATATATAAATCTTGTTTTGGTTTGGAGGGGAGAGGAGGAAAGATTTGAATAAATTTAATTTAAAAATCAATGGACAAGTGGGGACAAGAGAACATGCATGAGGAAAAGGTACGGAGAATTAAATAAAAATTCATTACTCTATATAATAAAAAAAGCCTATGATAACTATTTTTTATTTAAAGATAATCAATCTACCATAAAGACACGCTATAATAGATGTTAGGAAAAGATATAAAAAAATACCTTATAAAATTTAAAATTTTAAAAAAATTATCAAAATTTATAAAAAGACGTATTAGTCATAACTATTAAAATTTTTAAAAAATAATAAAGTTATTTTTTTTCTCTCTCTCTTTCCTCTTAAGCCGAATTCCCCTCGACTGCGTCAAAATGAGAATTTGTCAATTCCTTAGAAGGCGAGGAACAACACGTAATAAAGCGGGATGAATTGGATTGAGAATTCATAAAAGTGACCGGGGGAGGTTGGATTTTCGTAGCAAGAGTTTCAAAGCTCTATTGGTAGTATGGGAAGCCGTGAATTAACGATGCAATAACACAGAGATGGGTGGAATGAGGGGTTATGATTAGAGATCTCATAGCGGATTAAAAAATGAGATGCTAACAACAAGAATCGGAGACGGTGCATTAGAAACATGGAATTCGGTAGAGGAAGGTACAGAGCGGGAGTGTAAAATTGAAAGGCGTTGCCTATGGTGTGTTGCCAGTGGTCATGGCAAAATTGGAGCTTTCACTTCGAGGTTGTGGGATTCTTGTTAGTAATAAAAAATAATATTGAAGGTTATCGGCTTTACAATTTACAAAAGTTATAAATCATATTATATGAGAAGTAATTCACCTAAATAATTAATTACAACTAAGTTGTTAAATAGAGTAGTAAATATCTTGTATCAGTGGTCAAAATCATTAAAAAAAATTAAATCTCACTACATGAGTATAAATTGACCCAAATAATTATTTATAATTAAATTATTCAACGGATTAATAAATGTCTTATTTAATGTAGTCAAAATAATTATAAACATTGTAAATCCCATTAGACCAGTTGATAATCTAGTATTGTCATCGTCCGATCCATCAAAAATAATGATTGCACCAGATAATATAGTATAAGGCACAACCTTGTCGTTATTTTCAAGGAGCCTTTTTATTATAATCCTAGCAAATTAGTAGCAAAGCCATTGGAAAACTGAGTAAAAATATAGGTTTTGGATTTTATCGAATATTGATACTATAAAATAAGGGTGCAGTAAAATAAATATTTTTTTATTTTTTATTTAAGATGAAAATGAGTTGGATTGTGAGAGAAATATGTTAAGAAAGGCTCTTGATGATGAAAACATAATTATCCTTACTTTTAATTTGGTATGGGAGATTTGAAATCACTAAGTCCTAAATAAAAATCTAAATCAATCAATTGAATCCAATGCATTAATGATTCTTGAACTCCTTTGATCAAAGCTAGCTTAAAAACTTCTTAATGCAATATTGAAAATCACTTAGTGTGTAATTAAATCATATGATGAAAATGCCCTCAAATGGTCATCAATCAACAACCATAGACTTCAAGCAATTGAATTAAACATCAACAATCGTTGATAATAGTCCAACTACCGATAAATAAAAACTAAAATATTTATATTAAGATCAACAATCACATCATCCAATGTCAATTACAAATATCTAATCTGAGTGCAGTCCATGAGCTCAAGATATACTATCCATCACCAAGAGACTAAAGTTTTAGCCTCTCATAGCTCTTACTGTGCTGTCATCGCTACCCAGAAATGATGCCATGAAGAATGCAAAAAAAAGGTGATGGAAAGGTTAAGAGAAAGTTGATAGAAGTGCATTAATCGGTGCAAAAATGTGAAAATCTATGGAAAGATCAATATAAATGGAAGGTATGAATGGAAGTTGTAGAGAGAATGTTGAGAGAGAGGGAGCAGCTGTTTCCTGACCAAATCTGGCAAAAACTCCAACCCCCCTCGTCTGCCTGCTCCTCCTTCCTTTTATTGTAGAGTAACCTAAATGAAAAACGATTCTAGTCGTGACCAGATCTTAATTTTGGTCGCGACCTGAGAACACAAAGAACATCCTAGGAGAAAATAAGTCGCGACCAGTAGACTCTTAGGTCGAGACTAAACATCACAGAAGTTGGCTTTCATGTTTCAGGTCATCTTTGTCTAGTGATTCCTTCTCTGCTTCACATTGGGTTCTTGATTCTCCTTCAAAACACCTGCAATTCAAAATCAAAACTCACTGTAAAAGCCCAACTAAATAAAGAACAACATAAATACAATTTGGAAGAGTTAATTTACCATTTAACCCTTTTTATCATCACATTGCCATTTACACTCATGTATTACCACAAAAGCATAATTACCGACATAAAATGAATGGTAAACTTTCCATAAAACCCTTGAAAAAATAAAAAAAAACATATACAATTTGCATCCTATCACCAGTAGTAATTAACCCCAGTAATTTATTGCTACAAAGTTGTTCAACAGAGTAGTAAATGCCTTATCCAAGGTAGTCAAAATTATTACAAAAATTCTCAATTCCATTATACGAGTAGTAATTGACCCAAGTAATTACTTGTAATTAAGTTATTAAAAAGAGAAGTAAATATCTTCACTACAGTAGTAAAACTCATTACAAAATTTGTCAATACTATTACACGAGTAGTAATTTACCCAAGTAATTACTTGCAACTAAGTTGTTAAAGAGAGTAGTAAATATCTTTACTACGGTGATAAAAATTATTACAAAAGTTGTCAATCCCATTAGAGGAGTAGCTATTGACCCAAGTAATTACTTGCAACTAAGTTGTGAAATAGAATAGTAAATATCTTCACTACGGTGGTAAAAATCATTATAAAAGTTATCAATCCTATTACATGAGTAGTAATTTAACCCAAATAATTACATGCAACTAAATTGTTAAAGAGAGTAGTAAATATCTTCACTACGGTGGTAAAAATCATTACAAAAGTTGTCAATCCCATTAGAGGAGTAGCAATTGACCCAAGTACTTACAACAAAGTTGTTAACTAGAGTAGTAAATATCTTCACTATAGTGGTCAAAATCATTATAAAAGTTGTTAATCCCATTACACTAGTAGTAATTGACTCAAATAATTACTTGTAACTAAGTTATTAAAAAGAGTAGTAAATATCTTCACTGCAATAGTAAAATCATTACAAAAGTTGTCAATTCCATTAGAATAGTAGCAATTGACCCAAGTAACTACTTGTAACTAAATTGTTAAATAGAGTAGTAAATATCTTTACTATGGTGGTAAAAATCATTACAAAAGTTGTTAATCCTATTACACAACTTATAATTGAGCCAACTAATTACTTGCAACTAAATTGTTAAAGAGAGTAATAAATATCTTCATTACGGTGGTAAAAATCATTTCAAAAGTTGTCAATCCCATTACATGAGTAGTGACACAAGTAATTACTTATAACTAATTTGTTAAAGAGAGTAGTAAATATCTTTACTACGGTAGTCAAAATTATTAAAAAAGTTGTCAATCCTATTACACAAGTAGTAATGACCCAAGTGATTACTTGTAACTAAGTTGTTAAAGAGAGTAGTAAATATATTCATTATAGTAGTCAGTAAAAAATACATTATTGTAGCCGTTTACAATAAAAACAGCAAAGTGAAAAAATATAACCATAGGTGAAGTTCAGAATAGTGAGAGAGCGTGAAGCTGATTGAAGAGGAGGTCACAATGTACAATGAGTTTTTTTTGGTGTGTATGCTTTCACCAATCATGAGCTTTATTGGTAACACCAAGAGTCACAGCTATCACGGCAATGATTGACAACAAATTAAGAATTACGAAACACAGGTTAAGTGGGAACAATCAGGCTATGATATAGAACTTACAAAGTAGTCCTAATAAGCTACAATAAACAACAGTTATCGATAGCGTAACATAACTTTCCTATTTTATCCGAGCTTAGGACAGACTATGAAACATAGGCAGAGTTGGATTTTTATTTAATACAACTACAGTGACAACAAGTATTATCCTACTAAGTTAGCTACAGGGATTACATGACATCATTGTACTAAATCAAACACAAAAAATATGCTTGAACATAAACGAGAAACCAAATAATTTGCAAATTGTGATAAACAATTACAGCAACTGTTCATGCAACTAATCCAGGCTTTTCTCGGTAATCCATCTGGGTTCCAGCATACCAGGGAATGCCACCAAGAAAGAATCCCGTTATAAACCTTGCAATGCAAATTAAATTATGGTCAACAATACATCTGGTATCCTGGATGAATGGACAAATTTCTTGAATTAATAAGGCCAAACACAGGAAAGGAAAAGACAGAAGAGACAAATACCGCGGGTAAAGCATACAAAAAGGAACCAAAACTAAAAAGAAAGTTACTTCACTAAATGGCTCTCTAATCCAATAAAAGGGCACCCTTCTGAAACAATTACTACAGAACTAGGCCAAAAAAGAAATTTTCATCCCTCAAATGTAGCAGCACCAGAAAATTAGAGCATTTGTCTTGGAACTATAATTATTAAATAACTGCAAACTAACAGAACCAACCGATTTTTCCTTCCTACTGCTTCAAAGTTCCTTACATTAGATATGGCAAGTGCTCTTTATCGTATACCAACATTCATTCCAAATGCGCACTAGAAACATATATGCAGTGCTAGATGGAAGACATCATGTAGTTTTACAGCATAAGTGACAATAAGCATTTAATTATAGATGCCTAAAAAGGAATTAAAGAATTAAAGAAGTGTCATTAAACTCACAAGAATCAACCCAGACCAAGTCCACAACAAGGAAGATGATGCTCTCTTATGGGCCTTCCTTCAACAACAGCATAGCCTTCAGACCATTGTAAAATAGTTATGACGTGAACATAGAAGACAAAAACAAGAAAGATTGATAAAATCTTCCCATGTATTAACGTAAGTAATCTCAGATTCTGAGATGCCAAAAACAATATTGGGAAGGAGATAGAAGCATTTAGGAACAGCCACATTATCATATTCTGCAAAGCCAAGTTAAATATCATGAAGGTGCCAAGAATTTTTTCCTAATGATATGTATATTCCAGAGAAACACCGACCTTCAACCCAAATAGGAAAAGATAGAATAAACACTGGCTTTAGACAATTTTACATGGGGTCAGAAATTTAAGCATCTCATGAAATTTGTCAATAGGGCTTTCAACACAGATATGTCAAAATGACAAAGGAACTCATAAGACCAGCATATTGTTTTCCACTTTAAAAGCTGTATAAATGTATTATGTATACTAGAAGCTTATGTCTTCATAGAACCTTTCCAGCAAAGTTTTGAAAGCAAGACCACACCAACCATTTGGACAATTTAATTTGGGAACTAGCTAATCGCACGGTCCAAATAACGTCTAAAGACCATTATACTAGTTGGCCAATTTTAAAAAAGTGAAAGCATCTATCAGGTTATTTTCCAATCAGAACACCGTTTCTAAGACATGTCCAACCAAGGTTACAGCACCTCAACCTAAACATTGCTCCCCAGACAGATTACAGCAGATATATCAAACTGCGTCAAAATTTCATTCTAACTGAATTCATATCAACCATGGGTGAGCAACTCTCTAGATACCAAATCAAAACAACGAAATTTGGGAGCTTCAAATATCGTAAGAGAAAACAGGGTTGGCCGTATCTAAATAGCGAATCCGAATAGAAGCATTCGCAATCAATTCATCTGTGGTTAATAACATAAGCATTATTTAAGCCCATAATATGTAAAGTAATCAACATTGCAGGCAATAAGAAATCTCAACGCGTACCTGGAACTGTTTGATATCCTTGGTAATATTGACCACCATATGTTGCCGGTTTGGTAATAATGGGCTGAGGAAATCCTACCACCGGGTGAGGCTGCGGCAGTGGGGGTGGAGCAGTCGGATAGTAGTTAGCGACGCCTTCAAAGGTGCATGAAGCATTTGGCTCTCCATGGAGCTGGCTCCGTGAGGACCTCCGGAGCTTGTACAGCTGTGCCAGGTAGTTCGACAGTAGGCGGCGTCGGAGGACGGTCTACACTTCCTGCTGCATCACAAGGAGCAATCGTGAAGAATTTATTTAGAACTACAACAATCCTTTGCTGCAATTGATCCAACGGGCTTCCGCTGGGAAACGGATATTCTCAGAGGCACCCTCCCTCCTTATGCCAGAAGCACTCCTCTTCTTGCTTTTACTTTCCTTCCGCTTTTTTTTTTCTATTTGTTTCTTTTTACTGTCCAAATTATTAAAAAATATATTTTTTTAAAAAAATTACTGTAAAAGTGAAAAAAAGTGTTTTTAAAAAACACGGTAAAAAAGCGTTTTTAAATTATTTTAAAAGTGTATTTTTTTAAAAAAAATTAAAAAACACTGTTTTAAAGTGTTTTTTAGAAGATACTTTTTTAAACAAATGAGTTTTTTAAAAATACTTTTTTTAAAAAAAATATGTTTTTTTAAAGTTTGGGCAAGAGAGAGAAGCAAATAGAGAAGAAAGCAAGAGAAAGGCAAGGAGAGGAGTGCTTATGAGAGATGAGGAGGGAGGGTGCTTCTGAGAGAATCCGGATCCCTTCTGCGGGGGAAATGAGAAAAGGAGGGAGAGGGTTACGCAAAGAAGGGAGGAGAGGGAGAAGGAGAAAAGAAAAAAGAGTTATTTCACTTTTTTTTCTCTAAAATTTTTAAAATATATATTAGTACTTATAATTAATCTGTGTTTTTATAAATTTAGATAATATTTTAAAAAATTTAAATTTTATAGGGTATTTTCTTGTCTCTAGAGGAATATATCTTTGGATCAGCTTTTTTTAATGATAACAGAATTAGTAAAAAGGCTATTTTTTTAGTCTATTGCAAATTACATGCCACAATGGTAAGCTCAAGAGATATAAGAGAAAACTTAGGACTTTAGTGTTTTAGACAATATTTCATTCTGTTTTTAATTTTTATATTATTAGAGTCGTTTTATAAAATTATTTTTCAGAACAAATTTTGGGAAGAGAAAAAAAAATCAGTTTGAAAGATTATTCTTAAAACACGTTTGTTTTTTTCCATTTTCACATAACTAAAAAGAGTTAAAGTTTAATTATACCCTAAATTTTTATATAGGAGCTGTAGGTATTCAGAAATTTTTATTAAATTAATATTATTTTGAGAGTATTAAAAAATGAGTAATGTTACTTCTGAATATTAAAAATATTAATAGCCTACATTAATATTTTAATATTAAAGGTTAGTTTTTGACGATTAAAATAAATTTATTTATTTTTTAACACTTATAAAATAATACTAATATAAGAAAAACTATACATACAACTCCTATTAAAAAGCTGTTCAAGTAAGCTCTCAAGTAAAATTAGACCTCAACCCAACTTAAAATAGTAGAATAGGTTAAACTTGTTCTAATTTTTTATATTTTAGAATACATTCCTTTTTTTTTTTTCAAAACTCTTAACTAAAAACTAATTATATCAAACAATTTTTTGGATTTTTTTTTTTGTTTCAAAGAACAAGAAACAGTTATGGGAATGAGGAATCAAATAAGCTCGCTGAATAAAGTGAACATTATAGGCACTCACTAGATTAATGTTATTACTGAACATAAATGGAAAAGTGAATTATCTAAAGTAAGTTACATAAACCCAAAAATAGAAAAAAACTCACAACATGTCCGAAATTTGCAATGAAGGAACACATTATGGTGATTATTGGTTGTGCTTATGATCTAAGTCACAAAAATCTGTTCCATAAACTTGACAAACTCATATCTATTGATGAGTCCATCTCCATTCAGATCAAAAGCACTTATCATTCTCTTACACTCTTCAACATCTCTATGCATTCCCACACACTTCAACACTCTCTGCAAATCCTTTGCTTCTATGAAGCCATCTCCATTTTCATCGAACACCTCAAAGACATCCTTCAACTCCTCAAAACTTGGTTCTTTCTCAAACAACGCTTCCACCTCTTCTTCCCCAATCTCTTCATCTAACCCTTCTCCTTCTGATTCTGCTTCACGGATCAGTCCCAATCCCTCCATCACCATCATCACTTCCTCTCTTCTTAATCTCACCATGTAATTTGGACTCTGTTCATTCTGGGTTCTGCAACTAGGGTTCACATCAGTTCTAGATGATGAAGATGAAGAAGAAGATGATGATGAGTTACGGAGAGATTGGAGGTGGTGAAAGAGAAATGGGAGGAAACCCTTTGTTCTGATATCCCAAAGAAAGAGTGCATGAGAGAGAAAGAGCTTGAGAAAATTAATGTCTCTGAGCATTTTCTCCATTTTTCTTTTTGAAGGCTCAAGCAAAGTTAGAGCTCACTGTGACTGATGGAGAAACTCTGGAGTTTATTTATAGACATATATGGACTTTGGCTTTAAGTTGAAGCGTCAACGACTTAATGGAAGAGGGGAAAATGGGACATTGCAGATTGATTTCCAGGAAAGAAACTGAAGAAGAAGAAGCATGCATAAGTAATGTTGTGTTCTGTGTTGAATGGATAATAAAGTAATGATATGTTAAATGAGAGATTGTGTTATTAATTTAAGCATTGAGGAATTTTCTGCGAAACTCAGAAAGGATAAAAGTCGGAGACTTGACTGAGACTTTTGGGGAAGGCTGGAAGTTTTATGTTAGAATATGAACAGATATAGACGAATCGTGAATAGAAGATTATTTGTTACAAATTGTGACTGTTGATAAATTTAGGCTGCCGTAACGGAGACGCCAATCACTTAATGGGACCACACCTCCTTCTTGGGAAATTTAATAGCAAGTCTTGGTGAATTTTTTTATACTTCATTTGTTCTTAAATATATAAAGTCTTATTAATTAATTCAAAGGGATTAAGACAAGAAGATAAATTGATTATTTATAAGTAATTAATATGTAGAACATTTATGACTTTTTTTCTCTCACAAATATCGTAATGATTAAAATTTATCAGAGATAAAAATGTCTCCTTGATAGGGGTATTATAGGAAATAAAAATTTAGTGTAGGCCACAATATGAAAAAAAAAAATTCTCTCATCCTAAATATAAGATCTAGATATAATATTCATTTTAGTTCTAAATATAATACCCCAATTTATTTTGTATAATTTTTTGCCCAAAATATCTGTATTAATTGTATATATTAAGGTGACTCCCAATCAATAACAAACTAAGATAAATTTGTTATAAATAATTAATTCAATTAATTTTTTTTATATTTAAAAATTATTTATTTAACTTTTTTATTAACAACTGGAGGTAGTATTACATTTGGAATATTTAATATTGGAGGAGGTATGTGTAAAAGTAAGATGTGTATATATGACAACACTATAAAATAGATGGTAAAAATCCACTTTGTTCTCTTTTGGTTTATGGAATATTAACACGAACACAAAAAGAAGAAGAAAAACATGTTAGAAGATGCAAAGTTAACAAGAATCGTTCGTTTTTTGGTGATTCCTAGCACACGGTAACAAAATTCCTTAACCAATTGTGAAAGCATCTGATGCTGGTGTCATAATGTATCTGATGGAAAGGTATAAATGAAATAGAAATTAAGACGTCGACATGAAATACTAGCATCCAATCCAAATAAAGTATATTGGAATTCCGGCTGCTAAACGAAATTTCTGGGTTACTTCGTTCTCCCTACAAATAATAGCCAATACACTTGGAGAAAATCTGAAAAGATTCTACTTTTTGAAAAGATGAAGTTATTTCTTCGGAAATTGGCAATGAATATCTTAAATCTAATAGCACTAGGGTGTCAAGGGGCGTGACTAACTAATTATGGATATATAACAAATGTCCTTTTGGTTCCAAAAACTCCTCTACTTTCAATGGGCGACTCTAAAAGAGCTACATAGATGTGGGAAATTCTATTATGGAGGAATGACGACTTGTAAGAAGGAAAAAAAAGGAAGTGCATACGTACTTAGCTGTTAAAGACTCCTCGTCTTGTAGTCCTAGTCTAGTCTCATATATTTATTGTCAGCAAATTAAGTAGAGATGATAAAACAGGATATACTAATAGATATGGTATAGCTAGTTAGTTAGCTGCCTATTAATTTTTTTTTTGAAAAAACTTGTTTTTTATTACGTGGTTACCCAAAACTTTTTATACAGCTTCTTGTTTTCAAACTACACAAAAGAAAGATACTAAAATTTCAAATTTTTGATAAAATACCATTAATATTAATAATAAAAATCACATATGTTAAAACAAAAAAAATATTACTATTCTATTTTCTTTATATCTCAATTCTAACTTTAAAATATATGAGAGTGTAACACTTAGAGAAAAAAATATTTTTTTTTTAAATTAATAAGCGGCCTCAGGTTAGGGTTTGGCAGCCCGCCAAAGAGTGGGTTGCACAAGCCCACCCGCATAGCCTGCAGGCTGAGGAGGGCTGGCCTACAACCTGTATCACAAATGAACTAGCTTCATGTTGCTGATCTCCTGTCGCATACTTCCTTTAATTGGGATCCAGTTCACTCGAACAAGGCACTAGTCTACCAACTCTATCCACCTGATATTGCTGATACAATTATTCGCACTCCATTGTCTTTTCTAAATGCTTGTGATACATTGTGGTGGGATGGTCATTTTTTAGGTGTTTATACGATTAAAGAAGGATTCAATCACTGCCTCCAAGCTGCCTCTCTATCAACCAGAACCCTAATCTATTATGAAAATTCCTTTGGTCAATTTCTCTTCCCATCAAGAACCTCCTCCTGTTGTGGAAATTATTGAACCACACTTTGCCTACAAATGATATTCTCATCATATTAATGCTACTCTACGCTTCTGGATGCATGATTGAATAACCTCTGGAACACCTATTTATTCAGTGCCCATATCTTAAAGCACTTTGGTTTGGTTGATTCTCAACTAAAATCCTAGACATAACATTCAATCACTTTGTTTTGTGGCTTAAAATCACATTATCTCAGTGGCACAAAGATGGTAGGGACGATCTACATTGTGGAATCATCATTCTCATTAACACTATTTGGCTTAAGAGAAATATAGTTGTTCACGAAGGAAGGCTTATTACCTCCCAGCGCAACTATAAAGGAAATTTCAGGCATGATATCAACTTCACAAGCTTAGCTCTGACCTCTCACATTCAACAGAAAATTGTGACCACAACTGCTCCTAGTGCAATTCCAAGTGATGTTTCATTTCTTTCTGGTTGGGCTATATCTCTTTCTAAGCAGAAATGCAATAGGAACATTCTTTGGCATGGTATATGATAAATCCTTATTTTATCATATTATTTTTTATTTATTTCAGGAAATTTATCATATTTAATAGATACTATTGTAGTAATTTTGCTCACTTTATGCTTTAATTGATTATATGAATTAAACGATTAAAAATATCATTTTATTGTGTTTTTATTGATTACATTATTCTCTTGATTAAATTGAGTTGTATGAAGGTATTTTGCTTTTATGTATTTCAAAATATTGGGGAAAATAAATAAATGATAACTATGACCCACATTAACTACTTCACAATTATATTATATAAGGAAGGTTAATTGAGTAATTGTCAAATTGAAGGAGAAAATTATAATATCTAATTAGAGAAAAATAAAATACCTCCAATAATATTTTATTATATTAATTTATTCCTTTAATATAATATTATATTATATTATTATTATGTTATATTATATTAATTAAATATCGATCATTTGAATTAATTCAAATATAATTATTTAATATCCAACATTTGAATTTAATAAAAGGATAATAGATAAGGATGTTATCTTTTCCTATTTTTTTATTAATTATTTTATCTCCTCTATCCTATCACTTTTTATTTGAATTGATTTTAGGATATTTGAGTTAAAAAGATTATCTTTAGAGATATTAAAAAAGATGACAACTTGTAAGGATATGGAAGATAAATCAATGATAAATTATCATCTTTTTGAGAGCAAATCCGTGAAAAGTACCACATCAATAAGGAAGACATCACAACCTAAGGCTAAGTCCTCAAAATTTCTTTGAGTTTTTACTAATCTCCAAGATTCTCTAGGCTCTTTGTGCCTCAGTATATCAACGAGAGTATCTTTCTCACTCCCCCTTATTTTCCGTAAGGTTATAATTCTACTCAAGAGTCCCATTCTTAAGTATCTAAGATAATAAATGAAAATATATGGCTCTCTCTTTACTAGAGTAATTATAATAAGCACTGAAGAATATAAACTCTAAATTTCTCTCTTAAAGAAAAAGTTCCTATGTTCATAGAATGAAAATTAAAAAATGGTAAAATAGAGGATATTGAATGCAACAATTAATGCTTGAGTAAATGTAGTTTGATCATGTTCGGTGAGCTTCTTAACTCCAGTATTTACTACGGCTTCTTTTATAGTTGAGTAGTTCAAAAATTCATTAGACTCATTGAAGTATTCGTTGAAAAAATAAAGATGTTGGTTGTTAACGATCGAAGCATTTAATGCATTCTGACAGATTTTTGCTTTCTGATGAAACTCTTTGTTTGATCTTGTTTCTGCCTGTAATTGATCTGGAAATATATTTCATAAGGGATGTATAAATTGTTTAAGCATATATCAATTGATTCATAATGTTTTAGATTGAAACATCAAAGTCTATCAAAGTCTGGTTTGAAATTTTTTTTGAAGATCAGTTGAATTTATCGAAGTATTTATTGAAAATATCCTTTCAAAAAGAGCTTCGATAAATATCAAACATTTTGCATTTGAGATAGATTCACTCTCATCGAATAATGATTTGATAACTTATCAAAATGTCTTTCATAATTTAACCTTTTTGTAAACAGAGGCTTGGTCAGATTTATCGAAATATTCATTGAGAAAACTCTTGCAAACATTTATCTAAATACCTAATTTATCGAAGAACATTGAACAAAATTTCAGAGGCTTGGTCAGATTTATCGAAATATTCATAGAGAAAACTCTTGCAAACATTTATCTAAGTACCTAATTTATCGAAGAACATTATTCATTGAGAACAGTTTATCGATAAATGCTTGAAGAACATTGAACAAAATTTCAAACTTTCTTTCTTTGATGTTTAATCTTATCTCATGTAATATATCTCGAAACAAGATTTCATAAAATCATTTTTCACAAGCAAGTCATAATGTTTACAAGTTATCAAAATCATTTATCAGTTCAAAGCTTTGATTTAGAATTGAAATTTTCTCTATTTATCGAAGTGCGTATCGATAAACTACCTTATCAATTAATATTTTGATAAATAAAACTTGAAATCGACTTCATCAAAATTTGTCTTTATTTATCCAACATCTTTCAATAAATTACCTTTATCAATAAATTCTTATGAAAACAGACAAGATTTCATAAACTGACTGCATTTATCAAAGTTTTTATCATTCAATCCTTTGATAAATCCTTTTGTAGAAACAGTTTTCACAAGTTTCACAAACTAAGTTTAAATGCTTTTATCGAAGTCTGTATCGATAAGTATCCTTATCAAACAAAACTTCAAAAAATTCACTTTTGTAAAACAGTTTTTCATAACAGAATTTTCTTATTTTGTATCAAATGTCTTATCGATAAGCACCATTATCAATAAGCTTATTAAAAAATAAGCTAAGTTAAAAACCAGTTTGAATTTCCATCTTTAAAATCATTTATCATCATCAAAACATGGGAGTCTACCAAAAAAGGGTCTTCCAAGGATCAAGGTGTTATCATTAACTTATTCATTTGTCATAACTAGAACATAGAAATCTACAGGAAACACTAATTCCTTAACCTTAACCAAAATGCCTTCATGGTGTCTAACCTTTCTATCAACAAACTGAAGCACAACCCTAGTCACCTTTATGCTATCTACTCCCAAAGTGAAGTAAATAGACAAAGGCATCTCATTAATTAATTTCATCTTATAGGTCTAATAAAGCTCTTCTATTTGAATATCACCAATAGTACAAAGAACAATATAAGATTCGGGATCTTGACACTTCACAAGCAACTCAGCTTTAAACAAAGAAGACACATTAGGACTCATTTGAATAATCTCAATAGATTTAAATTTTTCTTTATTAGTACATAACTCCTTCAAAAACTTGGCATACTTTGGATTGCACTTAATAAAATCAGCCATAGCCACATTTATTTCAAGCTTATTAAAGAGAGTATAAGCATTTTGGTTGAACTCTTCATCAAACTTCTTTTTACCCATGAAATAAGTTCTAGGATAAGAGAGTTTAGAAACACATACCTCCTTACCTTTTGGCTTAGAGGCTCCTTGCTTACTTGACTCTGCTTGCTTTCTCCTCAGCTTGTTTCCCTTTATAGGTTGACCTCTCTATTGGAGTATCCTCTTCTTGTGTAGGTGGTTCTTGTTCTTTATGATTTTCAACTTAAAAGTCAACTACTTGCTCTACTTCTTGACTTTCTTCTTCATGGACTATCTTTTTAGTCATGATCTGCTCTTCTTTTTCACTATCATTTTTAAACAACTTCATAGGTGTTAGCGAGTTACTCACATCTTCCTCTTCTTCTTTATCCTTATTTGATTCAAATTCTCCTTCAAACCGGACTTTCTTTCCACTCCTAAGTGATATAGCATTCAATGCCTTATGGTTAATCAAGGTATTTGAAGGTATGTTCCCACTATTCCTAGCTTACATATCACTAACTGCACTTGAGACTTGTGTCAAATGTGTTATGACATTTTAATTCTTCAAACTCAATTCTTCTATCTTCTTATGCACATCCTCATTTTCTTTCTTCATAATTTGAAGAATTATGGCTATAGAAGAAAATTGTCCATCATTCTCCTTCAACTTGTCATCTATATAAGATCCTCTAACATCAATGTTTGACAATTGTGCAGCCATACTATTCAAGAATTGAGAAGAATCATCCACCCTAAATGGAACAAGAGCATTGTTTAGTATAGGCAGTATAGATCTTGAATTGTCTTAGTAATCACTTGAAGAGGCTCTACCACTTTGGAAGCGATTTTTATTATTATCCCCACCTAACAATCTAAAATTTGGATGATCTCTCCATAGACCTACAAATCTTATCACAAGTGTTAGTGGAATGCATCATTGACCTACAAATCTCACATGTGGCCAGTAATGCTTGTGAAGTTCCTACAATATCTACTTGTTTAGACTGGAGGTCTCTTTCAATAATATTCATCTTTCTTTCTAACTTGTTTCCTAATGCATCTATCTCTGTAATGATTTGTTTGGAAGAACCAGCTGAAATGGTTGGTGTCCTCCTAGGATTATTAGTCGATCATTTGTTACCATCTTTTCCAATAAATCCTAACTTGTAGTGTTTTGTCTCTCAATGATCTATTTGCTATATAGCATTGATATAAACTCTATTGTGTGGAAGAAGCCTATCATAGAAAGCAAAACAATATCTGCCTTTGATATGTGGGCAAGTTGTATAACCCTCTTTGTCTTTTCCTAGTGTAAAATAAAAATATCTTCATAACACATATTCTAGTGTGGCTTAGGGGGCCTTCATTAAGCAAAAAATAATGGGCATGGTTTGAAGATGTCGATATGGACATTTTCTTGCAAAGCCATGAAATTTAGGTAAGGAAACAATTAAAGCTCCTTTAATTTCAAAAGTAACTTCATCAATGTAGAAACCACAAGGATGATAATTCACATTAGAATGTTTAATATCTTTAATGCTTCTTTATTCCTCTATAGTCCTCTACATTTTTATGCTCGTTCTCTCCATGTCCAATTAGCCTATTATTGGGATTCCTATTACCATTCCCTCTGTTGGGTTCATTATGGTTGTTCCCATTATGATTAGGTCCACCATTATTACTATTCCCTCCATTTGGGGGTCTCACATCAACCATGATTTCTTCCTTTATAGATTCACTCTCACCAGATTCTAAACATGATTATGGGTTATAAATTTCTTCTTCATCTCTAGCTTCACTTCTCTCCTCAAGTCTTTTCTCTCTTCTAAGTTTTTTAAGTTATATCTCAATCTCAAGATGATAAAGTACTAAAGGTTTAGTTTTTCTATGGATGCACACACAGAATGAATAAAACCAAAATAAAACAAGAATCAAGTCAAAACTTATATCCATAAGTATTAATATTTCAAAAATTAAGTCAAACTCAATATTTTCAAAAACCTTTCAAAGAGTTTGAGGTGCATGAAGTGCTATACACTTCTCAAAAAGTAGCCAAAAGGCTCAAATTCAAGAAATTAGAAGTGAGTTTAAAACCAGAATAGTTCTTTTTCAAAGCATACTTTTGTCATAGCAAACCAATTCCTTGGTCGTGTCACATCCCAATTTTTTGGCCGAAAAGCCTAGAAAGTAGCCTAAAATAAGTAGGCTATCAGGCCCTTTTAAGTACAAGTCCCATAAACATACAAAGGGTTTTAAGGAACTAAACTACAAATAGAGAAATTTCCTGGAGTAAATAAGTAAATAAAGTTAGGGACTCCAGGAGAATCTCAAGGGATTAGCAAGAGAAAAGAGATTAGATATAGGCCTAAGGGTGAGGTAAATGCCTCAAAGTGATGATTTATGAGGTTGAGCCCGAACAGGGGTAAAATCGTAATTTTAGAAAGTTTCAAACCAATAGGGGTAATGAGGCATAGAGGCCTTTTAAGAACAGAAAATGGGAAATAAGGCATAGAGGCCTTTTATGAACATAAATAACAAAAATACCCCTAAAGTAACTTTGATGGAATTTTCAATGTAATGACTCAATTTGATGTATTTATCTAGGAATAATTGTTTGAGCCATAAGGAGACCTAAAAAATGCATGTAAAAATAGGGAATAAATAGTTAAAAGACTAAAGAAGTTTATAAAATTAGTCTCATTCTCAAAAGGTTAGCAGTGTGAGTTACAAGAATACTGGAAGCTTAGGATGCCAATAAGAGGCATTTTACGTGAAATTAAAAAAGAAATAGCTAAAGGAAGAGTTATGGACTAAGAAAATTTATGAAATTTCATTATAATTAAAGGAAGATTATGGAGTATATATAAGAATTTTATGAGTTCCAAAAGGCCTTAAGGAATCCAAACAAATGTGAGCCAAGTAAAATAGAGAAGAGCGGCATAATTTAATTTGTCAAGGGAAATCAAGGGTCAAGGTTCAATCTTATTTTCCTTTTTTCCTTGATATTGCACCATCTAGCATGATGATATGAAGAAGATGATGTAAGAGGACAAGATGATGCAAGTATGGCATGTGGTGCAATATTGGCCAAGTATGTGGTCTTGTAATTCCAGGCAAATTGGAGAGCATTTTGATAAGTGAAGTAATATAAACTTGGAGGGCATTTAGGTAAAAATAGAAGGGAGACTATGGTGAAATTTAGATAGGAAAGAGAAAAAGAAATAAGCCATGGAGATGAGGAAGAATCAAGAGCAAGGTTCTAGCTTTAAGCAAGGTAAGATGACAACTCTAGCTCTTGATCTTGTAGTAGTTTGTATTCTTGAGCTTGGGTAGGAATTTTAATGAATTTGGCAGCTTAAATTCTTGTGTTGTTACTGCTGGTTTGAATATGGAATTTTAGAGAAAGACAAGTATGATGTTAGAAACGTGTAAAGGATAGAAAAGAGTAGGATTCTAGTGGTTATAGCTTGTAATTGATTGAATTTCATGACTTGGTTACCTAAAAGAGTGCCACAGCCTTACTATGTTCT
The DNA here is from genome assembly GCA_037074615.1 of Leucaena leucocephala. NCBI lineage: Eukaryota > Viridiplantae > Streptophyta > Magnoliopsida > Fabales > Fabaceae > Leucaena > Leucaena leucocephala. The sequence goes on along the minus strand of CM073565.1, from coordinate 14,820,928 downwards.
TGTGCATAGGATGTGATTTTGATAATTCTAAGACTTCCAATGGGTTTTGTTAGAATTCGGGCTCATATCCACCCTTAGTCGATTAGGCCTGAGCCCATATAATATGGGGCTTAGGAGATAATAACCAAAAGTCTGGATTATTATCTAAAAAGATTTTCCCTTTTGTTCAAATTTTGAATTTTGAACGGGATATCCACAAGATACTAATATGGAATTTAAGTGAGAGGATAATGGGATTGCATAACTTCTGATAGGGAGACCTATTCCTCATTCTGGTAATTTTTATCTCTCCCCTCTCTTCTTTCCTGATAGTCTATTTGTTGTATTCAAATACCTGAGTCTATTAGAGTGACTGGGTTATCGCGTGGCTACCAAAGAAACTAACCTACATCTCATGTACACCCGAATCCCTATATTGGTATTAGTGCTAGGTTGATATTGTGGCTATGATTATACATATTGTCTCTAATTGTTGTGACACGTACATATGATCTGTCCTATTTTTTTTTCTCTACGAACATGAACAAGCATATTATAATCTGTATTGATATGCATATATATATACTGTTTAAATCATGAGAGCGTGAATATATATGCGTTGCTGTCTGGAAGATTTATGAATTTTATTTTCTTAAATCATTCTATTTAAAGCTTGATCTCATATAAATGTGAATATATGATAACTGTTATGTATATACATATGCGGCTTGGCAAATCCTATGAGATTGTTGTTCTTATCATGCTTCACCTTTGAACATTTTCCTGAAATGGGAAATTAAAAGATACAAATTATTTATCTGACGAGATAATATTCTAATATATGACCAAAATTATATCAATTAATTTCCATTGTTCTCATTTTATTTTATTACTTAATTGCTCAACATATTGGTAAATGGGGACAGAAAATAATAATAAAATTCTCTTTAAACACACTAAAATCAATACAAATATGAGTTTATCACCCTTCACTTATTTGTTTAAAATATAAGTCCCTTAACTTACATATGAATATAGACCTGAAACATGGGACTTGAATCTGGAAGCAATAAGAAGTCATAAAACTTAAACCTAACAAGACAGTTTCTAAAATTGGGTCTTAAAAAATGAAGGCTTTCATGTAACCAAACACCATCAACGTGGAGAGCTCAATGAGATGATTACAATGACACCAATAATGTGTCAAACGGGGTACCAACGATGGAGTTATGGAGGAGAGAAGTTTTGGGTCAAAATTGGGTCATCTAAATGAAGGGAATTGGAAGAGACGCAGCGGAAATTAACTTTAAAATTTTTTCCATTCCCTGCTAGGATCTACCGAATGTGTTTAAGTCAAGGAGAAAGAAGTGTTACCTTCGATATTCGAGCTATAGTCGCGACCTCCTCAGCTTCTTGTCAAGACCTATCGCCTCTGGAGTTTTCAATCGCAACCTTTTTAGCTTTTAGTCACGACCTGTCGTCTCTGGAGTTTGCAGTCGCGACTTCCTCTTCTACTAGTTGTCACTTGTCGTCTCTGGAGTTTTTCTGTCATGTGTAGAACCCTAGCCCCTAATGTCAAATATATAGGATGCTATCGGGCTTCTAATTGGATCGGGCTTCAAAATTAATCTTATATTAATTCTGAAATTAATACAATATCATATATTGCATAATTTGATAAGAAACCAATTAAATAAATATGGTTTATATTAAATCTGTCCCACAGATTTAATTCACCTATTTATTTAATTTAAAATAAAGATAAGACGGAATTATCTTTGATTTATTCTCATAAATCAAATTTGAGATATCTTATCAATTTAAATTTCAAATTAAAATAGATCATATCAATTTAAATTCAAATTCAAAAGTGATAGAGATTTAATTTATCCTTATAAATTAAATCTTGCAAATATCTATTATATTATATATAATATATATATACAAATTTATATATATAAAATATATATATCCACCTTAGATTATTCATTGAATCAAGACATGTCTTAGATTCAATGAACCTAGACATCATAGCTCGTGTTGGGCTATTTTGTGTGCGACCCTGTAGGCCCATATGAAGTTGGCAGTGGGCCAGTTACTATATTGAACTATAAGTCGTAAGCGGTCTCTAGCAAGACATTACGACTATCTAAATCATATGAGGATCGATAAACGATGTAACTTTTCATACAACCATATCACGTCCCTTTTGTCACACGATATTTCGGTCATGGATGAGGCATGGAGAACGTCATCCTCGTGTTCCTGAGTGTTACTTTCTCGATCCCTGAGTAGTCTGACTGTAGAAATGGAACTACCTTTCCATTACAGTATGGCCATACATTTCTCAGACTCACTCATCGAGGGGCCCAGTAATATCTCTCTACGAATGTGAGGGACAATTTCCATCTTGACCATTCACATTCCTCCTCATGAAAAACCACTGAGCCCGAACATAGCCTTTATGATCAGTCGGTCAAAAGTGACTTTTGACTAGGTCAAAGATGAGCGTTTGTCATGTAGGAATCCATGATGATCTCAGGTCAAAGGGCATAGTGATATGGCTTGTATATGAGAGAAGCTTATGACTTAACCCATGTAGCTCTCTCATAGAGGGTCGGTCCAATACCCTGTACTCTTATATGTTCCTATGACTTTGATTTATATCTCTATATATCTTCAAAGTCATACTGGTCTTATTTCATCTCTGCTCCCACATAGATGACCGACCAGGGACATTTAGGATAAGATTATGAGTTATCCAAGGATGGTCATCATAGTAAACATACAAATAATGTGATAACATAATTAAGAAATTCATAAAACAATAATATTTATAAGACAATGATTGGCCCCTAGGGCATAATTTCCAACACTAAAAATCTCTGATTTAGACTCTAAAAATAGTCACATTGTATAGAACTCATGAAAATGATAGAAAACGATTCCAAGAACTTCAAAAACGGACATCGAATGGTAGAGAAACAGAGGAGAGAAATTTCTGGGTCAACGAACCTGACCCGCTGGTGAATCGAGTCCGTCGTGACCCGACTAGAGGTTAAAGACAACCTCTAGCCCAAAACGGTGTCGTTTTGGTCATTGTAAAAAAATGAAAAGCTGCCAAAAACGGTTTGGGTTACTTTAGGACTAGGCCAGATCATGGGATCCAACCTAACCAGAGAAAAAAAACAATAACTATAAAATGTGTCATAAAAATTTTTTGGATTGGACTAGGACAGATCATGGGGTCTAGCCCAGCCCAATAATAAAAAAAATTGTTAAAATTGACAGGGCCATCACAGGATCCAGCCCAGCCTATTCAAATTAAAACAAAAGGTTAAAAGACTCCAAACGAGTTGAGTTGGACCCACTGGGCTGGGTTGGCCAGAGCCCAACCCGTTCCACTAAAAAAATAATTAAAATTAATTTTTAAAAAAGGAAATTATTTTAAAAAAGAATATTTTACCGATTGGCCACCTGGCTCGTGTGTCACGTGGCAGCCCCTCAACGTCACGTGTAGTCTCGTTTTTTTTTATATTTTTTATGGATTTAATCTTCCAGGGGCTCGTGAAATATTTATTTTGATATTTAATTTGCCCATTTTGGGGGAAATTTTTGACCTGTTTGTGAGTATTCAAGGTATTTTTTGGTATTTTTAGGTGTATAAAAAATTCTAAAAAATTATGAGAATTAATTCCTAGGTGAAAATTGTTGAAAATTATGCCCTAGGGGCCAATCATTATTTTATAAATATTATTGATTTATGAATTTCTTAATTATGTTATCATATTATTTGCATGTTTACTGTGATAACTATCCTTGGATAACCCATGATCTTATCCTAAATGTTCCTGGTCGGTCATCTATACGGGAGTAGAGATGAAATAAGACCAGTATGACTTTGAAGATGTATAGAGATATAAATCAAAGTCATAGGCAAATGTAAAAGTACAAGGTGTTGGATCGACCCGCTATGAGAGAGCTGCATGGGTTAAGTCATAAGGTTCTCTCATATACAAACCATGTCACTATGCCCTTTGACTGGAGATCATCATGGATTTCTAGATGACAAACGCTCATCTTTGACCTAGTCAGAAGTCGCTTTAACCTAGTCAAAAGTTACTTTTGATCGAGTGATCATAAAGACTATGTTTGGGCTTAGTAATTTTTCATGCGGAGGAATGTGAATGGTCAAGATGGGATTTATCCCTCATATTCGTAGAGAGACATTACTGGGCCCCTCGATGAGTGAGTCTGAGAAATGTATAGCCATACTGTAATAGAAAGATAGTTCCATTTCTACAGTCAGACTACTCAGGGATCGAGAAAGTAACGGTTAGGAACAGGAGGATGACGTTCTCCATGCCTCATCCATGACCAAAATGTCGTGTGACATGTAACATCCCGATTTTTGGGTCTAGGAGAACTGGGAGGTAGTCTGATATGGGCAGGCTGCTAAACCCGTAGTCCCAGGATAGTAATCTGATATGGGTAGATCACTTACCTATATTTTGTAAGAATCCGAGGAATGAGTTAAGTCTTTGACCTACAAAATAGGGACAATTCACCTAGGTTCAAAAAGAGAAATGTAAGGAATATTCTAAGTCTTAAGCTAGGAATTCTGCAGGTAGCTAGATATGGGCTGGCTCCTGAGTAAGATAACCTGATATCCTAAGTAACAATGACTCCCGAAGAGTTCAGGGGATGAGTTGTTGAAAGAGAATTTCTAGAACATAAGATGAAGGATAAGAAGATAAGTAAAGATGCTAGAAAGAGAATACAGGGGCATAATCGTAATTATGGGAAAGATCGGGTTGGTAGCAGATGAGTACCATATTTTACCAGAAAATAGAGAAAATTATATGATCATTTCACTGAACTATGAAATATGCATATGAGGTCTCTATGAGTATGTAAGAATTAAGAAAAGTTAAGGGACTTAAGTGAAAATAAGAAAAGTTTCCAGGGGCAAAATGGTAATTATGGAAAATTCAGCCAAAAGTGGCTTAGAACTGCTCGGACGCATTTCAGTCCCAAATTTCACCAGTAGATAGAGAAAATGATGCTGGATAATCCAGCTTAATACAAGAATTTTATCAGAACTCCAGATAGCAGAAATTTATCTGATAGTCTAAAAGTATAAAAAATTCTTACCAGATATCCTAGACCTCAGATATGAGTGAAAAATTGCAGGAAGATGCGTCCTGTAGAGACAGATGTCAGGAAACTGAAAGAATACCGAAAGAAGGTCTGTAGGAAAAGTTATTCACAAATTAGTGAATTCATAAGGGGAGTTTGTGACTTCCGGGTATCCGATTAGTAGATATATCGGTATTTAAATTGAGACTGAATGAGCTTGGATGACATCAGTCAAATGCCCATAATGACACAAAGGGATGTCTAGAGTCAGTATGGCAGTCTATATGATAAAAGGGGCTGGTGTCCAGAAAAATATACAAAATGACGAAAATGCCCTTATGTTATAAATAGTGAAAGAATGAGTAAAGGGTATTTTGGTCATTTGGCTAAGGTGAGACAATCAAGGCAGGGTATTTGGATAGTTGACCAGGGTCAGAGAATACTCTGGTAAGATATGTAAAGACAATAATGGCCCTAGATTCATTAAAGTAAAGAAAGAGGAACCAAGGGCATTTTGGTAATTTTCCAAGGGATGTTTCTTGGGAATCAAGCCATCAGAGTACTTGTACTTGATCAGGGCCCAAGATAACAGTCCCAGAGTGCAAAAATGCAGCCCAAGGAATATGTGAGTTAAAGTGGCATTAACATACTATTTTAATATTGTTTCCATAAAGTAAGGTTACTCGGTTAACGTGATAACCGGGGAATGGATCAGATAAAGTTTTGGACTTATCTAAAAGTCATGGGATGGCGTGAAAGGTGCCAGCACGAAGCCACATGGCACTTATCTAGAGGGAGAAGGAAAAGTTAAGGACACGTGGCACGATCTGAGCCGAGTATTCAGGTGCAAGACTCTGGAATTCTCTGGAACACTGAGTCAGCATGTTGAGTCAGCAGGTAATTATGAAAGGCCATGAGTCATCATGATGAGTCATCAAGATGACATCACCATGATGAAGTAATAAGTTGGATTAAAGAAAATAGGAAATTCCAGGAAAATCGGTGGTCACAGATTAAAGGTTTTGAGAATTACAGAAATGCCATCCAAGAAAACTATAAATACCCCCTCCCCCTTGCCATTGTCATCACGGCCAAGAGCCAATTTAGAGAGAGAAGTGAGTTCTAGAGAGAGAAAGTGAAAGGGAGAAAGAAAGAAGGAAGTTCTGGCAGAGCCGAAAGCAGTATAAAGATACTACAGTTCTCCTAAGCTTGTAAGGTAGTAACTAATCCTAGCTTTTATGTAATGGCTTTGTGATTTAATGTTCTATTGTTTGGTTGGATTGTTGTCTTATATGTTATGCTTGAAGCTCTACTACATAATGAAATGATCATATGTTATTTAGTATGGAAGCACACAGCATACTTATCTGTACACAATCACAAGCAAGCACTATCACACTGCATTACATATATATGTTATGATTATTACTGCTGACATTCCCCCGAATCTCACTGCCCTATGTATAACCCATTACAGGGAGGTTATGCTGAAGTGAATTTTAAGAATGCTGAAAGACGCCGTTATGCTGCCGAAAGTATGGCAGAATGTCCATAATGGAGATAGGTTATGGTGAATACTATGTACGTAAGTACTGTTTAAGGAGTCTGGAAGTGAGTGGTGAAACATCCTGCCTTAGACTCCTCAGAGCACACCCGCGGAAGCTATACTGGCTGTACTGATTCAGTAATTCTCTCATTAGAACTACCATTCTACGTAAGTACCCAGGAAAGACTGGATGAACCGGCTAGGTCCACTCACTACCAGCCTCCTTAGACAGTACCTACGTACACAGTACGCATCATATCTTTCCTCCACTACTGCTATCTTCGCCGAAATTTTAGCAGCATAACGGCGTCTCTCAAAATTCTCAAAATCTACCTTGACATACCCTCCCTGAAATGGTTATACAAGGGGGATGAGATTCGGGGGAATCTCAGTAGTAATAATCATAACAGTATATGTAATGCAGTGTGACAGTGCTTGCTTGTGATTGTGTACAGATAAGTATACCGCGTGCTTCCATACTCAATAACATATGATCATAGCATTGCAGTAGAGCTTCAGACATAACATATAAGACAACAATCCAACCAAACAATAGCACATCAAATCACAAAGCCATTAATAAAAGCTAGGATTAGTTACTACCTGGCTAGCTTAGCAGAACCTTACTATCTCTATTCTGCTTCCAGCTCCGCCAGAACTTCCTTACTTCCTTTTTCTCTTTCTCTCTTCCTTTCCTCCTCCTTCTCTCTAATCTTTCTCTCTCTCTTCCTACCCATGCGTGATGCCAAATGAAATGGAGGGGGTATTTATAACCTCCTCCAATGGCATTTCTGCAATTTCTATGAACTCTGATCCTGCGGTCCTGGTTTTTCCTGGAATTTCCTATTTTCCTTTATTTCCTTTTACTGCATCATCAGTGCCACCTCAGGGGACACCTTAGCAGCCACCTCATCGCCATATTTTCCACATGCCTAAATTCCCTGGACACCTCAGCAGCTGACTCAGCATACTGACTCACCGGTCCAGAGTCCTGCCTCGTAATGCGTGCCCTTAGCTTGATCTGCTTCCTCCAGATCAATCCCATGTGGCGCCTGGAAGAGACCTTGCACGCTTCCCAATGCTATCCAGATAAGTCCCAGACTTATCTGATCACCTCCTCGGTTTTCATGCCAACCGAGTAACTTTACTCTACTGAAAGGTCACTGAACCACTCATGTGTCATCTTGTGGGTCCCATGAGAATACCTTATCAGTCCACCTCATGGTCTCCAGATAACCCTTCCTGTATCTGGCCTCCTGCCTCCGGTCTATCTCTAACCAGGTAACTATCTCATTTGGACCTTCACAACTCTTGGCCCACTAGATCTCATACGGCTAGCACCACTTATAGTCACTAGTCGCGACCTAGCCATTATCTCATCGCGACATAACACCTTCTGTGTTCATTAGTCCGACCACAACATCCTTTAGTTGCGACCATAACATCCTTTAGTCGCGACCACAACATATTCTAGTCGCAACCAAGCTCGTTCTACTCATTAGTCGCGGTACCACATACATATCCGTCATGACCAATCCTCTCTGCCAATATTAGTCGCGACCAACATACTTCCCCGTCGCGACCAAAAGTCACCAATACATCTTTCTCATACTGTCTGCTTTCTTTCTTATGGATAACTCTACTGCTCTCATAAGCAGTGTCCATTCCTTTCATATCTCACCCCACAGAATCTTAACATAATTCTGGGGTCTATCTTATCTCACTTTCTTCTTATCCTTCATCCTAAGTTCTAGAAATTCTCTTTCAATAACTCATCCCCTCTCTTCGGGAGTCTTTGTTAATTGAAAGGCTCGACAACCCTCTGTATCAGGTTATCTTACACAGGAGCCAGCCCATATCAAGCTACCTGCAGAATTCCTAGGCTTAAGACTTAGGATATTCCTTACATTCCTCATTTTAAACCTAGGTGAACTGTCCCGATTCTGTAGGTTAAAGACTTAACTCATCTTTATATCCGAAGGACTTAGCTCATCCCTCGGATCCTACAAAATACAGGTAAATAATCCGCCCATATCATATTACTACCCTAAGACTACGGGTTTAGCAGCCTGCCCATATCAGACTACCTCCCAGTTCAACTAGACCCAAAAATTAGGATGTTACAAGTGGACCTAGTCGGTTCATCGAGTCTTTACTGGGTACTTACGTAGAATGGTAGTTCTTATAGGAATTACTGAATCAGTATCGCTTCTGCAAGTGTACTCTAAGGGGTCTAAGGGAGGATGTTTTATTTTGGTATCAGAGCAAAAGGTTTTGGCATAGACCAGAAAGGGCTCTGGTTCAAAGCATAAGATTCTGGCTCAGTGATGCTCTGAAGTAGTTAGAAGTGATGTTTAAGTGAGTTAAAGACATGAATTAGGAAGGTTATTTCCCCTAGAGTACGAGAGAATGATAATGATGAGTAAGTAGGATGATGATTAATATGTTCACTTTTATTTTTCTGATTGAGAAGGAACAAGATGGTGAACACAAGACGGGGGCGTAGAGCTCGAGTGGAGGAGCCACACATAGAGGAAGCTGGCAACTCCAATAAGGTAGATCCTCCATGTGATAACTAGGAGTAGATCTACGTTATAAAGGTTTTATTCAGCTGGGCTGAATAGAAGACCTAAGAGTTAGAATGAGATTCGCCTAGGAATGATCCTAGGATATGGCCTAAGGCTAAAGACGTGATGGTGAATAGATAAAGAGCTAATATTCCCTAAGCAGAGGGATTCCATCATGGAGAAGTAGTAGACCTAGGGTAGAGTACCCTAGAGAACAGAAATGATAATAATAGATGATGAATGAGATCCCTGCGACTTAAGTTCGCTAGGATCAAGAGGTAGGGAGCATTGGCTAAGAGCACTCTGGGAGGTAGCTCAAGTTGTGAAGCCAATGACAATAATAAAAGAAAGAGGCAACAGTTTAGGCAGGGGACTGATCAAGGTGAGGATCAGGTTGGAGGGCAAAGATATCAAAGATGTGGAAAGAGCCATAGCACAAGGGAGTGTCGAGTAGGGCAAAGCAGCTATTTTATTTGTGGCAAGAGAAGCCACTGTGCAAGAGGTTGCCTTAAGAATGCTGACATCCCTAGGCTAAAGACAACAGGAGTCTTACCACAAATAGAGTCTCCAAATCCCCTGAAGTCGACCCTAAGAATGGTTAAGGAGAACCATAGCTATAAGGGCGACTGAGCTGTAAGAAACTGTATGCCTAGAGATAGATGTGATATAAATGATGAGATTAAGGAAGAGTTCTTTTCTGATCTAGAGGAAGTGGTTATTATAATGGGTCATGAGAAGTAATTAGTAAGATAAGAAATCTGTCTTAATTCAGTGATAAGGGTGCTGTAAGAGGGGTTAGAACATGGGTAGCTGTAAGCAACTAGCATGAGAGATGTAAGTTGCTAAGTACTATGTGGAAGGTCAGGGACCAAGCTGTTGCTCCTCTAGACCATCACTGGAATGACGATAAGACAGAGAGGGATGATCTTACTTGCTGTATATGACTGCGTTATAAAAATCATATAGCTGTATAGATCAGTAAGAAGTTCTCTTCAGGAAAGATGAGGTACCCCTTAAAATTTCGAGGATGAAATTTTTAAAAAGGGGAGAAGAATTGTAACATCCCAATTTTTGGGTCTAGGAGAAGTGGGAGGTAGTCTGATATGGGCAGGCTTCTAAACTCATAGTCCCAGGATAGTAATCTGATCTGGGCAGATCACTTACCTATATTTTGTAGGAATCCGAGGAATGAGCTAAGTCCCTCAGGATTTAAAGATGAGTTAAGTCTTTGACCTACAAAATAGGGACAGTTCACCTAGGTTCAAAAAGAGGAATGTAAGGAATATCCTAAGTCTTAAGCCTAGGAATTCTGCAGGTAGCTAGATATGGGCTGGCTCTTGAGTAAGATAACTTGATATGGGCGGGTTGTCGAGCTTTTCAATTAACAAGGACTCTCGAAGAGTTTAGGGGATGAGTTGTTGAAAGAGAGTTTCTAGAACTTAAGATGAAGGATAAGAAGATAAGTAAAGATGCCAGAAAGAGAATACAGGGGCATAATCGTAATTATAGGAAAGATCGGGCTGGTAGCCAATGAGTACCATATTTTACCAGAAAATAGAGAAAATTATCTGATCATTTCACTGAACTGTGAAATATGCATATGAGGTCTCTATGAGTATGTAAGAATTAAGAAAAGTTAAGGGACTTAAGTGAAAAGAAGAAAAGTTTCCAGGGCAAAATGGTAATTATGGAAAATTCAGCCGAAAGTGGCTTAGAATTGCCCGAAAGCATTTCAGTCCCAAATTTCATCGGTAGATAGAGGAAATGATGCTGGATAATCCAGCTTAATACAGGAATTTTATCAAGACTCCAGATAGCCAAAATTTATCTGATAGTCTAAAAGTATAAAAATTTTTTATCGGATATCCTAGACCTCATATATGAGTGAAAAATTGCAGGAAGATGCGTCCTGTAGAGACGGATGTCAGGGAACTGATAGAATACCGAAAGGAGGTATGTAGGAAAAGTTATTCACAAATTAGTGAATTCATACTAGAGTTTGTGACCTCCGGGTATCCGATTGGGAGATTTATCGGTATTCAAATTGAGACTAAATGAGCTCAGATGACATCAGTCAGAGGCCCGTAATGACACAAAGGGGTGTCTAGAGTCAGTATGGTAGTCTATATGATAAAAAGGGCCGGTGTCCAGAAAAATGTACAAAATGACGAAAATGCCCTTATGTTATAAAATAGTGAAAGAGTGAGTAAAGGGTATTTTGGTCATTTGGCTAAGTTGAGACAGTCAAGATAGGGTATTTGGATAGTTGACCAGGGTCAGAGAATACTCAGGTAAGATATGAAAAGACAATAATGCCCCTAGATTCATTAAAGTAAAGAAAGAGGAACCAAGGGTATTTTGGTAATTTACCAAGGGATGTTTCTTGGGAATCAAGCCATTAGAGTACTTGTGCCTGATCAGGGCCCAAGATAACAGTCCCAGAGTGCAAAAAAGTAGCCCAAGGAATATGTGAGTTAAAGTGGCATTAAAATACTATTTTAATGCTGTTTTCATAAAGTAAGGTTACTCGGTTGACGTAATAACCGGAAAATTGATCATATAAAGTTCTGGACTTATCTGGAAGTCATGGGATGGCGTGAAAGGTGCCAGCAAGATGCCACATGGCACTTATCTAGAGGGAGAAGGAAAAGTTAAGGACACGTGGCACGATCTCAGCCGTGTATTCCAGTGCAAAACTCTGGAATTCTCTGAAACACTGAGTCAGCATGTTGAGTCAGCAGGTAATTATGAAAGGTCATGAGTCATCAAGATGACATCACCATGATGATGCAATAAGTTGAATTAAAGAAAATAGGAAATTCTAGGAAAATCGGTGGCCACAGATTAAAGTTCTTGAGAATTACAGAAATGCCATCCATGAAAACAATAAATACCCCTCCCCTTGCCATTGTCATCACGGCCAAGAGCCAATTTAGAGAGAGAAGTGAGTTCTAGAGAGAGAAAGTGAAAGGGAGAAAGAAAGAAGGAAGTTCTGGCGGAGCCGAAAGCAGTATAAAGATACTACAGTTCTACTAAGCTTGTAAGGTAGTAACTAATCCTAACTTTTATGTAATGGCTTTGTGATTTAATGTGCTATTGTTTGGTTGGATTGTTGTCTTATATGTTATGCTTGAAGCTCTACTACATAATGAAATGATCATATGTTATTTAGTATGGAAGCACGCAGCATACTTATCTGTACATGTCACATCCTTGTTTTTATATATCTTAAGGACCATTCAGTAGCACTTAGAACCACTTTCAGGGTTATTGAAGTCTAAACTCTTAATCTGGAATTTTTTTCTCATAGGGTACTGTTCACTGTGGCAAATTCCAGATGAGTGACCTGACTTTGAAAAATTGTAACTAATTCTACAAAAATCGAAATGAAGTGGTTCAAATTTCTACATGAATATAACTTAATTATATTTCAGGTAAAAATCATTGGTTGACCATTACTTGACAAATCCAACGCGGGTCAACATTTCAACTTTACTGTTCATCCAGTGATTTTCTCCTGAATCCAACATTCTGATCCCAACTTTAACAGTTTATATCTTTTCGTGTATTCATCCAAATAAGGTACTATATATATCAAATTAAATCTTAGGATGTCTACTATTTGCCATAAAAATATCATACATTTATTCAACCATTTACTATTTTTAATGATTCATCAAACATCAATAGGTCTCCACGGGTTACTGTTCACAAGGCCATTTTTCAGCAACCAACCTTACATATTAGTGCATACATACATCACATATCAGTCAAACATGCCAGATAACAATTCTTATTGAATAATATGCTGTTATACATCAGTGCATGATTAACATCCTCATATTCCTATTACATTTTCTGTTGTCTAAAATCCGGCAGCATAACTGCTACATTCCTTCTGTAGAAAGTAACCGATCTTGTACCGATTCGGTAATTCCCGTAGGAGCTACCATTCTACGTAAGTACCCAGGAAAGACTGGATGAACCTGCTAGGTCCACTCACTTCTAGCCTCCTTAGACAGCACCTACGTACAAAGTACGTATCAGTTCCTTTCTTTGTTCCTTCTTTGTTGCCAGAATTTCGGCAGCCTAACAGCGTCTCTTAAAATTTCCAAATTTTATTTTGACAGAACCTCCCCTGTAATGTTATATATGGGAATGAGATTCAAAAGAATCCCAGTAGCAACAATCATAACAATATATGTAATACAGTGTGACAGTGCCTGCTTGTGATTGTGTACAGATAAGTATGCTGCATGCTTCAATATTCAATAACATATGATCATAGCATTGTAATAGAGCTTCAAGCATAACATATAAGACAACAATCCAACCAAACAATAGCACAACAATTCACAAAGACATTACATAAAAGCTAGGATTAGTTACTACCTTAAAAGCAGAACTTCAGAACTTCTCTACTGCTTCCAACTCCACCAGAACTTCCTTTCTTCTTTCTTTCTCTCACTTTCTCTCTCAAGAACTTCCTTATCTCTCTAAACCTTGCTTGGGCCTTGCTGAATGAAGAGCTAGGGGGTATTATAGTTTTGGTTAATGGTATTTTTGTAATTTTGAAGCCATCTGATCCTGTGGTCCTCGTTTTTCCGGAATTTCCTATTTTTCTTTATTCCTTTTACTGCATCATGCATGACATCACCTCAAGACCACCTCATGGGACACCTCATATATCACATGGAAAAATTTCAAGCTCTTGGGACACCTCATCAGCTGACTCAACAGTTCCAGTCCAATCCAGTACCGGTCCGGTCCGATTTCCCACAAACTGGACTCACCGGCTAAGATTATACCACATGTCCTTAACTTTTCCTTTCTCCTCTATGTTGGCTCCATGTGTCATCTTACTGGCGCCTGTCACGCCATTCAATGCTATCCAGATAAGTCCAGGACTTTATCTGATCACCTCCTCGGTTATCGTGCTGACCGAGTAACTTTACTTTATTGAAACAACATTAAAATAGTATTTTAATGCCACTTTTTCCCTGGTGTCACTATGGGTCTTGAAAACACTGTATGGCCTCTGGCCATAGTCTGATCATCTCTATTTGGACTGCTTTTCCTTTACCGATTATAACTATAAATTCCCATCTTCAGAAATTTTTACAGAAAAATCGGGACCTCAACTCAAAATTTTGTATTGCATCATTCAACTCGGAATCCTTTTCTCTATCTCCCGGTATTTTCAGATATTTAATCCGAACCGGGCTATTTTTGCCTGAAAGTGCGCTCCCGCACACACTTTTTAAAAATGACCATTTTACCCTTGGTCACATTTCTAATTCTTTTATTCTTATAGAGACCTCATATGCACATTTCACAGTTTAGTGAAATGATCAGAATAATTTTCTCTATTTCGACAGTTTCTTATCTGCAAATCTTTTGCACTATCCTTGCCCCCTTTTCTTGTGTGTAGAACCCTAGCACCTAATATCAAATATATAGGATACTATCGGGCTTCTAATTGGGTCAGGCTTCAGAATTAATCTTATATTAATTTTGAAATTAATGCAATATCATATATTGCATAATTTGATAAGAAACTAATTAAATAAATATGGTTTTTATTAAATCCGTCCCACAGATTTAATTCACATATTTATTTAATTTAAAATAAAGATAAGACAGAATTATATTTGATTTATTCTCATAAATCAAATTTGAGATATCTTATCAATTTAAATTTTAAATTCAAATAGATCATATCAATTTAAATTCAAATTCAAAAGTGATAGAGATTCAATTTATCATTATAAATTAAATCTTGCAAATATCTTTTATATTATATATAATATATAAATACAAATTTATATATATAAAATATATAAATTCACCCTAGATTATTCATTGAATCAAGACATGTCTTAGATTCAATGAACATGGACATCACAGCTCGAGTTGGGCTATTTTGTGTGCGACCCTGTAGGCCCATATGAAGTTGGCAGTGGGCCAGTTACTATACTGAACCATAAGTCGTAAGTGGTCTCTAGCAAGACATTATGACTACCCAAATCATATGAGGATCGATGAACGATATTACCTTTCATACAACCATATCACGTCCCTTTTGTCACACGATATTTCGGTCATGGATGAGGCATGGTGAACGTCATCCTCCTATTCCTGACCGTTACTTTCACGATCCCTGAGTAGTCTGACTATAGAAATAGAACTACCCTTCCATTACAGTATGGCCATACATTTCTCAGACTCACTCATCAAGGGGCCCAGTAATATCTCTCTACGAATGTGAGGGAAAAATTCCATCTTGACCATTCACATTCCTCCGCATGAAAGACCACTAAGCCCGAACATAGCCTTTATGATCACTCGGTCAAAAGTGACTTTTGACTAGGTCAAAGCTGAGCGTTTGTCATGTAGGAATCTATGATGATCTCAGGTCAAAGGGCATAGTGATATGGCTTGTATATGAGAGAAGCTTATGACTTGACCTATGCAGCTCTCTCATAGCGGGTCGGTCCAACACCTTGTACTCTTACATGTGCCTATGACTTTGATTTATATCTCTATATATCTTCAAAGTCATACTGGTCTTATTTTATCTCTGCTCCCGCATAGATGACCGACCAGGGATATTTAGGATAAGATCATGAGTTATCCAATGATGGTCATCATAATAAACATGCAAATAATGTGATAACATAATTAAGAAATTCATAAATCAACAATGTTCATAACATAATGATTGGCCCCTAGGGCACAATCTCCAACATCCTCCCACTTGCACTAGGTACAATCATTAATTTGCCTAATTCCCATTGACCTAACATGACACTCATGTTTTGCTTGCACAAGTGGCTTTGTTATAGGATCAGCAATATTGTCTTCTCCTGCTACTTTGTATATTTTTATATCACCTCTATCATTGATTTCTCTGATGAGATGAAATCGCCTGAGTATTTGCTTGGTCCTTTGACGTGACCTAGGCTCTTTGGCCTGTGTAATGTCACCACTATTGTCACAGAACAAAGTTATTGGATCTGAGATAGTAGGTATCACCCCTAGTTCAGTAATAAACTTCCTGATCCAAATGGCATCCTTAGTTACATCAGATGCTGCTATATACTCAGCTTCAGTTGCAGAATCTGCTACGGTGCTCTGCTTAGAGCTCTTCCAGCTTACTGCTCCATTATTCAGGAGAAATATATATCCAGATTGCGATTTCTGGTCGTCCTGATCAGTTTGGAAACTTGCATCTGTGTAACCAGTTACACAGAGCTCGTCATCCAATCCATCATAAACCAAGAATAAGTCCTTAGTCCTTCTCAAGTACTTAAGGATATTCTTGACAGTAGTCTAATAGCCCTCACCGGGGTCCTGTTGATATCTGCTAGTCATACTTAAGGCAAACGAGACATCCAGTTGAGTACATAACATGGCATACATGATGGATCCTATGGCCGAGGCATATGGAACCTTACTCATGCGACCTTGCTGATCAGGTGTACTAGGACACAAATCCTTGCTGAGGTGAATACCATGAGACATGGGTATGAAACCCCTCTTTGATTCCTGCATACTAAACTTATGCAGTATCTTGTCTATATATGTGCTCTGACTGAGTCCTAGAAGTCTTTTAGATCTATCTCTATAGATACTAATTCCTAGGATGTAGGTGGCTTCACCCAAGTCTTTCATCGAGAAAGACTTTCCTAACCAAGACTTGACAATCTGCAAGGTAGGAATGTCATTCCCAATAAGTAGGATGTCATCGACATAGAGTACCAAAAATACAAATGTGCTCCCACTAACCTTCTTGTACACACTGAAACATCCTTACTTTCGTACGCCTTAGGGACCATTTGGTAGCATTTAGAACCACTTTCAAGATCATTGAAGTCCAATTTCTCAATCTGGAGTTTTACTCTTATCGAGTACTGTTCACTATGTAAATTCCAGATGAGTGGCCTGACTTCAAAAAATCATAACTAATTCTAGAAAAATTGAAATGAAGTGGTTCAAATTGATACATGAAGCTAACTCAATTATCTTTCAGGAAAAAATCACTCGTTGACCACTCCTTGACCAAGTCAACATTACAACTTTACTGTTCATCCAGCATTTTTCCCCTGAACCCCAGCATTTTGGTCCCAACTTTGATAATTTATATCTCCATGTGTATACATTAAAATGAGGCATTATATTTGTCAAATCAAAGCTTAGTATGTCTACTATTTACCATAAAAATATCATACATTTATTCATCCATTTACTATTTTTAATTATTTATCAAACATCATTAAGTCACCACGAGTTACTGTTCATAGTGGCAAATTCCAGCACTCAACTATACATATGCATACATCCATCACATATCAGTCAAACACGCCAAACAATATCTATTATTAAATAATAAGTCGTTATACATCAGAGCATGTAAAAAATCCTCGTCTTTCTATTACATCTTTTCCTGCCTGAAATCCGGCAGCATAACTGCTATGCTTCATCTTTAGAAAGTAAATGATCTTGTACCGATTCGGTAATTCCAGTGAGAACTACCATTCTACGTAAGTACCCAGGAAAGACTGGATGAACCTGCTAGATCCACTCACTTCTAGCCTTCTTAGACAGTACATACGTACACAGTACGTATCAGCTCCTTTCTTCATTACTGCCACTTTGCCATAATCTCGGCAGCATAACGGCGTCTCTCAGCATTCTTAAACTTCATTTTGACATAACCTCCCTGTAATGGGTTATATATAATGGGATGAGATTCGGGGGAATCTCAGTAGTAATAATCATAACAATATATGTAATGCAGTGTGATAGTGCTTGCTTATGATTGTGTACAGATAAGTATGCTGCGTGCTTCCATACTCAATAACAAATGATCATAGCATTGTAGTAGAGCTTCAAGCATAACATATAAGACAACAATCCAACCAAACAATAGCACAACAAATCACAAAGCCATTACATAAAATCCAGGATTAGTTACTACCTCAAAAGCTTAGCAGAACTCTACAATCTTTACACTGCTTCTGACTCCGCTAGAACTTCCTTTCTTCTTTCGTCCTTGCACTTTCTCTCTCTAGAACTTCCTTCTCTCTCTTAAATAGGATCTTGGCCGTAAAGAATGAATGGCAAGGGGGGATATTTATAGTTTTCATGGATGGCATTTCTGTAATTTCCAAGAGCTCTGAACTTGTGGCCACCGTTTTTTCTGGAATTTCCTATTTTCTTTTTCATTTATGACATCATCACCATGACATCATCCAAGGGACACCTCATGGGACACCTATTCAGCATGTGGAGAAATTAGGAGAGACAAGAAGCCTCTGGAAAATTTTCAGTCCAATCCGGTACCGGCCCGGTCCGATTCCCCGAAAATTGGACTGTTTTCTGAATCTAATTTTTCTGAAAATCCATATTATGTCTTCTGACCTTAAATTTAGTATTTGGGTCCTTTATATCATTGAAATTTTATACTGGGTCTAAACTTAATTACAAATCCCTTGCGAAATGACCAAAATGCCCTTGGTGCCCTTTCTTGCACTATCTTAACTCTAAGGGTAAAATCGTCATTTTACACCTCTTTGTATCTTGTCAGAGCATATACTGACTCTGACTTACCTCACCTGTGTATATCTTGGAATTTTGCCCTGTCCAAAATGACCAAAATGCCCTCCATTCATCTATTACTCTTTAGTACAACACAGGGGCATTTTCGTAATTTTGCACTTTTCCAGGGTTCTGCTGGACACTAGCCCACCTATCAGTCCAAGGGTCTTACTGGGCCTTTGATGGCACCATTATTGGGCCTCCTAGGGTCCATTACCTTTATGGAACGTATCACGAGGAATCTTCCCCGGTAATGTTCATCGGGTATTTCCGCCGTTGTACACCGTTTATACACATCTCCAGATACCGGTTCCTTTTATCAAATACACTGGCCTACTGTGTCTAGGCATCCCCTTGGGTCATAACAGACATCTGACTGATGTCATCTGACCTCATTTAGTCTCAGTTTAAATACCGATAAATCTCCCTATCGGATACCCGGAGGCCACACACTCCCGTCTGAATTTACTAATTTGTGGACAACTTTTTCTACAGACCGCCTATCAGTATCCTGTCAGTTTCCTGACATCCGTCTCAACAGGACGCATCATCTTGTAATTTCTCACTTGTATCTGAGACCTAGAATATCTGGTAGGAATTTTTTATACTTTTAGACTATCAGATCAATTTTGGCTATCTGGAGTCCTGAGAAAATTCCTGTATTAAGCTGGATTACCCAGCATCACTTGCTCTATCTACTGGTGAAATATGGGGCTGATCTGAATACAATCACTATTTTTGCCTGTTTCCGGTCAAGGTTTTCATAATTACACTTTTTCCTGAAACTTTTCTTCTTTGCAATTAAGTCCCTTTATTTGGCTAAAATTACACTTAAAGACCCCATATTTTGGTCTACTTTTCCTTTTTAGCCTTAAACTCTTCATAATTGCACTTAAGTCCTTACATTTTCTTTCTCTTTCAATTTAATCCCTTTCTTTACATAAATGGCCACATCTTTTTCCTGAAAAATAACTTATATATTTCATTCAATCTGTACATATAGATCAGTACAAAAAATTAGGGATATTACGCACACAAGGTTCATCAATGTTTTGAAGAAATCCAAACTCTTTGATTACTTCATCAAAATGATGATTCCAACTCTGAGATGCTTGCTTCAGTCCATAAATGGACTTTTGAAGCTTGCACCCCTTACCAGAGTCCTCAGAACGCACAAACCCTTCAGGTTGTGTCATGTACATGTAGGGAATTGGAAGACACGCAGCGGAAATTAACTTTAAAAATTTTTCCATTCCCAGCCAGGATCTACCGAATGTGTTTAAGTCAAGGAGAAAGAAGTGTTACCTTCGGTTTCAAGCTTTGGTCGCGACCTCAGTGTCCACTAGTCGCGACTCCTCGCCTCTGGAACTTTCAGTCGCGACCTCCTCAGCTTCTAGTCGCGACCTGTCGCCTCTGGAGTTTGTAGTCGCGACCTACTCTGCTTCTAGTCGCGACCTGTCTCCTATTTTCGGATTTCTGACGTTCAGATGCCCGTTTGGTCGCGACCTAAGTGTGTTCTGGTCGCGACCTTTCTTCGTGTCTGGCCGTATCGTAGAAGTCGACAGCTCAGGTCGGCTTCCTCTACCGGTATCCACACGAACAGCGTTCCAATTGCGAACGACGTGCTAGCGCCTCTTGTCCCTCTAAGGCTTTCTGGAGATTCCGTCCTCACCGTCTCTATTTCGGCAGTTTCTTATATGCAAACCTTTTGCACTCTCCCTGCCCCCTTTTCTCACGACTGAATGTGTGTGAAGAGATCTATTGTGTGTAGAACCCTAGCTCCTAATGTCAAATATATAGGAAGCTATCGGGCTTCTAATAGGGCCGGGCTTCAGAATTAATCTTATATTAATTCTGAATTAATACAATATCATATATTGCATAATTTAATAAGAAACTGATTAAATAAATATGGTTTATATTAAATCTGTCCCACAGATTTAATTCACCTATTTATTTAATTTAAAATAAAGATAAGACAGAATTATATTTGATTTATTCTCATAAATCAAAATTGAGATATCTTATCAATTTGAATTTCAAATTCAAATAGATCATATCCATTTAAATTCAAATTCAAAAATGATAGAGATTTAATTTATCCTTATAAATTAAATCTTACAAATATCTCTTATATTATTTATATAATATATATATAAACTAATTTATATATATATATAAAATATATATCCACCCTAGATTATTCATTGAATTTAGACATCTCTTAGATTCAATGAATCTGGACATCATAGCTCGCATTGGGCTGTTTTGTGTGCGACCCTGTAGGCCCATATGAAGTTGGCAGTGGGCCAGTTACTATACTGACCCACAAGTCGTAAGCGGTCTCTAGCAAGGCATTACGACTACCCAAAACATATGAGGATCGATAAACGATGTAACCTTTCATACAACCATATCACGTCCCTTTTGTCACACGATATTTCGGTCAAGGATAAGGCATGGTGAACGTCATCCTCCTGTTCCTGACCGTTACTTTCTCGATCCCTGAGTAGTCTGAATATAGAAATGGAACTACCCTTCCATTCCAGTATGGCCATACATTTCTCAGACTCACTCATCGAGGGGCCCAGTAATATCTCTCTACGAATGTGAGGGACAAATTCCATCTTGACCATTCACATTCCTCCGCATGAAAACCACTAAGCCCGAGCATAGCCTTTATGATCACTCGGTCAAAAGTGACTTTTGACTAGGTCAAAGCTGAGCGTTCGTCATGTAGGAATCCATGATGATCTCAGGTCAAAGGGCATAGTGACATGGCTTGTATATGAGAGAAGCTTATGACTTGACCCATGCAGCTCTCTCATTGCGGGTCGATCCAACACCCTGTACTCTTACATGTGCTTATGACTTTGATTTATATCTCTATATATCTTCAAAGTCATACTGGTCTTATTTCATCTCTGCTCCCACATAGATGACCGACCAGGGACATTTAGGATAAGATCACGAGTTATCCAAGGATTGTCATCATAGTAAACATGCAAATAATATGATAACTTTATTAAGAAATTCATAAATCAACAATGTTCATAAGATAATGATTGGCCCCTAGGGCACAATCTCCAACAGTACACATCCTCAAGGAGCTTTCCATTAAGGAAGGCTGTCTTGACGTCTATCTGCCATATTTCATAGTCATAATATGCTGCAATGGCAAGGAGAATTCTGATTGATTTGGCCATTGCAACTGGGGAAAAGGTCTCATCATAGTCCACACCATGAGTTTGAGTAAATCCTTTTGCAACCAGTAGTGCTTTAAAGACATTTACATTGCCATCCATGTCAGTTTTCTCTTTGAAAACCCACTTACACCCGATAGTTTTTACACCTTCAGGTGGGTCGACTAAGATCCATACCTCATTGCCGTACATGGATTGCATCTCAGACTTCATGGCATTAAGCCATTTTTTAGAGTTTGGTTCCACTATAGCTTCTCGATAGGTAGTTGGCTCATTATGCTCAATGAGCAAAATATCATGATTGTCAGAAATCAGAAATCCATATCTCTGAGGCTGAAGTCGTGCCCTATTAGATGGCCGTGGGCCTTGCGTGACTTGAGGAGTCTCAACAACTTGTTGTGAGTCTTCTCCATTTTTCATCTTTAATTCTGTGGTGTCTTGTGGCTCTCGAACTTCTTTGAGATGTACCTTACTCCCACTGGTTCTTTTAGAGATAAATTCTCGTTCGAGAAAGATACCATTTCTGACAACAAACACTTTGTTATCAGTGGGGTTGTAGACATAATATCCCTTGGTTTCCTTAGGATATCCCCCAAAAAGGCACTTTGAGGATTTGGGCGCTAACTTATCTGAGGCTTGTTGCTTAACATAGACCTCACATCCCTAAATCTTGAGAAAAGACAAACTAGGTTTCCTCCCAGTCCATATCTCATACGAAGTCTTTTCAACTGCCTTAGATGGAACACGATTCAGTGTGAACGCAATTTTCTCTAGGGCGTGGCCCCAAAAGGACGGTGGAAGATCTGTTTGACTCATCATGGATCGAACCATATATAATGGTGTTCGATTCCTCCGTTCAGAAATGCCATTCCATTGTGGTGTTCCTGGAGGAGTCAATTGTGAGACTATCCCACAATTCCTAACATGATCAATAAACTCTTGGCTCAAATATTCACCACCTCGATCAGATCGAAGGGCTTTAATTGTTTTACCAAGCTGGTTTTGTACTTCATTTTGAAATATCTTGAACATTTCAAAAGATTCGAATTTATGTTTCATTAGATAGACATAGCCATATCTACTGAAATTATCTATGAATATGATGAAGTACGAATAACCTCCTCTAGCATTTGTATTCATCGGTCCACACACATCTGTATGTATGAGGCCCAACAAATCAGTGGCCCTCTCACTGTGCCCAGTGAAAGGTGACTTTGTCATCTTACCTAACAAACAAGATTCGCAAGTATCATATGATTCAAAATCAAATGAGTTGAGAAATCCATCTTGATGGAGTTTAGAAATGCGTTTCTCATTTATGTGGCCAAGACGACAGTGCCAGAGGTATGTCAGATTCAAATCATTTGGTTTGACCCTTTTGGCGGTTATGTTATAGATATTTCCATGATTGGGTTGTTCCAAGTTTAATATGTAATGATCAACATGCAAATCACCATAAGCATAGAAAATATCATTACGATAAATGGAACATATACCATTCCCAGTAATGGAAGTGTAACTTTCCTTATCCAAATAAGAAAGAGAAACAATGTTACTACTTAAAGCAGGAACATAATAGCAATTGTTCCAAACTAACAAAAGCCCAGTGGGCAGAACTAATTCATAAGTGCCTACAGCTAAAGCAATAACCCTTGCTCTATTTCCAACTCGTAGGTCAACTTCGCCCTTCTTCATCTTTCTACTTTCCTTTAGGCCCTGCACATTTGTACAAATATGAGAATCACATGCAGTATCTAATACCTATGTAGTGGAAGTAGAGAGATGAATATCTATAACATCAATACATGAAGCGATAGCCCCGCTATCCTTCTTGTTCTTTTTCAGATCTTCTAGGTAGAGTTTGCAATTTCTCTTCCAATGACTCGGTTCATTGTAGAAGAAGAATACTCCTTCCTTTGGAGGCTTTGCCTTCTTTGGTGCAGGCTTGGTTTCGGGCTTGCCTGACTCTTTGGTATTACCAGATGAGCCATGACCCTTGCCCTTGCCCTTGCCTTTCTTTTTCATACCGTTTCCTTTTTGAACCATCAAAACTATACTGGGCTTCTTCTTAACAGTCGGCTAAGCAGTTTTAAGCATCCCATGCAGTTCAGAAATAGATTTCTCCATGTGTTTCATGTTGTAGTTCATGACAAACTGGTCATAACTTTCTGGGAGTGAGTTCAAGATCAAATCTGTAGCTAACTCCTGGCTCATGGGAAATCCAAGCCTCTCAAGGTGATCAATGTACCCTTTCATCTTTAAGACATGAGTATTTACTGATGCACCTTCAGCCATCTTGCAGGAATATAAGGCCTTAGTGGTCTCATACCTCTCTTGCCTTGCCTCTTGCTGGAACATTTCCTTAAGATGCACAATCATCTCATAAGCCTGTTGGAAATTATAACCTAGGGGCCAATCATTGTATCATGTTATCATATTATTTGCATGTTTACTGTGATGACCATCCTTGGATAACTCATGATCTTATCCTAAATGTCCCTGGTCGGTCATCTATGTGGGAACAAAGATGAAATAAGACCAGTATGACTTTGAAGATATATAGAGATATAAATCAAAATCATAGGCACATGTAAGAGTACAGGGTGCTGGATTGATCCGCTATGAGGGAGCTGCATGGGTTAAGTCATAAGCTTCTCTCATATACAAGCCATGTCACTATGCCCTTTGACCTGAGATCATCATGGATTCCTACATGACAAACGCTCAGCTTTGACCTAGTCAAAAGTCACTTTTGAATGAGTGATCATAAAGGTTATGTTCAGGCTCAGTGGTTTTTCATGCGTAGGAATGTGAATGGTCAAGATGGAATTTATCCCTCACATTCGTAGAGAGATTATACTGGGCCCCTCGATGAGTGAGTTTGAGAAATGTATGGCCATACTGTAATGGAAGGGTAGTTCCATTACTATAGTCAGACTACTCAGGGATCGAGAAAGTGATGGTCATGAATAGGAGGATGACGTTCACCATGCCTCATCCATGACCGAAATATCGTGTGACAAAAAGGACGTGATATGGTTGTATGAAAGGTAATATCGTTCATCGATCCTCATATGTTTTGGGTAGTCGTAATATCTTGCTAGAGGCCGCTTACGACTTGTGGGTTAGTATAGTAACTGGCCCACTGCCAACTTCATATGGGCTTACAGGGTCGCACACAAAATAGCCCAACTCGAGCTGTGATGTCTAGATTCATTGAATCTAAGAGATGTCTAGATTCAATGAATAGTCTAGGGTGGACTTATATATTTTATATATATATAAATTTGTATATATATTATATATATAATATAAGAGATATTTGCAAGATTTAATTTATAAGGATAAATTAAATTTTTATCACTTTTGAATTTGAATTTAAATGGATATGATCTATTTGAATTTGAAATTCAAATTGATAAGATATCTCAAATTTGATTTATGAGAATAAATTAAATATAATTCTGTCTTATATTTATTAAATAAATAGTTGATTTAAATCTGTGGGACGAATTTAATAAAAACCATATTTATTTAATTAGTTTCTTATCAAATTATGCAATATATGATATTGTATTAATTTCAGAATTAATATAAGATTAATTCTAAAGCCCGGGCCAATTAGAAGCCCGATAGCATCCTATATATTTGACATTAGGAGATAGGGTTCTAGACACAACACAACTCACAAGAGAAAAAGGGGCAGGAGAGTGCAAAAGGTTTGCATATAAGAAACTGCCAGAATAGAGACGGTGAGGACGGAATCTTGAGAAAACCCTAGAGGGATAAGAGGCACTAGCACGTCGTTCGTGGTTGGAACGCTATTCATGTGGATACCGGTATAGGAAGCCGATCTGATTTGTCGACTTCTAGCGAACGAGAAAATAGCACCAGGTACGACGAGGTCACGACCAGTTGACTCAGAGGTTGCGACCAAATTGGCTTCTGAACGTCAGAAATCTGAAAATAGACTACAGGTCGTGACTAACAACTCCAGAGGTGACAGGTCGCGATGAGAAGCTGAGTAGGTCATGACTGAAAGTTCCAGAGGCTACAGGTCGCGACGATAAGCTGAGTAGGTCGCGACTGAAAGTTCCAGAGGCGATAGGTCGAGATGAGAAGCTGAGTAGGTCGTGACTGAAAGTTCCAGAGGGGACAGGTCGCGACGTGAAGCTGAGTAGGTCACGACTGAAAGTTCCAGAGGCGACAGGTCACGACGAGAAGCTGAGTAGGTCACGACTGAAAGTTCCAGAGGCGAGGAGTCACGACTAGTGGATACGGAGGACGCGACTAAAGCTCGAATACCGAAGGTAACACTTCTTTCTCCTTGACTTAAACACATTCGGTAGATCCTGGCTGAGAATGGAAAAAATTTTTAAAGTTAATTTCCGCTGCGTGTCTTCCAATTCCCTTCAGTGGTATCAGAGCCATGCCGTTTTATGTTTAAGTTAGGTTTGATTGTTGATACATGTGATGTATGTTAGACTTCTTAGCTGATTATATGATAACATGCGAGATATGTATGACATATAAGGAATCCGTTTATGTATGACATATACAGAATCCGAAAGGAAACTGAAATCGGTGGTGTATGTTAATTGATTTGATCAATTAATATTAGCGGGATCGCCGTGGCTACCTGATTATAGCGCAATATAATCGTAATATGTACTGACTTTCCTGATGTATAAATGTTTTGAAATATTTATTGCCCTTCAAATAGTATGGATTTTGATTCTTGAATGTTTAGGTATGGTGAACAATATGGCTCTAGATTACAAGTGTTGTAATTTTTCTAAATACGGCCTGCGTGCCGTGCCTTCCTCTAATTACTCTCATTGTACATTCTCTTCTCATCTCACTCCCCTCGAATGTTAAAACAAGATTTCCTTATGTAATTTTCCTATTCTAACTAGAGAGTTCCTCTCATTGGCTTGAGGGGACTTAGGATAGGTGAGCCATATTGTATCACGTTTAAGATTATGCATCTTATGATTACATAACTGCATGTATGTTCTATATGCATAATACTGGTATGAGATACAATCGAGATACATGCAAACTGGATAGTTAATTAAACCCTCTAAAAGAAATCTTAAGTCATATGCCATCAATTAATGAAAACTTATCAAAACCTCGATCGCTCATTTGTAGGCTCCACCAAAGTGGGTGCATTTGAGTTATCTTGGGGAGATAAGCAAGAGTAATGGTGCTACTCTTATGTTTGTTATTGTTTAACTTAATTGAGATTATCAAAACGGTTTTGGGTCTCAAGGCATTAGATGGGATTAAATATGCCAGATCATATGATGATGGAATCCCATAAATATCTAAGAGTTATATTTGATGTAATTGGTAAAGTTGTTACCTACCTAAATAACTTAAAGTTGAGCGTCCTGCCAAAGCGGACTCAAGTTTAAGCCAAATATGGATCTTAGCCCACTAATTATTGCACTGAGGGTTGTTTTATTCAGTGGGAGATTGCTAATTCACTTGCATATTTTAATTGTAGAATCATGACGACTAGTAATACTGCTACATTATCGTTGCGGTCTATCCTTAAGAAGGACAAACTTAATGGGATAAACTTTCTTGACTGGTTCAGGAACTTGAGAATTGTTCTCAAGCAGGAAAGAAAAGTATATGTCCTAGATCAACCCATTCCTGAGGAGCCAGCAGCCAATGCTCCTAGAGCTCAGAGAGATTTTTATGCAAAGCATAAGGAAAACTCTGTCGATATGGGATGCTTGATGGTTTCCACTGAAGGGAATTGGAAGACACGCAGCGGAAATTAACTTTAAAAATTTTTCCATTCCCAGCCAGGATCTACCGAATGTGTTTAAGTCAAGGAGAAAGAAGTGTTACCTTCGGTATTCGAGCTTTGGTCGCGACCTCAGTGTCCACTAGTTGTGACTCCTCGCTTCTGGAACTTTCAGTCGCGACCTCCTAAACTTCTCGTCTCGACCGGACGTCTCTGGAGTTTGTAGTCGCGACCTCGTCAGCTTCAAGTAGCGACCTGTCTCCTATTTTCAGATTTCTGACGTTCAGATGCCCGTATGGTCGCGATCTCAGTGTCAATAGGTCGCGAACTTGCTTCGTGTTTGGTCGATTGCAAGAAGTCGACATCTCAGATCAGCTTCCTCTATCGGTATCCACATGAACAGCGTTCCAATCGCAAACGACGTGCTAGCGCCTCTTGTCCCTCTAGGGCTTTCTAGAGATTCCGTCCTCACACGATATTTCGGTCATCGATGAGGCATGGTGAACGTCATCCTCCTGTTCCCAACTGTTACTTTCTCGATCCCTGAGTAGTCTGAATATAGAAATGGAACTACCCTTCCATTCCAGTATGGCCATACATTTCTTAGACTCACTCATCGAGGGGCCCAGTAATATCTCTCTACGAATGTGTGGGACAAATTCTATCTTGACCATTCACATTCCTCCGCATGAAAAACCACTAAGCCCGAACATAGCCTTTATGATCACTCGGTCAAAAGTGACTTTTGACTAGGTCAAAGCTGAGCGTTCGTCATGTAGGAATCCATGATGATCTCAGGTCAAAGGGCATAGTGACATGGCTTGTATATGAGAGAAGCTTATGACTTAACCCATGCAGCCCTCTCATAGCGGGTCGGTCCAACACCCTGTACTCTTACATGTGCTTATGACTTTGATTTATATCTCTATATATCTTCAAAGTCATAATGGTCTTATTTTATCTCTGCTCCCACATAGATGACCGACCAGGGACATTTAGGATAAGATCACTAGTTATCCAAGGATTGTCATCATAGTAAACATGCAAATAATATGATAACATAATGCAATGATTGGCCTCTAGGGCACAATTTCCAACAGCCACCATGGTTCCGGACCTCCAAAGAGATCTGGAACACATGGAGCCTTATGAGATGATTATGCATCTTAAGGAAATGTTCCAGCAACAAGCAAGGCAAGAGAGTTATGAGACCACTAAGGCCTTACA
The DNA here is from genome assembly GCA_037074615.1 of Leucaena leucocephala. Taxonomy (NCBI): domain Eukaryota; kingdom Viridiplantae; phylum Streptophyta; class Magnoliopsida; order Fabales; family Fabaceae; genus Leucaena; species Leucaena leucocephala. The sequence continues at coordinate 14,791,906 of CM073565.1, read as the reverse complement.
TTCCTGCAAGATGGCTGAAGGTGCATCAGTAAGTACTCATGTCTTAAAGATGAAAGGGTACATTGATCACCTTGAGAGGCTTGGATTTCCCATGAGCCAGGAGTTAGCTACAGATTTGATCTTGAACTCACTCCCAGAAAGTTATGACCAGTTTGTCATGAACTACAACATGAAACATATGGAGAAATCTATTTCTGAACTGCATCGGATGCTTAAAACTGCTGAGCCGACTGTTAAGAAGAAGCCCAGTATAGTTTTGATGGTTCAGAAAGGAAAGGGTATGAAAAAGAAAGGCAAGGGCAAGGGCAAGGGTTATGGCTCATCTGGTAATACCAAAGAGTCAGGCAAGCCCGAAACCAAGCCTGCACCAAAGAAGGCAAAGCCTCCAAAAGAAGGAGTGTTCTTCTTCTACAATGAACCGGGTCATTGGAAGAGGAATTGCAAACTCTACCTAGAAGATCTGAAAAAGAACAAGAAGGATAGCGGGGCTATCGCTTCATGTATTTATGTTATAGATATTCATCTCTCTACTTCCACTACATGGGTATTAGATACTGCATGTGATTCTCATATTTGTACAAATGTGCAGGGCCTAAAGGAAAGTAGAAAGATGAAGAAGGGCGAAGTTGACCTACGAGTTAGAAACAGAGCAAGGGTTGTTGCTTTAGCTATAGGCACTTATGAATTAGTTCTGCCCACTGGGCTTTTGTTAGTTTTGAACAATTGCTATTATGTTCTGCTTTAAGTAGTAACATTGTTTCTCTTTCTTATTTGGATAAGGAAAGTTACACTTCCATTACTGGGAATGGTATATGTTCCATTTATCGTAATGATATTTTCTATGCTTATGGTGATTTGCATGTTGATCATTACATATTAAACTTGGAACAACCCAATCATGGAAATATCTATAACATAACCGCCAAAAGGGTCAAACCAAATGATTTGAATCTGACATACCTCTGGCACTGTCGTCTTGGCCATATAAATGAGAAACGCATTTCTAAACTCCATCAAGATGGATTTCTTAACTCATTTGATTTTGAATCATATGATACTTGCGAATCTTGTTTGTTAGGTAAGATGACAAAGTCACCTTTCACTGGGCACAGTGAGAGGGCCACTGATTTGTTGGGCCTCATACATACAGATGTGTGTGGACCGATGAATACAAATGCTAGAGGAGGTTATTCGTACTTCATCACATTCATAGATGATTTCAGTAGATATGGCTACGTCTATCTAATGAAACATAAATCTGAATCTTTTGAAATGTTCAAGATATTTCAAAGTGAAGTACAAAACCAGCTTGGTAAAACAATTAAAGTCTTTCGATCTGATCGAGGTGATAAATATTTGAACCAAGAGTTTATCGATCATGTTAGGAATTGTGGGATAGTCTCACAATTGACTCCTCCAGGAACACCACAATGGAATGGCATTTCTGAACAGAGGAATCGAACACTATTAGATATGGTTCGATCCATGATGAGTCAAACAGATCTTCCACCGTCCTTTTGGGGCCACGTCCTAGAGACAGCTGCGTTCACACTGAATCGTGTTCCATCTAAGGCAGTTGAAAAGACTCCGTATGAGATATGGACTGGGAGGAAACCTAGTTTGTCTTTTCTCAAGATTTAGGGATGTGAGGTCTATGTTAAGCAACAAGCCTCAGATAAGTTAGCGTCCAAATCCTCAAAGTGCCTTTTTATGGGATATCCTAAGGAAACCAAGGGATATTATGTCTATAACCCCACTGATAACAAAGTGTTTGTTGTCAGAAATGGTATCTTTCTCGAACAAGAATTTATCTCTAAAAGAACCAGTGGGAGTAAGGTACATCTCGAAGAAGTTCGAGAGCCACAAGACACCATAAAATTAAAGATGAAAAATGGAGAAGACTCACAACAAGTTGTTGAGACTCCTCAAGTCACGCAAGGCCCACGGCCATCTAATAGGGCATGACTTCAGCCTCAGAGATATGGATTTCTGATTTATGATAATCATGATATTTTGCTCATTGAGCATAATGAGCCAACTACCTATCGAGAAGCTATAGTGGAACCAAACTCTAAAAAATGGCTTAATGCCATGAAGTCTGAGATGCAATCCATGTACGACAATGAGGTATGGACCTTAGTCGACCCACCTGAAGGTGTAAAAACTATCGGGTGTAAGTGGGTTTTTAAAGAGAAAACTGACATGGATGGCAATGTACATGTCTTCAAGGCACGACTGGTTGCAAAAGGATTTACTCAAACTCATGGTGTGGACTATGATGAGACCTTTTCCCCAGTTGCAAAGGCCAAATCAATCAGAATCCTCCTTGCCATTGCATCATATTATGACTATGTGATATGGCAGATGGACGTCAAGATAGCCTTCCTTAATAGAAAGCTTCTTGAGGATGTGTACATGACACAACCTGAAGGGTTTGTGCATTCCGAGGACTCTGGTAAGGTGTACAAGCTTCAAAAGGTCCATTTATAGACTGAAGCAAGCATCTCGAGTTGGAATCATCATTTTGATGATGTAGTCAAAGAGTTTGGATTTCTTCAAAATAATGATGAACCTTGTGTGTACAAGAAGGTTAGTGGGAGCACAGTTGTATTTTTGGTACTCTATGTCGATGACATCCTACTTATTGGGAATGACATTCCTACCTTGCAGATTGTCAAGTCTTGGTAAGAAAGTCTTTCTCAATGAAAGACTTGGGTGAAGCCACCTACATCCTAGAAATTAGGATCTATAGAGATAGATCTAAAAGGCTTCTAGGACTCAGTCAGAGCACATATATAGACAAGATACTGCATAGGTTTAGTATGCAGGAATCAAAGAGGGGTTTCATACCCATGTCTCATGGTATTCACCTCAGCAAGGATTTGTGTCCTAGTACACCTGATCAGCGAGGTCGCATGAGTAAGGTTCCATATGCCTCGGCCATAGGATCCATCATGTATGCCATGTTATATACTCGACCGGATATCTCGTTTGCCTTAAGTATGACCAGCAGATATCAACAGGACCCCGGTGAGGGCCATTGGACTGTTGTCAAGAATATCCTTAAGTACTTGAGAAGGACTAAGGACTTATTCTTGGTCTATGGTGGATTGGATGACAAGCTTTGTGTAACTGGTTACACAGATGCAAGTTTCCAAACTGATCAGGACGACCAAAAATCGTAATCTGGATACATATTCCTCCTAAATAATGGAGCAATAAGCTGGAAGAGCTCTAAGCAGAGCACTGTAGCAGATTCTGCAACAGAAGCCGAGTATATAGCAATATCTGATGCAGCTAAGGAGGCCGTTTGGATCAGGAAGTTCATTGCTAAACGAGGGGTGGTACCGACCATCTCAGATCCAATAACTTTGTTCTGTGATAATAGTGGTACCATTGCACAGGCTAAAGGACCAAGCATGTACTCAGGCGATTTCATCTCAACAGAGAAGTCAATGATAGAGGTGATATAAAAATATGCAAGGTAGCAGGAGAAGACAATGTTGCTGATCCTCTAACAAAGTCGCTTGTGCAGGCAAAACATGAGCGTCATGTTTGGTCAATAAGATTGAGACAAATTAATGATTGTTCCTAGTGCAAGTAGGAGGATGTTGGAAATTGTGCCCTAGGGGCCAATCATTGTATCATGTTATCATATTATTTGTATGTTTACTGTGATGATCATCCTTGGATAACTCATGATCTTATCCTAAATATCCCTGGTCGGTCATCTATCCAGGAGCAGAGATAAAATAAGACTAGTATAACTTTGAAGATATATATAGAGATATAAATCAAAGTCATAGGCACATGTAAGAGTACAGGGTGCTGGACTGACCCGCTATGAGAGAGCTGCATGGGTTAAGTCATAAGCTTCTCTCATATACAAGCCATATTACTATGCCCTTTGACCTGAGATCATCATGAATTCCTACATGACAAACGCTCAGCTTTGACCTAGTCAAAAGTCACTTTTGAACGAGTGATCATAAAGGCTATGTTCGGGCTCAGTGGTTTTTCATGCGTAGGAATGTGAATGGTCAAGATGGAATTTATCCCTCACATTCGTAGAGAGATATTACTGGGCCCCTCAATGAGTGAGTCTGAGAAATGTATGGCCATACTGTAATGGAAGGGTAGTTCCATTACTATAGTCAGACTACTCAGGGATCGAGAAAGTGACAGTCATGAATAGGAGGATGACGTTCACCATGCCTCATCCATGACCGAAATATCGTGTGACAAAAGGGACGTGATATGGTTGTATGAAAGGTAACATCGTTAATTGATCCTCATATATTTTGGGTAGTCGTAATGTCTTGCTAGAGGCCGCTTACGACTTGTGGGTTAGTATAGTAACTGGCCCACTGCCAACTTAATATGGGCCAACAGGATCGCACACAAAATAGCCCAACTCGAGCTGTGATGTCCAGATTCATTGAATCTAAGAGATGTCTAGATTCAATGAATAGTCTAGGGTGGACTTATATATTTTTTATATATATAAATTTGTATATATATATTATATATATAATATAAGAGATATTTGCAAGATTTAATTTATAAGGATAAATTAAATTTCTATCACTTTTGAATTTGAATTTAAATGGATATGATCTATTTGAACTTGAAATTCAAATTGATAAGATATCTCAAATTTGATTTATGAGAATAAATCAAATATAATTCCGTCTTATCTTTATTAAATAAATAGGTGATTTAAATCTGTGGGACGGATTTAATAAAAACCATATTTATTTAATTAGTTTCTTATCAAATTATGCAATATATGATATTGTATTAATTTTAGAATTAATATAAGATTAATTCTGAAGCCTGGCCCAATTAGAAGCCCAATAGCATCCTATATATTTGACATTAGGAGCTAGGGTTCTAGACACAACACAACTCACAAGAGAAAAAGGGGCAGGAGAGTACAAAAGGTTTGCAGATAATAAACTGCCAGAATAGAGACGGTGAGGACAGAATCTTGAGAAAACCCTAGAGGGACAAGAGGCGCTAGCACGTCGTTCGTGGTTGGAACGCTATTCGTGTGGATACCGGTAGAGGAAGCCGATTTGATTTGTTGACTTCTCGCGAACGAGAAAAGAGCACCAGGTACGACGAGGTCGCGACCAGTTGACTCAGAGGTCGCGACCAAATTGGCTTTTGAACGTCAGAAATCCAAAAAGAGACTACAGGTCGCGACTAGTAGCAGAGGAGGTTGCGACTAACAACTCTAGAGGTGACAGGTCACGACGAGAAGCTGAGTAGGTCACGACTGAAAGTTCCAGAGGCGACAGGTCACGATGAGAAGCTGAATAGGTCACGACTGAAAGTTCCAGAGGAGACAGGTCGCGACGTGAAGCTGACTAGGTGGCGACTGAAAGTTTCAGAGGCGACAGGTCGTGACGAGAAGCTGAGTAGGTCGCAACTGAAAGTTCCAGGGGAGAGGAGTCGCGACTAGTGGATACAGAGGTCGCGACTAAAGCTCGAATACCGAAGGTAACACTTCTTTCTCCTTGACTTAAACACATTCGGTAGATCCTGGCTGGGAATGGAAAATTTTTTTAAAGTTAATTTCCGCTGCGTATCTTCCAATGATATGTGAGTAGCACCATTACTCTTTGCTTATCTCCCCAAGATAACTCAAATGTACCCACTTTGGTGGAGCCTACAAATGAGCGATCGAGGTTCTGATAAGTGTTCATTAATTGACGGCATATGACTTAAGATTTCTTTTAGAGGGTTTAATTAACTATCCGGTTTGCATGTATCTCAATTGTATCTCATACCAGTATTATGCATATAGAATATACATGCAGTGATATAAGCATAAGATGCATAATCTTAAACGTGATACAATATGGCTCACCTATCCTAAGTCTCCTCAAGCCAATGAGAGGAACTCTCTAGTTAGAATAGGAAATTTACATAAGAAAACCTTGTTTTAACATTCGAGGGGAGTGAGATGAGAAGAGAATGTACAACAAGAGTAATTAGAGGAAGGCACGACACGCAGGCCGTATTTAGAAAAATTATAACACTTGTAATCTAGAGCCATATTGTTCACCATACCCATACATTCAAGAATCAAAATTCATATTATGTGAAGGGCAATAAATGTTTCAAAATATTCATACATTAGGAAAGGATGTATGTATTACGATTATGTTACGCTACGAACATAAATCATCAAGAATCTTAATTCAGTTTCCTTAGACCCCCATCAATATTAATTGATCAAATCAATTAACATACACCACCGATTTCAATTTCCTTTTGGATTCCTTATAGGTCATTCAAAAAATGGATTCCCTTTATGTCATACATAATTCACATGTTATCATATAAACGGCTAGGAAGTCTAACATACATCATATGTATCAACAATCACACCTAACTTAAACACAAAACGGCATGGCTCTGATATCACTGAAGGGAATTGGAAGACACGCAGCAGAAATTAACTTTAAAAATTTTTCCATTCCCTGCCAGGATCTACCGAATATGTTTAAGTCAAGGAGAAAGAAGTGTTACCTTCGGTATTCGAGCTGCAGTCGTGACCTTAGTATCCACTAGTCGCGACTCTTCGCCTCTGGAGTTTTAAGTCGCGACCTCCTCAGCTTCTAGTCACGACATGTCACCTCTGGAGTTTTCAGTCGTGATCTCCTCATCTTCTAGTCGCGACCTGTTGCCTCTAGAATTTTCAGTCGCGACTTCCTCTGCTACTAGTCGCGACCTGTAGCCTCTGGAGTTGTCAGTCGTGACTTCATCTGCTTCTAGTCGTGACCTGTTGTCTCTTTTTCGATTTCTGATGTTCATATGCCAATTTAGTCGCGACCTATGTGTAAACTGGTCTAGACTTCGTTGTACCTGGTGCTCTTTTCTCGATCGCAAGAAGTCGACAACTCAGATCGGCTTCCTCTACTGGTATCCATATGAATAGCGTTCCAACCACGAACGACGTGCTAGCGCCACTTGTCCCTCTAGGGCTTTCTCAAGATTCTGTTATCACCGTCTCTATTTTGGCAGTTTGTTATCTGCAAACCTTTTGCACTATCCTTGCCCCTTTTTCTCTTATGTAGAACCTAGCCCCTAATGTCAAATATATAGGATGCCATCGGGCTTCTACTTGGACAGGGCTTCAGAATTAATCTTATATTAATTCTGAAATTAATACAATATCATATATTGCATAATTTGATAAGAAACTAATTAAATAAATATGGTTTATATTAAATCCATCCCACAGATTTAATTCACCTATTTATTTAATTTAAAATAAAGATGAGACGGAATTATATTTGATTTATTCTCAAAAATCATATTTGAGATATCATATCAATTTAAATTTCAAATTCAAATAGATCATATCAATTTAAATTCAAATTTAAAAGTGATAGAGATTTAATTTATCCTTATAAATTAAATCTTGTAAATATCTCTTATATTATATATAATATATATATACAAATTTATATATATATAAAATATATAAATCTACCCTAAATTATTCATTAAATCAAGACATGTCTTAGATTTAATGAACCTGGACATCATAGCTCGTGTTGAGCTATTTGTGTGCGACCCTGTAGGCCCATATGAAGTTACATTGGGCAAGTTACTATACTGATCCACAAGTCGTAAGCGGTCTCTAGCAAGATATTATAACTGTTGGAAATTGTACCCTAGGGGCCAATCATTGTATCATGTTATCATATTATTTGCATGTTTACTATGATGACAATCCTTGGATAACTAGTGATTTTATCCTAAATGTCCCTGGTCGGTCATCTATGCGGGAGCAGAGATGAAATAAGACTAGTATGACTTTGAAGATATATAGAGATATAAATCAAAGTCATAAGCACATGTAAGAGTACAGGGTGTTGGATCGACCCGCTATGAGAGAGCTGCATGGGTTAAGTCATAAGTTTCTCTCATATACAAGCCATGTCACTATGCCCTTTGACTTGAGATCATCATGGATTCCTACATGACAAACGCTCAGCTTTGACCTAGTCAAAAGTCACTTTTGACCGAGTGATCATAAAGGCTATGCTCGGGCTTAGTGGTTTTTCATGCGGAGGAATGTGAATGGTCAAGATGGAATTTGTCCCTCACATTCGTAGAGAGATATTACTGGGCCCCTCGATGAGTGAGTCTGAGAAATGTATGGCCATACTGGAATGAAAGGGTAGTTCCATTTCTATATTCAGACTACTCAGGGATCGAGAAAGTAATGGTCAGGAATAGGAGGATGACGTTCTCCATGCCTCATCCTTGACCGAAATATCGTGTGACAAAAGGGACGTGATATGGTTGTATGAAAGGTTACATCGTTTATCGATCCTCATATGTTTTGGGTAGTCGTAATGCCTTGCTAGAGACCGCTTACGACTTGTGGGTCAGTATAGTAACTGGGCCACTGCCAACTTCATATGGGCCTACAGGGTCGCACACAAAACAGCCCAATGCGAGCTATGATGTCCAGATTCATTGAATCTAAGAGATGTCTAGATTCAATGAATAATCTAGGGTGGATATATATTTTATATATATATATAAATTAGTTTATATATATTATATATATAATATAAGAGATATTTGTAAGATTTAATTTATAAGGATAAATTAAATCTCTATCATTTTTTGAATTTGAATTTAAATGGATATGATCTATTTGAATTTGAAATTCAAATCGATAAGATATCTCAAATTTGATTTATGAGAATAAATCAAATATAATTCTGTCTTATCTTTATTTTAAATTAAATAAATAGGTGAATTAAATCTGTGGGACGGATTTAATATAAACCATATTTATTTAATCAGTTTCTTATTAAATTATGCAATATATGATATTGTATTAACTCAGAATTAATATAAGATTAATTCTGAAGCCCGGCCCTATTAGAAGCCCGATAGCTTCCTATATATTTGACATTAGGAGCTAGGGTTCTACACACAATATAGATCTCTTCACACACATTCAGTCGTGAGAAAAGGGGGCAGGGAGAGTGCAAAAGGTTTGCACATAAGAAACTGCCGAGATAGAGAGGGTGAGGACGGAATCTCTAGAAAGCCCTAGAGGGACAAGAGGCGCTAGCACGTCGTTCGCGATTGGAACATTGTTCGTGTGGATACCGGTAGAGGAAGCCGATCTGAGCTGTCGACTTTTACGATACGACCAGACACGAAGCAAGGTCGCGACCAGAACACGCTGAGGTCGGGACCATACGGGCATCTGAACGTCAGAAATCAGAAAAGAAGAGGCAGGTCGCGACTTGAAGCTGACGAGGTCGCGACTACAAACTCTAAAGACGTCAGGTCGCGACGAGAAGCAGAGGAGGTCGCGACTAAAATGTTCCAGAGGCGAAGAGTCGCGAGTAGTGGACACTGAGGTCGACACCAAAGCTTGAAACCGAAGGTAACACTTCTTTCTCCTTGACTTAAACATATTCGGTAGATCCTGGCTGGGAATGGAAAAATTTTTAAAGTTAATTTCCGCTGCGTGTCTTCCAATTCCCTTCAACAACTACCCAAATCATATGAGGATCGATAAATGATGTAACCTTTCATACAACCATATCATGTCCCTTTTATTACACGATATTTCGGTCATGGATGAGGCATAGAGAACGTCATCCTCCTATTCCTGACCATTACTTTCTCGATCCCTGAGTAGTCTGACTATAGAAATAGAACTATCTTTCCATTACAGTATGGCCATACATTTCTCAGACTCACTCATCGAGGAGCCCAGTAATATCTCTCTACGAATGTGAGGGACAAATTCCATCTTGACCATTCATATTCCTCCGCATGAAAAACCACTAAGCCCGAACATAGCCTTTATGATCACTCGGTCAAAAGTGACTTTTAACTAGGTCAAAGTTGAGCGTTTGTCATGTAGGAATCCATGATGATGTCAGGTCAAAGGGCATAGTGACATGGCTTGTATATGAGAGAAGCTTATGACTTAACCCATGCAGCTCTCTCATAGCGGGTCAGTCTAATACCTTGTACTCTTACATGTGCCTATGACTTTGATTTATATCTCTATATATCTTCAAAGTCATACTGGTCTTATTTTATCTCTGCTCCTGCATAGATGACCAACCAGGGACATTTAGGATAAGATCATGAGTTATCCAAGGATGGTCATCCAGTAAACATGTAAATAATGTGATAACATAATTATGAAATTCATAAAATAATAATGTTTGTAAGACAATGATTGGCCCCTAGGCACAATTTCCAACACCGCAAGAGTGAGTTCAGAGTGAGAGCAGAGAAGCTGTGCGGGAGGTATCGGTGACTTCATCTTCCTGGGTTATCTATACTACTGTCGTCAGTGATGGTCCCTGTCATCGTGGCTTCCCTTTTCTGTTGGAGAGCAAGTGTGAACGAGAAAACGGAGAGGCGACAGAGTAAGGAGAGTAGAGTGTTACCGACAGTGAAAAGAATGACTGGAGGGTTGGTTCATGTACAAAACTAGTGGGTTTAACTCTAGTAAGCATCCTTTGTCTCCTTCCTTCATTATTTTTTTCGATCTGCATATTGAAGGATTCAAGTGCATTGTAGCTGTTGTCTCCTTCTATAGCCTGAGTCATGGTCGTCGGTAACGAGCTGCTTAGCCGTCACCTTGTGTGCTGTTGTTATAAACTGCTAGCGTACTGTGACACCCGCTGTGGCTACCGTCACCTTCCACGTTTGGTTACTATAGTTGCTACAGTCCCAGTGTTCCTTCTCTGTCTCCACGCAAGCTAGTGGCAATTTGATGTAAGTATAAGCAACTTCCTTTCCCTTGAATGTTCATAACGGTGGTTGTTTGGTTATTTTCTGCTTGCTCTGTCTATCTACGCTGTGAGGATTTGAGGGTGAAGTTTGAAGTGGTACGTGTTGTGGCTGTGGAGCTGTGTGGGCGTGAGTGATTTCTGTGTACTGTAGCTATCCAAATCAGAGAGAGGAATGTAGAGGCTGTCGTCGGGTATGGGCACTGGTTTTGGTTTTGGAAAGGATATATATAAGGACACTGTTATTCTAGGTTGAACTGAACAGAATATACATACTCATATATCTATACGTATTGTATATGCTGTTGCGCTAGCTTTGGGGATGATTATATACTCATGATGTGAGGAGATATGACTGCTGCTTTTATGTTTTCAGTTCTGAGCCTTAGTTTTCAGAATAAAGAGGTTCTTTACTCTCTGAAGATGCTTTTGAAACTCTTAAAAAGTGAAGTTAACATCTGGTTGTTTGGTGTGGTATTTGGGTAATGAAATTTTCATGTTGAAGTGGGATTCTGAGAGTGTATTTCCAGAATTAAAGGGTGCATGTGCTTGCTTTGTTTTTGGGTTCAAATTATTGAAAGAAAATGGATGGAAGCCACTGTTAAAACCTCAAGTATTGAAGGAACATTTTAAATTATTGGACCATGTTTTAAAGCTACAACATATTGTTTGGAACATAGTTCTTAGATCTGGAAATTTTAAATTTTATGAAGAAGGCAATTACAAGCAATTGAATATGGTTTCATAGTTCAAGTGGTATGAAGAAAAAGGAAATGACGATAAGAGAAATTGTAAGAATATTTAAATGTTAAAGGAATTGTTATGGTTGTGGCAAATAAATAATATTTGGTATTAACGAGATAAATGCTATTTCCTGATGGAATATGTTATTTTGGGAATCTAGATAATTCGAGAAAATATTTCTGAGGGATAAAGCAAGAGTAAATTATATTGGAGTATCACATGTGAGTGCATAACCTTCCCAACTATGAGATTTTGAAATATAATTAGTTATTTGACATGTTTATTAAATGTGAATTTTAGCACAATTTACGAGAAATGAATTGCGAACTCATGACTTTATATGTTAGAAATGATTTATTCAAATTGCACTGTTCATATGAATTGACAAACAGTTTTAAATAATTTATCGTAAATGTTCTTGCTGGGAGGTTTCATGATTATAAATGATTTTAATGGAAATGGTTGCATTGAAAAATGTTATGATTATTGAATGTTAAATGGCCCCCATGCATGTTTGAAAGGTTTTAAAGGACGGAATACAGAACGCTGGTTACTAACAGCAGTACTGTCAGTGATTGGTGCACCATGGTATACTCGAGCTCAATAGTTAGTGGCTGGGAGCCACCAGTTTATTTTGTGAGATTCATTCTTATGACAGTGGCTTGGAGTCACAAGATTTATTTCGTGAGAATCATTCTTGCGACAGTGGCTTGGAGTCACAAGATTTATTTCGTGAGAATCATTCTTGCGACAGTGGCTTGGAGTCACAAGATTTATTTCGTGAGAATCATTCTTGCGACAGTGGCTTGGAGTCACAATATTTATTTTGTGGGATTTATTCTCGCGACATTGGTTAGTTACCCTCGTGGACTGTGTGTCCACGCATGTTTTCATTCTATTGAAGTCCTACAGAAGAAAGTATTATTTCGAAAGGAAAACGTTTACTGAACTATTCGTATTGAATTGCAAAACTTTATGAATTCTGCTTTAAACGTATTGGAATCAATTATTTTCGTATTTTAAATTATATTTTTGGGATGTTATTCACGAGTAGATTATTTTGGCTTCAGATAGTGCAGTTGACCTTATTCCTCCGGCTAAGTAGTGAAGAGCCTCTCGCATGATCCAAAGAGTTGATTTTTGGAACTATCTACTTACAATGTAATTTATAAATTTGTGAAATATTTGTATTATTTTTGTTGAAAAGATAGATGATCTATCTAGTCTATGGATAAGATTCTGGTTATTTGAAAATGTTTACAAGTAATTTTGAAAAGCTCACAGTCTATTGTAGGATCGTCGGAAGGTCAGTTATACAAAGATGATCCTGCCGAAATTCCTACAGAGGACTTGCCTTTTTGATTCAAATATAATATATTATGATTATTGCTTCAAACATTTTATTCAAGGTTTTAGGCTTAAGGAATATGAATTTATTCATATTTTGTGCCGGTCACGGCTCAAATTTTAGGACGTGACAGTTTGGTATCAAAGTAATGGTTTCTATAACTAAGTGGAGCAGGGACGCTTCAGTGGGGTCTCAAGTATCATTATGAACCCGGGCATAATTATAGTTGAGGCATCATTGAAGTCCTTTTTAGGGAATTTAAAAGTGTTTTTCTATAGTATCAAGAATTATTTTCCTTGAAATTGAATATTTTCTATGTTTTGGTGTATAGCTAAATGCCGCTTAGACGTTTACCAGTTGGAAAAAGCTCTAGAAATGATAGAGTTTTGGAAAGAGGCTATGCTCAGCAAAGTGAATTGCCCTTAGAGGCAGAGGACAAGGTCATAGGAGAGCTAGTATTTGGGAAAGTCGACCCCTAGACCTCTATAAGTAATCTTAATTAAAGCTAAACCATCAAATCCGTAGTCCCTTGTTATTTTTATGTTATCTAGCCATAAGACTTGAGAAGAAACCCGTAGTGTTACTGAAATGGATAATATTTTAGTCAAGTTAATAGAATTCATTAAGTTGGATCTTCCTAAGTTCACGAGCTTTGGATTCTTAAGAGGAACCTATGGAATTTAGTATGAGGGTATTGAAAAGAGGCGTAGGAACTTGTTTGGGTAGATTTTGAAGCTTTGATTATGTGAAATCAAGTTAATAGCTATTGTTTTGGATATTATGATTTCGGGTTATCTCGAAAGTACTTTGGAATGTTAGATGTTATGATTTTAGAGTTTGGGAACTGATTTTAAACTTTGTTAAGTTTTAAATTGTTAAGTTAAAAGAAACAAAATTTGTTTAAACGCATATATCAAGTGTGTGTTGTGAAGATGTTTAAATGATTGTTTAGTGCTGTAAAGCATTGATTACCCTGGTTAGTCAAGGTCGGGACATAAGTAAAATGGTTTGGGATATATAGCTATCGATTTCAGATTTAAAGTGATGTATATAAAGTATTTTAAATATTAAAGTTTTAAGATGGGATTTTGAAGGAGATTTTTAGGTGAAGTCAAGTATTGTGGTTTCAAAGAAATAATTGGAACAACCCTCTCAAGTATGTAAAGGATATTTACTGTTTGACTAAATTATATATGGCAATTGGTTAATTGATGATAAATGTATAGGAATTTTTGAATATGGGAGTTAAGGGTTGAAGATACCCATGTTTTAATGCTTAAACATGTGTTGCAAGTATATTTAAGGAACTAAAACATAGTGAACACCTGAAGGCTTAAAGGTGGTGTATGGTCAGACAATACCTTTCCTCCTCCATTGATTATACAGCTTTAAGGTCTGAATTATTAGTTAGTGAAACTTGTAATGGATTGTCAATTGCTGTCTTAATGTTTCTAGAATGTCTAAACCAGTGTTTCAATTGTTACAGTATGATTAAGGTACTTAGAATGTTAAAATATAATAGTATCATGAATGATGCTGATTAATTTAGAGTCTTGAGTCTAAAATGGCTTACAAGTATAAAAGATAATAAAAGGAATAATTTTAAAGTTATAAGAGAGATATTGTTTATTTGGCATTTCTTATCACTGAAGAAGAAAGATATTAAAATAAAAGTTATGAAGCTAACAATTTTTCAGATTTGAAGTAAACATTGTTGTTTTAAGCAGTAAGGCCTTGAACTTTTGGGAATTAATGATTAGAGGGTGATTAAATGGTGAAATTAGGAGCTGGAATTAGGTGAATTTTTGTTTTGCCTATGCTCATAGAGTTTGAGCTTGTAATTTGCTATAGTGTTGTAATCTTAGCTTATTTGCGAATAAGACGTATAGGAGCTTGTTTAATGCATACATAGAGATTATCTACCATTCTAAGTGATTTTTAATTGAGATTTTTGGACATGTCTTAGTGATTTTAATCCTTGATAATCAGTGGTAATAGATGGGTAAATAGTAATTTTCCCTTTGCTAGGTTTGATATGGATTTTTGGAATGCATAGGCTTGAATATTGTGGATAAGATGGATTGGTTTAGACAATAAAGGTTTAATAAGGTATAACAGAGTATTAAAGAGACACTTAAGTGCGGATGGAATTAAGGTTTTGAAATTGAAAAATTTACATATAGCTTCTTGATTTATGCTTAAGGAAATTAAATACTTATTCTAGTTATTAGTTGAAATATAATACATTGGTTATAAACTTTTAGTCTAAACATCATAATTTGAATGCTTCACAAGTTGGTTGACTTTTAGGCTCTAAGTGGGGTCGTTAGACCCTAATTTCCAGAGAAAAGATTGACTTGAGGTGGTGCATATAAAAGGGTTGGTAAAATTGTATAAAATGACTCTTTGGCCTTAGTTGACATGAGGTTTAACGGTTAAACCTTTTAAAGTAAGTAATGTAAAGAAGGATTTTTGCGGAAACTAAATTGGTGATAGAACTTGTTAAGAAAACATTGATTTTCAAAGTAAAAGGGTTATTATTTCATAAGCATGGGCATTAGGTTCCTTATTGGAGATGTAAGATAGTTCAAATGTTGATTGAATCTAAGTACTGATTTTATACTCAAACGGTTTGGCAATATGAAAGAACGATTGAAATAGTAAAACATATGTTGAGGTTTTGTATATTGGATTTTGTTGGAGGTTGGGACAATCATTTATCATTAATGGAATTTGTTTATTATTATAGTTGTGAATCAAGGATTGAAAAGGCACCGTTTGAAGTGTGGTATGAAAGATATGTAGATCTATAATTGGATGACTTGAAGATGGTGATAAAGAGATTTTAGGACTAGATTTGGTTCAAGATTTTAAAGAGAAAGTAAAGGTAATCAAACAAAAAAGTTGTTGGAAGATCAGAGTCGACAGAAATCGTACGTGGATTATCACCGAAGAAAATTAGAATTCATGGTTGGGGAAGAAAGGTAAATTGAATCCAGGTTATATTGGTCCTTTTGAGGTTTTAGACAAAGGGTGCAATAACTTATCGATTAGTTTTAACCCAAAATTTTTTTTTTGAATTCATCAAGTGTTTCATGTGTTGATGTTACGGAAATATCTATATGATTTAGCTCATGTTGTTCAATATCAAGAGATTCCTTTGGTGAAAGTGTTATGGCGTAATCATTTAGAGAAAGAAGTTACTTGGGAAATTGAGAGTGTGATACGGATTAAGTACTCACACGTGTTCGAGAATTGAGGTGAGAATATTTTCAAATTCGGAGGAATGAATTTCTTAAGTGGGGAAGAATGTAATGACCCTATAAATTAATCAGATATGAAGCTATATTATATAAAGTATATATATTATGTCTTGCAGAATTGTCACAAAGGGTTGTGGACAGCTGAGTGAGCGGAGGAATTGAGCAAATGGTCCAAGGTTTGAATCCCAGCTCTTGCAGAAGGAAGATTTTATTTTCTTTTTCTGGGCACAAAATTACTAAATTGCCCTATATCCTTTTTATTCCTGAAGCACGCTTCCTCTTGCCATTCTGATGAGTGACCGTGAGAGTGAGAGCAAAGAAGCTGTACAGGAGGCGTCAGTGACTTCATCTTCCTAGGTCATCTGTACTGCCGTCGCCGCTGATGGTCCCTATCGCCGTGGCTTCCCTTTTCTGTTGGAGAGCCAGTGTGAGCGAGGAAACGGAGAGGCGACAGAGCAAGGAGAGTGGAGGTGTTGCCGGCAGTGAAAAGAGTGACTGGAGGGTTGGTTCATGTACGAAACCAGTGGGTTTAACTCCGGTAAGCATCCTTTGTCTCCTTCCTTCATTATTTCCTTCGATCTGCACATTGAAGGATTCAAGTGCACTGTAGCTGCTATCTCCTTCCGTAGCCTGAGCTGTGATCGCCGGTAATGAGCTGCTTAGTCGTCGCCTTGTGTGCTGTTATTGCAAACCGTTGGCGTACTGTGACACCCGCTGTGGCTGCCGTTGCCTTCCACGTTTGTCCAAGGAATCCAAATATGAGGTTAGAATTTCAAATTCCAACTGCTCCCTTAGCTGTTGTATAGAATCAAAGCATACCCTCTTTATTTCCAAAAACTCTCATTTTTATTCAAATGCTTCCAATACTTGTTTCTCTACTTTAGCCCACACAATTTTTCATTTTAAACACATTAGAAGCATCAAAATTATGAAATTCTCACATATGAACAGTGATTTGTATAGTGGCAGCAATTAACTCAAAACCCTAATTCCATACATACTTGAATTTCTAAGTCAAAACTACTTGATTCAACTTGTTTAAGCTTGTCTAAACATTCTATGACTTAAAATTTATATTTCCCCTCTAATTTTAGATCATGTCCAGCAACTATGATGGAGAGAAAAATGTTGTTTCAACCATCCAAATCCAAGAGAAATCTTCCTACCATATAATACAAAGATAGGAGGAAGAAATTACCTTGAATCTTTACTTCATTGGCTCTTGGATTGCTTCTTCTTTTTGCTTGAATTTCATTTTGGCAGCACCTCCCCATGGTTCCCTTATGTTTGGCATGAATGAAGGGGAAGTGGGAGGTATTTATAGACAAAAAGCTAAGGGCATGAATGGCTAAGATTTACTCTTTCACTATTTAATCTAATGGTTGAGATTTGTTCTTATTCTTGACTTAATCTCCAAGGAAATAAAAGATAAGGTCACATGGTAAAATTCTCCTTCCTTGAATGGCTGAATATGACGCAAAGTGGAATAGATATGGGCCCCACAAGGGATACCTCATAAAGCCTTCACATGATTCTTGATCATTCCTCCTTATCTTTTTTTCTTAAAAAAATAACATAAAATTTATTTAGTCACATGATAATTTCCTTGGCTTCTTGGACTCTTGTGTCACACTATTGTGGACTTTCTTTGGGTCCAACACATTATTTGGCACACATCCCAAGGCACTTTCTATACCGGGTATCCTAAATCACATTAATTTTTTTGATAAATTCCATAAATCTCTTTTAAGGGTCTTAAAATTTGTAGAAATTCATTCTACTGTTAAATGAATTTCTTGAAAAGTTTTATAATTTTATGAGACCCAAAAGTCCTGTTAAAAATTCTATACGTTTTCGTTAAATCCTTTATCAGAGTCATTTTTCACCTTAAATTCCATAATAAATTCTACAGGACTCCTTTTAAACTTCTGCTAGTTTCATAAATTCTTATATTAATTATAAAAATTTACTACAAAATGTTATCTGATTCTAAGGTCTGGAAGATACTGTACTAATTGTCAGACTTTGATAATTAATATTAATTATCTGGGGCATCAAATCAAAATTCTGAAAAATATACGTGACCCAATTTTCATCCTCTATTTACTAGTAAAATTTGAGACCAAAATATTTCCTGACAATTTTGTACCTTTTTAGCTCAACTTTCTCATAATTATATTTTTACCCATTGAATTTGACAATTTACACTTTAGTCCCTGAATTTGTCAAATTTAATTTTGGTCCCTTACTTCAAATTTTAGAAATATCATTTTAGTCCCTTTCAATCAAATTTAAAATTTCAATTTGGTCCTTGGATTCTCAAAATTCTATTTAAGTCCCTTGAATATTTTATATTAAACTTTCATCAAAATGACGTTTATATCCCTTGACATTATAACTTTATACTTTCTTTTCTTCTTCCTTTTAAAACTCTTCTTATCTTTATCATTTCTTCTGATCATCATCACCATCCTTTCCAAAAAAAATTCCTCTATCTGTCCCTTATAGGCTCTACTGTCTGTTCCTACAGATAGAGAAAAATCATGATGTGACATTTCTTCCCCTTAAATAAATTTTGTCCTCAAAATTTAACTCATACCTTAGTCAAACCATTTTGGATATATCACTCTTATATTATTCTCTATTTCATGACTAAGGTTTATGGGTGTCTTTACATAATTATTTTGTACTATTACAACATCCAGGGACTTTCTTTTAATATTAATGGAGTACAGGAATCCCTTGACTACACAAAATTACTAACCATATTTTCTTATCAACTCAATTAGAGCTAAAGTCTATTTCTTTCTACTATTTTGTCATTTATCATCCATTTATCTATTTATGGACAATTCATTGTACTGATCATGTGAGTAGTGTCAATTTCTTTCATAGATAACCCTCCAGAAATTTGATGAAATTCTGAGGTTTTTGTCTTTTATCATACTTCTTATCTTATTACATGTCTCATTACATATTTCTCATTGTATATCTTTACGTATATTGAGATACCATAAGTCTAAAAGTCTCTTCGACTTACAACTTTGCCAGTCTCTCAGGAGAATATTGCTCTTTTGCCTTTCTTTCTCCTGAAACAAAGTCATAATCTGAATCTTTCCTTTTAGATCTAACATAAGGGGTTCTACTGTCTTGCTTTTTAGAACTTTTTCTAACATTTCTTATCTTTTTTTATCATCTTACATAACTTTATGAATCTATGTTAACTTGTACGGCATTTGCATCAATTTTCATCACTTCTCAGGGGTTACCCATCATTGTGTTTGAGCACGATTAACTGAAAAGTGCCAATGACATATCGGAAGCACTGGTGCTAACAAGCTCTTACCCTGGTACTTCCCTGTCTTGGACCCTTCTCCTACTGTCTCTCTTGGGCCTATCTGGCGCTTATTCTCTTTAATTTCATCTTAGAAACTTATCTGCTTAAACTTGATCTCTTCTTATTTCATGTGGGGTACTCTTGTTCTCCTTCTTAGGTATTCTCCTGACAGACTTATGAATACCTTGTACTCAGAACTAAAAACTTTAACTCTCTTGACTTTAATTCCTTCTTCGTGTAAGAGGATTATGAGTTTAGTCCTCATAACAAAATTATCTGAAAAATTGATGTGGGTACTCTCTCTGTATGAGTTAACCAACTTGTGACGCTTTCCTACCTTAACCTTGTCCTTAGTAATTATCTTCCTAGAGAAATACTGCCATGTACTCATAACTTCATGGCTCATTCCTTTCTTAAGGATAGGTCTACTGTGACCCTCGGGATCTACTGTGATCTACCGTAAGCCTTTTCAGGATCTAACTATGACCATAGAACTCTGTACAATCCATGCTAGGATCTAGCTGTGAGAATCTACTACAATTTTGTTGTACTTTGTCATAATTCTCTAAAAGATCTAAAACCAATAGACTAAGTTACAAGGTTAGTCACTTCCACTCGGTTGGTAACTCAACTGATAATTTCCCTAAATATTTTTTGAACAATATTTTTTTTACAATATTTTCAATTAAGACTTTACTTATTTCCTCTTTTACTCAGAAATTTATCATATCATTCTCATCTTTCATTTCAAAACATGACTTTAATCTGTGCAGTACTGCAGAGAGCTACATAGGCTCTACCATGCAATTACTGCTATAAACTATACATCTTATCTTTCTTATTATGGTTCTGTGTATAATTACTGAAGAATTTCTTAGCTCATTTGGTAGGCATGGCTTTAACAAGAGTTTCACTATCTATTTCCTTAAATTGCCTTTATCTCAAGAGCAATTTGACTCTCTCGTAAGAGCAATCTATCTCTATTATGAGAGTATTTACTTTCATTACATAGTTACTGCTCTCTCAGAGCTACTTTATCATTTTCATAACTATATCTCATCTATATCTAACATGTAAATATAAACATATTAGGTCTAGGGTATCTCAACATTTTGTATTCTAGACATAACTCTTTAAAGATACATAGGGTGCTACTACCCTTAAGCCAGTGGGAATAAGAACACATTTTTCATATGATAGAATGCTAACAGGAAGATCCAGTTGCCCTTTACAGTCATTATTATAAACGAATGACTAGTACCTCAGTCATATATCACATCTTCTTAGTGATCGTTAATCCATACCATCTCCTGGATTATCTCAGATAACTTCCTTAACTTTTCTTTGATTAGGGCAAAAGTACTTCATTTGTCTAGGATCTCTTATATGTCATATTCTGCAGATATCCATGGCTAAATATCCTGGCTTATCACATCTATAGCAACTTCCTCGACCTATTAAATAAATCTTATCTCCATAGTTTCTACCACATATCTCATATCCTTTAGGTATTGATTGCATGTTTGAACTTCTTAATGCCTTTACAAGTTTCTGGCATTGTAAACTTCTTTATGAAATATTGCATGCCCCTACTACTCCATTAAACTTTTGTAACAGCTTGGGAAGAAATCTTTATTAAAACACGAAACTTAGTTCATAAGTCACCTGCTCAGTTGTATATCTCTCATCATTCATATGAATGAACTTGGCTAAATATCCATCAAAGGGTCTCTTTTCTCACCCTATCTTATCACTTAAACTTAGCCTTGTGCTTATCCCTATTTGACTGAGGTAAATATTTTATGTAAAACTTCTTAATTTAAACTTCTCAGTTGAGCGAGTTATTCTCTTCTTGTAAGGTAACTTCTGCACCCCTTTACTATCTTTTAACATCTTTCTCTATTTTATAAATAACTAGTTACGCCTTCCAATCTAAGAGACATTGTAATACTTTAAAGGTCTTAAATGTTCCTTTGAACATAGGCGGTTCATATTTATGTAACCAGATATTATCTTATTCCTTAGTAAACCCTGACTGTCTGCCAATCTCAGTTTATTCTTGACAGGACTATGGCTCCTTCCTGATTATTTTCTCAGGACATCACAAGCTAGCAACAATTACTGCTTCTATTATCGCGATAGTAGTATCTCTCTCTTATTCCTGATGATCTTGAATCTCATATCTCATCTACTCTGTAGCTTCAGCTTATTCAAATATTTTGTACTAGGTCCACTAAGTCATTAGTTCCTCTGTGATGGAATTTCTCCATTTTGGAAACATAAACTCTTAGTATATTTATCATTACATCTTTTTACCTTAGACCGTATACTAGGCAGGTCTCTAAATAAGCCTTAGTCTAGCCTATACTCCTTTCATTTGGAAAAGAACTAGCATAATGAAGTCTCTCGTGATGTAGATCTACTCTAGATTATTACACAGAAGATCTATTTCTAAACATTCCTTAAATTGATAATTAATTTGTCATTGTATCGCACTAGCTAGCTTAGCCACACATTGTATTAATCCTCTAGCTGATAAACTTCAGTGAGATTGGTGCCTTCATTTTTATCATCTCTATAGCATCTGGTTGCTAGCTTTAGGTACACCGACTGATTCTGATTCATTCCCATAAACTAGTACTATTCTCTTAGGCCTTAAAAATTCTCTAGCCAATAGCCTATCTATCATTTTAGGTTTGGCTTAGGCCTTATACTATACTTTACTCAATTTACATTAGAAGTCTTAGGGGTTTTCTCACTCTACCAG
Organism: Leucaena leucocephala; assembly: GCA_037074615.1. Taxonomy (NCBI): domain Eukaryota; kingdom Viridiplantae; phylum Streptophyta; class Magnoliopsida; order Fabales; family Fabaceae; genus Leucaena; species Leucaena leucocephala. The sequence goes on along the minus strand of CM073565.1, from coordinate 14,769,645 downwards.
CTGCTTTCACAGTCTCTAACAATTATAATTAGTATAGAGAGAGGACTTATACGAATGTTCTTTTCTTTACTCTATTGCTAAGTAGGAGCACATACTCTAACATGCATAATGCCTAGCCAACATGTTGCAGGACTTCATGCCTGCTCATGAATGCATAGCTTTAACATCAAAGTTCAAGCATTCCTTTCCTTAATATGCATAGCTCTAACACTCAGAGCTTGTACATCTCTAACATTCAGAGCTTTGGCATATTTTATAAACATAATATAGTGCCTAGCATTTAATGCAAGGAGTAAAAGCTCTCACTTGCTATTTTATCTATAGCATAACATTCAAACATTTATCCCTAACAAAAGAAAGTCTCGTTATCTATTTACAGAGTCAGCTGTAAAATTATCTTCTTATTCATAAAATTATAAGGAGAGGACGTATACCAGTCTATTCTTTCTTACATGCTTAATACATTATTAAGCTTTATCCCTAAACTTTATTCTTGGTCAATCATACTTTTATTTGGTAAAGTCAACTCTATTTGCCTTACCTCAGATGTATTCTATTTATTCTTAATGGAGGACATATTCTTCTATCAAAGCAATGTCAACTTTATCTTAACTGCATCCCCTTTTTATACGGATAGGGTATCTTGCTCTATTTAGGGCAATATCAACTCTGATTCGAAGGACTAGTTCCTAATTCTTAAGAAAAGCTAGGTGGCTAGTATCATTATCTATCTCTTATCATGTCTTTCTATTAATCCCTAAGAAATTATTGAGGCTATTTAACTCTAGCTTACTATCTCCAAGATCCTGTTCATCAATTCAGAAAATTGAGATAGCTATTCTGTCAGGTCATATTACCTTAACTAAGCTATATTTATTAATTTTGATTAGGTTACCACATTACCCTTCTGCTGGGTACAGGGTATAGACTCAACCCTAACTATCTTGTCTGACTCTCAAGCATTACTCTTTCTTAGACAGGGGATTCTCATAATCTGTGGCTACCTTTCCCTTAACTTTTATTTAACATATCTACTTTTTATTTTTTACTGCCTGTAGGATTTCTATGTCCCTAGCCTAAAGGACTTCTCTGTTATTGGTCTCACTGCGATCCATAACTGAGTCAACTGCTTTCTTTCAACTAACTAAGGTAGGGTCTGGCTCACATCTCTAAGCCATTCATACTTGTAAGTTTCCCCTATCCTCAAGGATCACTATTAGGCGAAAAGCTATCTCTTACTTTCTCATTAAATATCTGAGGATCACTGTGTTGTTTAGTCACGACTAAACTATTGACTCATCATAACTAAAATCTTCTGTGTTCATTCGTAATGACCATAACACTATTTTGTCATGACTAGACTCACTGTGTCTATTCATCATGACCCAAAATATCATCTCGTCACAACTAAAAATTTCTGTGAATATTAGTTGAAACATCCTACTTTTAACACCTCAGAGTACATATTCGAAAGCGTATTTGATTAGCGGAAGCATTACATTAGCCCAAAAATTAAAAATTTTAAAACTTACTCTTGGGTACTGTTCATTAGGTAATTTTCAGATTGACAATCCAAATTTAAAAATTCATAACTAATTGTAGAAAAATCGTAAGGTGGTGATCCAAATTTCGACTTGAAGCCCTTTCATAAATATTTAAGGGAAAAATATAAATCTGGACATTTACCTTGCCAATTGATACAGTTAAATCGTTACTTTTTACTGTTCATATGGCAAATTCTGAAAATTCCAGATTCTGTTCCTTAAATTTGGAAATTCGTTTCTATTGATATACACATCCAATTGAGGCATATTACCTATGCATTTAAAGATCTGGATGTATACTACATGATCACAAAATTTCGTGAATTAATTCCTTGATTTACTAGGTCAGACTGAAGCCACCACAAAACTGCTTCAGGACCTACATTTTTACCATTTCAGTTTTCTTTCTTCAATTCTAAATAATTGTTCCAGCATGCATATGAAGGAAATTGGAAGACACGCAGCAGAAATTAACTTTAAAATTTTTTCCATTCCCAGCCAGGATCTACCGAATGTGTTTAAGTCAAGGAGAAAGAGGTGTTACCTTCAGTATTCAAGCTGTGGTCGCGACCTCAGTGTCTACTAGTCGTAACTCTTCGCCTCTGGAGTTTTCAGTCGCGACCTCCTCAGCTTCTTGTCATGACTTATCGCCTCTGGAGTTTGCAGTCGCCACCTACTCAGCTTCTAGTCGCGACCTGTCATCTCTGGAGTTTGCAATCGTGACTTCCTCTGCTTCCAGTCGCCACCTGTCGTCTCTTTTCAGATTTCTGACATTCATATGCCAATTTAGTCGCGACCTATGTGTCAACTGGTCGCAACTTCATCGTACCTGGTGCTCATCGCAAGAAGTCGACAACTCAGGTCGGCTTCCTCTACCGGTATCCACATGAATAACGTTCCAACCATGAACGACGTGCTAGCGCCTCTTGTCCCTCTAGGGCTTTCTCAAGAATCCGTCCTCACCGTCTCTATTTTGATAGTTTCTTATCTGCAAACCTTTTGCACTCTCCTTGCCCCTTTTTCTTATGTCGAACCCTAACCCCTAATGTCAAATATATAGGATGCTATCGGGTTTCTAATTGAGCTGGGCTTCAGAATTAATCTTATATTAATTCTAAAATTAATACAATATCATATATTGCATAATTTGATAAGAAACTAATTAAATAAATATGGTTTTTATTAAATCCGTCCCACATATTTAATTCACCTATTTATTTAATTTAAAATAAAGATAAGACGGAATTATATTTGATTTATTCTCATAAATCAAATTTGAGATATCTTATCAATTTAAATTTTAAATTCAAATAGATCATATCAATTTAAATTCAAATTCAAAAGTGATAGAGATTTAATTTATCCTTATAAATTAAATCTTGCAAATATCTCTTATATTATATATAATATATAAATATAAATTTATATATATAAAAAATATATAAATTCACCCTAGATTATTCATTGAATCAAAAAATGTCTTAGATTCAATGAACCTAGACATCACAGCTCGAGTTGGGCTATTTTGTGTGCGACCCTGTAGGCCCATATGAAGTTGGCAATAGGCCAGTTACTATACTGATCCACAAGTCGTAAGCGGTCTCTAGCAAGACATTATGACTACCCAAATCATATGAGGATCGATGAACGATATTACCTTTCATACAACCATATCACTTCCCTTTTGTCACACGATATTTCGGTCATGGATGGGGCATGGAGAACGTCATCCTCCTATTCCTGACTGTTACTTTCTCGATCCCTGAGTAGTCTGACTATAGAAATGGAACTATCTTTCCATTACAGTATGGCCATACATTTCTCAGACTCACTCATCGAGGGGCCCAGTAATATCTCTCTACGAATGTGAGGGACAAATTCCATCTTGACCATTCATATTCCTCCGCATGAAAAACCACTGATCCCGAACATAGCCTTTATGATCACTTGGTCAAAAGTGACTTTTGACTAGGTCAAAGCTGAGCATTTGTCATGTAGGAATCCATGATGATCTCAGGTCAAAGGGCATAGTGACATGGTTTGTATATGAGAGAAGTTTATGACTTAACCCACGCAGCTCTCTCATAGCGGGTTGGTCCAACACCCTGTACTCTTACATGTGCCTATGACTTTGATTTATATCTCTATATATCTTCAAAGTCATACTGGTCTTATTTCATCTCTGCTCCCGCATAGATGACCGACCAGGGACATTTAGGATAAGATCATGAGTTATCCAAGGATGGTCATCACAGTAAACATGCAAATAATGTGATAACATAATTAAGAAATTCATAAAACAATAATGTTTATAAGACAATGATTGGCCCCTAGGGCACAATTTCCAACAGCATAAACCTTCACTTTGCCTCACATGTATTCATATACATCATGAGGTTATGCCATAATTAATTCATACATATTCTTAACATATACTGGCATATTACATAACCTTACATACATGAAAATTCATGGCATCTACTATGACATCCATTACTTCACTTTCTTTCTCCCATTCTTTAGCTCTTCTTCATGCATACATTTCCTTCATGCTTGACCTAAATTGGTTGGTTGTGGGAGGGTGAGATTCTAGGGAATCTCAGTAGCAAACATTACACTTAAATATGCAAAATGGATGCTAATGCATGATGTATAATTTCATTGAACTTTCTTTAATTAGTGACATGCCATCATTCTATATACTTTTCATAAAAATGCATGGCCATGGGAAACATGTTCTTCATAACATATTCAACATCTTTTCTCATGTCACAACATCATTCAAATATCATATACATGTCAACACAAAAGCATACCACATCAAGCACATTAAGAGATAAGTCCACTACCTTGAACTTAGGCTTTCTTCCTTATTCTTCCACTTGCTCCCTAAGCTTTCCAACCATGAAACCTTTTGATCAACCACTTCTCAACATCTTCTTGGATGTTGAAACGTCCTAAGTACATTCATATTCATCACATAATTCATTAGGACCATGAACTCAAGCATTATTCAAGACTATCTCTCTTGAACATTTAACTAACATAACTTTCTTCAATCTTTACCAATAGACTTGGCCTTTGAATCAATTGATGTCTTGACCTTACCCTACACAATTCCACCTTTTGAATCCATTTATGAGCTTAGAATAATGAAATTCCAGCGCTTATACACTATTCTATACAGATTTGAAAAATATGCACAATTCTTCCAAAAATTCTCATCTTGATTCCAATGCTTCCCATACTTGTTTCTCTACTTTACCCCACACAAATTTTCATTTTAAAACCATTGGAAGCATCAAAATCATGAGATTCCAATCACTATTCATACGAGTGAACAGTAACAGAGAAGAATTCCAAACATTACAACTTTCAATTCCAATGCTTCCAAGGTTCAAAACCTATCCAATCCTACACAAAATTATCATATAAACTCAATGGAAGCCTTAAATCATTGAAATTCCATCTTTTTCTATCATGAACAGTGCAACCCAAAATGGTTCTTCCATGCCAAAGTCAAGAACATCAACTTGATTCAACAACCAATCATCTAACTAGCTTATTTAAGCTTTAATCTCATAACTCTAACTTTAATTTATTCTTTCTCCTTTCATCTAAGGTTTTGGACAGTATATACACCTTAGAGAAAACTCATCTTTCTTCCATGGAAACCCTAAGTTCAAGTTCCCAAATCAAAGGAAAATAAGCTAGGATAGATTGCTTACCTTTAATCTCTAGCTTGCTTGAACTTTGGCCCTTGAATTCTTCTTTGTCTTGGCTTGAGTTTTCATTTTGCAAGAGGTTCCCCATGGTGTCTCATGTCTTGCGTGAAGGTGCATATTTGTGGGGGTATTTATAGAAAATTTCATGGAAAATGGATGGCCAAGATCACTTTGTGTACTATTTGATCTAATTGCCAAGATTGCACCTTGAATCTTGTCTTGCCCACCAAGAAATGATGACATCATCTCTATGACATCATGAAGGACACCTCATATGCCCATGTGGTGAAATTGTAGAGGGAAGAAGCTTCTGGAAAAATTCCAGTCCAATCCGGTACCGGCTCAATCCGATTTTCCAAAAACCAGACCGTTTTCTATATCTAATTTTTTTGAGATTCCATAATATATTTTCTGACCTTAAATCCAATATCCGGATTCTTTCTACTATTGATATTCTTATACTAGGTCTAAACTTAATTACAGATCCCTTAAAAAATGACCAAAATACCCTTGGTGCCCTTTCTTGCACTATATTAACCCTAAGGGCATAATTGTCATTTCACACCTCTTTGTACCTTATCAGAACATATACTAACTCTGACTAACCCTTCCTGTACCTGCCTTATCATTTTGGCCTATCCAAAATGACCAAAATGCCCTCCATTCATCTCTTGTACATTATTATAACACAGGGGTATTTTCGTAATTTTACACTTTTTCGGGGTTCCTCTGGACACTGGCCCACATACTGCTCAGGTACCTTATTGGGCCTCTGGGACGCCATTTTGGGCCTTTGTCTAGGTCCACTATCTTTATGGCATAAATTCTAAGAAACCTCTCCCGAAGGTATTTATCGGGTATGTTATTATACTGTAAATTTCATTAAAAATTCTACAAGATTCCTTTTCTGATCCTGCCAGTTTTATAAATTCTCATATTAATTGTGGAAATTTACTGTAAAGTTCCATCTAATTCTGAGGTCTAAAAAATACTGTAATAATTTTATCCAACTTCTGAAATTTATATCAATTTTTCGGGACCTCAAATCAAAATTCTGTGTCATGTCAAACTAACCGGAATAATTTTCTCTATCTACTGGTAAAATTTGGGTCTGATTTGACTCCGATCATTTTTAGCCTGTTTTCGGTCCAAATTCTTCATAATTACACTTTTGCCCCTTGACTTTTCATAAATTACACTTATGTCCTCACATTTGGCTAAAATTACACTTAAAGACTCCACATTTTTTTCTACTTTCTCTTTTGGCCTTAAAACTTTTATAATTTCACTTAAGTCGTTGTATTTTCTTCCTTTTTCAATTCAATCACTTTCTTTACATAAATGACCACATTTTTCTTAGAAAATCTCACATATAGTACGTACAAACTGTACATTCAAATCAGTACAAAAAATTAGAGATATTACATTAGTCGTGACCAAAGTACCTTCTCATCGCGACCTAGGGTTATAGCTCATCACGTCTAACATACTTACCATAGAGTAATCACCTCCAATTCATAATCTTAGTTGGACTATGAACAGTTCCCTATCACTAACCTCAATCTTAAATGGACCTTAGCTAATCTTCTACGTACTCTATTTTCTAATCAGAGCAAGTTTATCTTGCACTAGAACCTTTGTCCTGTGCTAAAACTTTGTTCTATGCTTATCGTAGAACCTTTTGCTCTGATACCAAAACTAAACATTCTACTTTTAACCCCTCAGAGTACGCATTCAGAAACATATTTGATTAGCAGAAGTATTACTTTGACCCAAAAATTAAATTTCAGTGGAATTAACTTTTAAATTTCAGTTATATTGTCTAATTCTTTATTCCAATATTAAATTTCATCATTTCTAAACTTTAATAACTCATTTGAACCAATAATTAACTCACAATTATTCAATTTGATCAAAATTCTCAATTTTTTTAATTTAGGGTTTTAACAAAAATACTCATTTTCAATTTACAAGTTCTAATCGCAATCTAGATAGGTTAAACATTAATTATATCCCTAATAAACATAACCTAATTAGGAAACTCAAATGTAATCAGTAAAATTATCATATTTGAGCATATACATCCTCTAATATTCAAACTCTAATTCCAAATTTCTTAAATAATGTAATATAAAAGTTTTTAAACTGATTAAATGTAAGTATTTACTTACCTCTGCAATCTTACAGTACTCATTTATTAAAAATTTATACTTGTTTTGAATCCTAATCCTTAAACTTGCTTTGTTCCCAATAAAAATTATATTTTTAAAAAACTTTTATTGAGTAAAAAATATTTAAAAAATAAGTATTATGGTCGGAAGATTTTATTAGTAAGAATGGAGCTCCTAAATATGAAATTCTCATCAATGGTAGAAATAGAGTTGCCGTGCGACGAGGGAGAAAAAGACGAAAAAAGGAGAGGAAGAAAGGTAACGCATTATTATAATGGTTCCACGCCATTATAATATTGAGATTCTTTTCTCTCTCCTCTTTTCCTTTTTTTTAATTCTTTTATTTTCTTTCGGTTTTTTCTCTAATTTTTTTACTTTTATTTTTTTAAATATTGAGAATTAAAAATTCTATCCTAATTACTCTTAACCCCATAGAAAATTTCTAAATCTATTTTTTTTAATTAATCACCATTTGCCAACATTCTCTAAGAATTTAAATAATTAAATCTATTTCTATATTTTATTCAAATAATATTTTTTAATATATAAATAATAATAATCCCTTAGATAGAAAATATATTTTAAATACTTTTATTTAATCTAATTAAATCTTCTTTATACTCATATAATTATACAATTCTTTTCAATTATCATAAATATAATTTTATTAAATTCGAATCAATATTAATAAATATCTAATATCTTCAATTCCTAATCGTATTTCATTATTTTCTTAATTATATAATTCTAGATTTCAATTAATATATTTTATCTATACTAAATCTCGAGTTAATTAATAATTCATGTCTATTATGAATAAAAATTAGGATTTTATAAAGGAAAAATAAAAAGCACAACTGCCTATCATTTCAACTTAGTCTTTTCAAGTAAAACTTCTAATCCCCTTAAACAACGGGGATAAAAGTCACTTAGGGCGTGCAGAAGGAGCTGGACACATACTAAGGATCCACCAAACCTCTAGCACAGTAACGTAAAAAGACTCCAACCAATGCTTATTAGGAGATATTTAGGAATCTGCATGCGTTGAAAATTTTTAATGTATTACATTATGGAAAGCATATAATTAAGGATATATTGTTATGATGTTTTTTGTCATTTGATGAAATGTCTTTCATTCTAAAATATTTCTTTAGCATTTAAAATGTTAGATGTCTTTTTTAATAGGAGTAAAATGAAATGGCTCTTGATAGATTAGCTTTTCGCGCATCCCGCGAGGAAGCACACGTTAGAGTTAAAAGTCAGTATTATTTACATAAGGACAACTATATGTTGCACTATACAAAATTAAAAGCATGGAAGATTTTAAGATATATGTTCCTGAAAGTGAACATGATAGGAAGAGAAACTACCAATGTTCTGTATAAGGAAATTTTTAAGAACTTAACATTATGTAAGTCAACAATTAAGCTATAGACTGTGGGTGGACAAATTTGTCTGTTCATCTTATACTGCGAATAAATGTATTTGTTCTATCTAATATTTACAGTTTCAGTAGGTCTTTTCATGCATCAATGACTTTGAATGGATGATTCATTGCTTTATATGTATCGAATTTTGAGATTCTAATGAATAGAGTTCTCCTACGAAACATATTTATACAAGTTGGCGCTTAAGATGTATTCCAAACATGAAAATATAATTACAGTCTTTTAGAATATGTTGCATGCACATCGTGCGGAGGAGTATCAACACCAAAACACCATGCATGAAAGACAAAAAATGCACCAAGTATTTCTCAAAGAGGTAGGATATATTTACAGAAGTCAGTTTTAACGGGCAGCTGTATATTGCGTCGTCTAGAGTTGGATCCATCGATGGTTTGAAGATATATCGTATGTGGTTTTAATTAATGAAAGAGTGAGACATGCAATAAGTTGAAGCGTATTTGATCCCTAGAAAATATTATTTTATTGTGGTTCCAGTCGCGACGTTTGGAGAGACATTTTAATTTGAGTGCTTAGATTTACGCATAAGAGTAATTTACGGCTCGATTTATTTAATATTAATATCGTCTAGGAGGAATAGAGGCTTCACCCTGCCTTTAGATTGTAGGTAAGCCCAACTCTTTTTTTTAAAAAAAAATTGTACCAAAAAAAAGAGGGCAACAACAATGAATATAGTGTACAAACGCAATCTCCAACCATCAATGGAGCAACATTAGATAGCCAATTAATATGATGAAGTGATTCTACTCAAATGATAAGGTACGAACAATGTAGTTAGAGTAGCTACAATTCTATTAGTTGTTATCATTGAAGATTATGTTTGTTTTAATGTAAAATGTTTTCCATTATATGTTAAATGGTATGAAGGAATGTTGTTTGTTTTTGCTTCTGTGCTTTGATGCTTATATAAATAAATTAATACTACTAAAATAGAGTTGGTCTATCAAAAAGTGCAAAGCCCCGTTAGATTTCTCTAAGTATCGAATTTGATTTCTAGATGAGACACCTATATTGAGAGGCAACAACAAACCCTAAAACTAAGATATCTAGTAATATGATCCGGTAAATATTACAAAAAATAGAATAATCATGTTGATTATGAGCGTAAAATTACACTAATTTAAATTCTTTAAATAATAATTATACCTTTAAAAGCTTTAGAGTGTTTATTATATTTTTAAATATTAATTTGAGGTACTAGATATACTTTTACTCTTATTTTTTTTATTAAACTTCCAAAACAACTGTCATTTTGAGTCCTTTTTATTTTTTTAAATAAAACTAAAAGAAAAAAGATGTTGCCCCAAGTTTGTGGGTTCAGCTAATGAAGGAGTGAGACATATAAATATTTAGAACATATTCGATTCATGGGGAGTACCATTTTATTGTAATTTTAGTCACAACTTTTAGAGAAATATCCTAACTCTTAAATATTTAAATTTACATTTGAGAATAATTAACAGTTATCCTGCCTAATATGGAGAAAAGAAGACACACCCTTTAAATCGTGGGCGAGAATTCTTTTAGGCATTGTTTGGTTAGGAGTTTTTAGAGGGGAGGGGATTGGCTTATTTGGTTCAAAAATTGAATGGGAGTGGAGGGGAATATTTTTGTCATTTTCTGCTCCCCTCCCTTGCTTTCTCACCCCTCTAAAATGAGATTTTTTTGGAGGGGCGAGAGGCTTTTGTCTCTTTTTGATAAAATTACCTATAGCAATTTTTGTATATTCTAATAGTGCCCTCCGAGACATTCTCGCTGTGAAGATCGCCATCCAGTCCCACCGTCTTCTTGCTAGAATGTTATTGCCATTGTTGGAGCTCGTCTGAGGTTGGTGATGATATGGGTCTAAGGATATAGAGGTTAGCTTCTTGGTAATACACCTATTTGCAGAATATTTTTCCATTTGGCTATGTGCTTTTCTGAGTTCAAGAGTTTACAGAAAAGTGAAAAAAGATGAGAATTATAGAGAATGATTGGGAAGAATATGGTTTATATAGAAATGAGTAAGCTTAGAACAATGATTCAGAAGAAGAAGGCATTTGGAATTTTCTTAGTGAAAGAAAGAGGAAGGAAAATTTGTGCGTTTCGGGTAGTTGTTCAAGAAAAAAAAGAGAAAAAGGGCTTGTGACGAAGGTGCACAAATCAAATAAAAAAATAAAATAAAATAATAAAAATATATTTATCAATTTATAATAAACTCTCCTTTTTTTTTTTCTTAAACCAAACAAAAAATATCTCCTCCCTTAATCTATTTATTTTATTTATCTTCCTTAATCCTCCTTTAAATTAACTTACCTTTTGGCTTCCTCTTTGGTTCAATATAGCCTTATATATATATATATATATAAAAAAAAAAAGGCAGTTGCCCCTGAATTGAAAATCTGTTCTCATTTCTCAATCGGAATCCCCAGGCAAAGCCCCACCCCCAAATCGTGCGTGCTGTGCGTCGTCTGCGTCTTGGCCTCTCCTTCGATTGGAATCTTCACTTCTTCAGTTCTCCGGTCGGTCTCCGTCTCCGCCACTTCTTCGTGGATCGTGAGCTGTAGCTTCAACCTTCAACTCGTCTTCTTGCTCTCCTTCCTGCGTGGCGACTGCTCTGACTGTTCTTAGTCTCTGGCCGTCATTCTCCTGGTGGTAAGCTTCAAGTCTTCAACTCATGTTCCATATCTAGCTTCAAATTGCTCTCTTACTCTGAGTCTCTGGCATGTTTGGATGTATATGTGTGGGGTAGGAGTCTAGGATATTCAATATTGAATATTTTAATTGATTTCTTCAAATCGTTCCTGTTCTTTCTTATTTAGTTTTTAGATGAGTCTGGAATCCCCTTGAAACTTCATTCTTTATTTTGTTTTGGAGTGGCCCGCCTTGCCGGGTATCATTCATTTTAAGCATGAATGTTTGTTATAATAATAGAATTATCATTCAGAAACAAAGTTTGAAAGAAAACAACAGATGAAAGACCCAAATCTAATAATTTCCATTATCTATTTTCTGTATCTGCCTATCTGGATAATTTTGATGGATAAAGTATTGTATTTTCTTCTATTTTGTTATTTTCATTTAAATTATATTATTTTAATATGACCGATCTGATCCCAAATTAATTCTAGCCTAACTCACGGAACCTTGAACCACTGCCTTAACCAGTTCATCGTCTGATCCAGTTTTTAATACTTTGCAGCAAGCTGCAATGAGAGAAAATGTATGACTTGTTTTTGCAGCTTGAACACCAAGTTATCACCCACAAACAGGATACTCAGTTTTTTTATCACTATTATCAACATATTATTTAAGGTCGATTGCAATGTATCACTCCAGATGCCTCCTTGGTGACAAACTTTGATATTAGATGGTGGTCACTGATAGGATTGAATTAATTGAAGTTAGATTGTGATGGGGCTAGTAAAGGAGAGGCGTGGCAGAATATTGATCAACTCTTATAATAGTGACAAGAATTGGTCGGTGTTCTCTGAAAGCTGAAGCCCTGAGGGACCAACTGCAGCAACACTTTTTGCTACTGTACACTTTCTTTAATACTCCGGAGAAGTAATCAACCTGCACACGAACTATTTGTTGAAATTACTGTGAGAAACTTACCATTGCTTTGTATCTCTGAAGCTTACTCTTCATAGTGTGCTTCACATTGCCGTTGCTTGGCAGGAATAGGGTTCAATGTAGATTTCTTTGTTACAGTCTTCCATTTGGCATCTCAGCATTTCAATCTTGTTCCCTTTTGAATATAACTTCATAATATGGGCCTTGTGAATGTTCCTGCACTTCAATTTACAAACTCTACAGTCTTTGGAGGACAATTAAAGCCTCTTGTTTCCTTTCAGTCGCTGAGCAGAAGTAAGTTTTTCACAACTTACCCTTCTGAATTGGTATTTTATGTTGAGGTTGAACTTTAGGTTTCTTATATGATTATAGATTCACTGTATTCTGAAATTGATTTTGCAACACTAATGCTTAGTTTGTTTTGCACGAGGCTTCAGATAATTGTCGTTGTGAACAGTAATTTTTTTGTTTTAATTTTCTTGCAGGTTTGACCAAGAATCCACTGGTTGTTGAAGCTAGGGCAAATGCTAGAAAAGAAAGTGCCAAAATCTGGAATAGAAGGATGCAGAAGAAGGTATGATTTCTTATCTTTCCGTTGAGTCCATTTTATTTGTTCATGCTTAATACTTAATCATCAGTTGTGTCCAAATTTTTGTATCTTAGGTATGATTGGGGACAGAGAATTGTCTTTTATCTCAATATATTTGCTCTGTATGAACTTCACCGCATTGCTTTGGTCAGTCCCATCATATTGTTTTGAGTATTATGTGTAACTATATACATCTTACAATTATATCAGCAGAAGCTAGTCTGAAGTTTCAACAAATATTTGCTGTGTGAACTCCATCTATTTTCTGGGTACCTACTTCCTATCATTTTGTTTGAGTATTATATACATATTAAAATGCTGTTGATAGCGCCATCCAAGGAGGTTCAACTCTATTTTATTCAAACAAAAGCACAACACATGGAAGAACTTTTTGAGGGAAAAATTAAATTATGTAGTGATAACCCCATAAATTGTATTTTTATCTGACAGGGTGATGATAAGTAGTAAAAATTTACAAACTATACCTCAGCTTTCTTCTCTATCAAACTCTTTTGGTTATATGGAACTCTGCTGCAAACTGGTATATATTGTTGATCCCATGCTTCCGTCCCTGTCTCTTTTTGCAGTTTAATGGAACACCTAGAAGACCAAGGCTTTCTGTATTTTGCTCAGAGAAGCAGTTGTATGCAATGCTGGTGGATGACCAAAACAAAAAGTGTTTGTTCTATGGAAGCACATTGCAGAAATCTATCCGACAAGATCCCCCTTGTTCAACAATTGTAATTACTGCACTTAGCTCATAGAAAAATATTCCTCGAAAGATAGACGAAGAACCTTTCACTTTTCACTCTTTTGAATTATATTTACATATTACCCAGACAATTTTTGTCTCACTGTGATGCTCAGGGTGCTGCTCAACGTGTTGGGGAGGCACTTGTCAAAGCCTGTGTTGATCTCAACATAAATGAAATATCATCCTACGATCGCAATGGTTTTGCTCGCGGAGAAAGGATGCGAGCCTTTGAGATTGCACTCTCCAGTTTTGGATTCTTGCCCGGATAGGTCAGAATGCGAGACTGTAACTTCTATTGTAGAATCTTTGATTATAAACAAGAGAAACAATCCAATATAGATAAGGATTTTACTTTGCCGGCACAAGATCCTGAATTCCTGATCATCTATCGATTTTCCCCTTCTTTTGGTTGGGGGGTCCAAATGTTTGGACTCAAATGAAAGATTCAAACCTTAAAATGAAATTTTGAAGTTTGTTTAATTAGTGATAGAATCATGTTTATATGGTGCTACAGAAGAGGGTCAAAGATTCACCCCATTCTAGCTTCAGCACAAGATGAAAGAAATCAGGAAATGGAAAAACTTGTAAATAAATAATCTGGAAAAGGTCCAATGTGAACTATAATACTGGCCAAAAAATAAAGATGAACTGTAATAAATTGGTTAGAAGGTGAGTGTCATGGTTGTGTGTGATATGAACAATAAGATAACTCCAAACTGTAGGAATGGCTGGATTGGAATTTCAGGAACAAAGCAGGAGACCACCCTTTCAGAAAATGGCAATGGCACAAAGTTTTCAGCACAGTTTGTTAAAAGCATTTGAAGGACGTGACAATCAAGCTTCAAACATCAGGACCCTATATCTCCATAAACACATTGAAGACAATGATCAGAGGAGTCTTGCCAACATGATACTCCTCAGGATTGATATAAGATGCGTAAGTCACTATATCTCAACAGGGTGTTTGTAGAGGAATTATTAGGAACTCTGAGGCTTTATGGGGACTTGATTTAAAGCAACAATTAGGCTTTGTCTTCAGTACTGAAGTGGAATTACTCACCATTCTCACAAGGCCCAAAACGTGTTACTTAAAAATTTTAGAAAAGGTTATTATGTTCTTAGACTCTCTTGAAGCTCTAAATATGTTTCTTCGATATGGCAACCATGACCATCCCCTATGGACTACCATGTAAGAAATTTACATATGTATTGTAGACCTATGCATTGATATGCGCAGATCTTCTGACCAAGAATGCTCATAATTATAATACAATTCACTTGTATTTTGACTCCATTGTTCTAGTCTGAGTAGCTCAATATACACGTGAAAGGAGATAAGACTCTTAAAAATCTAATTTCTATCAAGCTTTTGCTTGCCTTTCCTAATTAAAAAAAAAAAAGATAACTAGAAAGTAAAGATAATATAATCATCATGTCACAAGATGTTTACTTATTTCTCACACTCTGAAATGAGTGTGAATTTTCCTCAAAAGAAAATTAGTACACGTCAAAATTGTACCTATTTGTTTAGTATGTGTCATTTCGGCTCTTACCATTGTACCTCAAAACGGGGGGAAAGGAAGAAAGAAAATGTCAGTGAACATTTGAAAAAGTTCCAGGGTTATGTAATTCAGAAAATCATTTTTGAGATTCTTACAATTTTTTAGTTTTAATTTAGTACCTATATATTTTTTTATTAAATTTTTTATTTTTTCTCTGTTATTCGATTGTGTTTGGAGTAGATGGCAATGGCACGAGTTTGTCAAAGAGTATAAATGCTATTCCAAGGTTTTTCAGTACAGTTTGAACAACATTGTCGGCAAAAGTGCGCGTTCTCTCCTTTTTTTGACTACTGAGTTGCTATATGGGATATCTAATTTCAATTTTTTATATATATCATATTTGAAAAAACAATAACAAATAGATTTTACACACACATATATATATATTAATATTTTCTTTCTAGAGATGAATATATAAATGTAAATTATCTATTTCAAATGAGTTTATCATTGTGAAAGCGTAGGGAAAAACTTACATATTTGGTAGCCTATTAGAAATGGAATTATTTTAAGGCGGTTATGGATAGGATTTTAAAAAATGGCTTATGAAAAAAAAGGGCTTATGGACAGCTTATGGAAAAGGGCTTTTAGAGAAGAGTTTATAGAAAAAAAGTGGTTTTGAATAAATAAGTGTTTGGATAGTTATTTTTAGAATGACTTTTTATATTGATAAATTACCAAAAAGGGTATGATTTGATTAAAAGTAAGAGAGAGGGGAGAGGTAAATAAAAGAGAAGAGAGAGGAGAGAGGGTAGAGAGGAGGGAGGAGAGAGGGTATAAGAAAAAGTAGGAGAGAGGAGAGAGGGTGTAAGAAAAAATAGGAGAGAGGAGAGAGGAGATAGGGTGTAAGAAAAAGTAGGGGTAAGATAGTAATTGGATAGTCATAAGCTCTTTTACTGTTCAAAAAGCTAGTTTTAATAGCTTATCCAAAACCATGGTTTTGTCCAAAAATACTTATGGACAAATATGACTGTTTGTTTTAAAAATTTTCCAAATAAAGGTTTTGCCCAAAAGAGCTTATAAAACCATGGTTTTCTAGCAATCCAAACAGACCCTAAGAGTTTTTTTTGTCAAATTTTGTTTGGTATACTTTATGCCTTCCCATAAAATAAACAAAGCACATGAAAGGAGAGTGAAAAAATGAATGGCCAAAATTGCTCTTAATTTTTTGTACATTTACAGTAATCAATAGTTAATTATAATTTTCTTTTCTATTTATGTCAGAGATTTCATATATATAAATATTTGAATCTTTTTTTATGTTTCTATTCCAATACTAATTTTATTCTGCTAAACATGCTATTAAACATTCTAAACCATATCAAAGATAATTGTTTCTATTTCATTGTATTCATTCTATATCTTACATTTTTTACACAAGGAAAACTATTTTACATGCATCTATACTTTACTTTAATTTTTAATTTACTACCTATCCTTTTTTTTCTCTTTAATAAATCTTTTAACTTTACTCTATTAACACAATTAACTTATGTACAATGACTAGCAATGCTAACAGAGTAAATTTTGAAGGGCTAACAGTCCTACCAGAACAAAATTAAAGAATTTACTAAGAGGAGAAAAAAGCATATGTACCAAATTAAAAATTAAAAAAAAATATATACCTACAAAATGATTTCCCCTTTTACAAACCAAACAAGGCCTTAGAAGGCAGTTATAGGGCTTGTTTGAATAGACTTTTGAAAAAAGGCTTATAAAAAAAAAATGCTTTTGGACATCTTTTAGAAAAAGGCTTTTAGAGAAGAGCTTATGAAAAAAATAGTTCTGAAAAAATTAGTATTTGGATAATTATTAGCAGAATGACTTTTGTAATTGATAAATTACTAGAAAGGGTATAATTTTATTAAAAATAAGAGAGAGGAGACAGGATGGAGAAGAGAAAAGAGAGGAGAGGATGGAGAAAATAGAAGAGAGATGAGAGAGGAGAGAGGGTGAGAGAAGAGAGAGGAGAGAGGAGAGATCAGAGAAGAGAGAGGGTGAAAAAGAGAGATGAGAAAGGGTGTAAAAAAAAAAGTAATTAGATAAAATATAAATTTTTTTACTGTTCAAGAAGCTAGTCTCAATAGCTTATCTAAAATTTTAGTTTTAAACTATAATTTGGTCGAAAAATCCTTTTGGACAGATATAACTGTTTATTTTAAAAAAAATTTAAACCAAGATTTGAGCTAGAAACCCTTTTAAAATTTTGATTTGAAAGTTTTTCAAACAGGCACATAATACCACCTCAGCAATGGCACAAAACATAGTGGAAAAATTTTATATTTTCTCCCTACAGTAACCCTCTTCCATTCCAAAAAATTGCTATGCTGCAGAAATTTTCACAACTATTTCCAGGCATGGCACTATACAAGGAAAGCCTCTCTCTCTCTCTCTCTCTCTAAAGCAAATATATGCTTTACTCCAAAGAATTTCAGAACTACTAACATGTGCTACTATTAACCCTTCCTAATTATTTATAGCTACACTAACAACCCTAATTTTACAGTCTCCTTGAGAAGGAGAGAATTCAGAGATCCGTTTTTCCTTTGTCCTAAGTCGTCACTAGTAAAACTTGTAGAGGGGTCAGTCATGTTGGAGTCATCTTCTATTACCACAGCATTTTGCACCTTTCCCTTCCTGAAGATTCAGCCACAAACATAGCATCTCTCTTGGACCTTGATAATGAGCAACCACATAATTGTCCTGGCAACCCTCATTATACACTCTTGCTTCATGCTCATACCGAACCTCAAGACCCTCCTTCTTCATGTCCGCGATCCAGATTCCCATCGCCACATCTTCTAACTTGAACATCTGACAGATAGTGTTGCAGTGGTTGAGATCAAAACACTTGTTTCCTTTGCACTTTTTTTTTTTTTTGGCGCTTTCTAGGTAGTTTTTAGAGAAAAAGTAACCAATTTTGTAACTTTATATACCTTCAATTGACCGTCTCTGTATCTCTCATACACCTTCCTAGCTATATCATGTGAGACTACATAGCCAGGACCATGTGCCCAAGGGGGATAAGTTGAATCAGGCCATTCCTGCAACATACCCAGCAGCAAAAGTTAATCTAAAGCCAGTCAGCAACAAGAAAGTTATATTTTTACTTTAAGTAGCAGCAGTGAAGGAACTTAGCCGATGGTAACATGAGCCTATTATTAAGAACTAGAAATACTCCCTCCGTTTCCTTTTATAAGCTCCAAATAACTAAATCATGCAACTCAAAAAATTGGTTAAAATTAGTTAAAGACAATAAATATGTAAAAAATACAACTTATTTTCCCAAAACACCCCCTTATTTATGGAAAGGGTGGAAAAAGATATAAGAGAGAATGAGTGAAAAAAAAAGAGATGAGAGAGACATAAATAATTAGGGGTAAAAATACATTAAAGGTTCAAACATATCTAAAGTGTAGCTAATAAAGAGGACCAAACCCATTCAAAAAATTGAAGCTTATAAATAGGACCCAAGACAGTAATTAACAACCTAAGTAACATGAGGTTTCCTTACTATATGAAATTAGAAGATATATGTACCTCGGGGCTGATGTACCATTTGCTATCAGTGCTTCGGTGAGGTCGGGAATCTGAATTTATGAGTCCATAAAGCAACCCATGAGCCCCGTTCACCCTATTCAAAGAAGTGAGCACTTCATCTACGCGAACAAATGCGTCGTCGTCTGTCTTCATGACATACTTTGCTGAAACAACTTCTGTCTGTTGAAAAAGATTTAAGTCAATAAGAGACAGGAATGACTCTTCAAGATAAAAAGACAACACAACAAATTACCCCAAATATGCAGATTGATAAAGTTTTCCAAGTGATGAGGCTGTAATAATCAACAAATGGCATCAACTGTATGTCGCCATAGGTCTCTGCTTCTCTCCACAGTTCTTCATTAACTATTTGGCTTTTATGCTGCATTGCCTCACACAGAAGACATAATTCAGAAAGCTGCCTAATTAAGCATCGAAGTTGACAAGTATAAGCTTTTAAAGACAGAATATTTGGCAAGGAACAAAACATAGTAAGTATTATTTTATCAGTTGATAGCAGAAAAATCTTGAAACCAAGCACTCCAGCAAGTGTCTCCCGACCTGACCAGTTGAAACATTTTAGCAACCCACACAACAGTGATAGGATGTGCAAACTTTTGATGATCAATTTACAAAAAGTATGCAGGGAATCTCAAGTTTACACAGTGATTTAATGAAATAATATTTCGCTCATAAAAAAATTCTTAGAATTATGTGAGCAGATCACAAACGGCACCTACCAAACCAACAAAGAATCGCACAGCAGCTGTATTTGATTGAACTGCACTGTATTGCAGCCAGGTTCTTCTAATAGCCATCCTACGCTTAAAATTGTTAGCTGTAGAGAAAACACCAATTAAGAGAACCAACGGAGTCTGCACAGATAGAGGTCTTGATTTCAATGATTCCAGATCGATAATATGTTCTGTATCTTCAGAAGTAGGCAAACCACTGGCAAGAACAAAAATCAACTTGATGTCCCCAGAAATTCTCATCTCACTGACAAGCCATGGCTCCAAAGTCTGAATAGTAAGTATGTAACTCAGTAAATAATTCAGAAGATAAGAGGAAATAATACTGAATATGAAATTAATCAATGAAGATAAATACTTCACGGAAAGCAAATGATGATATGTGCTTTCCATCAACAGTCATCTGGATTCCCTCTGATCCCACTCGTAGAGTTGCAACAAATGGTACTGCTTGCTTAAAAGGAAAGTATTTTCTATTTTTAGAATGTCCTGATGATGAAAATCGCCCTGAAGTGCCTGAATTCAGGCCAGACATTGAAGGTTGGCTAATGTTCTTCCCTACAATCTGATTACATTGCCACAGCTCATCAACTAGCAAAGGATACATCAATGTCAGACAAAGAAAATGAAATTTAGTCATGCTATACATAAAATGATACTGAGGAGTAGATATCATTTGCACACAATGGATCATTATAAACCAAGTAGACTAAGCTTTAGCATCAACGTTAGCAATTTTCAATTCTGTTGCTAAGGTGATGGCCCAAAACGAAAATAAAAATTCTGTTACTCAGGTCTTAACTAATAAAACCTTCTTGATAGTAGCCAAATTATAAAGCTGTTGCTATACTGGAGAAAAGTCTAAAGGACAAATGGTAGTCAAATAATGAAACAATGGTTTCAAAGTCATCAGAGTAACATCGTCTCTGTAAGGTGGATAACATTTTGAAAATAATTTTAACAGGCTAAAACATGAAAATGAATCTGTTCTTTCCACTGAGATAAACATGAGTTCAGTATTAGATGTAGCACCAAATAAATACTAATAACACTTTTACCTTTCTTGATCTTATCAGGAGCAGGAGATGGACATCGGTCCTCTTCACCCCAATCATGAGCTACAGTCCAGGTGTTTTGGACAATTACAGGATCTTCAGTGATTTTATCACCTTGAAGTCTCACATTATAGTGCAAAATAATTGGGGGGTCAGGCTCCCCAGGAAGAGTTTCACCAGTCAAATCAATCCGAAAATTACCAAGAAGACCATTGGGGATACCAATGACAGTTATGGAAGAACCTTGTGTTAGGCCACAAGGAAATTGCAATCTGAAACTACTATTATCATGCCCTGTTGAATTCATGCTATCCAGAAAATGGGGACATTGCTTCTCTTTCATTCTCCAATTTGAACTGTCATTTGCATGACCCTGTCTTTGCTCTTCAACTGAGTGCATAAGATTATTCCATGCACCTGCAGCTTCCTTGATAGCTTCCGCTGCATTAGGTAATCCATGGGCATGGCCAATCAAGTGTTTCAACTGGTTCCATGTCTGCAGAGTTTGTTTCTCTTCTATGGAGAAGTTGCTTCGATCAAAGAGGGTTGACATGACAACATCAGCAGAAATCACTTGAGAAGAACTCCCTGGATTTTGAACGGCCGGTGGAACCCCGGGATTTATCCATTCGAGAGGATTAGTGCCATTAGGGAAGTTAGATATAGTCAGATAGCCTTCTCCAATAGGGTTTTTCATGACCCCATATCTCAGGATCAGAAGCATAAACAACGTAAACAAGGGAGCCATCAAAACCCCACCATACCATTTATTCATCTTCATGATCATATCTTAGGAATGAGAGATATCACTCAGGACCTGGAAGTCACAGAACTTGAGCAAAAGGATACCAAAATTGTCATCTCGTGAATAACTTTTAGGTTATTGTGGAGCCGACAGAACAAAAACTGATGACATATGAACTGAACAACGAAAGTAGTTTGACTTAGACCGTAAGAAACATCTGAAGGAAAGCTTTCACCTAATAGCATTCACTTCTTTCTTTTACCAACCACCAGATCTTGTAACCCTCTTCTGGAAACTAATATATCTAATAAGTCACTTAGAGAGATGCAGTCACATGCTGAACCTACATTCATATCAACAAGCCGATTAAAGCTAAGCAATGAAATTTTGAGACTACATTAATATGTCAAGGATCAAAGCTCCCCCCTTTTTATCCCTCCAAAAAGTTCAGATTCATAATTGTTTGGCTGTTTATTTGCTAGAATGACCTAAAAAAACAAGTCTTTTTTTTAAATAAAAGTAAAAGAAAAGAAACAGTACTTTGCGAAGAACATTTATCCCCTTCTCCTACGACAGCACTAAATCAATAGGCGTTTACCAGTCAACGCCCACAACAGTTGGTCAACTAAGAAACGTATTTTCTTTTTCTCCTTCAACAGCTTGCCGAGTTCTTATCTAGAATACTATTAGAAATATAATATTTACAATGAACTGACGCCATTTGAATTGACATAAATAACTTCAATCAAAGTTGGCTGAAACAAGTCAAAGCCAATTATCGAAGAAATTAGGACCAAATTAATGGCGGTCAGGTGATGAATCCTTACACTAGAACCATTATTTTCCATTTAATTTGGTTACCAACGTCACGATAGTTTCCTTTTTCTTTTCCTTTTTATTGGCCAGAGCGAAACTCCAAATGCATACTTCTTCCTCAAATTTCTCACCATTTTTCCAGACTAGAATACGAGACCAAAATGAAACCACATCTCCAGTAATCATAATATTGTAAGGTGCCAAATTATATCATTGAACTTAATTTAAGGTCGAGCAACCAACTTTCCTTCTTGATTACATGCAAACCAATCAAATATTTTAGGGGAAAATGTTTTGATTCTAGGAAATCAATTTTACAGTCAATCAAAGCAGATAAGTCCATCACATAGACAGATCAAACACATTACACTGTAAGCACGGCCCTAAGAAGTAACTTCAACTCTTTCCTTTTGAAAAGAGAAAGAAAGAAGATAAAAACCAAAGAAATTCAAAGCTTGAGGCAGTCACAGAAATGTTAAAGTAGACATAGAGAGAAAGAGATAATACAAGTGCTTGAAGAAAAAGCTGGAGAGTAAGAATCTGATTACCTGGTCAAATATTCTCGGGGAAAAGCCAGAAAGCGAAAGACAGAGGTGAACAAACCAGACGAGGAGGAGAGAAAAACGTTCCTTCTTCTTCTTATTCTTCTCCTCCTCCTCCTCCTCCTTCGTTTTCTTCTCTTTGTTGTTGTTAATTGTTATATGGTGTTCATAGGAGGAGACATAGTCTTTTGAACTTAAGGAAAACGAAGAATCTGCAGAACGGAAAAAAAGTAACAGTGAGGAGGAGGATTTGCTGTTCATGGTCTAAAGCGTAGTTGCTTAATAATGTTATATTTGAAAATTTGCTTTGTTTTGTGGAAGACGACAAAAGCCGGTTTTGAAGTTTAATACTTTTAAAGGGACCGATTGTTAAGTCTCAAGGAGACTTTGGTGAATTTAATAATAAATTAATATTTGAAGTTAGAATTTTATATTTTATTCTGTAAGTAGAATAATGATTTTATTATTAGTATTATAAATATAAGAGATTTAATTTAAAACGTTTGTGTCGATTTTTAAAATTTAATCTGATTAATAAGTTTTATGTATTTTTCTATCGTTCGTTCAAATTTTCCAATTTTTATTTTAAATTTTGAATTTTTTATATGAAAAAAAAATAACCCTAATGATACATTTAATAGTTTCCTTAAAAATCGTATACAAAATCTCGTTAAAATATAATTTTTAAGTGTTAAAATATAGTATTATTATTAAATTAAACTTAAATTTAAAGATTAATATTTTTTTAATTTTTAATATACAATATAATTAAAGAGATCATCTTAATTTTAAATATAATATATAATTTTTATATTTATTAATTTTTTTAAATTATTTTTATTAATTTTTTAATAATAATTAAATAAAATAGAAAAAAAGAGAATTAAAAAAATAATTATAATATTTTAAAAAATTATTAATTAATCTAATTTAATAAAATTAGTTACAGAGATCATGAGATGATCTATTAATTGAAATGCATTAGGTGAATATAATATAAGAGATAGTTCGGTACCGAATGGTTGAATCTTCCGCCCTCAAAAGTATGGATAGGTATAATTCTGTACTATCCTTTGTTAAATTATCAATATGCCCTCCATCCATAACCTTATTTACGGTCGCGCTTGCTTTCTTTCTTGTTTGTAATTGTTTATTTATTTAGCTAAGGCACTGGCCTTTGTTCGCGTCGCCAACGAAAGGTAACTTTCACAATTCACGGACAGACAACCCAATGCGGTCCGTTTATATATTTCATCTCTTCTTCCTTTTACAGATTCCAACCCTCAGATCCGGAGAGTTCAACAAAGCAGTATTGTTCTAGTTAGTTAGTAATTACTCTCACACATGGCATATATAAAAGCTAATTTTTTTTTAATTTTAAATATAATACTACTATTTATTTTATCTTTTAAACATATTTTTTAATTATCTTTATTTATATATATTAAGAGAATTTTTTATTAAAAAATAATTTTAATGTAAATGATTATCAAATAGGGTATTTTTAACAAATCTAATATATATTTTTATTATAAGTAACTAATTTAACTAATTTTTTTAATTTTTTATAAATTTATTTAACTCATGTATTAAGAATTAAATGAGTAATAAAAATGTGGTTTCTAATACATTTGTCCATTCAAAATCCTAACTAAAGTTGGACAAGTGGCATATCAGATAGCATTACCTCCAAATTTAAGCAAATTTCACAATGTTTTCCATGTATATCCATTGAAGAAGGACGAACTAGACTCATAACATGTCATTGAATATGATGAAATTATTTTGTAAGATAATCTCACATATGAAGTAAAACTAGAGCGGATCATCGATAGAGAAGACAAGTAGCTAAGAAATAAGAGGATTCTATTTGTGAAGGTGGTCCGGAAAGGTTTATTGTCGAGGGAAGCAACTTGGGAAGTTGAGGAAGACGTGAAGAAGCAATATACAGAGTTTATTCCTAAGGTATTTTTTAAAAAGAATTTCAAAAACAAAATTTATTTTACAAGGGGAGAATTGTAACATCCCACTTGTTGAGAAATGTAAAAAATAGTATTAGAGGAAAATAACTATTAAAACTATGTAAGATCTCAAAGGAAATGATAAAATATTTTTTTGAGGTGTTAGAAGAATTATGAAGAGGGTTAGTTTCCAAATGTTGAGACATATGAGTCACTCTTAAGGCCAAATACTTTAATTATTTAATTTATTTCAAGTATTTTTTTATTTGTGAAAAATAAAAGAAAAGGAAAAAAGAGGAAAACCTAGTATAAATGTTGATGGTGGCTAAGAGATCAAGAGACAAGGGAGAGTTCTTGTTTTACTCTTGAGAATTTACGTTGTTTCTGTTTTTCAACTTGTACAACCTTTGAGCAGAGTAATGATCATGAGGTTATTTCTTATTAGATCTGGTTGAATTTTTTTTGGAGGTTACCAACATATAGATCTTTGTTAAGGACAATTGGTTTAGCCATTGGAGTTCTCAATTTTTCCTAGAAATTCTGTGAAGAGAGGTTCACATTCTGCAGCATCCAGATCTGTTTGATTTTGATCAAGGGGTGATTGCAAATGGTGAATTGTGGTCCGATCAAGCTAACATTTTGTGGAGTATTTTAGAACATCTCAATCTTGAATCAAAACGGTGGGATTTGCAATTGAAGCTCTCTATCATCCTCAGATTTGGTGTGAAAGTGTTAGAAATTGTGCCCTAAGGGCCAATCATTGTCTTATAAACATTGTTTTATGAATTTCTTAATTATGTTATCACATTGTTTGCATATTTACTGTGATTACCATCCTTGGATAACTCATGATCTTATCCTAAATGTCCCTGGTCGGTCATCTATGCGGGAGCAGAGATGAAATAAGACCAGTATGACTTTGAAGATATATAGAGATATAAATCAAAGTCATAGGCACATGTAAGAGTACAAGGTGTTGGGCAGACCCGCTATGAGAGAGTTGCATGGGTTAAGTCATAAGTTTCTCTCATATACAAGTCATGTCACTATGCTCTTTGACCTGAGATCATCATGGATTCCTACATGACAAAAGCTCAGCTTTGACCTAGTCAAAAGTCACTTTTGACCGAGTGATCATAAAGGCTATGTTCGGGCTTAGTGGTTTTTCATGCGGAGGAATGTGAATGGGCAAGATGGAATTTGTCCCTCATATTCGTAGAGAGATATTACTGGGCCCCTCGATGAGTGAGTCTGAGAAATGTATGGCCATACTGTAATGGAAAGGTAGTTCCATTTCTATAGTCAGACTACTCAGGGATCGAGTAAGTAACGGTCAGGAACAGGAGGATGACGTTCTCCATGCCTCATCCATGACCGAAATATCGTGTGACAAAAGGGACGTGATGTGGTTGTATGAAAGGTTACATCGTTTATCGATCCTCATATGATTTGAGTAGTCGTAATGTCTTACTAGAGACCGCTTACGACTTGTGGGTCAATAAAGTAACTGGCCCACTGCCAACTTCATATGGGCCTACAGGGTCACACACAAAATAGCCCAACATGAGCTATGATGTCCAGATTCATTGAATCTAAGACATGTATAGATTCAATGAATAATCTAGGGTGAATTTATATATTACATATATAAATTTGTATATATATATTATATATAATATAAGAGATATTTACAAGATTTAATTTATAAGGATAAATTAAATCTCTACCATTTTGAATTTGAATTTAAATTGATATGATCTATTTGAATTTGAAATTTAAATTGATAAGATATCTCAAATTTGATTTATGAGAATAAATCAAATATAATTCCGTCTTATCTTTATTTTAAATTAAATAAATAGGTGAATTAAATCTGTGAGACGGATTTAATATAAACCATATTTATTTAATTAGTTTCTTATCAAATTATGCAATATATGATATTGTATTAATTTCAGAATTAATATAAGATTAATTCTGAAACCCAGCCCAATTAGAAGCCCGATAGCATCCTATATAGTTTACATTAGGGGTTAGGGTTCAACACACACAAGAGAAAAAGGGGCAAGGAGAGTGCAAAAGGTTTGTGTCACATCCTTATTTTTATATATCTTAAGGACCATTCAGTAGCACTTAGAACCACTTTCAGGGTCATTGAAGTCTAAACTCTAAATCTGGAATTTTATTCTTATCGGGTACTGTTCACTGTGGCAAATTCCAGATGAGTGACTTGACTTTGAAAAATCATAACTAATTCTAGAAAAATAGAAATGAAGTGGTTCAAATTGCTACATGAAGATAACTTAATTATATTTTAGGGAAAAATCATTGGTTGACCATTCCTTAACAAATTCAACATGGGTCAACGTTTCAACTTTACTGTTCATCCAGTGATTTTCTCCTGAATCCAGCATTTTGGTCCCAAGTTTGACAATTTACATATTTTCGTGTAGACATCCAAATGAAGAATTCTATATATAAAATTAAAGCTTAGTATGTCTACTATTTACCATAAAAATATCATACATTTATTCAACCATTTACTATTTTTAATGATTTACCAAATATCAATTGGTCTCCACGGATTACTGTTCACATAGTCATTTTTCAGCAACCAACCTTACATATTAATGCATACATACATCACATATCAGTCAAACATGCCAGATAACAATCATTATTAAATAATCAACTGTTATACATCAGTGCATGATTAACATCCTCATATTTCTATTACATTTTTTGTTGTCTGAAATCCGGCAGCATAACTGCTACATTCCTTCTGTAGAAAGTAACCGATCTTGTACCGATTCGGTAATTCCCGTAGAAACTACCATTCTACGTAAGTACCCAGGAAAGACTGGATGAACCTGTTAGGTCCACTCACTTCCAGCCTCCTTAGACAGCACCTACGTACACAGTACGTTTCAGTTCCTTTCTTTGTTCCTGCTTCGTTGCCAGAATTTCGGCAGCCTAACGGCGTCTCTTAAAATTTCCAAATTTTATTTTGACAGAACCTCCCCTGTAATGTTATATATGGGGATGAGATTCAAAAGAATCTCAGTAGCAACAATCATAACAATATATGTAATGCAGTGTGACAGTGCTTGCTTGTGATTGTGTACAGATAAGTATGCTGCATGCTTCAATATTCAATAACATATGATCATAGCATTGTAATAGAGCTTCAAGCATAACATATAAGACAACAATCCAACCAAACAATAGTACAACAACTCACAAATACATTACATAAGAGCTAGGATTAGTTACTACCTCAAAAGCAGAACTTCAGAACTTCTACACTGCTTCCAACTTCACCAGAACTTCCTTTCTTCTTTCTTTTTCTCACTTTCTCTCTCAAGCACTTCCTTATCTCTCTAAGCTTGCTTCTTGGCATGATGAATGAAGGCAAGGGGGGGTATTTATAGTTTCCTTCAATGGCATTCTTGTAATTTTGAAGCCATCTGATCCTGCGGTCCTGGTTTTTTCAGAATTTCCTATTTTCTTTTATTCCTTTTACTGCATCATGCATGACATCACCTCAAGGCCACCACATGGGACACCTCATATGTCACATGGAGAAATTGCAAGCTTCTGGGATACCTCATCAGCTGACTCAGCAGTTCCAGTCCAATCCAGTACCAGTCCGGTCCGATTTCCCACAAACTGGACTCACCGGCTAAGATTATGCCACATGTCCTTAACTTTTTCTTCCTCCTCTATGTTGGCGCCATGTGGCATCTTACTGGAACCTGTCACGCCATCCAATGCTATCCAAATAAGTCTAGGACTTTATCTGATCATCTTCTCGGTTATCGTGCCGACCGAGTAACTTTACTTTATTGAAACAGCATTAAAATAGTATTTTAATGCCACTTTTTCCCACATATCACTGGGCCTACGTTTTTGGGCTCTGGGAATGTTATCTTGGATTCTGATCAAGCTCAAGTACTCTAATGGCTCGATTCCCAAGAAACATCCCTTGGCAAATTACCAAAATACCCCTGGGTGCCCTTTCTTACGCTATTTTAACCCTAAGGGTAAAATCGTCATTTTACACCCTTCGGTACTCTGTCAGGGCATATACTGACTCTGAGTAACTTTATTTGTATGTGCCTTGGCTCCTGGGCCTATCTAGAATGACCAAAATGCCCTTTATACATCTACTACCCCTTTAGTACAACACAGGGGCATTTTCGTAATTTTGTACTTTTTTGGGGTTCTGCTGGACACTGGCCTACCTATCAGTCCACGTCTCCTATTGGGCCTTTGATGGCGCCATTTTTAGGCCTTTCTGGGTCCAACACCTTCATAGCACGTATTACGAGGAATCCTCCCCTGTCCAGGTTCACTGAATATTTTAGCTTTTATGCACCGTTTACACACATATCCGGACACCGGCTCCTTCTGTCAGATACACTACCCTACTGTGTCTGGGCAGCCATTTGGATCATAACGGGCATCTGACTGTTGTTACCCGACCTCATTCAGTCTTAGTTTAAATACCGATAAATCTCCCTATCGGATCCCTGGAGGCCTCATACTCCCGTCTGTATTTGCTAATTTGTGAATAACTTTTTCTACAGACCTCCTATCGGTATTCTTTCCATTTCCTGACATCCGCCCCATAAGGGTGCATCATCCTGTAATTTCTTACTTATATCTGATTTTTAGGGTATCCGGTAGGAATTTTTATAACTTTTGGACGATCAGTCTATTTCTGACTATCTGGAGTCTTCAAAAATTCCGGTATTAAGCTGGATTACCCAGCATCACTTGCCCTATCTTCTGGTGAAATCTAGGACTGAAATGCTGTCGGGCAGTCCAAACCACTTCTGGCCTATTTTTCTTTAATTATACTTTAGCCCCAAGGAACTTTTCTTCTTTGCAATTAAGTCCCTTAAATTTGGCTAAAATTACACTTTGAGACCCCATATTTTTGTCTACCTTTCTTTCCTAACCTTAAACTTTCCATAATTGCATTTAAGTCCTTTCATTTCCTTTCTTTTGCAATTTAATCCTTTTCTTTACATAAAGGACCACATCTTTTTCCTGAAAAAGAACTCATATATTCCATTTAATCTGTACATAGAAATCAGTACAGAAAATTAAGGATATTACAGTTTGCAGATAAGAAACTGCCAAAATAGAGATGGTGAGGACAAATTCTTGAGAAAGCCCTAGAGGGACAAGAGGCGCTAGCACGTCGTTCATGGTTGGAACGCTATTCGTGTGGATACTGGTAGAGGAAGCCAATCTGAGTTATCGACTTCTTGTGATCGAGAAAAGAGCACTAGGTACGATAAAGTCGCGACCAGTTAACACAGAAGTCGCGACTAAATTGGCATCTGAACTTCAGAAATCCGAAAAGAGATGACAGGTCGCGACTAGAAGTAGAAGAAGTCGCGACTGATAACTCCAGAGGCTACAGGTCGTGACTAGTAGCAGAGGAGGTCGTGTCTGAAAACTCCAGAGATGACAGGTCGCGACTAGAAGCTGAGGAGGTCGCGACTGAAAACTCTAGAGGCTACAAGTCGTGACTAGAAGCTGAGGAGGTCGCGACTGAAAACTCCAGAGGCGAAGAGTCACAAGTAGTGGATACTAAGGTCGCGACTGCAGCTCGAATACCGAAGGTAACACTTATTTCTCCTTGAATTAAACATATTCGGTGGATCTGGCAGGGAATGAAAAAATTTTTAAAGTTAATTTTCGCTGCGTCCAATTCCCTTCAGAAAGTTGGAAGGCATCATGTGTTCTGCAGATTGTGTATTTTTCATCTGGAAGAGATTTGAGTGGTGATTTGATTTCCATTTTGGCTGAAACTTTGTGTGGGAGATTTTTGACATCCAATCTTTATTACCTCCAGAGGGGCTGATTTTTGGTGATATCCAATACACGCAGTTTGTATCTTCACCCAAGAGATGCATAATTTCATAGTTCTATTTGCTCTTTTATTCTTTATATAATTCCTTGGTGATTTTGAGGATGAGTTGATTGTTGTCATCCTATAGTTGAGTATTTTATTAGAGCAATTGAACTTTGTATTGATTTTGGTGATAACAGAATTTGTTGCTTTGGGCCGTAGTAGTTTGCTCTCACTTACATTATATTCTATTTCTATTGACTCTGTAGGATCTCATTATTAGGAAAATTGAATCTTAGCTGCGCTCTTCCTATCACCAAAGAGTAGCAAAAATAATTTTAAAACTATTTTTTAGGAATTAAAAGCTTATTTTTTTTGAAAATTTAAGAAAAATAGTTAGAGGTTAATTTTTTACTTGAAAATTTTAGGAATGTTATTTTATAAGGTAAAGAAATTAATTAAGGTAGAAAATTCTTATAAAATGTCAGGATTTAATTTTTAGAATTTATTCAAAAATTTTAGTATCGGCAGATAATGGTAAAATAGTAAATTTATTACTTTATATCTAAAAATGGGATTACGCCGCATCTTAGCCTAAAATGTGAAGCCTAGACGTGCTGACCATAACTCCAGGCATGAGGCTCAGATTATTTAAATAGTGGCCTAAAGGTAATTGAAAAGAGACAAGCTTACATGATAAGCTTTTGGTGCATAGATTAATAAAATAATACTCCTCCAGTTCATAATATAGGATCTAATTCGAAAATTGATCTTGATCCTAAATATAACACATATTTAATATATTTATACACTATTTCTTAAATTATCCCTATTGATAATTACTTAACAATAATCAAGTAAATGAGGGAGGGAAGAGTTAAGGAAGATGATTATAGTATTTTTGAAAAACTATACTCCTCCGGTCCTAGATATAGGACATAATTGGTCAATTGATTTTGCTCCTAAATATAATGTTAGACTCCAATATTTTGATGATGACAATTAAGAAAATATTTTAAAAAATATTTTTAACTGATAAAGAGCATTTATCGATAAGCTTATTGATGAACTCATATTTTTGTATATTTATTTATATCATTTTAGTGGATATTTGTCATTACTTTGGTCCTTAATTATATTATTTATGCACTATTTGAATTAATATGCCTTACATTAAATTAGCCCTTAACAAGGGCATAATTGTTATATTTTTATGATTTTCCTAAAATAATTATTTTTGGAATAAAAAATATTATATTATTATAATTTGTATTTGAAGTAACTAGGAGAAATTGAAATTTACAAATGACACTATAATTTTAGAAATTACACATAAGGACATATGAGCCAAACCTTGCAATTTGATCCATTCGATTTTTTGTCTTCGTCATAAGCATTTTTCCGTCTACACACGAAGAGGGAGAACGGTGCACATCAGAGAACACCACAGACCATCCATTCTACCGTCACCATCATTATCCCCCTTCACGTCATCTGCCTCCACATTATCACCCTTCTACTCCACCACACACAAAGCTTCATCCACCATCCATTCATCTTGTCACTCGCGGCCTCCATTGACTCCTTGATAAGACACATTTTGTATATGGTTTCCATGACATTTTTAAGAGTTTTATTTATAACTTTACCATTCATTTCATGCCTTAAATTGTACTTTTGTTTATTACATGATTGTGCGTGACAATGTGCTAATTAAATGATAAAATGGTAAAATAACCCTTCCAAACTGCACATATACTGTTATTTACTGATTTGGACTTTTACAGCGAGCTTTTATGTTGAATTGAAGGTATTTTGGAAGAGACCAAGGACCAGGAAAGAAATCACAAGTCAATGAAAGTCAAATCACGTTTCTGCACTTTTTCGTCGCGACCACAGTGTCCTCCGGTCGCGACCTTGATTATTCTGAAGCTTCTCTGTGTTTACAGGTCGCGACCAAAACAAGGACCTGGTCGCGACTAGAGAAGACAGTCGTGAAGCTGCGTGTTTCTGGTGAGGTCAAGTTGCTTTTAAAAGGGCGAGGCAAGCTGCCGTCAAAGGGAGGCTGGTTTTAGGCCTGATTAGGCTAAGAAGTAGTACTCACACATTCTCCGAAGACCGATTCAACCACCTGTTGGAGATTGTGCCCTAGGGGCCAATCATTATCTTATGAACATTGTTGATTTATGAATTTCTTAATAAAGTTATCATATTATTTGCATGTTTACTATGATGACAATCCTTGGATAACTCGTGATCTTATCCTAAATGTCCCTGGTCGGTCATCTATGTGGGAGCAGAGATGAAATAAAACCAGTATGACTTTGAAGATATATAGAGATATAAATCAAAGTCATAAGCACATGTAAGAGTACAGGGTGTTGGATCGACCCGCAATGAGAGAGCTGCATGGGTCAAGTCATAAGCTTCTCTCATATACAAGCCATGTCACTATGCCCTTTGACCTGAGATCATCATGGATTCCTACATGACAAACGCTCAGCTTTGACCTAGTCAAAAGTCACTTTTGACCGAGTGATCATAAAGGCTATGCTCGGGCTTAGTGGTTTTCATGCGGAGGAATGTGAATGGTCAAGATGGAATTTGTCCCTCACATTCGTAGAGAGATATTACTGGGCCCCTCGATGAGTGAGTCTGAGAAATGTATGGCCATACTGGAATGGAAGGGTAGTTCCATTTCTATATTCAGACTACTCAGGGATCGAGAAAGTAACGGTCAGGAACAGGAGGATGACGTTCTCCATGCCTCATCCTTGACCGAAATATCGTGTGACAAAAGGGACGTGATATGGTTGTATGAAAGGTTACATCGTTTATCGATCCTCATATGTTTTGGGTAGTCGTAATGCCTTGCTAGAGACCGCTTACGACTTGTGGGTCAGTATAGTAACTGGGCCACTGCCAACTTCATATGGGCCTACAGGGTCGCACACAAAACAGCCCAATGCGAGCTATGATGTCCAGATTCATTGAATCTAAGAGATGTCTAGATTCAATGAATAATCTAGGGTGGATATATATTTTATATATATATAAATTAGTTTATATATATATTATATATATAATATAAGAGATATTTGTAAGATTTAATTTATAAGGATAAATTAAATCTCTATCATTTTGAATTTGAATTTAAATGGATATGATCTATTTGAATTTGAAATTCAAATTGATAAGATATCTCAAATTTGATTTATGAGAATAAATCAAATATAATTCTGTCTTTTAAATTAAATAAATAGGTGAATTAAATCTGTGGGACGGATTTAATATAAACCATATTTATTTAATCAGTTTCTTATTAAATTATGCAATATATGATATTGTATTAATTCAGAATTAATATAAGATTAATTCTGAAGCCCGGCCCTATTAGAAGCCCGATAGTTTCCTATATATTTGACATTAGGAGCTAGGGTTCCACACACAATAGATCTCTTCACACACATTCAGTCGTGAGAAAAGGGGGCAGGGAGAGTGCAAAAGGTTTGCATATAAGAAACTGCCGAAATAGAGACGGTGAGGACGGAATCTCCAGAAAGCCTTAGAGGGACAAGAGGCGCTAGCACGTCGTTCGCAATTGGAACGCTGTTCGTGTGGATACCGGTAGAGGAAGCCGATCTGAGCTGTCGACTTCTACGATACGGCCAGACACGAAGAAAGGTCGCGACCAGAACACACTTAGGTCGCGACCAAACGGGCATCTGAACGTCAGAAATCCGAAAAGAGGAGACAGGTCGCGACGTGAAGTTGAAGAGGTCGCGACTAAAAGCTCCAGAGGCGACAGGTCGCGACTAGAAGCAGAGTAGGTCGCGACTACAAACTCCAGAGGCGACAGGTCGCGACTAGAAGCTGAGGAGGTCGCGACTGAAAGTTCCAGAGGCGAGGAGTCGCGACTAGTGGACACTGAGGTCGCGACCAAAGCTTGAAACCGAAGGTAACACTTCTTTCTCCTTGACTTAAACACATTCGGTAGATCCTGGCTGGGAATGGAAAAATTTTTAAAGTTAATTTCCGCTGCGTGTCTTCCAATTCCCTACAGTGGTATCAGAGCCATGCCGTTTTGTGTTTAAGTTAGGTTTGATTGTTGATACATGTGATGTATGTTAGACTTCTTAGCTGATTATATGATAACATGCGTAATATGTATGACATATATGGAATCTGTTTATGTATGACATATACGGAATCTAAAAGGAAACTGAAATCGGTGGTGTATATCAATTGATTTGATCAATTAATATTGATGGGGTCTAAGGAAAAAGAATTAAGATTCTTGATTATTTATCAAAAAAATTTCTATTGGGGCGCTGCCCCACACCCCGCCCGCTAACCGGCTAGCGGGACCGCCGTGGCTATTTAATCGTAGCGCAACATAATCGTAATATGTATTGACTTTCCTGATATA
This sequence comes from Leucaena leucocephala, assembly GCA_037074615.1. Lineage (NCBI taxonomy): Eukaryota > Viridiplantae > Streptophyta > Magnoliopsida > Fabales > Fabaceae > Leucaena > Leucaena leucocephala. Next base: position 14,734,573 of record CM073565.1, on the reverse strand, counting down.
TGAATGTTTTGAAACATGTATTGCCCTTCAAATAGTATGAATTTTGATTCTTGAATGTTTGGGTATGGTGAACAATATGGCTCTAGATTACAAGTGTTGTAATTTTTCTAAATACGGCCTGCGTGTCGTGCCTTCCTCTAATGACTCTCGTTGTACATTCTCTTCTCATCTCACTCCCCTCGAATGTTAAAACGAGGTTTCCTTATGTAATTTTCCTATTCTAATTAGACAGCTTCTCTCATTGGCTTGAGGGGACTTAGGATAGGTGAGCCATATTGTGTCACGTTTAAGATTATGCATCTTTTGATTAGATCACTGCATGTATGTTTTAATATGCATAATACTTGTATGAGATACAACCGCGATACATGCATCTTATAAACCAGATAATTAATTAAACCCTCTAAAAGAAATCTTAAGTCATATGCCGTCAATTAATGGACACTTGTCAAAACCTCGATCGCTCATTTGTAGGTCCACCAAAGTGGGTGCATTTGAGTTATCTTGGGGAGATAAGCAAGAGTAATGGTGCTGCTCTTATGTTTGTTATTGTTTGACTTAATTGAGATTATCAAAACGGTTTTGGGTTTCAAGGCATTAGATGGGATTAAAACATGCCGGATCATATGATGATTGAATCCCATAAATATCTAAGAATTACATTTGATGTAATTGGTAAAGTTGTTACCTACCTAAATAACTTAAAGTTGAGCGTCCAGCCAAAGCGGACTCAAGTTTAAGCCAAATATGGATCTTAGCCCACTAATTATTACATTGAGGGTTGTTTTATTCAGTGGGAGATTGCTAATTCGCTTGCATATTTTAATTGTAGAATCATGACGACTAGTAATACTGCTACATTATCGTTGCGATCTGTCCTTGAGAAGGACAAACTCAATGGGACAAACTTTCTTGACTGGTTCAGGAACTTGAGAATTGTTCTCAAGCAGGAAAGAAAGGCATATGTCCTAGATCAACCCATTCCTGAGGAGCCAGCAGCCAATGCTCCTAGAGCTCAGAGAGATTCTTATGCGAAGCATAAGGAAGACTCTGTTGATGTGGGATGCTTGATGCTTGCCACCATGGTTCTGGAGCTCCAAAGAGATTTGGAACACATGGAGGCTTATGAGATGATTGTGCATCTTAAGGAAATGTTCCAGCAACAAGCAAGGCAAGAGAGGTATGAGACCACTAAGGCCTTACATTCCTGCAAGATGGCTGAAGGTGCATCAATGAGTACTCATGTCTTAAAGATGAAAGGGTACATAGATCACCTTGAGAGGCTTGGATTTCCCATGAGCCAGGAGTTAGCTACAGATTTGATCTTGAACTCACTCCCGGAAAGTTATGACCAGTTTGTCATGAACTACAACATGAACAACATGGAGAAATCTATTTCTGAACTGCATGGGATGCTTAAAACTGCTGAGCCGACTGTTAAGAAGAAGCCCAGTACAGTTTTGATGGTTCAGAAAGGAAAGGGTATGAAAAGGAAAGGCAAGGGCAAGGGGAAGGGTCATGGCTCATCTGGTAAGACCAAAGAGTCAGGCAAGCCCGAAACCAAGCCTGCACCAAAGAAGGCAAAGCCTCCAAAGGAAGGAGTTTGCTTCTTCTGCAATGAACCGGGTCATTGGAAGAGGAATTGCAAACTCTACCTTGAAGATCTGAGAAAGAACAAGAAGGATAGCGGGGCTATCGCTTCAGGTATTTATGTTATAGACATTCATCTCTCTACTTCCACTACATGGGTATTAGATACTGCATGTGGTTCTCACATTTGTATAAATGTGCAGGGCCTAAAGGACAGTAGAAAGCTGAAGAAGGGCGAAGTTGACCTACGAGTTGGAAATAGAGCAAAGGTTGCTGCTCTAGCTGTAGGCACTTATGAATTAGTTCTGCCCACTGGGCTTTTGTTAGTTTTGAACAATTGCTATTATGTTCCTGCTTTGAGTAGTAACATTGTTTCTCTTTCTTATTTGGATAAGGAAGGTTACACTTCCATTTCTGGGAATGGTAAATGTTCCATTTATCGTAATGATATTTTCTATGCTCATGGTGATTTGCATGTTGATCATTACATATTAAACTTGGAACAACCCAATCATGGAAATATCTATAACATAACCGCCAAAAGGATCAAACCAAATGATTTGAATCCGACGTACCTCTGGCACTGTCGTCTAGGCCACATAAATGAAAAACGCATTTCTAAACTCCATCAAGATGGATTTCTCAACTCATTTGATTTTGAATCATATGATACTTGCGAATCTTGTTTGTTAGGAAAGATGACAAAGTCGCCTTTCACTGGGCACAGTGAGAGGGCGACTGATTTGTTGGGCCTCATACATACAGATGTGTGTGGACCGATGAATACAAATGCCAGAAGAGGTTATTCGTACTTCATTACATTCATAGATGATTTCAGTAGACATGGCTATGTCTATCTAATGAAACATAAATCCGAATCTTTTAAAATGTTCAAGATATTTCAAAATGAAGTACAAAACCAGCTTGGCAAAACAATTAAAGCCCTTCGATCTGATCGAGGTGGTGAATATTTGAGCCAAGAGTTTATCGATCATCTTAGGAATTGTGGAATAGTCTCACAATTGACTCCTCCAGGAACACCACAATGGAATGGGGTTTCTGAACGGAGGAATCGAACACTATTGGATATGGTTCGATCCATGATGAGTCGAACAGATCTTCCACCATCCTTTTGGGGCCACGCCCTAGAGACAGCTGCGTTCACACTGAATCGTGTTCCATCTAAGGTAGTTGAAAAGACTCCGTATGAGATATGGACTGGGAGGAAACCTAGTTTGTCTTTTCTCAAGATTTGGGGATGTGAGGTCTATGTTAAGCAACAAGCCTCAGACAAGTTAGCGCCCAAATCTTCAAAGTGCCTTTTTGTGGGATATCCTAAGGAAACCAAGGGATATTATGTCTACAACCCCACTGATAACAAAGTGTTTGTTGTCAGAAATGGTATCTTTCTAGAACGAGAATTTATCTCTAAAAGAACCACTGGGAGCAAGGTACACCTCGAAGAAGTTCGAGAGCCACAAGACGCCACAGAACTAGAGATGGAAAGTAGAGAAGACTCACAAGAAGTTGTTGAGACTCCTCAAGTCACGCAAGGCCCAAGGCGATCTAATAGGGCACGACTTCAGCCTCAGAGATATGGATTTCTGATTTCTGATAGTCGTGATGTGTTGCTCATTGAGCATAATGAGCCCACTACCTATCAAGAAGCTATAGTGGGACCAAACTCTGAGAAATGGCTTAATGCCATGAAGTCTGAGATGCAATCCATGTACGACAATAAGGTATGGACCTTAGTCGACCCGCCTGAAGGTATAAAAACCGTCGGGTGCAAGTGGGTTTTTAAAGAGAAAACTGACATGGATGGCAATGTAAATGTCTTCAAGGCACGACTGGTTGCAAAAGGATTTACTCAAACTCATGGTGTGGACTATGATGAGACCTTTTCCCCAGTTGCAATGGCCAAATCAATCAGAATCCTCCTTGCCATTGCAGCATATTATGACTATGAAATATGGCAGATGGACGTCAAGATAGCCTTCCTTAATGGAAAGCTCCTTGAGGATGTGTACATGACACAACCTAAAGGTTTTGTGCGTTCTGAGGACTCTGGTAAGGTGTGCAAGCTTCAAAGGTCCATTTATGGACTGAAGCAAGCATCTCGGAGTTGGAATCATCGTTTTGATGAAGTAGTCAAAGAGTTTGGATTTCTTCAAAATATTGATGAACCTTGTGTGTACAAGAAGGTTAGTGGGAGCACAGTTGTATTTTTGGTACTCTATGTCGATGACATCCTACTCATTGGGAATGACATTCCTACCTTGCAGATTGTCAAGTCTTGGTTAGGAAAATCTTTCTCGATGAAAGACTTGGGTGAAGCCACCTACATCCTAGGAATTAGGATCTATAGAGATAGATCTAAAAGGCTTCTAGGACTGAGTCAGAGCACATATATAGACAAGATACTGCATAGGTTCAGTATGCAGGAATCAAAAAGGGGTTTCATACCCATGTCTCATGGTATTCACCTCAGCAAGGATTTGTGTCCTAGTACACCAGATCAGCGAGGTCGCATGAGTAAGATTCCATATGCCTCGGCCATAGGATCTATCATGTACGCCATGTTATGTACTCGACCGGATGTCTCGTTTGCCTTAAGTATGACTAGCAGATATCAACAGGACCCTGGTGAGGGCCATTGGACTGCTGTCAAGAATATCCTTAAGTACTTAAGAAGGACTAAGGACTTATTCTTGGTCTATGGTGGATTGGTAGACGAGCTCTATGTAACTGGTTACACAGATGCAAGTTTCCAAACTGACCAGGATGACCAGAAATCGCAATCTGGATACATATTCCTCCTGAATAATGGAGCAGTAAGCTGGAAGAGCTCTAAGCAGAGCACTATAGGAGATTCTGCAAAGGAAGCCGAGTAGATAGCAGCATCTGATGCAGCTAAGGAGGCCATTTGGATCAGGAAGTTCATTGCTGAACTAAGGGTGGTACCTACCATCTCAGATCCAATAACTTTGTTCTGTGACAATAGTGGTGCCATTGCACAGGCCAAAGAGCCTAGGTCACATCAAAGGACCAAGCATATACTCAGGCGATTTCATCTCATCAGAGAAATCAATGATAGAGGTGATATAAAAATATGCAAGGTAGCAGGGGAAGACAATGTTGCTGATCCTCTAACAAAGCCGCTTGTGCAAGCAAAACATGAGTGTCATGTTAGGTCAATGGGAATTAGGCAAATTAATGATTGTACCTAGTGCAAGTGGGAGGATGTTGGAGATTGTGCCCTAGGGGCCAATCATTATCTTATGAACATTGTTGATTTATGAATTTCTTAATAAAGTTATCATATTATTTGCATGTTTACTATGATGACAATCCTTGGATAACTCGTGATCTTATCCTAAATGTCCCTGGTCGGTCATCTATGTGGGAGCAGAGATGAAATAAGACCAGTATGACTTTGAAGATATATAGAGATATAAATCAAAGTCATAAGCACATGTAAGAGTACAGGGTGTTGGATCGACCCGCAATGAGAGAGCTGCATGGGTCAAGTCATAAGCTTCTCTCATATACAAGCCATGTCACTATGCCCTTTGACCTGAGATCATCATGGATTCCTACATGACAAACGCTCAGCTTTGACCTAGTCAAAAGTCACTTTTGACCGAGTGATCATAAAGGCTATGCTCGGGCTTAGTGGTTTTCATGCGGAGGAATGTGAATGGTCAAGATGGAATTTGTCCCTCACATTCGTAGAGAGATATTACTGGGCCCCTCGATGAGTGAGTCTGAGAAATGTATGGCCATACTGGAATGGAAGGGTAGTTCCATTTCTATATTCAGACTACTCAGGGATCGAGAAAGTAACGGTCAGGAACAGGAGGATGACGTTCTCCATGCCTCATCCTTGACCGAAATATCGTGTGACAAAAGGGACGTGATATGGTTGTATGAAAGGTTACATCGTTTATCGATCCTCATATGTTTTGGGTAGTCGTAATGCCTTGCTAGAGACCGCTTACGACTTGTGGGTCAGTATAGTAACTGGGCCACTGCCAACTTCATATGGGCCTACAGGGTCGCACACAAAACAGCCCAATGCGAGCTATGATGTCCAGATTCATTGAATCTAAGAGATGTCTAGATTCAATGAATAATCTAGGGTGGATATATATTTTATATATATATAAATTAGTTTATATATATATTATATATATAATATAAGAGATATTTGTAAGATTTAATTTATAAGGATAAATTAAATCTCTATCATTTTGAATTTGAATTTAAATGGATATGATCTATTTGAATTTGAAATTCAAATTGATAAGATATCTCAAATTTGATTTATGAGAATAAATCAAATATAATTCTGTCTTTTAAATTAAATAAATAGGTGAATTAAATCTGTGGGACGGATTTAATATAAACCATATTTATTTAATCAGTTTCTTATTAAATTATGCAATATATGATATTGTATTAATTCAGAATTAATATAAGATTAATTTTGAAGCCCGGCCCTATTAGAAGCCCGATAGCTTCCTATATATTTGACATTAGGAGCTAGGGTTCCACACACAATAGATCTCTTCACACACATTCAGTCGTGAGAAAAGGGGGCAGGGAGAGTGCAAAAGGTTTGCATATAAGAAACTGCCGAAATAGAGACGGTGAGGACGGAATCTCCAGAAAGCCTTAGAGGGACAAGAGGCGCTAGCACGTCGTTCGCAATTGGAACGCTGTTCGTGTGGATACCGGTAGAGGAAGCCGATCTGAGCTGTCGACTTCTACGATACGGCCAGACACGAAGAAAGGTCGCGACCAGAACACACTTAGGTCGCGACCAAACGGGCATCTGAACGTCAGAAATCCGAAAAGAGGAGACAGGTCGCGACGTGAAGTTGAAGAGGTCGCGACTAAAAGCTCCAGAGGCGACAGGTCGCGACTAGAAGCAGAGTAGGTCGCGACTACAAACTCCAGAGGCGACAGGTCGCGACTAGAAGCTGAGGAGGTCGCGACTGAAAGTTCCAGAGGCGAGGAGTCGCGACTAGTGGACACTGAGGTCGCGACCAAAGCTTGAAACCGAAGGTAACACTTCTTTCTCCTTGACTTAAACACATTCGGTAGATCCTGGCTGGGAATGGAAAAATTTTTAAAGTTAATTTCCGCTGCGTGTCTTCCAATTCCCTACACCACCCACACACATCTTCCATCTTTTCTACCCCTTTCCATAGATTCCTTCACATTCACCCTTCATCTTTCCATCATTTCTTCATGGCATCACACCTGAACAGCGATTGCAGTGCAGCAGAAGTCATGAGAGGCTAAATCCTTAGTCTCTTGGTAATGGATCTTATATCTTGAGCTCGTGGACTAAACCGGAGAGTTTCTTCTGTTTTAATTTGCATCTTGTCATATTATGATTGCTGCTAGATCTAGGGTTTTCATCATATGAACAAGTTTTGAATATCGATTGATCATTCTCAGATTAGACTGTTGTAATTTGATTCTGGATGTTTGAATGCTGGATTTTAATTTAATATTTCATTTTCGATTTTAAGAAAGTTGGGTTGTTTTTCAGCGATCGTTGCAAATCAATTCAATTGCCTGAAATCTAGGGTTTTCGATTGACAACCATTCGAGGGCGTTCTCATAATCTAGGGTTGATTGCAAGCTAAGTTATTTCTAACAGTTCGCTAATAGTCTTTAAACTAGCTTTGATCAAAGGAGTTTAAAGAAGATTAGGGTTTTGGACTCAATCGATTGATTGACATTTTACTCAAGACTTAGCGATTTCAAACTCCAATATTCAATTAAGAGCAAGAATAGATACATTTTCATCATCAAGAGTCTTTCATAACATATTCTTTCAACAAGCCAACCAGTTTTCATATTAATCAAAAATCCAAAAAAATATCTACTTTTCTACACCCTTAATTTATTGCAAAAATCAACCAAACCCCAAAACCATTTTATCTCTACTCAGGTTTTTATTGTTTTTTGACATCCAATTTGCTAGGATTCCTTTAGAAATGCTCCTTGAGAAGAACGATAGGGTTGTGCCTTATACTATATTGGGTGCAATTAACTTTATTTTGATAGGTCGGACTGCGACAATCTGAGAGCCTCATCAATGGCGCTGTTGTTGGGGAGCCAAGTAATTGGTTCCCTAGTAATTGTTTGTCGATTTCATTAGCTACCTGAGTCATTTTTCTTATTTTTGTTTGCATTTTAGTTTTTAGTAGTTTTCAAATTGCATTGCATTCTTCATTTTTTTTACTTTATGCAAAAATCAGTCTCTGTGACCATGAGTCACGACCTCGACTCATTTGTGTCGCGACTTGATTGCTTTTCTGTGAAATTTGATTACTCTGCGAAAACCAGTCATGACATTTGAAACTGTTAGTCGCGACTACTACTCTTTGTGATATTAAGTCGTGACTAAAACACTTTTTAGTCTCGACTAACTGAAAACTTTTCTGCTGTGAAGCTTCTGTGTCTGACTCTGATTGATTGCATTAATTGTTCTTGACTTTTCTACATTGCATGCGTAAAAGAACTGAACCATTAGTGCCTTTTGACCTGAAATTGAGAGAACACTTAGGAAACTAAAGAGAGAATTTAGGGAATTTAGAGAAGAAGCAAAATCTAGTTCCTTCTCTAATATTCCAGAGTCTTAAACTGAACTGAATATGGTTGATCATAATGGGCATAATAGGAATGGAGAAAATGAAATACCTATGAATGTAGAGGATAATAGAAGTGTGAGGGAAATTAATCATTCGCATATGAATTATGATCCTTGTGGGTTCTATACTAAAGAAGCTAACTTTGAGATTAAAGGAGCTTTGATTGCAGCCTTACCCAAATTTCATGGTTTTACAAGAGAATGTCCACACAGGCACTTACAAACCATGCATATGATTTGTTCCTCAATGAAGCCTCCAATGGCTGCACTGGATGATGTCTTAAGGAGGTGTTTCCATTTCACCTTGGAAGGGAAGGCTAAGGAGTGACTATACAATTTGCCAACTCATTTCTCAACTCTTACATGGGATCAGCTGAAATCAACTTATCTCGAATAGTTTTTCCCAGCTTCAAAGACCACTCGAATAAAGAAGATCACTAATATTCTGCAACAGGATGGAGAGTCTTTACATGAGTACTAGATGAGGTTTCTTAATCTGTTGGCTAGATGCCCTCACCACAACATGACTAAGGCTGATTTAGTAGACATTTTCTTTGATAGTCTACTTCCTCACAATCAGGTTTCCTTGAATGTAGCAGCGAATGGTTCTTTGAGAGATAAGACCCCACAAGCAAGTTGGGAGTTATTCAAGAAAATGGCCAATGAAGACCATCAGACTGGGGATCCAAGAAGAACAACCACCTCATCTTCGGGCAATTCAAATGTAATCTTAGCTGAAATAGCAGCATTGGGAAACCGAATGGAGAAGAGGATGAATCTAATTGAAAGAGAGCTTTCTTCCACAAAACAAGTTCATGCAGTGGATACCTCACAAGCCTTAGTTACAGGATGTGAATCCTGTGGTTCAATTATGCATGCTACAAGTACATGTGATAGACAGTTTGAAGAAGTTACAGCAATGTATCAAGGAAGAGAGAATAATTATCAGAAGAGAAACCTATACTCCAACACATATAATCTTAGTTGGAGAGACAACCCAAACTTTAGGTAGGGGAGTGATAGGCCAAATCAATTCCAAGGAGATGGTGCTTCTTCAAGCAACTACCAAAGTAATGCAAGGTCTATGGTTCCAACACAACCTAATGCCTTAGTGGCATCAAGGCCAGATGAGGCCTCTCAATTGTTGAAGAGTATGGCAGCACAAATGAACAATATGGATGGTAGAATGACCAATATAGACCACAAGCTCAAGGAGAATGATGGTTAATTCACCTCCACAGCTTCAATTCTCCAAAGTATGCAGAAAGATAATGCAGATGTACACAGAAAACTTGAAGAGTTAAGTTGTAAGAATGCAGATATCACAAGTCACTTAACTCAAGTTTCCAATACAGTGAGTGACATTCAAGGAAAGAGCAGTGGCATCATACCTTTAAACATTGTCATGAATCCAAAGGGTCTAAATGTTATATCTCTAAGAAGTGGAAGACAAGTACACTTTGAAAAAGCTAAAACACTAGAAAGGGATGAAGAAGATGCTGAAATTGAGAATTCATCTCTGCCACAGATGCAAGTTGGGAAATCTGAAGCCTTAAAGAACAGCAGCTCATGATTAAGAAGGCAACCCAAGAAGAGAACTCACAAGCCCAAGTGGAGATACAAGAGCTGCAAGAAGAGGCAACAACAGTACCAAGTCCAATATACAAAGGAAAGCAACCTGAGAAAAAGCTTGAGTCGAGCAAGCAAGGAGCCTCTATGCACAAAGGTAAGGAGGTAAATATTAAAGATCTCCCTTTTCCTAAATCTTACTTTGCTGGAAAGAAAAAGATTGACCCTAATTTTGCTAAAGATGCTTATATTATATTCAATAAGTTAGAAATAAACATCCCTATGGTTGAATTCCTCAAGAGAAACCCTAAGTATACTAAATTTTTAAAAGAATTATGTGCTGATAAAAAGAAGTTTAGGCCTCTTGAGAGAATTCAGGTGAGTGCTAATGTGTCATCACTTTTTAAGGCTGAACTACCGGTTAAGTGCCAAGACCCAAGCTCCTACACAATCCCATGCACTATAGAAAATGTTCCTATTAAGGGAGCGTTGCTAGATCTAGGGGTGGCCATTAACCTAATGCCTTGGTTGGTATATAAAGCATTAGGTATTGACAATCTTATAGACACAAATATAGTGCTCCAGTTAGCTAATAGGTTAATTAAGTATCCTAAGGGAATCCTTGAGGATATTCTAGTGCAGGACAAAGACTTAGTGTTCAAAGCTGACTTTTATGTTTTGGACATGTCCAATGAGTTAGTAAATGACAACACTTTGATCTTAGGAAGACCTTTCCTCCAAGCTTCCAAGACCATCATTAGTATGAAGCATAGCTCCATCACAATGGAAGTTGGAGAACATGTGGTGGCTTTTAACATGAATAAAGCAATAAAATTCCCTTTTGATAATTATGCTTTTACTGCTTTGAATGTGTAATATCCTTAAGTTTCTGTACTGATTTCCATATACAGATTAAATGGAATATACGTGTTCTTTTTCAGGAAAAAGATGTGGTCCTTTATGTAAAGAAAATGATTAAATTGCAAAAGAAAGGAAATGAAAGGACTTAAATGCAATTATGGAAAGTTTAAGGTTAGGAAAGGAAGGTAGACAAAAATGTGGGGTCCTTAAGTGTAATTTTAGCCAAATAAAGGGACTTAGTTGAAAAGAAGAAAAGTTTCCGGGGCAAAAGTGTAATTATGAAAACTTGGACCGGAAATAGGCAAAATAGTGATCGTACTCCGATAAGCCCCATATCCCACCAGTAGGTAGAGCAAGTGACGCCGGGTACTCCGATCAGCCCCATATTTCAAAAGTTTAAGGTTAGGAAAGGAAGGTACAAGATTGGTTACTTTCTACAGACGGAATGTAGCAGTTATGCTGCCGGATTTTAGACAACGGAAAGTGTAACAGAAATATGAGAATGTTAATCATGCACTGATGTATAACAGTAGATTATTTAATAATGATTGTTATCTGGCATGTTTGACTGATATGTGATGTATGTTTGCACTAATATGTAAAGTTGGTTGCTGAAAAATGGCCTAGTGAACAGTAACCCGTGGAGACCTATGGATGTTTGATAAATCATTAAAAATAGTAAATGGTTGAATAAATGTATGATATTTTTATGGTAAATATTAGACATCCTAATCTTTAATTGTATATATAGAATGCCTCATTTTTATGTATACACGAAAAGATATAAATTGTTAAAGTTGGGACCAGAATGTTGGATTCAGGAGAAAGTCATTGGATGAACAGTAAAGTTGAAACGTTGACCCACGTTGAATTTGTCAAGGAATGGTCAACCAATGATTTTTCACTGAAATATACTTAAGTTATATTCATGTATCAATTTGAACCACTTCATTTCAATTTTTCTAGAATTAGTTATGAATTTTCAAAGTCAGGTCACTCATCTGGAATTTGCCACAGTGAACAGTACCCGATATGAATAAAATTCCAGATTAAGAGTTTAGACTTCAATAACCCTGAAAGTGGTTCTAAATGCTACCAAATGGTCCCTAAGATATGTAAAAATAAGGATGTGACAGAATGCCATGGATTATGCTGTTGAAGAGACTAGGGATGAACATGAACTGAGTTTGTGTGTTAATGATAATGTGTTTGCAAAAGAGTTGTTGAGTGATTTTGCAGAGTCCCAAGATATCCTGGAAGTTAGGAGTGGAACAAATGATGGAAGGGAGCCTCTCTGTGAAACCAGATCGCGACAAGAAAACTTTATGGTTGCGATCATAAACTCCAGAGACGACAAGTTACGATGTGATGTTGAAGAGGTCGCGACCATATATCAGTCAGTTGAAAGGGAGTCTCTCTTTGAAAAAGAGTCGTGACTAGAAGACACACGGGTCGCGACTAACAACGCTAGAGACGTCCAGTCGCGACAATTGGATGAGGAGGTCGTGACCAAATATTCTAGGGATAGTCTTTATGAACGTGAGTCGCGACGAGAAGATAAAGATAAACCTGATAGGTCACAACCAGAAATGCCAGACATAACCAGTGACTTCCAAATTGCTTCAGATTACCATTCCAGTATCTTGGTTAAAGGGCCAATACATTCTAACTCTTCTCACCCTTACTTACATCCTAACATTACCTCTCATACTTTAAGTTTCTTAACTGATTTGATCTCTAATAATGATGCAAGTTTGGGGGAGGGTGATCTCTACTCTGTTGCAGCTGTGGACCAGCTTGAGCTTGATACAACTACTGAGGAGATTACAGGCCAGATAGGAAGTCCTACTGAGCCAGACAGGTGCCACCTCCGAGAAGCTACAAAGGGAAGTATTTCTACTCTCAATGATTCCCCTATCTTACCCCTTCTATTGTTCAACCCCCTGAGTTAGAATTAAAAGAGTTACCTTCTAACCTTAAGTATGCTTACCTTGAGCCAGACTCAAAATTACCCGTAATAATTTCTAATTCTTTGACTGTTAATGAAGAGTCTAGGCTATTAAGTGTGCTTAGGAAGAATAGAGAAGCTTTGGGCTGGCAATTAGATGATATAAAAGGGATAGATTCTACTGTATGCACTCACCAAATTCTACTGAATGAGGATTCTAAGCCCATTAAACAACCCCAAAGGAGATTAAACCCATTGATCTCTGATGTGGTTAGGAAAGAGATTAGTAAATTGCTAAAGACAGGAATCATTTATGCCATTTTAGATAGCGAGTGGGTATCACCTGTGTGTGTAGTACCCAAAAAGAGTGGATTGACAGTAGTTAAAAATGAGAATAATGGATTAATACCTACTAGAGTACAGAATTCATGGAGGGTTTATATTGACTATAGGAAGTTGAATGACTCCACTAGGAAAGACCATTTCCCCTTACCTTTTATTGATTAAATGCTTGAGAGATTGGCAAGTAAGAGTCATTATTATTTCCTAGATGGGTATTCAGGATACTTCCAGATTCCCATAGACCTGAGGGACCAAGAAAAAATCATATTTGCATGTCCCTTTGGCACATATGCCTATAAAAGAATGCCATTTGGTTTGTGTAATGCCCCTGGCATATTTTAGCGTTGTATGCTTTCTATATTTTCTAATTTCATTGAGAAGTGCATGGATGTGTTTATGGATGATTTTACTGTTTATGGCAATTCTTTTGATGAGTGTCTTGTGAGCCTTGATAAAATCCTTGCTAGATATATTGAGAAAAAACTGGTTTTAAACTTTGAAAAGTGCCATTTCATGGTTGATCATGGAATAGTACTTGGACATCTTATATCTAGCAAGGGAATTGATGTGGATAAAGCAAAAATTTAAGTCATATCCTCGCTGCCTTACCCTACAACTTTAAAAGAACTTAAATCTTTTCTGGGACACGTTGGATTTTATAGACGATTTATCAAAGATTTTAGTAAAATTGCTTTACCACTCTCAAAACTTCTGCAAAAAGACACTGAATTTGTTTTCTCCAATGACTACAAAGAGGCTTTTGAAAAATTGAAGGATATGTTGATTTCTCCACCTATCGTAACTTCACCAGATTGGGATCTTCCTTTTGAACTATCATGCGATACTTCCAATTATGCAGTGGGAGCTATGATAGGTCAAAGGGAAAGTAATCTATCTAGAGTGATTGCTTATGCCTCGAAAACACTTGATGATGCCCAAATTAATTACACAACTATTGAGAAAGAATTGTATGCAATTGTGGTGGCTTTGGATAAATTTAGAGCATATCTAATCAATTCCAAGGTTGTTGATGGGTGGATGTAATATCCCAAATTTTCTGTACTGATTTGTATGTATAGATTGAATGAAATATATGAGTTATTTTTCAGGAAAAGATGTGGCCATTTATGTAAAGAAAGGGATTAAATTGAAAAAGAAAGAAAAGGTAAGGACTTAAGTGCAATTATGAAAAGCTTAAAGCTAAAAAGGAAAAGCAGACAAAAATGTGGGGTCTTTAAGTGTAATTTTAGCCAAATTTGAGGGATTAAGTGCAAAGAAGAAAAGGTCCCCGGGGCTAAATTGTAATTAAAGAAAGTTAGGCCCGAAGTGGTTTGGACTGCCCAAAAGCATTTCAGTCCCAGATTTCACCAGTAGATAGAGCAAGTGATGCTGGGTAATCCAGCTTAATATAGGAATTTTCTCTGGACTCCAGATAGCCAAAATTTATCTGATAGTCTAAAAGTATAAAAAATTCCTATCGGATATCCTAGATCTCAGATATAAGTGAGAAATTATAGGATGATGTGCCCTGCTGAGGCGGATGTCAGAGAACTGACAGAATATCGATAGGAGGTATGTAGAAAAAGTTATTCACAAATCAGTAAATTTAGACGGGAGTGTGTGACCTCCAGGTATCCGATAGGGAGATTTATCGATATTTAAACTGAGATTGAATGAGGTTAGATGACATCAGTCAGATGACCGTTATGACCCAAAGGGATGCCTAGACACAGTAGGCCAGTGTATCTGATAAAAGGAGCCGGTGTTTTGAGATGTGTAGAAACGGTGTATAATGGTGGAAATACCCGATGAACATCGCTGGGGAAGATTCCTCGTGATTCATGTCTAGAGGTAATGGACCCTAAAAGGCCCAAGAATGGAGCCAACAAAGGCCCAGTAAGACCCTTGAACTGATAGGTGGGCCAGTGTCCGGTGGAACCCCGGAAAAGTACGAAATTATGAAAATACCCCTGCGTTATACTAAAGAGGAACAGATGAATGGAGGGCATTTTGGTCATTATGGACAGGCCCAAAAGCTAAGGCACATACAGATAAAGTTACTCAGAGCCAGTATATGCCCTGATAAGGTACAAAAAGGTGTGAAATGACGATTTTACCCTTAGGGTTAAGATAGTGCAAGAAAGGGCACCCAGGGGTATTTTGGTCATTTCACAAGGGATCTGTAATTAAGTTTAGACCCAGTATAAAATGTCAATGATATAAAGGACCCAGATACTAAATTTAAGGTCAGAAGACATAATGTGGATTTTTAGAAAAATTAGATTCAGAAAACAGTCCAGTTTTCGAGGAATCGGACCGGGCCGGTACCGGATTGGACTAAAATTTTTCAGAGGCTTCCAGGGGCTTCATTTTCGCCATGTGAGGTATGAGGTGTCCCATGAGGTGTCCCTTGGATGATGTCATAAATGGTGATGTCAAAAATAAAAAAGAAAAGAAAATGCAAGATTAAATCTTGGCCTTTAGATCAAATAGTACCCAAAATGATCTTGGCCTTCCATTTTCTCCAAAATTTTCTATAAATACCCCCCAAATCTGATTGCAAGCCGTGGCATTGAGAACCCTTGGGGAAACTCTTGCAAATTGAAAACTCAAGCCAAGAGGAAGCAAGCACTTGGAAGGAAACATCAAGGTAACTACTCCTCTTGATCCTAGACTATGTTATAGTAGATTTGCTCTTGAGTTTAAGTAGTTTTTGAGGCATAAACCTTGATGTGTTGCTGCTGAAATTTTGGTACCCATGTGAAAGGAACATGAGTTTTATGTTATGGATAGTTTAGACAAGCTTAAGCAAGCTAGAATCAAGTGGTAATGGCTTAGGAATTCAAGTATGTTTGTGAATCCAAGATCATGTTCTGTTCTGTACAGTACGAAATCACTGTTCATATGTTGGAATTTCATGATTTTGATGCTTCCAATGAGTTTAAAATGGAAAATTGTGTGGGGTTATAGTAGGGAAACAAGTATTGGAAGCATTGGAATCAAAATGAGAATTTTTGGGAAACAAGAGGTCACTTTTCGGTTCTGTACAAAAATGAAAGATGCAATTGGATTCTGGAATTTTTGAATGCATATTTGGATTCTAAATGAAAAATTATATGGAAAGGAACCATGAGAGTTTAGTTTGTAAAGATGTAAACCTAAGTCATAAAGTAGAGAAAGAAAGGGACTTAATGGAACTCTAGTCTTGTGAATGGCTTGAATTGAGTTGTGACTTGGTAATTGTCTTGTTATGTCTAGGTTTTGACATTTGTGGAAAGGAGGGATCAAGACAAGAAGGAATTGGCAAAGATACCTAAGAGGTAGCAAGAATACTTAACTATAAACTTATGTTGTTTGATTGATATGCTTGCTTGTTATGCATGAAGTTTGGTTGAGCATGATATGTTATGCGATGATGATTATGATGATGATGATGAGTTATGAATATGTGCAACTCCTTGCAACTCATGTTATAACAATATGTTTGTTAGAGTTTGCCTATGTATGATCATGAATTAGCTCCCATTGCATGATAACATGTTAAGCATTTCATCAAGCATGCATAACCATATAGTTTGTATATCTTGCTATTGGGATTTCCATGAAATCTCATTCCTTCCATATGTATATAATCATGCTCTAGGTGCTGGAACTTCTCATGGAATAGAGTAAATGTGAATGAACAATGTAAATATGGCCTAGATAGCATGTATTTAACTTAGGAGATGTGGTATGATATGTAAAAATGTATACACTCACTGGAACCATACGAGACCGAACGCTTTCATCGATCATTTGAGTAACTTATCCGACGATTTTTCACGTGAAATTTTGTATGAAGATAGATAATATCCATATATTTAATTGGACACCAATAAAGCCCAATTTGGTTAAGTTTTCAAATTGTTATGATTTTTCAAAGTTGGACCTAAAATCTGGATCAAGATAAAACGAGCCCTGAGAGGCAGCGAGACTCATACGCGGTTTTCATATAGTAAATGAATGAATTTTTCCACGAAATTTTATGAGCTTAAAGTATACATATGGAGATTTAAATCCATATGTAACACGACTCATTTGTATAAGTATACAAAGAGAAATGAATTTTTGAAAATGAGACACAGAATCTGGAAGTTCAAAGTTTACCAAATGAACAGTGATTTTTAACGAATAAACTAATTTCATTTGGACAAGTAAACCTCATTTTCATATTTTTACTTCAAATTTTGATGAAATAGATTTCATTATAAATTGGAAACACCTCATTTAGATTTTTCTAGATTTAATTGTGAATTTCCAAAGTTCATGCTGCAAACTGGAATTACCAAGTGAACAGTACCCGATAGCCTAACTTTTGGAAATTCATGTTTCTAAGGTAAAATGGTGTTCCAATGTTCTAAGATACTTCCAATTGAGCATATGTAAGCATGAGATTAAGGATGTTTCAGTGGAGGCCATTCCTACAAGACTAGATGACGCCCAGACGATCTCCAAGTTCCTGAGGTCTCACATCTTTAGTAGATTTGGAGTACCAAGAGCAATAATCAGTGATCAAGGTACCCATTTTTGCAATAAAATGATCAATAACTTATTAGCAAAATATGGTGTAACTCATAAAGTTTCCACCCCATACCACCCTCAAACCAATGGTCTAGCAGAGGTTTCCAATAGGGAAATAAAGCACATACTAGAGAGAATTGTCAAGCCATCCAATAAGGATTAGAACTTAAGACTAGATGATGCTTTATGGGCATACAAAATAACTTTCAAAACCCCTCTAGGCATGTCCCCTTATAGGACGATTTTTAGGAAAGCTTGTGATATGCCAGCGGAAATAGAGCATAAGACATTTTGGGCAGTGAAAGCTTGCAATGAGAACCTTCAAGAAGCCAGTTCAAACAGGTTGTTGCATATTCAAGAGCTAGAAGAGATTCGATTGGACGCATACAACAGCTCTAAAATCTATAAACAGAAGACAAAGTTAATCCATGATACTCATATCTGAGAAAGAAGTTTAAGGAAGGTGATCGAGTGTTAAGGTATCAGGCTAGGTTCAAGTTCAAACACGACAAATTCAAAACTAGCTGGGATGGACCTTACACAGTTGTCAAAGTCCATGAATTTAGGATGATTGAATTGCAAGAGGAAGCGACGGGCAAAATCTTCCAAGCCAATGGCCACCATTTGAAACTTTATGAGGAACTTGCTTCACCTCCTTGAGGCTAGGTTGTCCTTTTCCTATCACCTACCTTTCACATTTTTTTCTACTATGATATGTTTACTATGTTGGTTTGATTTATTGGAAATGGATGATTAAGTAGGATAGTTTTTATTTTTAGTTTATTTCTATTTATTCTAGGTTTCTTTCTGTTTTGAATAACACCCTGTTACTATCCATGTGCTGCATACTCCTTGGTTTTTCTCTGAGACACCTACACACTCACATGCATGACTTTAGCTTACATCCTGTCATCTTCACTTTACTCGTATTGCTTTATATGACTGGAATGTGACTGCATGCCTAACTAGAAAATTTGCATTGAGTGATGAGATTACTTGCTGTGTTGGAGCTAGATTTGATTGACTTTATAAAGTGCTATGATTTCTAAAGTTCTGTTGATAGTGAGGACACTGTCAAGTTTAAGTGTGGGGAGGATGTCCTTGTTTCTGTGCTAATAATGTAAAAATTCTTTCATAATCCAATCTTTCGTCACAAAACTTTTGAGTTTTGATCTTAATGTGTGATGAATTGCTGAAAATTGGATCCCCACTTGAAACCGATTTGTTATTTACTAAAAAGGTGTTAGTATGAAATGTTTTGGGATTTTGAAAACTATCACATGGTAGTCTCTATGAACATTGGTCATAACTTTACTACTTTCAGTCACGACCTAGAACGAAATATTGGACTTAATATGCTCTCTGTGTATTCAGTCACGACTCTAGTGTCTTTAGGTCGCGACTAAACCTCTCTGTGATTTTACGTCGCGACAGGAACATGTAATGGTCGCGACTAGTTGTGGAAGTTTAGAGATTGCACTCACTGTGACATTTGGTCGCGACCTTGATTGTTTTGGGTCACGACCTGAGTACGCAAATGTCCATTTACCTTCTCTTTGCCTTGTGCAATATAGAAGGTTCCTTTTTGAACTACTGAAATGCTATTACAAATGATTCATTGCCCCTTATTTCAAAACCTTTTTAGCTCCTAGAAACCATTGCCATACTTGAATTTTTCTTTGAAAATCTTGGATATTGAATTTGAAACACCTAAGCTCTTGCTGTAAATTTGGGACTATCACATGGTTCTAAGCGATTACCTTGAAACTTTTAAATTATCGTTTAGAGGGTTTTCAGCTGTGATAAGCATTTTAATGCCTAGTGAATGATAAACAGTGTTTGAGACTTTAGCTTATGAGCAATTTAGATAAAAACCCTTGTTCGAAGGATTCTCAGCCTTAAATTCTATATTGAGTGATTATTCAATTGGTTTATATCCTCTAGAACTTGTCTTAGCTTTGAGTCAAGAATTACTTGCGCATTTATGAATTGAACATGATTGAGGCATTCATTTATAAACCCTTTTATCCCAAACATAAGCCCACTACATATTGTATCCTTAGTCACCCCCTTTAAGCCCATCACTTTTTCTTTTCATCATTTATTATAGAAAGTCATATATGCATAAACATC
Organism: Leucaena leucocephala; assembly: GCA_037074615.1. NCBI lineage: Eukaryota > Viridiplantae > Streptophyta > Magnoliopsida > Fabales > Fabaceae > Leucaena > Leucaena leucocephala. The sequence goes on along the minus strand of CM073565.1, from coordinate 14,714,900 downwards.
ATTTCGAAATAAATCTTCATTCATGTTAAAAATTCATTACTGTTGTGTTGTTGTGCTATAGTCTTTGTGCATAAGGTGCCAAATAAAAGAAAAAAGAAAAAGCATATTACACTAAAAAAAAGAGTGCAAGAAAAGATTGAAGAAAAGAAAACAAAAAGAAAAAAAATAGAGAAATGAGGAAAGCACCATTATCAACTCCTATTAGCACAATCATAATTTTTGCATCTCTAGAGACATGAATTAAGGCTATATACTCATTGTTGAATGCATATAAAACATTCTATCCTTCATATTCCATTCCACGTGGCTTATCTCCATCATTACAACCCTAAAAGACCTCTTAATTCTTTGTATAAGTGCTATATAGTTGCTGAGATTTAGAGCCATTACAAGTTTATGGTAGGATGTTTTTCAATTTGAATATGAGTGAAAGAATCCTAACACTGAGAGAAATTGAGAGCTAAACACTTACATCCTTTGAGAGGATCTATTGCGCTCATACAGTTGAGGTTGATTTTGTTTAGTAGTTGATTACTTGGCATTGCCCACATTATCACTTTTGCATTCCCAAAAGATGGTGGATTAATTGTTTTCAGGTCACACTACGGATTATGTTGTTATCTTGGATTTAATAGTGTTGTTCTCAGTGTAATTCATTTCTTTGTCCAGGATTACAAAGGTTCAAGTGTGGGGGAATTGATAAGACACATTTTGTATATGGTTTCCACGACATTTTTAAGAGTTTTATTGTAACTTTACCATTTATTTCATGCCTTAAATTGTACTTTTGTGTATTACATGATTGTGTGTGGCAATGTGCTAATTAAAGGGTAAAATGGTAACATAACTCTTCCAAACTGCACATATATTGTTATTTACTGATTTAGACTTTTACAGCGAGCTTTTATGTTGAATTGCAGGTATTTTGGAAGAGAGCAAGGACCAGGAAAGAAATCACAAGTCAATGAAAGTCAAATCACATTTTTGTACTTTTTAGTCGCGACCAAAGTGTCCTCCGGTCGCGACCTTGATTCTTCTGGAATCTTCTCTGCGTTTACAGGTCGCGACCAAAATAATGACCTGGTCGTGACTAGAGAAGACAGTCGTGAAGCTGCGCGTTTCAGGATAGGTCAAGCTACTTTTAAAAGGGCGAGGCAAGCCGCTGTCAAAGGGAGACTAGTTTTAGACCTGATTAGGCTAAGAAGCAGTACTCACACATTCTCTGAAGAACGATTCGACCACCCACACACATCTTCCATCTTTTCTACCCTTTTCCACAAATTCCTTCACATTCACCCTTCATCTTTCCATCGTTTCTTCATGGCATCACACCTGAACAGCGATTGCAGTGTAGCAGAAGTCATGAGAGGCTAAATCCTTAGTCTCTTGGTGATGGATCTTATATCTTGAGCTCATGGACTAAACCGGGAGTTTCTTCTGTTCTAATTTGCATCTTGTCATATTATGATTGCTGCTAAATCTAGGGTTTTCATCATATGAACAAGTTTTGAATATCAATTGATCATTCTCAGATTAGACTGTTATAATTTGATTCGGATGTTTGAATGCTGGATTTTAATTTAATATTTCAGTTTTGATTTTAAGAAAGTTGGGTTGTTTTTCAGCAATCGTTGCAAATCAATTCAATTGCTTGAAATCTAGGGTTTTCGATTGATGACTATTCGAGGGCGTTCTCATAATCTAGGGTTGATTGCAAGCTAAGTTGTTTCTAACAGTTCGCTAATAGTCTTTAAACTAGCTTTGATTAAAGGAGTTTAAAGAAGATTAGGGTTGCGTGCTTAATCAATCGATTGAGGTTTTACTTAAAACTTAGCGATTTCAAACTCTAATATTCAATTAAGAGCAAGGATAGATACATTTTCATCATCAAGAGTCTTTCATAACATAATCTTTCAACAAGCCAACCAGTTTCCATATTAATAAAAAATCCAAAAAATTATCTACTTTTCTGCACCCTTAATTTATTGCAAAAATCAACCAAACCCCAAAACCATTTTATCTCTACTCAGGTTTTCATTGCTTTTTGACATCCAATTTGCTAGGATTCCTTTAGAAAGGCTCCTTGAGAAGAACGATAGGGTTGTGCCTTATACTATATTGGGTACAATTAACTTTATTTTGATGGCTCGGACTGCGACAATTCGAGAGCCTCATCACTCCTCCACCTTCCAAACATACCTACTCCATTCCCACGCCTATCCTCCACCTTCCCTCTCCAACCATTTACCCAGACCACATCTCATCCATTCAGTCGTTAGACACTAATCATCATCTATCACAGGAACCAGAACAGGAAGGAACAACCACAACGTGCAGTAGAGATAGAGACCAAAACCACAACAGTGACAGTGCAGCGACCCCATCCATCTCTAAATCCATAGCCAAGCTCTCAAACTTGTTGGCATCTGAAACATCCTTACTTTTCTAGCTCCATCCTCTCCAAACCAGCACCCTATTATGTTTGGAAAAGGTAGGGGTGAGATTTCTGGGGAAATCTTAGTAGTAAATGGTACCATTCAATGCATACAAGAGGAATACAAGTGCATGATATGTGTCTCCTTTATCCTTCTTTAAATTTTTATTTGCATACTTTCATGCTCCATGCCTACCACTATTATGCATAACCATCAACTCATAAAAAGGAAGAGCATACATCATCATCACCATCACATATCATAACCATATTAACACACAAGCATATACATCAAGCATACAAGAATGGGTATGTCCACTACCTGGCATGCAGCTTCCTTAACCTTTGATCCAAGGTTCCACCTTTCCATAGGCCATAGCCTATACATATCATAACAATATTTCATTATTATCTCATCCAGTATAACTCCACTTAACTCAAGCTTATCTTGAGATAATACCCCTTTCCTGACCATCCCCTAACTTTCTTTCTATCCACGGCTAACCTTATAGAGAGAGATATATTCCTCTATTCTGGCTACTGAATTCATAAGAATAATACTCTAATTTATTAGAGCAGGGACTAGAATAAATTACCTTATTCTCAAGCTCTTTAGGCTGCTCCTAGCCCAGCCAGAACTCCTTCTCCTTCCTTCCTCTCTTTCTCTTTCTCTCTCTTCATTTCTCTTACCCTCTTATGTTTTGGCGTGGAATGGAATGACAAGGGGGTGGGGGTATTTATAGTGGAGGCAAAATGGAATGGATGGCCCAGATCAAATCTCAATGAATGGCTCAGATTGCTTGGTTCCTCAAGAAGCTTTGCTTACCTCATCATGATGACATCACCATCCCTAATGACTCACCACTTATGACATCATCAAGGGACACCTCACACGCCTAGGTGGCGCCTTGGTGGGGCCCTTGGGATACCTTGCATGTTGACTCAATGCTTCCAGAGAATTCTAGAGTCTTTTCCTGGAATGAGCGGCCGAGATCGTTCCACATGTCCTTTACCTTTTTCTATTGTTTCTCTCTCCATTAACTCAATGCCATGTTGCATCTTGTGGGTCCCATGAGGACACCTTTTCATGCCACCTCATGGATCTGGATAACCTTTACTTTATCTGACCCTTTTCCAGCTCTATTTTCTATCCGGGTAAATATCATTCCAATCTCTCTTGGACCTTCATAAATCTTGGCCCACTTGGTTCCTGGCATCTAACATCTTTTACATTCCATAATCGTGACCCAACTATCCTTTCATCGCAACTTCATGCCTTCTGTGTTCATTAGTCGCGACCCCATCACTTTTTAGTCGTGATCTCATCATTTTCTAGTCGTAACCAGGCTCATTTTGCTTATCAGTCGTGATCCACATATCTTCCAGTCGCGTCTAGACCTTTCTGCCAATATTAGTCGCGACCACACTACTTTCTCGTCCTGACCAAATTGGTCAACTCTTAACGCTGCAACCTTTGACCTTCATATTTCCCAAAATGGCCATTATACCCCTCGGGACTTTCACATATCACACTTAAGTCCCTGTACCTTTCCTTACTCGCAGCTTAGTCCCTGAAAACTCTGTGTCTCTGGGACTTTTGCTCAAAGGGGGTCTGGTAGCCTCTCAATCTTAGGCTATTTTTGCGTTTCTAGGCCTAAAAATTGGGATGTTACATTTCTCCTCTCCTTTAAATAAATTTCGTTCTCGAAATTTAATTAGTACCATAGCCAAATTTGCTCAACATCTGGCAGAGTACTTTTCATCTCTTTTATGCCATACTTTTCTTTTCTCTGGATCAACTCAGTCAGAGTTGAAATCTACTTTCCCTTTTATGGACTGCTTACTGCACTCATAAGCAGTGCCTATTTCTTTCATATCTTACCCCTCATCATCTTAGTATAGCTCCGGGGTTTATCTTACTTTAACTTTTTACTTTTCTTATCTTGTCCATCTATGCCAAACTTCTGTGGCATTTGGACCCTTTCTCATTATTCCCAGAAAAGTACTCATTTTTAGGCTACTCTTGCCTAAATATCTTTCTGGATTAAGGCTACATTACCCTTCATATGGCTCTAAGCCTTAGTATTCTTTATCTCATAGAACTACTATGTTCTATCTCTGCTTTGCCTTAGACCTTCTTCTCTAGACCTTTCTAGCCTTTTAACCTCTTTATCCTCATCTGAAGAATCTATCTGTTCATACTTTTATGTTCTCAACACACATATGGGGTTCTTTTCTCTGTTTCCCAGGCATACTTCTATAAAACTTTTGAATATCAGTACTCAGACTTCAACTTGGACTCTGTCTTTATTTGAGGGAAAACTAAGTTCAGTCTGTATAGGCTATCTAAGAAAAATTATTATAAAATAATTTTTCTGGGTGAGTTTATTAACTAGTGAAGCTTCCTTACCTTAACTTCATCTTTGGCATTCATCTTCTCAGAGATACTACATTGTACTCATATCTTCATGGCTTATTACTTTCCTTAGGCTAGGTCTAACTGCGATCAACCATTAGCCTCTTCAGAATCTAACTGCGACTTTAAAGCTGTCAGGATCTATAACATCCTAATTTTTGGGTCTAGGAGAACTGGGAGATAGTCTGATATGGGCAGGCTGCTAAACCCATAGTCCTAGGGTAGTAATTTGATATGGGCGGACTACTTACCTGTATTTTGTAGGAATCTGAGGGATGAGCTAAGTCCTTTAGGATTTAAAGATGAGTTAAGTCTTTAACCTACAGAATCGGGACAGTTCACCTAGGTTCAAAATGAGGAATGTGAGGAATATCCTAAGTCTTAAGCCTAGGAATTCTGTAGGTAGCTTGATATGGGCTGGCTCCAGTGTAAGATAACCTGATATGGGCGGGTTGTCGAGCCTTTCAATTAACAATGACTCCCAAAGAGTTTAGGGGATGAGTTATTGAAAGAGAATTTCTAGACCTTAAGATGAGGGATGAGAAGATGAGGTTAAGATGCCAGAAAGAGGATTCAATGGCATAATCTTAGCCGTTGAGTCCGGTTTATGGGAAATCGGACCGGACCGGTATTGGACTAGATTGAAAAGCTTCCAGAAGGTTTCTTGGCTCTCTCAATTTTGCCATGTGAGAAATGTGACTGATGAGGTGTCCCCTGAGGTGTCCCTTGATGATGCAGTAAAATGAATAAAAGAAAATAGGAAATTCTAGGAAAATCGATGGCCACATGTTCAGAGGGCTTGGAAATTACGGAAATACCATCGGTGAAAACTATAAATACCCCCTCCCCTTCCCATTTTCATTCATCCCACGATTTTACATGAGAAAGAGAGAGAAAGAAGAGAGAGAAGGAGAAAGAAAGAAAGAAAGAAAGAAAGGAAGTTCTGGTGGAGCCGGAAGCAGTATAGACATTATAGAGTTCTGCTAAGCTTTTGAGGTAGTAACTAATCCTAGCTTTTATGTAATGGCTTTGTGATTTGTTGTGCTATTGTTTGGTTAGATTGTTGTCTTATATGTTATGCTTGAAGCTCTATTACAATGCTATGATCATATGTTATTGAGTATGGAAGCACGCAGCATACTTATCTGTACACAATCACAAGCAAGCACTATCACTCTGCATTACATATATTGTTATGATTATTACTACTGAGATTCCCCCGAATCTCATTCCCCATGTCTAACCCATTACAGGGAGATTATGTTGAAGTAAATTTTGAGAATTTTAAGAGACGCCGTAATGCTGCCGAAATTATGACAAGATAGCAGTAGTGAAGAAAGGAGCTGATACGTACTGTGTACGTAGGTACTGTCTAAGGAGGCTGGAAGTGAGTGGACCTAGCCGGTTCATCCAGTCTTTCATGGGTACTTACGTAGAATGGTAGTTCTCACGGAAATTACCAAATCGGTACAAGATCAGTTACTTTCTAAAGATGAAGTGTAACGGTTATGCTGCCGGATTTTAGGCAGGAAATGATGTAATAGAAATATGAGGATTTTGTACATGCCATGATGTATAACAACTTATTATTTAATAATGGGTATTGTTTGGCATATTTGACTGATATGTGATGGATGTATGCATATGTATGCAAAGTTGAGTGCAGGAATTTGCTACTATGAATAGTAACTCGTGGTGACTTAGTGATGTTTGGCCTATAATTAAAAATAGTAAATAGATGAATAAATGTATCATATTTTTATGGTAAATATTAGACATACTAAGCTTCGATTTGATATATATAATGCCTCATTTGGATGTCTACACATGGAGATATAAATTATCAAAGTTGGGACCAAAATGCTGGATTCAGGAGAAAAATGCTGGATGAACAGTAAAGTTGTAACGTTGACCTACATTGACTTGGTCAAGGAATGGTCATAGAATGATTTTTTCCTGAAATATAATTGAGTTATATTCATGTAGCAATTTGAACCACTTAATTTAGATTTTTCTAGAATTAGTTATGATTTTTCGAAGTTAGGTCACTCATCTGGAATCTACACAGTGAACAGTACTCGATAAGAGTAAAACTCCAGATTGAGAAATTGGACTTCAATGACCTTGAAGGTGGTTCTAAATACTACCAAATGGTCCCTATGACGTATGAAAGTAAGGATATTTCATCCACTACCTGTCATGCAGCTTTCCTTAACCTTTGATCCGAGGTTCCACCTTTCCATAGGCCAGAGCCTATACATATAACAATATTTCATTATTATCTCATCCAGTATTACTCCACTTAACTCAAGCTTACTTGAGATAATACCCCTATCCTGACCATCCCCTAACTTTCTTTCTATCCACGGCTAACCTTATAGAGAGAGATATATTCCTCTATTCTGGCTACTGAATTCATAAGAATAATACTCTAATTTATTAGAGAAGGGACTAGAATAAATTACATTATTCCCAAGCTCTTTAGGCTGCTCCTAGCCCAGCAAGAACTCCTTCTCCTTCCTTCCTTTCTCTCTTCTTTCCTCTCTTTCTCTTTCTCTCTCTTCATTTCTCTTCCCTTCTTTGGTTTTGGCGTGAAATGGAATGACAAGGGGGTGGGGGTATTTATAGTGGAGGCAAAATGGAATGGATGGCTCAGATCAAATCTCAAAGAATGGCTCAGATTGCTTGCTTCCTCAAGAAGCTTTGCTTACCTCATCACGATGACATCACCATCCCTAATGACTCACCACTTATAACATCATCAAGGGACACCTCACACGCCTAGGTGGCGCCTTGGTGGGGCCCTTGGGATACCTTGCATGTTGACTCAATGCTTCCAGAGAATTCTAGAGTCTTTTCCTGGAATGAGCGGCCGAGATCGTTCCACATGTCCTTTACCTTTTTCTATTGTTTCTCTCTCCATTAACTCAATGCCATGTTGCATCTTGTGGGTCCCATGAGGACACCTTTTCATGCCACCTCATGGTTCTGGATAACCTTTACTTTATCTGACCCTTTTCCAGCTCTATTTTCTATCCGGGTAAATATCATTCCAATCTCTCTTGGACCTTCATAAATCTTGGCCCACTTGGTTCCTGGCATCTAACATCTTTTACATTCCATAATCGTGACCCAACTATCCTTTCATCGCAACTTCATGCCTTCTGTGTTCATTAGTCGCGACCCCATCACTTTTTAGTCGTGATCTCATCATTTTCTAGTCGTAACCAGGCTCATTTTGCTTATCAGTCGTGATCCACATATCTTCCAGTCGCGTCTAGACCTTTCTGCCAATATTAGTCGCGACCACACTACTTTCTCGTCGTGACCAAACTGGTCAACTCTTAACTCTGCAACCTTTGACCTTCTTATTTCCCAAAATGGCCATTCTACCCCTTGGGACTTTCACATATCACACATAAGTCTCTGTACCTTTGCTTACTCGCACCTTAGTCCCTAAAAACTCTTTGTGTGTCTCTGGGACTTTTGCTCAAAGGGGGTCTGGTAGCCTCTCAATCTTAGGCTATTGAGGATTATTGTAACTAGATTAATGATTAGCATTTTGATATTGAGCTGATTATAACTTAATTTCATTACTCTATTTTGGGTCAAGACTTTGTATTTAGATTTTAGTGAATATTTAGTATTTTTTAAGGTGACTTGAATTATTTTATCATTGTATCTCTTGCTGGCTTAAATTCTACTTTTATGAATTATTGCGTTATGATTAAGTGAAACATCCTTACTTTCGTACGTCTTAGGGACCATTCGGTAGAATTTAGAACCACTTACAAGACTTTGGAAGTCCATTAGCTAAATCTGAAATTTTTTCTCTTGGCGAGTTATTGTTCATATAGTATTCCAGATTAGGTGATGAACTTTGAAAAATCATAATTAATTCTAGAAAATACTGAAATGAAGTGGTTAAAAATTCTACTCGAAGCTAACATCTTCAAGTTTAAGGGAAAAATAATTTCCTGACCAAATGCTTAGCCAATTGATACAGTTTATTCGTTAAAGTTTACTGTTCATTTGGTCAAAAATTCTGAAAACAGATTCTGGTCCCCATCTTTGGAAAATTGGTTCTCTTTGTACAAACATTGAAATAAGGTGTTCTTGGTGTCAAAACGAAGCTTGACATGTTAACTAAATGTATGTAAAATTTCATACATTTATTCCATCATTTACCATTTTTCATTACATCATACATATTGTTGCTTGAACTGGTCATACAGCATCCTTACATGCAATAATTCTTCACATAACATCATATAACATTTACATTGACCAATCCCTAACTCCCCTTCATGCTTCTTCATGCTCTTTCATCTTTCATAAACCTTTTGGGATTGGGATTACATGGATGGGGTGAGATTTTTGGGGAAATCTCAGTAGCAAACAATACCAAACAATGCATGTATTAATGTAATTGCTTGTGCTTGCTTGTGAAAGTGTTACCATAGTGTAATGAGCATGCTTCCATGTATTATATGAAATACAATTGGCCAAAATAATCATAGAAATAGAGCTTCAATCATATACACATATGCACACAATTCAACAAAGTCATAGCACAATCAAGCATAACATTCAATACATACAAGTTTAGGGTAAGTTTACTACCTCTTATACTTGACTTTCTTTCACTTCAACTTTGCTCTTTCTTCTTACTTCTCCTTGATGTGTGGCTGCCCTTTTAGAGCACACTACCAAATTCTAACATCATATAATCATCCATTCATCACCATCTAACTCTCTTGAACATTAAGCTTACTTTAACTAATATAACTTTCTTTGATCCTTACCAATTGACTTGGCTTTTGAATCAATTGATGTCTTGACCTTACCCTACACAATTTGGCCTTTTGAATACATTTATGAACTCAAAATAACCAAATTTCAGCAACTATACACTGTTCTGGATAGAATTTGCAAAACACACATAATTCTTCCCAAAATTCCCATCTTAATTCCATTGCTTCCCATACTTGTTTCTCTACTTTACCCCACACAACTTTTCATTTTAAAACCATTGGAAGCCTCAAAATCATGAAAATCCAATCACTGTTCATACAGGTAAACAGTACAGAGAAGAATTTCAAGAATTACAACTTTCATTTCTAATGCTTCCAAGGTTCAAAATCTATCCAATCCTACACAAAATCATCATATAAATTCAATGGAAGCATTATATCATTGAAATTCCATCTCCTTATATCATGAAAAGTGTAAACCAAAATATTTCCACCATGGCAAAGTCAAGAACATCAACTTGATTCAACAACCAATCATCTAACTAGCTTGTTTAAGCTTTAATCACATAACTCTAACTTTGTTTCTTCTTTCTCTTTTCATCTAAGGTTTTGGGCAGCATAAATACCTTAGAGAAAACTCAACTTTCTTCCATGAAAACACTAAGTTCAAGCTCCCAAATCAAAGGAAAATAAGCTAGGATAGATTGCTTACCTTTAATCTGTAGCTTGCTTGAACTTTGGACCTTGGATTCTTCTTTGTCTTGGATTGAGTTTTCATTTTGCAGGAGGTTCCCCAAGGGTTCATGAGCCACGGTTTTGCATCAGATTTTGGGGGGTATTTATAGGCAAATTCCATGGAAAATGAAAGGCCAAGATCATTTTGTGCACTATTTGATCTAATGGCTTAGATTTAATCTTGGATTTTCTTTTCTTTAATAATTATGACATAATCATCATGATATCATAAAAGGGACAACTCATAGGGACATGTGGCAAAATTCTAAGGGAGAGAAGCTTCTGGAAAAATTCCAGTCCAATCCGGTACCGGCTCAGTCCGATTCCCCAAAAACCAGACTGTTTTATGAATCTAATTTTTCTGATATTCCATAATATGTTTTCTGACCTTAAATCCAGTATCCGGATTCTTTCTATCATTGACATTCTTATACTGGGTCTAAAATTCATTACAGATCCCTTGGAAAATGACCAAAATAACCTTGGTGCCCTTTTTTGCACTACATTGACCCTAAGGGCATAATTGTCATTTCACACCTCTTTGTACCTTATCAGAGTATATACTGACTCTGAGGAATCATTCCTGTACTTGCCTTGGCATTTTGGCCTGTCCAAAATGCCCTCCATTCATCTATTGCTCCTTAATGCAACACAGGGGCATTTTCGTAATTTCACACTTTTCCGGCTAATTTCTGAACACTGGCCCTTTTCCCCGATGAACTAATATCATGGGTCTAGCCTTTGTTGGTATCATTTTGGGCCTCTGAGTGACGCCAACATGGCTCATTCAGTCCCAGTTTGCTTACCGATTAATTTCCCAATCGGATATCGGGTGTCCACAAACTCCCGTCAAAATTCACAAAAAAGTGAATAACTTTTTCTATAGAACTCCTTTCTGGATTTTGTCCGTTCCCCGACCTCTGGGTTCATAGGACGCATATACCTGTAACTTTTCACCCATATCTGAGGTCCAGGAGATCTGATAAAAATTTCACATAACTTTCAGACTATCAGATAAATTTCAGCTATCTAAAACTCTAATAAAATTTCTGTATCAAGCTAAATTAACCAGCATCATTTTCTCTATCTACTGGTAAAATATGGGACTGAAATGCTTCCGGGCAGTTCTAAGCCACTTCCGGCTCAACTTTCTATAATTACCATTTTGCCCCTTGAACTTTTGATAAATTACATTTATGTCCTCAAATTTGGCTAAAATTACACTTAAAGACCCCACATTTTTTTCTACTTTCTCTTCTGGCCTCAAAACTTTTATAATTTCACTTAACTCCTTGCATTTTCTTCCTTTTTCAATTCAATCCCTTTCTTTACATAAATGGCCACATTTTTCTCAGAAAATCTCACATACATTACGTACAATCTGTACATACTCATCAATACAAAAAATTAGGGATATTATATTTCTCTTTCCCTTAAAATAAATTTTGTCCTCGAAATTTACTTAGTACCTTAGTCAATTATCTGGGTATATATCTTCTTGGTATCTCTTTTTGCTTTATGACTAAGGATTAGGGTATCTATTTCGTATCCTTTATCTTGATACTTTAGTGGGGTACTTTCAATATAGATATTCGTGAATCTTCATATCTTTACTATTACTACTCTTCGTTTCTAAATCAACTCAATTAGAGTTGAACTTTACTTCATTATGGTACTTGCTTACTTGCTATGCATCTATTTACTTGTGGACAACTCATTGTACTAGACTTGTGAGTAGTGTCCATTTCTTTCATATCAAACTCTCTCGAATATTACTATATTCGGGAGTTTTTATCCATTACTCATCATTCTTTCTAGCACTTATCTCTTATTACTTCTTTTAGTATGTCACATAATTCCTTAGCATTTGCAAAGCTTCATCTCTCTTTTCGTATAATCATATTTCTCTTATTATCTTCAATAATTTAGCATCATACAGAGAGAGGACTTATACAGTTATTCTTTTATTTACTTTACTGCTAAGTAGGAGCACATACTCTAACATGTATAATGCCTGGCCAACATATTGTAGGACTGCATGCCTGCTCATGAATGCAAAGCTCTAACATCGGAGCTCAAGCATTTCTTTCTTGAATATGCACAGCTCTAACACTTGGAGCATTAGCATATTTTACAAACATAACATAATGCCTGGCATTTCATGCAAGGAGTGAAAGCTCTCACTTTCAACTGTAACATAACTTTCAAACATCTTATCTTTTTCAAAAAGGGAGCCTCTCCATCTCCTCATAAAGTTACTTCTCAGCACATATTTCTCATTATGTATCTCATTAGATACTTCTCATGCTGTATCATGGCATATCCAGTCAAATCTGGCTATATCATGGTGTATTTTACCCTTTCATGACTTATCTTGCCTATTATGACATATCCTAAGATACCCTAAGTCTAACATTCTCTTTAACTTAGAACTTTGTCAACCTCTTAGGAGAATATTGCTCTTTTGCCTCTCTGTCTCCTGAACAAAGTCATAATTTAAATATTTTATTTCAAATCCACTTTATTCAGACTTGACAGAAGGGTTCTAATCCTTTACTGTTCATCAACCTTTCTAACTTTTCTAACTCTTTTTATCATTTTACATAACTCTGCACATCTATGCCAAACTTCTGTGGCATTCACACTCTTTTCTCATTACTTCTCAGGGGTTACCTATCATTGGGCTAGTCTTGCCTGAGCATACTTAACTGAAAAGTTAAGATGAAAATCTGAAGCACTAATACTTACAGGCTCCAACCCTGGTACTTTACTATCTTAGATCCTTTTCTATAGATCTCGTTGGCTTTTTAATCTTTTCCTCATCTAGAGGATCTATCTAGCTTTCATTCTCCTTCTCTTTATTCTCATTTTAGGAACTTTTGGTAACTTTACTCCATTCTTCGTGTAAGAAGATTCTGAGTTTAGTCCATAATAATAATAATAAGGCTATCTGAAACTAATGTTATGGGTACTTTCTCTACTATGAGTTAACCAACTTGTGGAGCTTTTCTACCTTAACCTTGTCCTTAGTATTTGTCTTTCCAAACAAATACTGTACGTATGGCTCCTTACATTCATTAAGCTAGGTCTACTACGACCCTCGGGATCTACTGCGATCAATCGTAAGCCTTTTCAGGATCTAACTGTGACCCTGGACTTCTATTTTCTATGAGCCATACTAGGATCTAACTGCGATCCTCCAGAATCTACTGCGATTCTGTTATACTGTATCATCATCTCTGGAAGACCTAAAATAAAGCATCCTTACTTTCGTATGTATTAGGGACCATTTGGTAGCATTTAAAACCGCTTATAAAGTCATTGACATCCAATTTCTCAATCTGGAGTTTTACTCTTATCACGTACTGTTCACTGTGTAAATTCCAGATGAGTGACCTGACTTCAAAAAATCATAACTAATTCTAGAAAAATTGAAATAAAGTGGTTCAAATTGCTACATGAATCTAACTTAATTGTATTATAGGGAAAAATCACTAGTTTACCATTCCTTGACCAAGTCAACATAGGTCAATGTTACAACTTTACTGTTCATTCATCATTTCCCCCTGAATCCAGCATTTTTGGTCCCAACTTTGATAATTTATATCTCCATGTGTATACATCCAAATGATAAATTATATATATCAAATCGAACCTTAGTATATCTATTATTTACCATAAAAATATCATACATTTATTCATCCATTTACTATTTTTAATTATGGATCAAACATCATCAAGTCACCAAGTGTTACTGTTCATAGTGGCAAATTCCAGCACTCAACTTTACATACGTATGCATACATCCATCACATATCAGTCAAACATGTCAAACAATACCTATTATTAAATAATAAGTTGTTATACATCAGAACATATGCAAAATTCTCATATTTCTATTACATCTTTCCTACCTGAAATCCGGAAGCATAACCGCTACGCTTCGTCGTTAGAAAGTAACTGATCTTGTACCGATTCGGTAATTCCCGTGAGAACTACCATTCTACGTAAGTACCCAGGAAATACTAGATGAACTGGTTAGGTCCACTCACTTCCATCCTCCTTAAATAGTACCTACGTACACAGTACGTATTAGCTCTTTTCTTCACTATTTCCATCTTGTCATAATTTCGGTAGCATAACGGCGTCTCTTAAAATTCCCAAAATTTACTTCGACATGACCTCCCCTTTAATGGGTTATTTATTGGGATGAGATTCAGGGGAATCTCAGTCGTAATAATCATAACAGTATATGTAATGCAGTGTGGTAGTGCTTGCTTGTGATTGTGTACAGATAATATGTTGCGTGCTTCCATACTCAATAACATATGATCATAGCATTGTAATAGAGCTTCAAGCATAACATATAAGACAACAATTCAACCAAACAATAGCACAACAAATCACAAAGCCATTACATAAAAGCTAGGATTAGTTACTACCTCAAAAGCTTAGCAGAACTCTAGAATCTCTACACTGCTTCCAGCTTCGCCAGAACTTCCTTCTTCTTTCTTCCTTGCACCTTCTCTCTCTAGAACTCCCTTCTCTCTCTTAAATGGGCTCTTGGCCGTGATGAATGAATGGCAAGGGGGTATTTATAGTTTTGATGGATGGCATTTCCGTAATTTCCAAGAGCTCTGAACTTGTGGCCACCGTTTTTTCTGGAATTTCTTATTTTCTTTTCCATTTATGACATCATCACCATGACATCATCACCATGACATCATCCAAGGGACACCTCATGGGACACCTAATCCCTCACATGGTGAAAATGAAGGGCCAAGAAGCCTCTGGAGAAATTTCAGTCCAATCCGGTATCGGCCCAGTCCGACTCCTCGAAAACTGGACTATTTTCTGAATCCAATTTTTCTGGAAATCCATATTATGTCTTCTGACCTTAAATTTATTATCTGGGTCCTTTATATCATTAACATTTTTATACTGGGTCTAAACTTAATTACAGATCCCTTGCGAAATGACCAAATGCCCTTGGTGCCCTTTCTTGCATTATCTTAACCCTAACGGTAAAATCGTCATTTTACACCTCTCTGTACCCTGTCAGGGCATATACTAACTCTGATTAACCTCACCTGTGTATGTCTTGGCTTCTAGGCCTATCCAGAATGACCAAAATTCCCTCCATTCATCTATTACTCTTTAGTACAACACAGGGGCATTTTCATAATTTTGCATTTTTCGGGGTTCTGCTGGACACTGGCCCACCTATTAGTCCAAGGGTCTTACTGGGCCTTTGATGGAGCCATTATTGGGCCTCCTAGGGTCCATTACCTTTATGGCACGTATCACGAGCAATCTTCCCTGGCAATGTTCATCGGGTATTTCCGCCGTTGTACACTGTTTATACACATTTCCGGACACCAGCTCCTTTTATCAGATACACTGGCCTACTGTGTCTAGGCATCCCTTTGAGTCATAACAGACATCTAACTGATGTCATTTGACCTCATTCAGTCTCAGTTTAAATACCGATAAATCTCCCTATCGGATACCCGGAGGCCACACACTCCCGTCTGAATTTACTAATTTGTGAACAACTTTTTCTACAGACCTCCTATCGGTATTCTGTCAGTTCCCTGACATCCGCCTTATCAGGACGCATTATCCTGTAATTTTTCACATATATCTGAGGTCTAGGATATCCGATAGAAATTTTTTATACTTTTAGACTATCAGATGAATTTCGGCTATCTGGAATCCCAAGAAAATTCCTATATTAAGCTGGATTACCCATCATCACTTACTCTATCTACTGGTGAAATATGGGACTGAAATGCTTTTGAACAGTCCAAACCACTTCCAGGCTAACTTTCTTTAATTATACTTTGGCCCCAGAGAACTTTCCTTCTTTGCACTTAAGTCCCTTAAATTTGGCTAAAATTACACTTAAAGACCCCACATTTTTGTCTACTTTTCCTTCTTAGCCTTAAACTTTTCATAATTGCACTTAAGTCCTTTCATTTTCTTTCTTTTTCAATTTAATCCATTTCTTTACATAAATGAACACATCTTTTCCTGAAAAATATCTCATATATTTCATTCAATCTGTACATACAAATCAGTACAGAAAATTAGGGATATTACATTTCTCTCCCCCTTAAAATAAATTTCGTCCTCGAAATTTACATTATACATATCCTATGGAAACAACTAAGGATACTTCTCTCTCATCTTTTCTTCTGTTTCCCATGTAGCTTCTGAAGGGAATTGGAAGACACGCAGCGGAAATTAACTTTAAAATTTTTTTCCATTCCCAGCCAGGATCTACCGAATGTGTTTAAGTCAAGGAGAAAGAAGTGTTACCTTCGGTTTCGAGCTTTGGTCGCGACCTCAGTGTCCACTAGTCGCGACTCCTCGCCTCTGGAACTTTCAGTCGCGACCTCCTCAGCTTCTAGTCGCGACCTGTCGCCTCTGGAGTTTGTAGTCGCGACCTACTCTGCTTCTAGTCGCGACCTGTCGCCTCTGGAGCTTTTAGTCGCGACCTCTTCAACTTCACGTCGCGACCTGTCTCCTCTTTTCGGATTTCTGACGTTCAGATGCCCGTTTGGTCGCGACCTAAGTGTTTTCTGGTCGCGACCTTTCTTCGTGTCTGGCCGTATCGTAGAAGTCGACAGCTCAGATCGGCTTCCTCTACCGGTATCCACACGAACAGCGTTCCAATTGCGAACGACGTGCTAGCGCCTCTTGTCCCTCTAGGGCTTTATGGAGATTCCGTCCTCACCGTCTCTATTTCGGCAGTTTCTTATCTGCAAACCTTTTGCACTCTCCCTGCCCCCTTTTCTCACGACTGAATGTGTGTGAAGAGATCTCTTGTGTGTAGAACCCTAGCTCCTAATGTCAAATATATAGGAAGCTATCGGGTTTCTAATAGGGCCGGGCTTCAGAATTAATCTTATATTAATTCTGAATTAATACAATATCATATATTGCATAATTTAATAAGAAACTAATTAAATAAATATGGTTTATATTAAATCCGTTCCACAGATTTAATTCACCTATTTATTTAATTTAAAATAAAGATAAGACAGAATTATATTTGATTTATTCTCATAAATTAAATTTGAGATATCTTATCAATTTGAATTTCAAATTCAAATAGATCATATCCATTTAAATTCAAATTCAAAAATGATAGAGATTTAATTTATCCTTATAAATTAAATCTTACAAATATCTCTTATATTATATATATAATATATATATAAACTAATTTATATATATATATAAAATATATATCCACCCTAGATTATTCATTGAATCTAGACATCTCTTAGATTCAATGAATCTGGACATCATAGCTCGCATTGGGCTGTTTTGTGTGCGACCCTGTAGGCCCATATGAAGTTGGCAGTGACCCAGTTACTATACTGACCCACAAGTCGTAAGCGGTCTCTAGCAAGGCATTACGACTACCCAAAACATATGAGGATCGATAAACGATGTAACCTTTCATACAACCATATCACGTCCCTTTTGTCACACGATATTTCGGTCAAGGATGAGGCATGGTGAACGTCATCCTCCTGTTCCTGACCGTTACTTTCTCGATCCCTGAGTAGTCTGAATATAGAAATGGAACTACCCTTCCATTCCAGTATGGCCATACATTTCTCAGACTCACTCATCGAGGGGCCCAGTAATATCTCTCTACGAATGTGAGGGACAAATTCCATCTTGACCATTCACATTCCTCCGCATGAAAAACCACTAAGCCCGAGCATAGCCTTTATGATCACTCGGTCAAAAGTGACTTTTGACTAGGTCAAAGCTGAGCGTTTGTCATGTAGGAATCCATGATAATCTCAGGTCAAAGGGCATAGTGACATGGCTTGTATATGAGAGAAGCTTATGACTTGACCCATGCAGCTCTCTCATTGCGGGTCGGTCCAACACCCTGTACTCTTACATGTGCTTATGACTTTGATTTATATCTCTATATATCTTCAAAGTCATACTGGTCTTATTTCATCTCTGCTCCCACATAGATGACCGACCAGGGACATTTAGGATAAGATCACGAGTTATCCAAGGATTGTCATCATAGTAAACATGCAAATAATATGATAACTTTATTAAGAAATTCATAAATCAACAATGTTCATAAGATAATAATTGGCCCCTAGGGCACAATCTCCAACAGTAAATTATTTAGAATTGCTATAGAGTTGGTAAATTCTAAAAAGAAGGTTAGATCATTAGAGGAGAAAATTGAGATCAATTCTCAATCTGCTAAGATCACATCAATACAACTGATAAGAAACAAATTGTGTATGGTTTCTGTGATATTTTAAGGGTTTTGTAACAACTTTACCATTTATTTTATGCCTGTAATTGTGCTTTTATGATAATACATGATTGTGCTTGGCAATGTGCTGTTTAAAGGGTAAAATGGAAAATTAACTCCTCCAAACTGCATATATGTTATTCTTTTATTGGTGGGACTTTTACAGTGAGCTTTGATTTCAAATTGCAGGTACTTTAGAGGAGAACCAAGGACTAATGTGAGCAGAAAAGAAATCACAAGAGATAATCAAATCAAGGAAGCAGCTTCTGTGGTCTTTAGTCGCAACCAAAGTGTCCTCAGGTCACGACCTCATTTCTTCTGGGAAGTTTCTCTGCGTTTATAGGTCACGATCAAAATATGGATCTGGTCGTAACCAAAGAAGACAATCGTGAAGCTACGCATTTTTTATTAGGTTATTCTGATATTAAAAGGAGAGGGAAGCCGTAGACGTAAATGGAGGCTAGTTTTTGCTAGATTTGGCTAAGAAGTAGTACTCGACTCTCTCTCAACGCTCTCTCCACAACCTACACACACATCTTCCATATTTCTTCATCTTTGCACAGATTTTCTTCATGGCATCCTATCTGGACAGCGATTGCAGTACAGTAGGAGTTATGAGAGGCTAGATCTTTAGTCTCCTTATGATGGACCGTATATCTTGAGCTCATGGACTGCATTGGGGAGTTTTCTATCTTAATCTGCACCTATTTCATGCCTTGATGTTTCTAGATTTAGGGATTTCATTGTATGAGTAGGGATTGAATATCGATTGATTATTCTCAAATTAGGTATTTGTAATTGAAATTGGATGATTTGAATGTTGATTTTAATATGAATATTTCAGTTTAGATTTCTGGATAGTTGGACAATTATCAACGATCGTTAATATTTAATTCAATTGCTTGAAGTCTATGGTTTATCGATCGATGATCATTTGAGGGCATTTTCATTATCTAGTTCAATTACACACTAAGTGATTTTTAACAGTGCATTAAAAGTTTTTAAGTTAGCTTTGATCAAAGGAGTTCAAGAACTATTAATGCTCTGGACTCAATTGATCGATTGAGATTTTATTTAAGACTTAGTGATTTTAAAACTCCAATATCAAATTAAGAGCAAGGATAGATATGCTTTCATCATCAAGAGTCTTTCTCAACATATTTCTTTCACAATCCAACTCAATTTCACCTTGATCAAAAATATAAAAACATTTACTTTACTGCACCCTTAATTTATTGCATCAAAAATCAATCAAACCCAAAACCCATTTTACTTTCACTCAGGTTTTCAATGGTTTTGTCACCCAATTTGCTAGGATTCCAATAACAAGGGCTCCTTGAGAAGAATGATAGGTTTGTGCCTTATACTATATTATCGTATGCAATTGTTATTATTTTGATGGATCGAACCACGACAAATTAACCTCATCAACAACCTTGTACTAAATGTGAGATTGTCGCGAAGAAGAATCAAGAGCTAACTATAACTATTCAAAGATCACTAAAGGAAGTGAGATGCTTAACGTAATTTTAGGAAACCAGAGATACATCTCTGATAAATCTGGAATTGGATATTATCTAAATCTAGATAAAAGAAAGGGCAAGAAGAAAAATGGATGAAAACTATATTTAAACTATTTTAAAACTTATGTCCATACCTCCAATCCATTTGCTCAATGAACTTACTGCTATCGTAAGGGCCATACTACTACTTCTTGTTATCACAAGAAGATGGGTACCTACAGGATATTAAAATGGGTACCTAAAGGTACTTATGAATAAAAGTATGATGGGCTATCCAATTAAAACTCGAAAAGATATGGTTACATAAAGTTAGATAATTCTTTTTGCAGGTATTTCTCAAAGCATCCAAGACAACCAAGTAGTATATCGACAGTGGATGCTCAAGACATATGACTGGAGATACTGACAAATTCTTCAAGTTCACACCTAAAGGAGGGAAAGTCAGCTTCAGAGGAAATTAATCCGAAACAATCGCTAGCATTGGAGAAATCGGAAGCAAGAATAGCATAAGAATTAAAGATGTCTACTATTTGGATGGGCTCTGGCATGACCTACTCAGTGTCATCTAGAGTGCAAATAAAGACAACTGGGTGATCTTCGACTCTGAGGAATGCTTGATCATCAATAAAAAGGATCTAACACTCAATAAAGATTAGTTAAAAGCAAAACTCAAAGCACCAAGGGATGGTAACTGTTATACTATTTCCATTAATTCAAATATGTTTAAAAGTTGTTTTATGGGAAAAACTGATGAAAGTTAGCTATGGCATAAAAGATTAGCTCATGTAAACATGAATCGAGTTTCAAAATTACTTATAAAAGATTTAGTAGTTTGTTTGCCCAAACTAAAATTTGAAAATGATATTATTTGTAATGCCTGGCAACAAGGAAAACAGACAAACTCATCTTTTAAATCTAAGAAGCTAGTCTCAATTGAAAGACCACTTCAAATGCTTGACATGGATTTGATTGGTCCAGAAAGAGTCACAAGTTTCGGAGAAAACTTGTATACTCGTGTGATAATCGATGACTATTCTAGATTTACTTGGAGATGAAACATTGGAAGCTTTTGTTGTTTTTGCCAAGAAAGTCCAAAATGAGAAAGGTATTTACTTGTGATAGTCAAAACTACTAGGAATGATTATGGAGGAGAGTTTGAGAACCATGAGTTTGCAAGCTTCTATGAAGAACATGGGATTGATCACAATTTCTCAGATCCACAAACACCTCAACAAAATGGAGTGGTGGAACGCAAGTCAATGAAGTCAATTTTTTGTAGTCAATGAAGGGTTAAAACCTGTAGACAAGTATTAAATGAAGTACAATTTTTTGTATTTATTTCAAATATTGAACCAACCAATGTTGATGAGGTTCTATCAGATACCTTCTGGATAGAAGCCATGTAGGAAGAACTAGATCAATTTGAAAGAAATCAAGTTTGGGACTTGGTATCTAGGCCTAGTGATCATCCTGTCATAGGCATCAAATGGGTATTTGTCACATCCTAATTTTCTTACATCTTAGGGATGAAATGGTAGCATCCAGAACCACTTTTCATATCATTAAAGTCAAATTACACAATATGGAATTTTACTTTATCGAGTACTGTTCACTATGTAAATTTCAGACAAGTGACCTGACTTAGAAAAATTATAATTAAATCTACAAAAATTGAAATGAAGTGGTTCAAGTTACTACATGAAGTTAACTTAATCTTATTTCAGGGACAAATAACTCGTTGACTACACCTTCACCAAGTCAACTTCAGTCAATGCTACAATGTTACTGTTCATCCAACATTTTTTCCCTGAATCCAGCATTTTGGTCATAACTTTGAAAAATTATATCTCCATGTGTATACATCCAAATGAGGTATTCTATATATCAAATCAAATCTTGGTATGTTTACTATTTACTATAAAAATATTATATATTTATTCAATCATTTACTATTTTTAATTACAGATCAAAGGTCACTGTCTCACCACTAGTTACTGTTTATGGTGGCAAATTCCAGCAACCAACTTTACATACATATGCATAACATACATCAATCACTTATCAATCATGCTAAATAATTATTAACTTCTCTTCATGTATCTTTATCTCCTCCATCTTGAGAAGACTTGTTGTAATTGGATTGATATGGAAGGGGTGAGATTTCTAGGGAAATCTCAGTAGCAAACGGAAACCATACAATGTATGCAACTATGTGTTTAATGTTACTATGTGTATACTTAATGATCATGCTTGCATAATGATAACTTACATGCTTCCATGTCCCTTAATTATAACATATGGCCATAGCATAAAAAGAAACAGAGCATCATTTAATCATACATGCTTCACATCATCAAAGTAAGCAACCAACACATAAAACATCCAAGCAATATAAGCATACAAGTAGGTAAGTTCACTATCTGACGTGTAGCCTTTTCTTTAGTCCTTACCTTTGCTCTAAGATTCCTTCTTTTTCATAGATCAGAGCCTATACATAGTGTAATATCCCTAATTTTCTGTACTGAATAGTATTTACAGTTTGTACCTAATATGTATGTGAGATTTTCTGAGCAAAATGTGGCCATTTATGTAAAGAAAGGGATTGAATTAAAAAAGGAAGAAAATGCAAGGACTTAAGTGAAATTATAAAAGTTTTAAGGCCAAAAGAGAAAGTAGACAAAAATGTGGGGTCTTTAAGTGTAATTTTAGCCAAATGTGAGGACATAAGTGTAATTTATGAAAAGTCAAGGGGTACAAGTGTAATTATGAAGAATTTGGACATAAAAAAGGCCAAAAATACCCAGAATCAGATCAGGCCCAAATTTTACCAGTAAATAGAGAAAATTATTCCGGTTAGTTTGACGCAACACAGAATTTTGATTTGAGGTCCCAAAAAATTGATATAAATTTCTAAAGTCAGATAAAATTATTACAGTATTTTTTGGATCTTAGAATCAGATGAAACTTTACAGTAAATTCCTACAATTAATATGAGAATTTATAAAACTGACAGGATCAGAAAAGGAATCCTGTAGAATTTTTAATGGAATTTACAGTATAATAAAATACCAGATAAATACCTTCGGGAGAGGTTTCTTGGAATTTGTGCCATAAAGGTAGTGGACCTAGAAAAAGGCCCAAAATGGCATCCTAGAGGCCCAATAAGGTACCTGAGCAGTATGTGGGACAGTGTCTAGAGGAACCCCAAAAAAGTACGACATTACGAAAATGCCCCTGTGTTATAATAATATACAAGAGATGAATGGAGGGCATTTTTGTCATTCTGGATAGGCCAAAATGCCAAGGCAAGTACAGGAATGATTCCTCAGAGTCAGTATATGCTCTGATAAGGTACAAAGAGGAGTGAAATGATAATTATGCCTTTAGGGTCAATGTAGTGCAAGAAAGGGCACCAAGGGTATTTTGGTCATTTTCCAAGGGATCTGTAATTAAGTTTAGATCCAGTACAAGAGTGTCAATGGTAGGAAGAATCTGGATACTAAATTTAAGATCAGAAAATATATTATGGAATCTCAGAAAAATTAGATTCAGAAAACAGTCTGGTTTTTGGAAAATCGGATTGAGCCTGTACTGGATTGGACTAGAATTTTTTCAGATGCTTCATCCCTTCAAAATTTCATCACATGGGCTATGAGGTGTTCCTTCATGATGTCATGGAGATTATGTCATCATTTCTTGGTGGGCAAGACAAGATTTAAGGTGCAATCTTGGCCATTAGATCAAATAGTACACAAAGTGATCTTGGCCATCCATTTTCCATGAAATTTTCTATAAATACCCCCCAAAATATGATGCCAAACCATGAGCACAAGAACCCTTGGGGAACCTCTTGCAAAATGAAAACTCAAGCCAAGACAAAGAAGAATTCAAAGGCCAAAGTTCAAGCAAGCTAAAGATTAAAGGTAAGCAATCTATCCTAGTTTATTTTCCTTTGATTTGGGAGCTTGAACTTAGGGTTTTCATGGAAGAAAGTTGAGTTTTCTCTAAGGTATATATGCTGTCCAAAACCTTAGATGAAAGGGGAAAGAAGAAATTAAAGTTAGAATTATGAGATTAAAGCTTAAACAAGCTAGTTAGATAATTGGTTGTTGAATCAAGTTGATGTTCTTGACTTTGCCATGGATGAACCATTTCGGTTTGCACTGTTCATGATAGAAGGAGATGGATTTCAATGATCTAATGCTTCCATTGAGTTTATATGATGATTTTGTGTAGGATTGGATAGGTGTTGAGCCTTAGAAGCATTGGAATTGAAAGTTGTAATGTTTAGAATTCTTCTCTATTAATGTTCACTCACATGAACAGTGATTGAAATTTTATGATTTTGATGATTCCAATGGTTTTAAAATGAAAAGTTGTGTGGGATAAAATAGAGAAACAAGTATGGGAAGTATTGGAATCAAAATGAGAATTTTTGAAAGAATTGTGTATGCTTTTCCAAATCTGTAAATAACAGTGCATAGGAGCTGGAATTTCATTATTCTAACCTCATAAATGGATTCAAAAGGTGAAATTGTGTAGGGTAAGGTCAAGACATCAATTAGTTCAAAGGCCAAGGCAATTAGTAAAGGTTAGAGGAAGTTATGTTAGTTAAATATTCAAGAAAGATAGTCTTGGATAATGCTTGAGTTCATGGTCCTAATGAATTATGTGATGAATATGAATGTACTTAGGACCTTGCAACATCCAAGAAGATGTTGAGAAGTGGTTGACCGAAAGGTTTCATGGTTGGAAAGCTTAGGGAGCAAGTAGAAGAATAAGGAAGAAAGCTTAAGTTCAAGGTAGTGGACTTATCTCTTTATGTGCTTGATGTGATATGCTTATGTGTTGACATGTATATGATATTTGAATGATGTTGTGACATGATAAAAGATATTGAATATGTTATGAAGAACATGTTTCCCATGGCCATGCATTTTTATGCAAAGTTTATAGCATGATGGCATGTCACTAATTAAAGAAAATTTAATGAAATTACATATCATGCATTAGCATCCATCTTGCATATTCAAGTTGTAATGTTTGTTACTGAGATTCCCTAGAATCTCACCCTCCCACAACCAACCAATTTAGGTCAAGCATGATGGTAATTGTATGCATGGAGAAGAGCTAAAGAATGAAGGAAAGAAAGTGAACAATTTGATACTTTCACCTATGATGCATAGTTTGTTCCAATTATGTAAAGTGTGTAATTATGTGATGGAAATGTATGAAATAATTATAGAATATGTCCATGATGTATATAAATGTATGAGAGACCAAAGGGATGATTTATGTATGTTGGAACAATTATTGGGAATTAAAGAAAGGAACCTGAAATGGTAAAAACGTAGGTCCTGAATCAGTTTTGTTGTGGCTTCAGTTTGACCTAGCAAATGAAAGAATTAACTCACAAAATTTTATGAGCTTAAATTACACGTATGGATCTTTAAATCCATATGTAATTCATCTAATTTGGATAAGGGAACACAGAGAAATGAATTTCCAAAGTCAGGGACCAAAATCTATTTTTAGGATTTTTGACCAAATGAACAGTAAACTTTAATAAATAAACTGTATCAATTGGCTAAGCATTTTGTCAGGAAATTATTTTTCCCTTAAACTTAAGTATGTTAGCTTCAAGTATAATTTTGAAACACTTCATTTCAATTTTTCTAAAATTAATTATGATTTTTCAAAGTTCATCGCACAATCTGGAATACCATATGAACAGTAACTCGCCAAGAGTAAAAATTCAAGATTTGGCTATTGGATTTCAAGTGTCATGTAAGTGGCTCTAAATGCTACCATATGGTCCATAGTGTCTACTGGTTGTGACCCACATTCTACTGGGTGACTTTCTGTGTTAACAGATCATGACCAAAATGTTGATCTGGTCATGACCAAAAGAGTCAATTACTGAAGCTGTGAGTTTTTGCTTAGGTCACTATAAAATTAAGGCAAGGGAATCAGCAGCCATTAAGGGGACATTTTTGGTTGCCAAATCAGGACAAGAGCAATCCCATCTCATCCTCTCAACTCTCTCATCAACCTTTAATCCAATCTTCCACTTTTCTTCATGTTCCCATCATTTTCTTCACTTTGACCCTTTTTAAATCATCTCTACACCCTTTCTCTTTATCTTTTTATCATCTTTTTCTACTTATCTCATGGCATCAACTTCAGACTGCAATTGTGGCATGGTCAGAGCTATGAGAGGCTATACCTTTTAGCCTCTTGGTGATGGACAGCACAACTTGAGCTCATGTACGACAATGGGGGAGTTATTCTATCTTAATCTGCATTTTTTTTCATATTTTAGGATTTCTAGATTTAGAGATTTCATGATATGTACGAGGATTGAATATCAATTGATTAATTCTCATATTAGATACTTGTATTTGATTTGGATGATATGATTACTAATTTATATATATATATATATATTAGTTTGATTTCTTATTAGTTAAATGATTATTGGTGATTGTTAGTAATTACTTTAATTGATTAGAGTCTTTGGATATCGATTGATAGTTAATCGGGGGTTTTAACATTATCTAATTCAATTTACATACTAATTGGTTCCTCAATAGTGCATTAAGGGGTTTTTAATTTAACTTTGATTAAAGTAGTTTTAAACTCAGTAATGAACTAGACTCGATCGATTGATTGGGGCTTTTATTTATTTGAGACTTAGTGATTTTATAACTCCCATTTAAAATCAAGGGCAAGGATAGTGATTTTATAACTCCCATTTAAAATCAAGAGCAAGGATAGCTATGTTTTCATCATTAAGAGTCTCTTCTATCATATTTCTTCCATAAACCAAACAATTTTTGCATTAATAAAAAATATCATAAATATTTACTTTTATTGCATCCTTCTTTTTATTGTACCAATATTCGATCAAACCCAAAAAACCATGCTTTTACTCAGGTTTTTGATGTCATCTTTCACCAATTGTTAGGATTCTACATTAAAGGCTCCTTGAGAAGAACAATAGGATTGTGCCTTGTACTATATTATTGGGTGCAATCTTTATTTTGAAAGTCTGTATGACGACAATCCAGAGGTAATGCACTTACTCAGATTCAGACCATGCTAGATGCAAGACTGATAGGAAAAGGCTCCGGTGGATAATGACAATTCTTGGTGATTTTTGTTCTTGGTTCAGTAAGAAACAATACACTATGGCTATTTCCTCGACTGAAGCTGAGTATGTAGTTGTGGGAAGTTGCTATACACAAGTTTATGGTTAAAGAAACAGCTATAAGACTTAGGAATTCATCTGAAGGAGATAATAATTCTTTGTGACGATACCAGTACCATCAACTTATCAAAGAATCCAATACTCCATTCTTTAACAAAGTACATTGATATAAGACATCTCTTTATTAGAGACCATGTGCACAAGAAAAATATCAGTGTGGAGTTTATTCCTACTTATCTACAGCTTGCTGATATTTTCACCAAACCTCTAACAAAAGAACAATTCGCTTACATCAGAAGAGAATTGGGAATAGTGAATCCCAATAAATTGTAAAGTTTTCTTTAATCACAAACCTCTTTAATACATTTCAAATTTAATGTTTTTTATGTTTGCTAACTTTAGCATTGGAGTATTTAGAGATTTATTTTGCAGGAAAGTTGAAATTACTCAATAAATTCTTCGATAAGAAGACTTTGAAGAAAAAGGGAATTCCTGCAAAGGTAAATTGCAAAATTTATCAAAAATTCTTATCGATTAATATATTTATCGATAATAGATTTGATAAATAAGAGGTAAAACTTGCATGTTAATATCTAGGATTAATCTAAATCTTATCAATAAACCATTCGAGAAAGGTGTTTATCAAATAGTTACTCGATAAATTATTGATTGTGTTAAAACTATTTCAAAAAATTTATCAAATACGTATTATACAAAGAAACTTATCGAAGTATTCTTTGATAAGAATGAAATGATTTTGTGATTATGTGAAGTGTTTAAAATTGGAAATCAAACATCTTATCAATAAGCTAATTGATAAATTAAATTAATTTGTAAAATATTATGTGATGTTTTAATTGATCAATTCTTCAATAAGAGTACTTATCCAAACGCTATTCGATAAAATATGTGAAAATCATTGAAATTTATCAAACAACTTATCGATAAGTGTACTTATCGGAAATCTATTCGATAAATTGAGTATTTCTGAAAAAACAATTGATATTTTTGATCGAATAACACTAATAAGATTGTTTATCTAAGAATTCTTCGATAAATCTTGTATGTTTTTATTGAAAAATATTGTTATTTATTGGACAACTCTTCGATAAGGTGGCTTATTGAACAATTATTCCATAATTTCTAACCGTTGTTTGAAGATTTATCCATAAACACTTTGAACAAGGCTCTCATCGAAGACCTCTTATCGATAAATTATAAGTTATTTAGGCAAAATATGATTACTACTGCTCAATTCATCAAACATTTCTCAAAAAATCTGAGATTCTCTAAACCCAAGAAATCATAACTGCTCCCATGACATCCTTTCTACTATTAAACACTTCTATAACCGTTCCCTAATGTTCACAAACCTCTTATCCATAAAAACTACTTACTACTCCTCTTTCTCTGTTACATTTCTCACTGTATCACTATTCATCATCTTTCATCTTTTATGAGAAATGGCAAGAATAAATGTTCCAAAGGTTGAGCTAGAAAAATTAAAGGGTAAACAGAAGGTGAGCTCTTTAAAGCCTAAGTACAAGCCAAAGGTGGATAAGGACAAGAGTCCTCCAAAGAAAATGACTCATGCTATTACATAGAGCCTACAGACTCAGGAACAAGTACAAGTGAGCCCAATCAGGCAGAGTGTAACATCCCAATTTTTGGGCCTAGAGACATAAAAAATAGCCTAAAATTAAAAGGCTACCAAACCCCTTTTTAAGCAGAAGTCCTAGAGACATATAGAGGGATTTTAGGGACTAAACTGCGAGTAAGCAAAGGTATAGGGATCTATGTGGAAATAGTGAAAGTACCAAGAGGTAGAATGGTTATTTTGGGAAATGTAAAGGTTAAAGGTTGCAGAGTTAAGAGTTAACCACTTTGGTCGTGACAAGAAAGTAGTTTGGTCACGACTATGTTTTACAGAAAGGTTTAGACGCGACTAGAAGATGTGTGGGTCACGACTAATAGACAAAGTGAGTCTGGTCGCGACTAAAAAGTTATGAGGTCACGAAAAAATAGTGTTGAGGTCGCGACTAATGAACACATAAGGTGTTAAGTTGCTATGGGAGGATAGTTAGGTTGCGACTATTGGATATAAAAGGTGTTAGACGCCAAGAATCAAGTGGGCCAAGAGTTACGAAGGTCCAAGAGAGATTGAGGTGATATTTTAATAAAGTAGTGTTACCTGGTTGGAAATAGAATTAGGAAAAGTATAGGCTTATCCAGAACCATGAGGTGGCATGAAAAGGTGTCCTCATGGGAACCACAAGATGCCACATGGCACTGAGTTAAAGGAAGAGGAAAAGTTAGAAAAAGCAAAGGACACGTGGCACGATATCAGCCGCTCATTCCAGTAAAAGACTATGGAATTCTCTGAAAATGTTGAGTCAGCAGGTGAGGTGTCCCAAGGGCCCCACCATTATGCCACCTAAGCATGTGAGGTGTCCCTTGATGATGTCACTTTTGATGAGTCATTATTGAGGATGATGTCATCATAGTGATGTAAGCAACGGCCGTCCATCTAGATTTGATCTGGACCATTCAACCCATGCCCCTCCACCTATAAATAGAGGCACCCCTTCTATTCCACACACCATCCCCGGCAATAAGAAGAGAAAGGAAGAGAGAGAGAGAGAGAGAAAGAAAGAAAGGAAGAGAAAGAAGGAGTTCTAGCTGAGTTAGGAGCAATCTAAGGAGCTTAGGGAGTCAGCAAGCTTATGAATAAGGTAAGTAAGTTCTTATAGTCCCTGCTCTAATAAATTAGAGGATTGTTCTTATAAGCTTAATAGTCAGAATAGAGAAATATCTCTCTCTATAAGGTTAGCCGTGGATAGAAAGAAAGTTAGGGGATTGACAGGATACGGGTATTATCTCAAGATAAGCTTGAGTTAAGTAGAGTTGCGTTGGATAAAATAATAATGGAATATTATTATACTATGTATAGGCTCTGACCTATGAAAAGGTGGAACCTCAGATCAAAGGTTAAGGACTAAGGGAAGGGCAGCAAGCCAGGTAATGAATTTACACACTCTTGTATGCTTGATGTATATGCTTGTGTGTTAATATGATTATGATATGTGATGATGATGATGAATGATATATGCTCTGCCTTTATGAGTTTATGGTTATGCATAGTAGTGATAGGCATGGAGCATGATAGTATGCAAATGGAAGCTAAAGAAAGATAAAGGAAACACATGCCATGCACTTGCATTCATCTTGTATACATTGAATGGTACCGTTTGTTATTGAGATTTCCCCCGAAATCTTACCCCTACCTTTTCCAAACATAACAGGGTACTGGTTTGGAGAAGATGAAGCTTGGAAAGTGAGGATGTTTCACAGAGTGCTAGGCAGGCTATCAAGGGAAAAAGACATCAATTAGCCACTATTTATGAGGAATCCGAACACACCCATTATCGCATCCTAATTTTTCCCTATCGATATAAGATCAATAAAGGAAAGTTGAAACATCCTTACTTTCATACGTCTTAGGGACCATTTCATAGAATTTAGAACCACTTACAAGGTCATTGAAGTCGAATTTCTCAATCTGGAGTTTTACTCTTATCTAGTACTGTTCACTGTGCAAATTCCAGATGAGTGACTTGACTTCGAAAACTCATAACTAATTCTACAAAAATCAAAATGAAGTGATTCAAATTGATAATTGAACCTAACTCAATTATATTTCATGGAAAAATAACTCGTTGGCAATTCATTGACCAAGTCAACATCAGTCAACGTTAAAACTTTACTGTTCATCCAACATTTTTCTCCTGAATCCAGCATTCTGGTCCCAACTTTGATAATTTATATCTCCTTGTGTAGACATCCAAATGAGTCATAATATATATCAAATCGAAGATTGGTATGTCTACTATTTACCTTAAAAATATCATACATTTATTCATCCATTTACTATTTTTAATTATGGGTCAAATATCCTCATGTCCCCACGGGTTACTGTTCATAGTGTTAATTTTCAGCAACCAACATTACATACATAAGCATATATCCATCATATATCAGTCAAACATGCCAAACAACAATTATTATTCATTAATAAGTTGTTTTACATCTGGCCATGTACATAAATTCTCATATCTCTATTGTATCTTTTCCTGCCTGAAATCCGGCAGCATAACCGCTACGCTTCATCTTTAGAAAGTAACTGATCTTGTACCGATTCGGTAATTCCCGTGAGAACTACCATTCTACGTAAGTACCCAGGAAAGACTGGATGAACCGGCTAGGTCCACTCACTTCCGGCCTCTTTAGACAGTACCTACGTACACAGTACGTATCAGTTCCTTTCTCTACTATTGCCATCTTGTCATAATTTCGGCAGCATAACGGCGTCTCTTAAAATTCCCAAAATTTACTTTGACATAACCTCCCCTGTAATAGGTTATTTATTGGGATGAGATTCGGGGGAATCTCAGTAGCAACAATCATAACAATATATGTAATGCAGAGTGACAGTGCTTGCTTGTGATTGTGTACAGATAAGTATGCTGCGTGCTTCCATGCTTAATAACATATGATCATAGCATTACAGCAGAGCTTCAGACATAACATATAAGACAACAATCCAACCAAACAATAGCACAACAAATCACAAAGCCATTACATAAAAGCTAGGATTAGTTATTACCTCAAAAGCTCAGCAGAACTCTACTATCTCTATTCTGCTTCCAGCTCCGCCAGAACTTCCTTTCTTTCTTTCTTCCTCTCACTTTCTCTCTCTAGCACCTCCTCCTCTCTCTAAAAGGCCCTTGGCCGTGCAGCATATGAAGCAAGGGGGGGTATTTATAGTTTTGGTCAATGGCATTCTTGTAATTTTGAAGCTATCTGATCCTGTGGTCCTGGTTTTTCCGGAATTTCCTATTTTCTTTTATTCCTTTTACTGCATCATGCATGACATCATCTCCATGCCACCTCATGGGACACCTCAGCGCCATATTCTTCACATGTCACAATTCCTGGACACCTCATCAGCTGACTCAGCAGTTCCAGTCCAATCCAGTACCGGTCCGGTTCGAATTCCCACAAACTGGACTCACCGGCTAAGATTGTGCCATGTGTCCTCAACTTTTTCTTCCTCCTCTGTATTGGCGCCATGTGGCATCTTACTGGCACCTATCACACCTTCCAATACTATCCAGATAAATCCAGGACTTTATCTAATCACCTCCTCGGTTATCGTGCCGACCGAGTAACTTTACTTTATTGAAACAACATTAAAATAGTATTTTAATGCCACTTTTCCCCACATACTTCATGGGCTACGTTTTTGGGCCTTGGAATATTATCTTGGGTCTCTGATCAAGCTCAAGTACTCTGATGGCTCGATTCCCAAGAAACGGCCCTTGGCAAATTACCAAAATACCCCTGAGTGCCCTTTCTTGCGCTATCTTAGCCCTAAGGGTAAAATCGTCATTTTACACCTTTCTGTACCCTGTCAGGGTATATACTGACTCTAAGTAACTTTATCTGTATGTGCCTTGGCTCCTGGGCCTGTCCAGAATGACCAAAATGCCCCCCATTCATCTATTACTCTTTAGTATAACACAGGGGCATTTTCATAATTTCGCACTTTTCCGGGGTTCTGCTGGACACTGGCCCACCTATCAGTCCAAGGGTCTTACTGGGCCTTTGTTGGCGCCATTATTGGGCCTTTCAGGGTCCACTACCTTTATGACACGCATTACGAGGAATCCTCCCTTTCACTGATTATTGAATATTTTATCTATTATTCACCGTTTATACACATATCCGGACACCGCCTCCTTCTGTCCGATACACTGGCCTGCGGTGTTCAGGCATCCCTGTGAGTCATATCAGTCATCTGACTGAGATCATCCGAACTCATTCAGTCCCTTTTTAAATACCGATAAATCTCCCTATCGGATACCCGGAGGCCTCACACTCCCGTCTAGATTTTCTAATTTGCGAATAACTTTTTCTACAGGCCTCCTATCGGTATTCTGTCAGTTTCCTGACATCCGCCCCGTAAGGACGCATCATCCTGTATTTTCTCACTTGTATCTGAAATCTAGGATATCCGGTATGAATTTTTATAACTTTTGGACGATCAGTCCATTTCTGGCTATCTGGAGTCTTCAAAAATTCCTGTATTAAGCCAGATTACCGAGCGTCACTTGCTCTCTCTACCGGTGAAATCTGGGACTGAAATGCTTTCGGACAGTCCAAACCACTTCCGGCCTAACTTTCTTTAATTACAATTTAGCCCCAGGGAACTTTTCTTCTTTTCATTTAGGTCCCTTTTTACTTGGCTAAAATTACACTTAAGGACCCCACATTTTTGTCTACTTTTCTTTTTTGGCTTTAAACTTTCCATAATTGCACTTAGGTCTTTCCATTTCCTTTCTTTACTTTACTAGGTCTAGGGGCATTATTGTCTTTTCATATCTTACCAGAGTATTCTCTGACACTGGTCAACTATCCAGATACCCTTTTTTGACTGTTTAACCTTAGCCAAAAGACCAAAATACCCTTTACTCATTCTTCAGTTATTCTATAACATAAGGGCATTTTCGTCATTTTGCACATTTTTCCCGGACACCGGCCCCTCTTACCACTGAACTGATATTATGGGCCTGGGCCTTCCCTGGTGTCACTACGGGCCTTAGAAAACACTGTATGGCCTCTGGCCATAGTCCGATCATCTCTATTCGGACTGCTCTTCCTTTACCCATTATAACTATAAATTCCCATCTTCGAGAATTTTTACAGAAAAATCGGGACCTCAAATCAAAATTCTGTGTTGCGTCATTCAACCCGGAATCCTTTTCTCTATCTCCCGGTATTTTCAGATATTTTATCCGGACCGGGCTATTTTTGCCTGAAAGTACGCTCCCGCGCACACTTTTCAAAAATGACCATTTTACCCTTAGTCATATTTCTAATTCTTTCATACACATAGAGACCTCATATGCACATTTCACAGTTTAGTGAAATGATCAGCATAATTTTCTCTATTTTCTGGCAAAATATGGTACTCATCGGCTACCAGCCCAATCTTTCCCAAAATTACGATTATGCCCTTGAATTCTCTTCCTAGCATCTCTAGGCCTAAAAACTAGGGTGTTATAAAAGTGGTTAAGAAGGGATTATGACAATGATCAGAAGAAAAGACAATGGTTAGATAAGTTTTTAGTCAAAGAAAGAGAGAAGGCATAA
Organism: Leucaena leucocephala; assembly: GCA_037074615.1. Lineage (NCBI taxonomy): Eukaryota > Viridiplantae > Streptophyta > Magnoliopsida > Fabales > Fabaceae > Leucaena > Leucaena leucocephala. The sequence goes on along the minus strand of CM073565.1, from coordinate 14,680,311 downwards.
AGTTATAAAGTCGAAGGGACGTAAATGTCATTAGGACAAAAGTTATAAATAGAAAAGGGACTTAAATGGAGTTTTGAAATTTTAAGGACTAAATTGGAGTTTCAAATTTTGTAGAAAGGGACTAAAGTGGAATTTGGCAAATTCAGGTACTAAAGTGCATTTTGCCAAATTCAGGAGCAAAAGTATAATTATAAAAAGTTTGGCTAGAAAAGGCTCAAAATGTACACAGAAATATCTCATTTCCAAATTTTACCAGTAAGTAACGGACAAAAATTAGGTCTGCCATATCTTTCAGAATTTTGATTTAAGGTCCAAATAAATTGATATTAATTTCAGAAGTTTAAAAATTAGTATAATACCTTCTGGAACTCAAAATCAGATAAAATTTTACATAAAATTCTTATAATTATTATAAGGATTTATGAAACTAATAGAATTAAAAAAAGGAGTTTTGTATAATTAATTATAAAATTTAAGGTGAAATAACACGCTTATAAAAGATTTAAAAGAAACGTATAGAATTTTTATTAGGACTTCTTAGTCTTAGAAAATTATAAGACTTTGTAAGAAATTCATTTTATAGTAGAATGAATTTCTAAAAATGTCAGAACCTATAAAAGAATTTTATAAAATTTATCTGAAAATCAGGGTAATTTAAGGTACCCGATGAAGGAAATGAGTTGGGATGTGTACTAATTAACAATTGGACCCAATTTAGGCTTAAGATGGCGTCAAGTAAGAGAGACCAATGTGACAAGAGAATGTCTTGGAGCTCAAGTCAATTTTAAGATATTTTATAAATTTTAAAAAGAAAGAAATCAAGAAAATCGACAAATAAGGCAAGGTGGCATGTGAGGTGTCCCAAGTGGGACCCACACCCCTCCACATAGCGTCAAGAGAAAGGAGAAGAGATTATGCCATGTGTAAAAATATATTAAAATAATTGCAGAATTAAGTTAATTATGATTAAGGATAATTAATCAAGAAAGTAACCAATAAGAGACAAGATTAAAGGGTTGTAATAATTAGTTGAAGGAGGCGCAAAATGGTCCCAAGACCCTTAAAATTTTGCTATAAATACCCTCCCCTTAATGTACAAAACTGTGAGAGCAAAGGTGCCTTGGGGAAGCTCTTGTAGTTTGAAAACTCAACGATTCTAAGGCAATTCAAGGAGGTTTCCAAGGGGCTTTGATCCAAGGTAGTTAGAGTTTAAGGTAAGCAATTCTTCCTAATTTATTTATATGTGTTTTGGAATAATAAAACCTAGGTTTTAATAGATGGAAAATGGATTATTCCCTTGGAACCCTTGCTGGCCAAAATGCTACAATAAAGAAGGAAAAGGAAGATTAAATTAGAACTATGTGAAGGCATCTAGATAAGCTAGTTGGATGGTTAGTGATAAGACACATTTTGTATATGGTTTCTATGACATTTTTAAGAGTTTTATTGTAACTTTACCATTCATTTCATGCCTTAAATTGTACTTTTGTGTATTACATGATTGTACGTGGCAATGTGCTAATTAAAGGATAAAATGGTAAAATAACTCTTCCAAACTGCACATATACTGTTATTTACTGATTTAGACTTTTACAGTGAGCTTTTATATTGAATTACAGGTATTTTGGAAGAAAGCAACGACCAGGAAAGAAATCACAAGTCAATGAAAGTCAAATCATGTTTCTGCACTTTGTTGTCATGACCAAAGTGTCCTCCGGTCGCGACTTTGATTCTTCTGGAAGTTTCTCTGTGTTTACAGGTCGCGACCAAAAAAATGGATCACGTCGCGACTAAAATGCGAGGCAACTGCCGTCGAAGGGGAGGCTGGTTTTAGACCTGATTAGGCTAAGAAGCAGTACTCATACATTCTCTGAAGATCCATTCAACAACCTACACGCATCTTCTATCTTTTCTAACCCTTTCCATAGATTTCTTCATATTCACCCTTCATCTTTCCATCGTTTCTTCATGGCATCACACCTGAACAGCGATTGCAGTGTAACAAAAGTTATGAGAGGCTAAATCCTTAGTCTCTTGGTGATAGATCTCATATCTTGACTCATGGACTAAACCGGGGAGTTTCTTCTGCTCTAATTTACATCTTGTCATGTTATGATTGCTGCTAGATCTAGGGTTTTCATCATATGAAAAAGTTTTGAATATCGATTGATCATTCTCAGATTAGACTGTTATAATTTCATTCTGGATGTTTGAATGTTGGATTTTAATTTAATATTTCAGTTTCGATTTTAAGAAAGTTGGGTTATTTTCAGCGATTGTTGCAAATCAATTCAATTGCTTGAAATCTAGGGTTTTTGATTGATGACCATTCGAGGGCGTTCTCATAATCTAGGGTTAATTGCACGCTAAGTGGTTTCTAATAGTTCGCTAATAGTCTTTAAACTAGCTTTGATCAAAGGAGTTTAAAGAAGATTAGGGTTCTGGACTCAATCGATCGATTGAGGTTTTACTCGAGACTTAGCGATTTCAAACTCCAATATTAAATTAAGAGCGAGGATAGATATGTTTTCATCATCAAGAGTCTTTCATAACATATTCTTTCAACAAGCCAACCAGTTTCCATCTTAATTAAAAATCCAAAAATATCTACTTTTCTACACCCTTATTTTATTGCAAAAATCAACCAAACCCCAAAATCATTTTATCTCTACTCAGGTTTTCATTATTTTTAACATCAATTTGCTAGGATTCCTTTACAAAGGCTCCTTGAGAAGAACGATAGGGTTGTGCCTTATACTATATTGGGTACAATTAACTTTATTTTGATGGCTCAGACTGCGACAATCTGAGAGCCTTATCAGTTAGTTATGTATTTAGATTAACATTCTTGACTTTTTTTTGTTAAGGGAGCTATTCAGCCAGGCGCAAAACTGGAAAGAGCAGTGTGAATTTCAATATTCTAATATTCCATTGAATCCGAATGATAATTTTGTGTAGGATTAAATAAGTTTGGAGCTTTGGAATTGAAAGATGGAAATTTAAAACCCTTTCTATTACTGTTCATGCCCTGAACAGTGATGATAATTTTATGATTTTGATGCTTCCAATGGTTTTATAATGAAAAATTATGTGGGATTAAGTAGAGAAAAAAGTATTGGAAGTATTGGAATCAAAATGAGAAATTTTGAAAGAAAATGCACTATTTTTAGTTCTGTATAGCAGAGTGTGAAGGAGCTGGAATTTTATAATTTTGAAGCTATAAATGGATTCATAAGGCAAAATTATTTAGGGTAAATTCAAGGCATAAATTAGTTCAAATGATAAGGTAATTAACCACAAATCAAGAAAGGTAAGGTTTAATTGATTAAGTTAAGTTCAATGTTCTTATATGCTAGTTGAATTGGATCATGATGAATGGATGAATATATAATGTTTAGGCTTTTTTTGTGGACACAAAGAAGGTAGCCACTTAGGAAGGAAAAAAGTAAAGAAAGGCAAGGAATAGAGGTAGTGAACTTACCTACCTGTATGCTTATGTTACTTAGATATTTTATGTGTAGGTTGCTTACTTTGATTATGTGAAGCATGTATTATTAAGTGATGCTCTATTTCTTTTTATGCTATGACCATATGTTATAATTATGAAGACATGGAAACATGGAAACATGAAGTAATCATTATGCAAGCATGATAATTAAGTGCACATATATTGTCATCAAGCATGTAGTTGCATACATTGTATGGTATCCGTTTGCTACTGAGATTTCACTAGAAATCTCAACCCTATTGAAATTCCCAAATAGCAGGATCTTCAAGTACAATAGGAGAGAAATAATGGTTGATGTAATTGTTGTTTGTATGGTGTATAATATTTGACTTTTGAATGTATGTAAACATATGTATAGTTGCTAGAATTTGCCACTTAGAATAATAAATCGTGATGAGGTAGTGACCTTTGAGATGTAATTAAAAATAGTAAATGATATAATAAATGTATGTAGTTTTACCAGCATTTAGTTAACATGTCAAGGTTCATTTTGATATCAAGAACGCCTTATTTCGATGTCTATACAAAGTGAACGAATTTTTCAAATTTAGGGACCATAATTTGTCTTCAAGGTTTTTGACCAAATGAACAGTAATTTTTGACACCAGAACTATAATGATTGGTTGAGTATTTGGTCTGAGACATATTTTCCTTAAACTATATTATATTAGCTTCTTGTATCCTTTTGAACCGCTTCGTTTCAATTTTTCTTGAATTAGTTATGATTTTTTAAAGTTTGTCACTTAATTTGGATGTAACATATGAATAGTAACCGTGAGATTGAAAATTCCAGATTTCACATATGAGCTTCCATGATGATATAAGTGGTTCTAAATATTACCGATTGATTCCTAAGTCATTAGAAAGTAAGGTGTTACACTTACACAAATGACAACCTCAATCAGGTTGTCGAGGGCCATCAGTTATGCTAGAATCTCCTCAGGGCGAAGGGTAAAGAACATGGCTAGGAGAAGAGCTGAGTCTTCTCAAGGTACCTCTAGGTCTATTTCTCTATTCCTTTCTGATCCTTCTCTTCCATCCAACCCTACTACTCTGGCCTTATTATCTAGCAATTTGTATAAAGGAGTAAATAAAGGTAAACTTAAGGCAGAGTATGCACATAGAGATTTTTGTCTAGTTGTAGTGGTAGACTTTGACTATTTGAAGTACAACGACAAAACCTAGCTTGACCTTTCTAACCCAATGAAACATTATGAAAATTGGTTAGGAATTAAACTCCCTTATTGCCTAGAAGTTGTCAAGAGGTTCTACTATAATATGAGTGTGTATGATGAAGCTGGAGAGGTTAGAGAATTGATCAGTACTCATCTAACTACTAAATTGAGGGATAGGAGGTCAGATTAGACTCCAATGTGATTAACTTCCTCTTAAAAAACCCTAATTTTGAAAAGAAGCATGAGCTGTCTGTGAGAGAAGTATATAAGATCTTGATGTTGGAAGACAATTTTTTTGGGGATTTGAAATTTATCCCAAAAGATATGTGTGATTATCATATGATAATCCATTACATCTATTCTCAAAGAATGGTGAATAAGTCTAGCAGCTTCACCTATATGACACAGGAGGATTATGTGTTGCTGGAAAGAATCATCAGTAGACAGAAGATAAACATAGGAGGTCTTATCTATTCTAAGATAAGGAGCTTCTTTTTCACCAAATCTAGAGCCACTCATATTCCCTACCCACAGCCAGTCTCCTCATTTCTCTAATGCAAAAATATAGATTATCTGGAGAACGGTGAGAAAGAAGTAAAGGTCCCAAGATTTAGGGTAGAGCAAATTCACACGATAAGAATTTCTCTGTTACTGGCTACTGGAGGAAAGAAGCCCCAGAAAGGGAAGCATGAGTCTCAATCTTCTGCTTCCCCTACTGCACCTATTTTTGCACCATATTTTTCCCAGGCAACTCTGAACATTATGGTACAGCAAGAACTAAAGATTTTTTCAAAAAAGGTTATGGCACGAGTCCAGGAGAGTATTCAAAACTCAATTCATGATTTTGCCCAGATGCTCATTGACTTTGGATCCAGGTTAGAGAACAAACTGGTCTCTAAAGTAGTCAAGAGACATGACATATTGGAAATGTCATTGAGATCTAGAGGAATGCTATTGGGTTTCTAGGGATGAGATTCTTGATTTAAAGAACAAGGTCACTGGCTCTAACACTTACTTTTCTGTTGATGATCAACTAAATACCCCTCAGATCAATTCCCAACCTCCTCAGGGCATTGCACAGATTACTCAGCTTCCTCCTACTCTAATTTATTTGTCTGAGCCACTCGTCTCTGCACATAGCTCATATCCTCCTGCTTTTTCTTTAGAGCCTCAGACCTCGACCACATTCCTCTTTCCTCCTCTTAACCTTTTGGCTATATAACCACTCCCTCTATTCCAATTTCTCAACCAATTCTTCCTCCTATCTCTTAGGAGGTATCTACAGATCCTCCCATTAAGTAACCTTCTCCACGACCACCAGAACCCACCATTGACAACCTTCTCATACTGAAAGCACTTCTCAAGCTCAACCATCCATTGAATAGCAAGCTCAATCTTTCGCCCATGATTCAATTTTTGATGAGTGACAAAAAGAGGGAGAGATAAGATGAAATAAGATAGTAGTTTTTCAAAGAGCTTTTTGAAAAGGTGGTTTATCAAAGTAATATTTGATAAATCCAGAACTATTTGAATAAAATTCATTGAAGACTTATCAAAGTCCTTTTCGATAAGGATGGTTATTGAAGTATTTATCGGATAAGATATACTTATCGAAGATATTTTTGATAAGGATGGTTATCGAAGTGTTGATCGATAATATATAAAACTGTTTGAATACAATTTATCAGAAATTTATCGAAGATCTTTTTTATAAGGGACCTCATTGATAAACACTTCGATAAATTAAATAGATCTTCTTTGACAGATTTTGATCTTTAATTCTAAATTATTTGAAAATAATTGTTATATGCTTACAATGTTTATATATTTCTTATGTAGCATATTTTAGATCATTTTCAGGCATAAAAGAGATCAACTAAAGAATATCATAAAAAGTGAAATGCATACATCAGCAATAACAATTATATTCATCAATGGCTATCTCAATGGCTACTTCAATGGATTTATAAAGAACCAAACCATAAAATAAGAAGAAGCCAAGATGAGAAAGGTGAAGAAGTTAGAAGATGTAAGGAGATACAAGAGATGCTCAACATGCATTTTGATCATATTCAGTGATGTATCTGTGTTTCAATCTATTTATCTTCTTTGGATCAGAGCATACGATATTCTTAAGAAAGAGAGAAACTTAGAGTTTTTTTTCTTCAGTACTTATCTTATTTTCTCTCTTTAGAGAGTGTTTGTAATTTCTTAAATCATTTTCTAAATTGCTCAAGAGTGTAAGTCTCTTGAGTAGAGTGTAACCTTACTGGTTATAACGGGAGTGAGAAGGATTCTCACTGGTAATACCTTATAGGTTATAAGGGAGAGTGAGAGGGGATTCTCACATTGATATACTGAGGTGAAAAGAGCCTGGCTAATCTTAGAAGGTAATAGAACACTCAGAGGAGCTCTGGGGACTAAACGTAGGCCAAGTAGATTAGGTCGAACTAATATAAATCGTCTTGGTGCAATATTTTTTCATCTTCTTCCTTCAGTGATATCATTATAAACTCTACTCTTTGATTTTATTTCAATATTCCTAAACTTTGTAAAAATTTTAAAATCACACAATTCACCCCCTCTTGGGTGATACAACCATATTCAATATTTGGTATCAGAGATGGTCAGTTCAAAGATCATGGCTGTATTGGAAGGTTTTGATATTACAATTCCTCCCATTTTTAAAAGTTATGAGTTTTTGTATTGGAAAGGTCGGATGACCATATTTTTAAAAATGTTTGATTATGATATTAGAGAAATCCTTTTAAATAATACTGATTTCAAACCAAGAAAGGATTAGAATAAAAATGAAAAGAAAGCAATGAATATTTTATACAATACTTTAACTGATAGAGATTTTTAGAAAATCAAACTTTACTGTAATGTTATTGACATTTTTAGCACTTTGATTCTATCTATACCTTTGACGATTGTATTGAAGTTAGTGTTGACAGTTCATCTGAAATTGAAAGTTGTAAATTCATTACCAATGAACTAGTGGAAGATGATGTTGAAAAAGAAAAAACTCACTGAGCATCTCCATGAAATGGTCAACACAGGGGAGCAAGAGGAAGAGTAAATCAAGAAGAGCTCAATGTATATGAATTTGCTGAATCATTATGCAGAGCTCAAGATATACTAGTGGAAAACAATTTCAATCCCTTTCATAGGTTTAAGAAAAAATAATTTTAGAAGTTTTCATGAAATAATTTTTCAACCAATTATAGATGCTATTTCAAAAAGTACAAATGCTTTGCATCATAAGGATATCACTGAAAAATTTAATAGGAAGAAAGAAATTATGAAAAATGATTATACATTGCTTCCACTAGACTAACACAATATTTACAAAGAAACGCCCAAGAAGTCATTATGCAATTATTGTGAAGAACAATGTCATATTTCTCACACATGCTATATTAGAAGAAATTCTAATATGAGAAATAAATATGTTTGGGTTCTTAAAGGACAATCAAAGTCCAAAACTATGCTTAAGGACCCAAAGTTAAATGGGTACCAAAATATTCTCCTAGTACTTCAATTGTGTAGGATAATATAAAGAGGAATGGACACAGTACATGGAGAAAGGGACATTCAAGAGTTTCTCGTACATCAGTGAATGCCACATTATTTCAGAGAACTCATGGAGAATCCATTACAACAACTTCAAAGTCAATTTATAGGAAGCAATAAAGAAAAGCCCAAGAAGTCATTATGTCTCAAGGATGGATTATCATAATGTACCATTCAATTACTCTGAGGATAACAGAATAAAGAAGATCTCTCATGCTTCAAAGTTCATAACAGTTGAGAGACCATTGTAAGCGTTTGTCAAAAAAATTTAAAGATGCAATAGGTATACTGTAACATCCTAAATTTTCTCTATTTGTATAAGACTGATAGAGGAAAGAGGTTATGAAGGTCTTGGGATGGTAATCAGAAGGAAAGATAATGATTAAAATAAATTTTAAGCTAAAGAAGAAGGTATAAAGTTGTAAAGAAAAATAGATTAAATTATAATTAATGAAAGCTTCATGGACATAATGGGACTAAAGTGAAAGTCTAAAAGTTCCATGGTGCAAAATGGAATTAGACATAAACTTTGGGCCATTAAGTGAAATTATTAAAAGTTGAGGGCCTAAAGTGTAATTTTCAAAAGTTCAGGGGCAAAATGTTAATTATGAAAAGTTGAGTCAGAAAGTCCCAAAAATGCCCGAAAATGGTTTAGCACCAAATTTTCCTAGTAAACAGAGAAAATTATTCTGATCAGTTTAAAGCAACGCATAATTTTGATATGAGGTCCTAAAAAATTGATATTAATTTTGAACTCGGAAGATTATTATAGTATTCTATAGACCTCATAATCAGATAAAATTTGGCAGTAAATTATTATAAATAATATAAGAATTTATGAAACTGACAGAAGTCAAAAAGGAGTCCTGTAGAATTAATTATAGAATTTAAGGTAAAAATGTACACCGATAAAGAATTAAAGGAAATGTAGGAAATTTTTATCAGGACTTTTGTGCCTCAAAAAATTATGAGACTTTGTAAAAAATTCATTTTATATTAGAATGAATTTATAAAAATATTAGAACCAATAAAATAGGTGTTTATAATTTATTTCAAAATTAGGGTAATTTAAGGTTATCAGTATAGGAAGTACCTTGGGATGTGTGCTTTGTGTGCTAAAATTATGGTTTAGGCCTAAGTAAGCCTAACATGGCATCATATAGGTGTCCATGGAGCCCAAGAAATTGTCATGTGGTGAAATGAATTTTTTAGGATATTTTATGTATTTTTAAAAGATAAGAATTCAAGAAAACTCAAGTAGCATGTGAGGTATCCTTGTGAGACCCACAAGCTTTACACATGGCACCAAAGAAGAAGAAAGAAAGTTTATCCCATATGCTAAAATGTAATAAAATAATATAAGAATTAACCTAATGATGATTAAGGTTAATTAATCTAAAAACCAACTAATCAAATTCTAGATTAGGGAGTTGTAATAATTAGGAAAGTAGGGTTATTAGGGACCTAAGGTGCCAAAGTTTTAGCTATAAATACCCCTCCCATTCTTCACAAATCTGTGAGTGTAGTAAACCGTTGGGGAAACTTTTGTCAACCAAAATCTCAACCAAAGCAAAGGCAATTCAAGGCACTTAAAGATCAAGGTAGTCAAAGCATAAGGTATGTGATCTTTCCTAAGTTAGTTGTAAGTGTTTTGGAAGGGTAAAATCTAGGTTTTAGTGGTTGGAAATTCCATTAAACCTAGAGCATGCTTGCTGCACAAATTTCAAGTTAAAGGAGGAAGAAGGAAATAAAGCTAGAATTATGTGATTAATGCTTAGATAAGTTGGTTTAGATAATTGGTTATTGAATTAAGTTGTGATCTTGACTTTACCATTGATAAAGGCCATTCAGCCTAGGGCTGTTCTAGACCAAGAAGAACGAATTTCAATAATCTAATACTTCCATTGAATTTATATGATGATTTTGTGTAAGATTGGATAGATTGGAACCTTGGAAGCATTAGAATTGGAAGTTGTCATTTTTAAGTCTTCTCTGTTATTGTTCACACGCATTAACAGTAGTTATTGAAATTTTATGATTTTGATGCTTCCAATGATTTTAAAATGAAAATTTGTGTGGGATAAAGTAGAGAAACAAGCATTGGAAGTATTAGAATCAAAATGAGAAATTTTGAGAAAAGTGTACACTTCTTTCAGTTCTGTCTAGAACATGATGAAGTAGTTGGAATTTGAGCATTTTGAGTTCATAAAAAGGTTCAGAAGTTCAAATTGTGTAGGGTAAAGTCAAGATATCAATTGATTCAAAGACTAAGCTAATTAACGAAGATTAAAGAAAGTTAATTTAGTAGGTAAAGTTCAATGTGCAAGGAAGTTGGATTGTAATGAGTTAATGGTAATGCATGTGTATGAATATGCAATACTTAGGATTTGATTTGTGTGTTGAAGAAGGCAACCTCACTTCAAGGAAAGGTGACAAGGAAGAGGATAAAAGGAACGTGAAGCATCAAGGTAGTAAACTTACCTAAACTTATATGTGTTGAGTGTATGGTCAATCATGTTAAGGTTTGATTGATTGATGTTGTTCATATGTAATTGTTGAAGCTCAGTGCTATGATTAATTTGTCCAATTGTATTTCATATGTTATGAAATATCCTAATTTTCAGGCCAGAGACTCAAAAAGTAGCCTGAAATAGATAGGCTACCAGACCCCTTTAAGTAGAAATCCCAAAAATATACAGAGGGTTTTTAGGGACTAAACTGCAAATAAATAAAAGTACAGGGACTTATATGTAAATAGTGAAAGTCCCTAGGGTATAATGGTCATTTTGAAAAAGAAAGGGACTAAAGTAAAAGTTTAAAAGTTCCATGGTGCAAAGATGAAAGTAAACACAAGTTGTGGGTCATTAAGTGTAATTATGAAAAGTTAAGGGATTTAATTGAAAAGAGAAAAAGTTTCCAGGGGCAAAATGGTAATTGTAGAAAGGGTTGGAAATTGTGCCCTAGGGGCCAATCATTGTCTTATAAACATTATTGTTTTATGAATTTCTTAATTATGTTATCACATTATTTGCATGTTTACTATGATAACCATCCTTGGATAATTCATGATCTTATCCTAAATGTCCCTGGTCGGTCATCTATGCGGGAGCAGAGATGAAATAAGACCAGTATGACTTTGAAGATATATAGAGATATAAATCAAAGTCATAGGCGCATGTAAGAGTAAAGGGTGTTGGACCGACCCGCTATGAGAGAGCTGCATGGGTTAAGTCATAAGCTTCTCTCATATACAAGTCATGTCACTATGCCCTTTGACCTGAGATCATCATGGATTCCTACATGACAAACGCTCAGCTTTGACCTAGTCAAAAGTCACTTTTGACCGAGTGATCCTAAAGGCTATGTTCGGGCTCAGTGGTTTTTCATGCGGAGGAATATGAATGGTCAAGATGGAATTTGTCCCTCATATTCGTAGAGAGATATTACTGGGGCCCTCGATGAGTAAGTCTGAGAAATGTATGGCCATACTGTAATGGAAGGGTAGTTCCATTACTATAGTCAGACTACTCAGGGATCGAGAAAGTAACGGTCAGGAATAGGAGGATGACGTTCACCATGCCTCATCTATGACCGAAATATCGTGTGACAAAAGGGACGTGATATGGTTGTATGAAAGGAAACATCGTTCATCGATCCTCATATGTTTTGGGTAGTCGTAATGTCTTGCTAGAGGCCGCTTACGACTTGTGGGTTAGTATAGTAACTGGCCCACTGCCAACTTCATATGGGCCTACAGGGTCGCACACAAAATAGCCCAACTCGAGCTATGATGTCCATGTTCATTGAATCTAAGACATGTCTTGATTAAATGAATAATCTAGGGTGAATTTATATATTTTATATATATATAAATTTGTATTTATATATTATATATAATATAAGAGATATTTGCAAGATTTAATTTATAAGGATAAATTAAATTTCTATCACTTTTGAATTTCAATTTAAATGGATATGATCTATTTGAATTTGAAATTCAAATTGATAAGATATCTCAAATTTAATTTATGAGAATAAATTAAATATAATTCTGTCTTATCTTTATTAAATAAATAGGTGATTTAAATTTGTGTGACGGATTTAATAAAAACCATATTTATTTAATTAGTTTCTTATCAAACTATGCAATATATGATATTGTATTAATTTTAGAATTAATATAAGATTAATTCTGAAGCCCGGCCCAATTAGAAGCCCGATAGCATCCTATATATTTGACATTGGGAGCTAGGGTTCTATACATAACACAACTCACAAGAGAAAAAGGGGCAGGAGAGTGCAAAAAATTTGCAGATAAGAAACTGCCAGAATAGAGACGGTGAGGACGGAATCTTGAGAAAACCCTAGAGGGACATGAGGCGCTAGCACGTCGTTTGTGGTTGGAATGCTATTCGTGTGGATACCGGTAGAGGAAGCCGATCTGAGTTGTCGACTTCTTGCGAACGAGAAAAGAGCACCAGGTACGTCGGGGTCGCGACCAGTTGATGCAGAGGTCGCGACCAAATTGGCTTCTGAATGTCAGAAATCCGAAAAGAGACTACAGGTCGCGACTAGTAGCAGAGGAGGTCAGGACTAATAACTCCAGAGGTGACAGGTCGCGATGAGAAGCTGAGTAGGTCGGGACTGAAAGTTTCAGAGGCGACAGGTCGCGACTAGAAGCTGAGTTGGTCGCGACTGAAAGTTCCAGAAGTGAAGAGTCGCGACTAGTGGACACTGAGATCATGACCAAAGCTTGAATATGAAGGTAACACTTCTTTCTCCTTGACTTAAACACATTCGGTATATCCTGGCTCGAATGGAAAAATTTTAAAAGTTAATTTCCGCTGCGTGTCTTCTAATTCCTTTCAGTGGTATCAGAGCTATGCCGTTTTGTGTTTAAGTTAGGTTTGATTATTGATACAGGTGATGTATGTTAGACTTCTTAGCCGTTCATATGATAACATGCATTTTATGTATGACATAAAGGGAATCCATTTTATGTATGACATATAAGGAATCCGAAAGGAAATTGAAATCGGTAGTGTATGTTAATTGATTTGATCAATTAATATTGATGGGGTCTAAGGAAATAGAATTAAGATTCTTGATTATTTATCAAAAAAAAATTTTGGGGCATACCCCACCCGCTAACCAGCTAGCGGGACCACCGTGGCTACCTGATCGTAGCGCAACATAATCGCAATATATATATTGATATATGAATGTTTTGAAACATTTATTGCCCTTCAAATAGTATGAATTTTGATTCTTGAATGTTTGGGTATGGTGAACAATATGGCTCTAGATTACAAGTGTTGTAATTTTTCTAAATACGGCCTGCTTGTCGTGCTTCCTCTAATGACTCTCGTTGTACATTCTCTTCTCATCTCACTCCCCTCAAATGTTGAAATGAGGTTTCCTTATGTAATTTTCCTATTCTAATTAGACAGCTCCTCTCATTGGCTTGAGGGGACTTAGGATAGGTAAGCCATATTGTATCACGTTTAAGATTATGCATCTTATGATTATATCACTGCATGTATGTTCTATATGCATAATACTGGTATGAGATACAATCGAGATACATGCAAACCGGATAGTTAATTAAACCCTCTAAAAGAAATCTTAAGTCATATGCCGTCAATTAATGAACACTTCTTAAAACCTCGATCGCTCATTTGCAGGCTCCACCAAAGTGGGTGCATTTGAGTTATCTTGGGGAGATGAGCAAGAGTAATGGTGCTACTCTTATGTTTGTTATTGTTTGACTTAATTGAGATTATCAAAACGGTTTTGGGTCTCAAGGAATTAGATAGGATTAAAACATGCCGGATCATATGATGATGGAATCCCATAAACATCTAAGAGTTATATTTGATATAATTTGTAGAGTTGTTACCTACCTAAATAACTTAAAGTTGAGCATCCTGCCAAAGCGGACTCAAGTTTAAGCCAAATATGGATCTTAGCCCACTAATTATTACATTGAGGGTTGTTTTATTCAGTGGGAGATTGCTAATTCGCTTGCATATTTTAATTGTAGAATCATGATGACTAGTAATACTGCTACATTATCGTTGCGATCTGTCCTTGAGAAGGACAAACTCAATGGGACAAACTTTCTTGACTAGTTCAGGAACTTGAGAATTGTTCTCAAGCAGGAAAGAAAAGTATATGTCCTAGATCAACCCATTCCTGAGGAGCTAGCAGCCAATGCTCCTAGAGCTCAGAGAGATTCTTATGCGAAGCATAAGGAAGACTCTGTCGATGTGGGATGCTTGATGCTTGCCACTATGGTTTCGGAGCTCCAAAGAGACCTGGAACACATGGAGGCTTATGAGATGATTGTGCATCTTAAGGAAATGTTCCAGCAACAGGCAAGGCAAAAGAGGTATGAGACCACTAAGGCCTTAAATTCTTGCAAGATGGCTGAAGGTGCATCAGTAAGTACTCATGTCTTAAAGATGAAAGGGTACACTGATCACCTTGTGAGGCTTGGATTTCCCATAAGCCAGGAGTTAGCTACAGATTTGTTCTCCCAGAAAGTTATGATCAGTTTGTCATGAACTACAACATGAACAACATGGAGAAATCTATTTCTGAACTGCATGGGATGCTTAAAACTGCTGAGCCGACTGTTAAGAAGAAGCCCAGTACAGTTTTGATGGTTTAGAAAGGAAAGGGTATAAAAAAGAAAGGCAAGGGCAAGGGGAAGGGTCATGGCTCATCTGGTAAGCCCGAAACCAAGCCTGCACCAAAGAAGGAAAAGCCTCCAAAGAAAGGAGTTTGTTTCTTCTGCAATGAATTGGGTCATTGGAAGAGGAATTGCAAACTCTACCTTGAAGATCTGAAAAAGAACATGAAGGATAGCGGGGCTATCGCTTCAGGTATTTATGTTATAGACATTCATCTCTCTACTTCCACTACATGGGTATTAGATACTGCATGTGGTTCTCACATTTGTACAAATGTGCAAGGCCTAAAGGACAGTAGAAAGCTGAAGAAGGGCGAAGTTGACCTACGAGTTGGAAATAGAGCAAAGGTTGCTGCTTTAGTTGTATGCACTTATGAATTAGTTCTGCCCTCTGGGCTTTTGTTAGTTTTGAATAATTGCTATTATGTTCCTGCTTTGAGTAGTAACATTGTTTCTCTTTCTTATTTGGATAAGGAAGGTTACACTTCCATTACTAGGAATGGTAGATGTTCCATTTATCGTAATGATGTTTTCTATGCTCATGGTGATTTGCATGTTGATTATTACATATTAAAATTGGAACAACCCAATCATGGAAATATCTATAATATAACCGCCATAAGGGTTAAACCAAATGATTTGAATCTGACATACCTTTAGCACTGTCGTCTGGGCCACATAAATGAGAAACGCATTTCTAAACTCCATCAAGATAGATTTCTCAACTCATTTGATTTTGAATCATATGATACTTGCGAATCTTGTTTGTTAGGTAAGATGACAAAGTCACCTTTCACTGGGCACAGTGAGAGGGCCACTGATTTGTTGGGCCTCATACATACAGATGTGTGTGGACCGATAAATACAAATGCTAAAGGAGATTATTAGTACTTCATCACATTCATAGATGATTTCAGTAGATATGGCTATGTCTATCTAATGAAACATAAATCTGAATCTTTTGAAATGTTCAAGATATTTCAAAATGAAGTACAAAACCAGCTTGGTAAAACAATCAAAGCCCTTCGATCTGATGGAGGTGGTGAATATTTGAGCCAAGAGGTTATCGATCATCTTAGGAATTGTGGGATGGTCTCACAATTGACTCCTCCAGGAACACCACAATGGAATGGCATTTCTGAACGAAGGAATCGAACACTATTAGATATGGTTTGATCCATGATGAGTCGAACAAATCTTCCACCTTCCTTTTGGGGCCACGCCCTAGAGACAGCTGCATTCACACTAAATTGTGTTCCATCTAAGGCAGTTGAAAAGACTCCGTATGAGATATGGACTGGGAGAAAATCTAGTTTGTCTTTTCTTAAGATTTGGGGATGTGAGGTTTATGTTAAGCACAAGCCTAAGATAAGTTAGCGCCCAAATCTTCAAAGTGCCTTTTTGTGGGATATCCTAAGGAAACCAAGGGATATTATGTCTACAACCCCGCTGATAATAAAGTGTTTGTTGTCAGAAATGGTATCTTTCTCGAACGAGAATTTATCTCTAAAAGAACTAGTGGGAGTAAGGTACATCTCAAAGAAGTTTGAGAGCTACAAGACACCATAGAATTAGAGATGGAAAATGGAGAAGACTCACAACAAGTTGTTGAGACTCCTCAAATCACGCAAGGCCTACGGCGATCTAATAGGGCACTACTTCAGCCTCAGAGATATGGATTTTTGATTGCTGACAATCGTGATGTGTTGCTCATTGAGCATAATAAGCCAACTACCTATCGAGAAGCTATAGTGGGACCAAACTCTGAAAAATGGCTTAGTGCCATGAAGTCTGAGATGCAATCCATGTACGACAATAAGGTATGGACCTTAGTCGACCCGCCTGAAAGTCTAAAAACCGTAGGGTGCAAGTGGGTTTTTAAAGAGAAAAATGACATGGATCGCAATGTAAATGTCTTCAAGGTGTAATATCCCAATTTTCAGGCCAGAGACTTAGTAAGTAGCCTAAAATAGATATATCCCTTTGAGCAGAAGTCCCAAAAACATACAGAGGGTTTTTAGGGACTAAACTGCAAATAAGTGAAAGTCCCTAGGGATATGATGGCCAGTTATGCAAAGAAAGGGATTAAATTGCAAAAGAAAGAAAATGTAGGGACTTAGATGCAAATATGAAAAGTATAAGGTTAAAAAGGAAAAGTAGACAAAAAGGTGGGGTCCTTAAGTGTAATTTTAGCCAAATAAAAAGGGACTTAAATGAAAAGAAGAAAAGTTCTCTGGGGCTAAAGTATAATTAAAGGAAATTAGGCCAGAAGTGGTTTGGACTGCCCGAAAGCATTTCAGTCCCATATTTCACCAGTAGAGAGAGAAAGTGATGCTGAGTAATCCAGCTTAATACAGGAATTTTCTCAGGACTCCAGATAGCCGAAATTGATCTGATAGTCCAAAAGTTATAAAAATTCCTACTGGATATCCTATATTTTAGATATAAGTGAGAAATTACAGGATGATGCGTCCTGATGGGGCGGATGTCAGGAAACTGACAGAATACCGATAGGAGGCCTATAGAAAAAGTTATTCATAAATTAGCAAATACAGACGGGAGTGTGAGGCCTCCGGGGATCCGATTAGGAAATTTATCGGTATTTAAAAAGGGACTGAATGAGTTCGGATGACATCAGTCAGATGACTGTTATGACCCACAGGGATGCCTAAAAATAGCAGGCCAGTGTATCTGGTAAAAGGACCCAGTGTCCGGAGATGTGTATAAACGGTGCATAATAGTTGAAGTACTCGATGAACATGGGCAGGGGAAGATCCTCGTAATACGTGCCATGAACCCCAGAAAGGTGTGAAATTACGAAAATGCCCCTGTGTTGTACTAAAGGGTAGTACAGGAATGGAGGGCATTTTGGTCATTCTGGACAGGCCCAGAAGCTAAGGCACATACAGATAAAGTTAGTCAGAGTCAGTATATGCCCTGACAGGGTACAGAAAGGTATAAAATGATGATTTTACCCTTAGGGTTAAGATAGTGCAAGAAATGGCACCAGGGGGTATTTTGGTAATTTGCCAAGGGATGTTTCTTGGGAATCGAGCCATCAGAGTACTTGAGCTTGATCAGGATCCAAGATAACATTCCCAGAGCCCAAAAACGTAGGCCCAGTGATATGTGGGAAAAAGTGGCATTAAAATACTATTTTAATGCTGTTTCAATAAAGTAAAGTTACTCGGTCAGCACGATAACCGAGGAGGTGATCGGATAAAGTCCTGAACTTATCTGGATAGCATTGGATGGTGTGAAATTGCCAGCAAGATGCCACATGGCGCCAACATAGAGGAGGAAGAAAAAGTTGATGACACGTGGCACGATCTCAGCCGTGTATTCCGGTGCAAGACTCTGGAACTGCTGAGTCAGCTGATGAGGTGTCCCAGGAACTTACAATTTTGCCATGTGACATATGAGGTGTCCCATGAGGTGGCCTTGGGATGATATCATGAATGATGCAGTAGAAGGAATAAAGAAAAATAGGAAATTCTGGGAAAACCAGAACCACAAGTTCATATGGCTTCAAAATTATAAGAATGCCATTGAAGGAAACTATAAATACCCCCTTGCCTTCATATGCATCACGGCCAAGAGCATTTAAGAGAGAGAAGGAAGTGCTAGAGAGAGAAAGTGAGAGGAAGAAAGAAAGAAAGGAAGTTCTGGCGGAGCTGGAAGCAGTATAGGGATTCTAGAGTTCTGCTAAGCTCTTGAGGTAGTAACTAATCCTAGCTTCTATGTAATGGCTTTGTGATTTGTTGTGCTATTGTTTGGTTGGATTGTTGTCTTATATGTTATGCTTGAAGCTCTATTACAATGCTATGATCATATGTTATTGAATATGGAAGCACGCAGCATACTTATCTGTACACAATCACAAGCAAGCACTGTCACTCTGCATTACATATATTGTTATGATTAGTACTACTGAGATTCTCCCGAATCTCATCCCAATAAATAACCATTACAGGGGAGGTTATGTCGAAGTAAATTTTGGGAATTTTAAGAGACGCCGTTATGCTGCCGAAATTATGACAAGATAGCAATAGAGAAGAAAGGAGCTGATACGTACTGTGTACGTAGGTACTGTCTAAGGAGGCTGAAAGTGAGTGGACCTAGTCGGTTCATCCAGTCTTTCCTGGGTACTTACGTAGAATGGTAGTTCTCATGGGAATTACCGAATCGGTACAAGATCAGTTCCTTTCTGAAGATGAAGCGTAGCGGTTATGCTGCCGGATTTCAGGCAGGAAAAGATGTAATAGAAATATGGGAAATTTTGTACATACCCAGATGTAAAACAACTTATTAATTAATAATGAGTATTGTTTGGCATGTTTGACTGATATGTGATAGATATCTGCATATGTGTGTAAAGTTTTTTGCTAGAAATTGCCACTGTAAACAGTAACTCGTGGTGACCTAATGATGTTTGACCCATAATTAAAAATAGTAAATGGATGGAAAAATGTACGAAATTTTTATGATAAATAGTAGACATATTAAGATTCGATTTGATATATAGAATGTCTCATTTGGATGTCTACTCATGGAGATATAAATTATCCAAGTTGGGACCAGAATGCTGGATTCAGGAGAAAAACGTTGGATAAACAGTAAAGTTGAAACATTGACTGACATTGACTTGGTCAATTAGTGGTCAACATGTTTTTTTTCCTGAAATATAATTGAGTTAGCTTCAAGTACCAATTGGAACCACTTCATTTCGATTTTTCTAGAATTAGTTATGATTTTTCAAAGTCAGGTCACTCATCTGGAATTTTCATAGTGAATAGTACTCGATAAGAGTAGAACTCCAGATTGAGGAATTGGACTTCAATGACCTTGAAAGTGGTTCTAAATGCTACTAAATGATCCCTAAGAGGTACGAAAGTAAGGATGTTTCAGAGGGCACGACTGGTTTCCAAAGGATTTACTCAAACTCATGGTGTGGACTATGATGAGACCCTTTCCCCAGTTGCAATGGCCAAATCAATCAAAATCCTCTTTGCCATTGTAGCATATTATTACTATAAAATATGGCAGATGGACGTCAAGACAGCCTTCCTTAATGGAAAGCTCCTTGAGGATGTGTACATGACACAACCTGAAGTGTTTGTGCGTTCCGAGGACTCTGGTAAGGTGTGCAAGCTTAAAAGGTCCATTTATGGACTGAAGCAAGCATCTCGAAGTTGGAATCATCATTTTGATGAAGTAGTCAGAGTTTGGATTTCTTCAAAACATTGATGAACCTTGTGTTACAAGAAGGTTAGTGGGAGCACAGTTGTGTTTTTGGTACTCTATGTCGATGACATCCTACTTATTGGGAATGACATTCCTACCTTGCAGATTATCAAGTCTTGGTTAGGGAAGTCCTTTTTGATGAAAGACTTGGGTGAAGCCACCTACATCCTAGGAATTATGATCTATAGAGATAGATCTAAAAGACTTATAGGACTCAGTCAGAGCACATATATAGACAAGATACTGCATAGATTTAGTATGTAGGAATCAAAGAGGGGTTTCATACCCATGTCTCATGGTATTCACCTCAGCAAGGATTTGTGTCCTAGTACACCTGATCAGCGAGGTCGCATGAGTAAGGTTCCATATGCCTTTGCCATAGGATCCATCATGTATGCCATGTTATGTACTCGACCGGATGTCTCGCTTGCCTTAAGTATGACTAGTAGATATCAACAGGACCCCGGTGAGGGCCATTGGACTGCTGTCAAGAATATCCTTAAGTACTTAAGAATAAGGACTTATTCTTGGTCTATGGTGGATTGGATGACGAGCTCTGTGTAATTGGTTACACAGATGCAAGTTTCCAAACTGACCAAGACAACCAGAAATCGCAATTTGGATACATATTCCTCCTGAATAATGGAGCAGTAAGCTGGAAGAGCTCTAAGTAGAGCACTGTAGCAGATTCTGCAACGGAAGCTGAGTATATAGCAGCATCTGATGCAGCTAAGGAGGCCATTTGGATTAGGAAGTTCATTACTGAACTAGGGGTGATACCTACCATCTCAGATATGATAACTTTGTTCTGTGATAATAGTGGTGCCATTGCACAGGCCAAAGAGCCTAGGTCACATCAAAGGACCAAGCATATACTCAGGCGATTTCATCTCATCAGAGAAATCAATGATATAGGTGATATAAATATATGCAAGGTACAGGGGAAGACAATGTCGCTGATCCTCTAACAAAGTCGCTTGTGCAAGCAAAACATGAGCGTCATGTTAGGTCAATGGGAATTAGGCAAATTAATGATTGTACCTAGTGCAAGTGGGAGGATGTTGGAAATTGTGCCCTAGGGGCCAATCATTATCTTATAAACATTATTGTTTTATGAATTTCTTAATTATGTTATCACATTATTTGCATGTTTACTGTGATAACCATCCTTGGATAATTCATGATCTTATCCTAAATGTCCCTGGTCGGTCATCTATGCAAGAGCAGAGATGAAATAAGACCAGTATGACTTTGAAGATATATAGAGATATAAATCAAAGTCATAGGCACATGTAAGAGTACAGGGTGTTGGACCGACCCGCTATGAGAGAGCTGCATGGGTTAAGTCATAAGCTTCTCTCATATACAAGCCATGTTACTATACCCTTTGACCTGAGATCATCATGGATTCCTACATGACAAATGCTCAGCTTTGACCTAGTCAAAAGTCACTTTTGACCTAGTGATCATAAAGGCTATGTTCGGGCTCAGTGGTTTTTCATGAGGAGGAATGTGAATGGTCAAGATGGAATTTGTCCCTCATATTCGTAGAGAGATATTACTGGGCCCCTCGATGAGTGAGTCTGAGAAATGTATGGCCATACTGTAATGGAAGGGTAGTTCCATTACTATAGTCAGACTACTCAGGGATCGAGAAAGTAACGGTTAGGAATAGGAGGATGACTTTCACCATGCCTCATCCATGACCGAAATATCGTGTGACAAAAGGGACGTGATATGGTTGTATGAAAGGAAACATCGTTCATCGATCCTCATATGTTTTGGGTAGTCGTAATATCTTGCTAGAGGCCGCTTACGACTTGTGGGTTAGTATAGTAACTGGCCCACTGCCAACTTCATATGGGCCTACAGGGTCGCACACAAAATAGCCCAACTCGAGCTGCGATGTCCAGGTTCATTGAATCTAAGACATGTCTTGATTAAATGAATAATCTAGGGTGAATTTATATATTTTATATATATAAAAATTTGTATTTATATATTATATATAATATAAGAGATATTTGCAAGATTTAATTTATAAGGATAAATTAAATCTCTATCACTTTTGAATTTGAATTTAAATGGATATTATCTATTTGAATTTGAAATTCAAATTGATAAGATATCTCAAATTTGATTTATGAGAATAAATCAAATATAATTCCATCTTATCTTTATTAAATAAATAGGTGATTTAAATTTGTGGGACGGATTTAATAAAAAACATATTTATTTAATTAGTTTCTTATCAAACTATGCAATATATGATATTGTATTAATTTCAGAATTAATATAAGATTAATTCTGAAGCCCGGCCCAATTAGAGGCCCTATCGCATCCTATATATTTGACATTGGGAGCTAGGGTTCTACACACAATATAACTCACAAGAGAAAAAGGGGTAGGAGAGTGCAAAAGGTTTACAGATAAGAAACTACCGAAATAGAGACCGTGAGGACGGAATCTTGAGAAAACCCTAGAGGGACAAGAGGCGCTAGCACATCGTTCATGGTTGGAATGCTATTTGTGTGGATACCAGTAGAGGAAGCCGATCTGAGTTGTCGACTTCTTGCGAACTAGAAAAAAGCACCAGGTACGTCGGGGTCGCGACCAGTTGACAAAGAGGTCGCGACTAAATTGGCTTCTGAAAGTCAGAAATCCGAAAAGAGACTACAAGTCGTGACTAGTAGCAGAGGAGGTCGCGACTAACAACTCCAAAGGTGACAGGTCACAACGAGAAGCTGAGTAGGTCGCGATTGAAAGTTCCAGAGGCGACAGGTCGCGACGTGAATCTGAGTAGGTCGCGACTGAAAGTTCCAGAGGCGACAGGTCGTGACTAGAAGCTGAGTTGGTCGCGACTGAAAGTTCCAGAGGCGAAGAGTCATGACTAGTGGACACTAAGATCGCTACCAAAGCTTGAATATGAAGGTAACACTTCTTTCTCCTTGACTTAAACACATTCGGTAGATCCTAGCTGGGAATGGAAAAATTTTAAAAGTTAATTTTCGCTGCGTGTCTTCCAATTCCCTTTAGAAAGTTGAGCCAGAAGTGGCTTAGAACTGCCTTGAAGCATTTCAGTCCCAAATTTTATCAGTAGATAGAGAAGATGATGCTGGTTAACCAAGCTCATTATAGAAATTTTATTAGAGTTTCAAATAACTGAAATTTATCTGATAGTCTGAAAGTTTTCTGAAATTTTTATCAGGTCTCCTGGACCTCAGATATAAGTTAAAATTTACAGAAAGATGCGTCATGTGAAGATAAAGGTCAGGGAACTGACAAAGTCCCGAAAGGAGATCTGTAAGAAAAGTTATTCACTTTTTAGTGAATTTTGACGGGAGTTCCTGAACGCCCGATATCCGATTAGAAAATTAAGCAGTAAGCAAGCTTGGACTGAATGAGCCCAGATGATATAACAAAGAGGCCCATCTTAGATGGAATATATGAGTTATTTTTCAGGAAAAAGATGTGGTCCTTTATGTAAAGAAAAGGATTAAATTGCAAAAGAAAGGAAATGAAAGGACTTAAGTGCAATTATGGAAAGTTTAAGGTTCGGAAAGAAAGGTAGACAAAAATGTGGGGTCTTAAAGTGTAATTTTAGCCAAATTTAAGGGACTTAATTGCAAAGAAGAAAAGTTCCCTGGGGCTAAAGTATAATTAAAGAAAAATAGGCCAGTAGTGGTTTGGACCGCCCGACAGCATTTCAGTCCCAAATTTCACCAGAAGATAGGGCAAGTGACGCTAGGTAATCCAGCTTAATACCGGAATTTTTGAAGACTCCAGATAGTAAAAAATGGACTGATCATCCAAAAGTTATAAAAATTCCTACCGGATACCCTAGATTTCAGATATAAGTAAGAAATTACAGGATAATGCACCCTTATGGGGCGGATGTCAGAAAACTGACAGAATACCGATAGGAGGTATGTAGAAAAAGTTATTCACAAATTAGCAAATCCAGACGGGAGTATGAGGCCTCCAGGGATCCGATAGGGAGATTTATCGGTATTTAAACTAAGACTGAATGAGGTCGGGTAACAACAGTCAGATGCCCGTTATAACCCAAATGGCTGCCCAGACACAGTAGGGCAGTGTATCTGACAGAAGGAGCCAAGGCACATACAAATAAAGTTACTCAGAGTCAGTATATGCCCTGACAGAGTACAGAAGGGTGTAAAATGACGATTTTACCCTTAGGGTTAAAATAGTGCAAGAAAGGGCACCCAGGGGTATTTTGGTAATTTGCCAAGGGATGTTTCTTGGGAATCGAGCCATCAGAGTACTTGAGCTTGATCAGGATCCAAGATAACATTCCCAGAGCCCAAAAACGTAGGCCCAGTGATATGTGGGAAAAAGTGGCATTAAAATACTATTTTAATGTTGTTTCAATAAAGTAAAGTTACTCAGTCGGCACGATAATCGAGGAGGTGATCAGATAAAGTCCTGGACTTATCTGGATAGTATTGGATGGTGCGACAGGTGCTAGTAAGAGTCCACATGGCGCCAACATAGAGGAGAAAGAAAAAGTTAAGGACATGTGGCATAATCTTAGCCGGTGAGTCCAGTTTGTGGGAAATCGGACCGGACCGATACTGGATTGGACTGGAACTGCTGAGTCAGCTGATGAGGTGTCCCAAGAGCTTGCAATTTCACCATGTGACATATGAGGTGTCCCATGAGGTGGCCTTGAGGTGATGTCATGCATGATGCAGTAAAAGGAATAAAAGAAAATAGGAAATTCCGGAAAAACCAGGACCACAAGTTCATATGGCTTCAAAATTATAAGAATGCCATTGAAGGAAACTATAAATACCCCCATACCTCTCATTCTCATGGCCAAGGAGCTTTTTAGAGTGATAAGGAAGTGCTTGAGAGAGAAAGTGAGAAAAAGAAAGAAGAAAGGAAGTTCTGGTGAAGTTGGAAGAAGTAGAGAAATTCTAGAGTTCTGCTTTTAAGGTAGTAACTAATCCTAGCTTTTATGTAATGTCTTTGTAAATTGTTGTGCTATTGTTTGGTTGGATTGTTGTCTTATATGTTATGCTTGAAGCTCTATTACAATGCTATGATCATATGTTATTGAATATTGAAGCATGCACCATACTTATCTGTACACAATCACAAGCAAGCACTATCACTGCATTACATATATTGTTATGATTGTTGCTACTGAGATTCTTTTGAATCTCATTCCCATATATAACATTACAGGGGAAGTTCTGTCAAAATAAAATTTGGAAATTTTAAGAGACGCCGTTATGCTGCCGAAATTCTGGCAACAAAGTAGGGACAAAGGAAGGAACTGATACGTACTGTGTACGTAGGTGCTGTCTAAGGAGGCTGGAAGTGAGTGGACCTAGCAGGTTCATCCAGTCTTTCCTGGGTACTTAAGTAGAATGGTAGTTCCTACGGGAATTATCAAATCGGTACAAGATCGGTTACTTTCTACAGAAGGAATGTAGCAGTTATGCTGCCGGATTTTAGACAACGAAAAATGTAATAGAAATATGAGGATGTTAATCATGCACTGATGTATAACAGTTGATTATTTAATAATGATTGTTATCTGGCATGTTTGACTGATATATGATGTATGTATGCATTAATATGTAAGGGTGGTTGCTGAAAAATGACTCTGTGAACAGTAATCCGTGAAGACCAATTGATGTTTGGTAAATCATTAAAAATAGTAAATGGTTGAATAAATGTATGATATTTTTATGGCAAATAGTATACATACTAATATTTAAATTTATATATAGAATGATTAATTTGGATGTATACACGAAAAGATATAAATTGTTAAAGTTGGGACCAGAATGCTGGATTCAGGAGAAAGTCATTGGATGAACAATAAAGTTGAAACGTTGACCCACGTTGAATTTGTCAAGGAATGGTGAACCAATGATTTTTCCCTGAAATATACTTAAGTTATATTCATGTAGCAATTTGAGTCACTTCATTTCGATTTTTCTAGAATTAGTTATGATTTTTCAAAGCCAGGCCACTCATTTGGAATTTGCCACAATGAACAGTACCTGATATGAATAAAATTCCAGATTAAGAATTTAGACTTCAATGACCCTGAAAGTGGTTCTAAGTGCTACTGAATGGTCCTTAAGATATATAAAAATAAGTATGTGACATTTTGGTATCAGAGCAAAGAATTCTGGCTTAGGAAATACTCTGAATAGATAAATATACCCTAATAAACCGGACATAATTGACACTAAGTTAGTGATTGCAGGATGGCTAGACATAGATCCAGGTCTGAAACTACAATAAACCAATGGGAGTTAAGACCAGAGGTTTCTAGTTCGGATAGTTCAGAAGAGGAGATAATGAGCAATGATTCTGATCCTTGGATGTCTCCAGTAATGAGTGACTCAGAATTGGATAGTTATTCCGTAGGATCAAATCTTGTGGATGATCAGGAGGTGATGGTGATAGAAGGCCCTATTCCTGCCATTCCCATAAGTGCGGTACCTTTGAATATAATAGACAGTTCAGGATCCAGCTAAGTACATTATCAGAGTAATGCGCTAGGTCCTAGTAGGCCCGAAGTGACCCTAGTAGAGATACATTTGGGAAGTCTAATCGTAAGAATGATCCCAGGGAGGAACCTGAGTAGAGAACAATTTGAGAGCTCGGTAGCATTAGCCCGACAGCTATATGGGCTGAGGCAGACCCTGATCAGAAATGTAGATCAAGGCTATATAGTTTATCAGAATTTCATCACAAGGGTGAAAGCCATATATCAAGCCTGGGATCCAAACGTGTTTACCCTGGGACTTTGGCTAGAAATTATGAATGATGTATTGCTGACTACTCCTACCTAGAGATCGGAGTTGGATCAATATTTTGATAAAGAACCATATTGTACTGTATCCGACTGGATCTACTTGGAAGGAGAATATATTAGAATAAAGTTTAAGAAAAATTAGGGTAATATTTCCAATGTACAAAAGATCAGTACAGTAGCATATGTATGACTGTGACATGTACCTTGTATACTATGTTTGAAATGAAATGAGAAATCTTATTTATCGCATTCCTTTCTATGTTATAGCATAACAAAATGGTTCGAACAAGAAGAACGATTCCAGTAGAGGAACCACAAGAAGCTGGAAATCTTAATCAACTAATTTTAGAACGGTTAGAACAACAACAAAAGATGATAGAAGAAATGAGAGCAGCTCAAGCACGAAATGAGCAGGAAAGAGATGCTGCCATAGCCACAGCAGTGGCAGCAGCTGTAAGTAATTTAAGACCTCCAGAGCCTTCAGGAGCAACTAGTAGAGAACCTGAAGAAGTACCACAGCAGACGGAACAGCCCCAGAGATGGGTTGAATTGAGGGAGGAGGCAGTTAGCATCCAACAATGGATGGTTCGATTTTGTAAACACAATCCTCCAGTGTTCGAAGGAACATTCGAAGTACAAATAGCAGAGAATTAGGTCAGTAGATTAGAGAAGATCTTCAAGGTCCTCGACTGTCCAACTGAAACCAAGGCCCAGATGGCCACCTATCAATTAGAAAAGGATGCGGATAGATGGTGGAAGAATACAGAGTTACTTCTCCAAGCAAGAGATATTCCAGTTACCTGGGAAGTGTTTCTTGAGCAGTTTTATGAGAAATATTTCCCTCAATCCATCAGAGATGAAAGGGAGGCCGAGTTCCTTGTACTGAGACAAGGAGAAAAAGAAGCTTTTGACGAATATCTGGCTAAGTTCATCCAGCTATTCCAGTATTCTACGTATCTACGTCAAGTGGATGACGAGCGCTGGATGACAGAAAGGATGATTCGGGGATTGAATTCCACGCTAAAGGAGAAGTTAACTCTGCAACAATACAACCAGTTTAATAAGGCTGTGGAAGCATGTCGAATTGTAGAAAACAACATGAATCATCGAATGCTGTCCAGATTTGGGAATAGGGATCAGGCGACCCCTGATAAGGCCGGTCAAAATCAAGAAGCTGCAGGTGGGAGCGGCTATAAGAAGAGGAAGAGACCGTGGCAGAACAAAAAGCCAAATAAAGGAAATTTCCAAGGCAAGTCCAACAACAGGGATTCAAAGGTCCCAGTATGTGTAAAGTGTGAAAAGAATCATGGTGATAGACCATGTTTAATGGGCCAGAATGTTTGTTACACCTGCGAAAAGCCCGGACATTTTTCTAGAGAATGTCCTCAAGCTATAACTGATCCAAGGCCAAGGACGGCAGGACGAGTGTTTGCACTCACTAGAGAGGACGCTCAGCGATCACCTGATCGAGATGATCCAAGGTACAATCTATCTCAATGATCATGCTATGACAGCTCTATTTGATTCAGGTGCAAGTCATTCCTTTATATCTTATGAATGTGCTAAATGTCTAGGCCTTCTGATCAGCAAATTGTGTTATGATATACAGGTGAAAACCCCCACCAACGCTAGAGTAATTACGTCTAATGCCTGTCTAAATAGTATTATGCGTTATGAGCACTGCAGTACCACCTTAGACCTGATTTGTATGCCTTTCCGAGAGATTGATGTCATACTCAGCTTAAATTGGTTATCCTCCAATAATGTGATGTTGGACTGCAGAAACAAGACCCTGGTTCTTGGTCCAAATATCACTGATCGGAGCTCAGAAGTACGACTGAACTTTATGACAGAGGCTCAGGCAGAAAAATGTTTACGGAGATGTCAGGGATATGTGGTATTCTTTTCTATTAAAACAGAAGTGGAAGAAGGCATCGAGGAGATTCCAGTAGTCAATGAATTTCCTGAAGTCTTCCCAAAGGAGATGCAGGGATTTCCTTCAGAACGGGAAGTGGAGTTTGCGATCGACATTATACCTGGAGCTGGACCAGTGTCAAAAGCCCCGTACAGGATGGCTCCCAATAAAATGATGGAACTGAAGAAGCAAATTAAGGAGCTATTGGAGAAGGGTTTCATACGACCCAGTGTATCGCCATGGGGTGCTCCAGTACTATTCGTCAAGAAGAAAGATGGCAGTTTAAGGCTATGCATTGACTACAAGGAATTAAATAAGCTTACGGTTAAGAATAAGTATCCTCTCCCCAGAATTGATGACCTGCTAGACCAGTTGGCAGGAGTGAGCTTATTCTCCAAGATTGACTTGAGATCTGGCTACATCAACTAAGGGTCAAGCCAGATGATATTCCAAAGACGGCATTCAGACGCGCTACGGGCATTTTGAGTTCCTGGTGATGCCTTTTGGACTAACCAATGCACCTGCTATTTTCATGGACTACATGAATCGGATCTTCAGGCCTTATCTAGATCAGTTCGTTATGGTCTTCATTGATGATATTCTGGTGTACTCCAAATCTCCAGAGGAGCATGAAAGGCATTTGAGGATTGTTCTTGGTACCCTTAAAGAAAAGAAGCTCTATGCTAAGATGAGTAAATGCGAGTTTTGGCTGTCAGAAGTCAAATTTCTCGGTCATGTCATATCCCGAGATGGGGTAGCTGTGGATCCTAGCAAAGTTAAAGCAGTTTTGAGCTGGGAGCAGCCAAGGACAGTGACAGAGATCAGAAGTTTTCTCGGCCTAGCAGGGTACTACAGAAGATTTATTCAAGACTTTTCTCGAATTGCCTTACCACTTACCAAGCTAACCAGAAAGAATCAACAGTTTAGTGGGATGAGAAGTGCGAGGCTAGCTTCCAAGAGTTAAAGAAGAGATTAACCACTACTCCCGTGCTGATTATTCTAGACCCAACTCAGATTTACGTAGTCTACACTGATGCTAGCAAGCAGGGGTTAGGATGTGTGCTGATGCAGCAAGGTCGAGTAGTAGCCTACACCTCTTGGCAGTTAAAGCCACATGAAGAAAATTATCCCACTCATGATCTGGAGCTTGCGGCTGTGGTTTATGCCCTGAAGATATGGAGGCACTATTTATATGGAGCAACGATAGAGTTGTTTTGCGACCATAAAAGCCTGAAGTATCTAAAGGATCAAAAAGAGCTGAATATGAGGCAACGACGATGGATGGAGTTGTTAAAATATTATGACTTTCAGATTAAATACCATCCAGGAAAAGCCAATGTGGTAGCTGATGCCCTGAGTAGAAAGGTGGTGCAGGTTGCATACATGATGATCAAGGAGTTGGAATTGATAGAAGATATGCGCGATTGGAGCCCTCTATATCAAATGCAACTGACGGAGAATCCTTTTGGAGGAGTTCATGTCAGAGCTTGCATAGAAGATGAGATAAAAGAGGCTCAAAAGCAGGATAAGCTCGCAGCAATATTCAAAGACAAGCTGGAGAAGGGGAAGACAAGGAATTTTGAGATGTCCCCAGACAGATTACTACAGTTTCGGGGAAGACCCTATATCCCTAATGTTGTGGGATTAAGGGAAAGGATTCTGGAGGAAGCACATAAAAGTCGGTATACTGTACATGCAGGTATGACCAAGATGTACCATGATGTTAAAAGGTTATTTTGGTGGCCTGGATTGAAGAAAGAAGTTGTGATTTACGTATCTAAGTGCTTGACCTGCCAGAAAGTGAAAGTTGAACATCAAAAGCCAGCAGGAACATTGCAACCTCTAGAAATCCCTGAGTGGAAATGGGATAGGATTGCTGAAACATCCTTCCTTTCATATGTCTTAGGGACCATTCAGTACAATTTAGAACCACTTTCAAGGTTATTGAAGTCCAATTTCTCAATCTGGAGTTTTACTCTTATCGAGTACTGTTCACTATGAAAATTCCAGATGAGTGACCTGACTTCGAAAAATCATAACTAATTCTAGAAAAATCGAAATGAAGTGGTTCAAATTTATAATTGAAGCTAACTAAATTATATTTCAGGGAAAAATAACTTGTTGGAAATTAATTTACCAAGTCAACGTCAGTCAACGTTAAAACTTTACTGTTCATCCAACGTTTTTCTCCTGAATCCAACATTCTGGTCCCAACTTTGATAATTTATATCTCCTTGTGTAGACATCCAAATGAGTCATACTATATATCAAATCGAATCTTGATATGTCTACTATTTACCTTAAAAATATCATACATTTATTCATCCATTTACTATTTTTAATTATAGATCAAACATCCTTATGTCCCCACGGGTTACTGTTTATAGCGTTAATTTTCAGCAACCAACATTACATACATATGCATACATCCATCATATATCAGTCAAACATGCCAAACAATATCTTTATTAAATAATAAATCATTATACATCAGGGCATTCATGAAATCCTCATATTTCTATTACATCATTTCCTGCCTAAAATCCGGCAGCATAACCGCTACGCTTCATCTTCAGAAAATAACTGATCTTGTACCGATTCGGTAATTCCCGTGAGAACTACCATTCTACGTAAGTACCCAGGAAAGACTGGATGAACCGGCTAGGTCCACTCACTTCCAGCCTCCTTAGACAGTACCTACGTACACAGTACGTATCAGCTCCTTTCTCCACTATTGCCATCTTGTCATAATTTCGGCAGCATAACGGCGTCTCTTAAAATTCCCAGAATTCATTTTGATATAACCTCCCCTGTAATGGTTTACTTATTGGGATGAGATTCGGGGGAATCTCAGTAGCAACAATCATAACAATATATGTAATGCAGAGTGACAGTGCTTACTTGTGATTGTGTACAGATAAGTATGCCGCGTGCTTCCATGCTTAATAACATATGATCATAGCATTATAGCAGAGCTTCAGACATAACATATAAGATAACAATCCAACCAAACAATAGCACAACAAATCACAAAGCCATTACATAAAAGCTAGGATTAGTTACTACCTCAAAGGCTCAGCAGAGCTCTACTATCTCTATTCTGCTTCCAGCTCCGCCAGAACTTCCTTTCTTTCTTTCTTCCTCTCACTTTCTCTCTCTAGCACCTCCTCCTCTCTCTAAAATGGGCTCTTGGCCATGGCATATGAATGGCAAGGGGGGGTATTTATAACCTCCTCCAATGGCAATCTCGTAATTTCCATGAACTTTGATCCCGCGGTCCTGGTTTTTCCTGGATTTTCCTATTTTTCTTAATTCCTCCTTTACTGCATCATGCATGACATCATTGGGACACCTCACCAGGACACCTCAGCGCCATATTTATCACATGTCTGAAATCCTGGACACCTCAGCAGCTGACTCAGCATGCTGACTCACCGGTCCAGTATCTTGCCTCGTAATACGTGTCCTCAACTTTTTCTTCTGCCTTTAAGATTGCGCCATGTGGCACCTGGAAGGGACCTTTCACGCCTTCCAATGCTATCCAGATAAATCCAGGACTTTATCTGATCGTCTCCTCGGTTATCGTGCCGACCGAGTAACTTTACTTTATTGAAACAGCATTAAAATAATATTTTAATGCCACTTTTTCCCACATACTTCATAGGCTACGTTTTTGGGCTCTGGGAATGTTATCTTGGATCCTGATCAAGCTCAAGTACTCTGATGGCTCGATTCCCAAGAAACATCCCTTGGCAAATTACCAAAATACCCTTAGTTGCCCTTTCTTGCACTATCTTAACCCTAAGGGTAAAATCATCATTTTACGCTCATCTGTACCCTGTCAGGGTATATGCTGACTCTAAGTAACTTTATCTGTATGTGCCTTGGCTTCTGGGCCTGTCCAGAATTACCAAAATGCCCTTCATTCATCTGTTACACTTTTGTACAACACATGGGCATTTTCGTAATTTCGCACTTTTCCGGGGTTCTGCCGGACACTGGCCCACCTATCAGTCCAAGTATCTTATTGGGCCTCTGTTGGCGCCATTATTGGGCCTTTCTGGGTCCAATATCCTCATGGCACGCATTACGGGGAATCTTCCCCATTAATAATTATTGAATATTTTATCTATTATTCACCGTTTATACACCTATCCGGACACCTGCTCCTTCTGTCCGATACATTGGCCTGCGGTGTTCAGGCATCCCTGTGAGTCATATCAGTCATCTGACTGAGATCATCCGAACTCATTCAGTCCCTTTTTAAATACCGATAAATCTCCCTATCGGATACCCGGAGGCCTCACACTCCCGTCTGGATTTTCTAATCTGCGAATAACTTTTTCTACAGGCCTCCTATCGGTATTCTGTCAGTTTCCCGACATCCGTCCCACAAGGACGTATCATCCTGTATTTTCTCACCTAGATCTGAATTCTAGGATATCCGGTATGAATTTTTATAACTTTTGGACGATCAGTCCATTTCTGGCTATCTGGAGTCTTCAAAAATTCCTGTATTAAGCCAGATTACCGAGCGTCACTTGCTCTCTCTACCGGTGAAATCTGGGACTGAAATGCTTTCGGACAGTCCAAACCACTTCCGGCCTGACTTTCTTTAATTACAATTTAGCCCAGGGAACTTTTCTTCTTTTCATTTAAGTCCCTTTTTACTTGTCTAAAATTACACTTAAGGACCCCACATTTTTGTCTACTTTCCTTCTGGCCTTGAAACTTTCCATAATTGTACTTAAGTCCTTTCATTTCCTTTACTAGGTCTAGGGGCATTATTGTCTTTTCATATTTTACCAGAGTATTCTCTGCCCCTGGTCAACTATCCAGATACCCCTTCTTGACTGTCTAACCTTAGCCAAATGACCAAAATATCCTTTACTTATTCTTCAGTTATTCTATAACATAAGGGCATTTTCGTCATTTTGCACATTTTTCCCGGACACCGGCCCCTCTTACCACTGAACTGATATTATGGGCCTGGGCCTTCCCTGGTGTCACTACGGGCCTTAGACAACACTGTATGGCCTCTGGCCATAGTCCGATCATCTCTATTCGGACTGCCTTTCCTTTACCGATTATAACTGTAATTTCCCATCTTCGAGAATTTTTACAGAAAAATCGGGACCTCAAATCAAAATTCTGTGTCGCGTCATTCAATCCGGAATCCTTTTCTCTATCTTCCGGTATTTTCAGATATTTTATCCGGACCGGGCTATTTTGGCCTGAAAGTACGCTCCCGCGCACACTTTTTCAAAAATGACCATTTTACCCCTGGTCACATTTCTAATTCTTTCATACACATAGGGACTCATATGCACAATTTCACAGTTCAGTGAAATGATCAGCATAATTTTCTCTATTTTCTGGCAAAATATGGTACTCATCGGCTACCAGCCCGATCTTTCCCATAATTACGATTATGCCCTTGATTTCTCTTTCTGGCATCTCTAGGCCTAAAAATTAGGTGTTACATTTCTACCCCCCTTAAAATAAATTTCGTCCTCGAAATTTACTTGGCATCTTAGTCAACGATCCTGGATATAGCTCTTCTGTATATCCTTTCCTGGTTTATGACTAAGGCTTGGGGCATTCCTCCTCTTATACTTATGGACAATTCATTACACCTTGAGTGTCAAAAGTCCCTTTAACATGGGCGGATCAAATTTATGGAATCATTCCATCTATGTTTGCAGACTTTCCTGGTCATTATTATTTCCTATAGACCCCTGACGTCTATTCATTCCAGTCTGCTCATGATCTGGCTGAGGTTCAGGTTCTACATCATTTTCTAGTACTACCTACTTCCCAGACTGCTGTAATCTTGCAACCGCAGCAGCAACCGCAGTAGTGATAGCAGAATCTCGCTCTTGATCTTGGCGAGCCTGGGTTGCCCACATCACATCGTGACCTATAACTTAACTTGTTGTAACTTGGATATCTGGCATCCTCACTACAGTATCTGGTTACAATACGATACCTCAAGCTACTCTTTGCAGCTTCCTTAGTCGTGAACTGATCAGCTTCTGCCTCTATCCATAGAGGAAACTGCTTCTTAAATATTATTCTGCTTAGTCCAGCCATATTGTGTTAATAAACACGAGACCTTGACTGTGTCGGCTGACTAAGATTAGCCCATCATAATCATATCCTTCGTAAGACTATAAAGCTCGGAATACAGCCTCATTCATCTAGGTGCCACTGTCTTCTGTCTAAGCCTTTTCAAGCAGTGAACACCATCCCTATATCCTACTCTAGGGAGAGGACCACTCAAACTTCTCATTTGTTTAAGGAATCAAACTGACTAAACCAGAGCATCATTGAGCCAGAACCTTCTGTTCTGTGCCAACTTTATTCTGTACTAACACCATAAATTATTTGTTCAGAGCATTTTCTAAGCCAGAATCCTTTGCTCTGATACCAAAATGAAACATCCTTCCTTAGACTCCTCAGAATACACTTGCGGAAGCAATATTAGCTTGATTATATCTTAACTTAAGCCCAGAAAATTCAAATTTCACTCTTAAGTTCCTTATTCTGAACATTTAATTTGAGAACTGATTAATCTCATTCTACACATCCAAACAAGGCTTATTACCTATCCACGTAATGCCCCAGATGTGTACCACTGGCTCACCAAATTTCATTGCCAAACACCTTCGTTTACTAGGTCAAACTGAGGTCAAAACACTGCTACCTCAGGACCTACGAATTTCCCCTTAATTCCTCATACACAAGTTTAACATGCCCAACAATATTTATTATTTAATAACATAATGTCATACAGCATGGCATACACAACAAGACATATACATAATCTTGCTATCTCTATTACATCTCTTTCTGCCTAAACTCCGGCAGCATAACCGCTACGCTTCATCTGTACAAAGAACTGAACTGTACTGATTCGGTAATCCCCTCATGAGAACTACCATTCTACGTAGTACCCAGGAAAGACTAGATGAACCGGCTAGGTCCACTCACTTCTAGCCTCCTTAGATAGTACTACGTACACAGTACTTATCATATACTGATGTTCAGTCTTTACTTCGGCAGCATAACGGCGTCTCTCTAAATTCTTAAAATTCACTTTAACATAATCTCCCTGTAATGGGTTATATATGGGGGATGAGATTCGGGGGAATCTCAGTAGTAATAATCATAACAATATATGTAATGCAGAGTGACGGTGCTTGCTTGTGAT
This sequence comes from Leucaena leucocephala, assembly GCA_037074615.1. Lineage (NCBI taxonomy): Eukaryota > Viridiplantae > Streptophyta > Magnoliopsida > Fabales > Fabaceae > Leucaena > Leucaena leucocephala. The sequence continues at coordinate 14,644,184 of CM073565.1, read as the reverse complement.
TGTGTACAGATAAGTATACTGCGTGCTTCCATATTCAATAACATATGATCATAGCATTGTAATAGAGCTTCAAGCATAACATATAAGACAACAATCCAACCAAACAATAGCACAACAAATCACAAAGACATTACATAAGAGTTAGGATTAGTTACTACCTCAAAGGCTCAGAAGAACTCTACTATCTCTATTCTGCTTCCAGCTCTGCCAGAACTTCCTTTCTTTCTTTCTTTCTTTCTCCTTCTCTCTCTTCTTTCTCTCTCTTTTCTTGCCAAAACCGTGGGATGCATGAAATGGGAGGGGGAGGGGGTATTTATAGTTTCCTTCAATGGCATTCCTGTAATTTTGAAGCCATATGAACTTGTGGTCCTGGTTTTTCCTGGAATTTCCTATTTTCTTTTATTCCTTTTTACTGCATCATGCATGACATCATCCAGGACACCTCACCGGGACACCTCAGCGTCACATTTTTCACATGCTGAAAATCCTGGACACCTCAGCAGCTGACTCAGCATGCTGACTCACCGGTCCAGTCTCTTGCACCGTAATACGTGTCCTCAACTTTTTCTTCTGCCTTTAAGATTGCGCCATGTGGCACCTGGAAGGGACCTTTCACTCCTTCCAATTCTATCCAGATAACTTCCCTGGACTGTCTAACCTTAGGCAAATGACCAAAATACCCTTTACTCATTCTTCAGCTGTTCTATAACATAAGGGCATTTTCGTCATTTTGCACCTTTTTCCCGGACACCGGCCCCTTTTACCACTGAACTGATATTATGGGCCTGGGCCTTCCCTGGTGTCACTAAAGGCCTTAGAAACACTATAAGCCCCCCTGGCCACAGTCCGATCATCCCTATCGGGACTACTTTTCCTTTACCGATTATAACTGTAAATTCCCATCTTCCGGAATTTTTACAGAAAAATCGGGACCTCAAATCAAAATTCCGTGACCCCTCATTCAACCCGGAATCCTTTTATCTATCTCCCGGTATTTTCAGATATTTTATCAGGACCGGGCTATTTTGGCCTGAAAAAGCACTCACGCGCACACTACTCGTCACGACCTGGCAGCTCTGCGTCCTTTAGTCGTAACCTATAACATCGCTACCTGAACTCCTTTATACACTGGTCGCGTACTATAATATTACTCATTGCGACCTGAGGTCATCTTACGTCGCAACATCAACTTATCTGTACATATTAGTCGCGACATAAGACTCCTCTTTTCTACTTCCTACTTTTAAAACATGTAGTCATACTCATCCTCATACAACGGCAACATACTAGGTATAGGGTAGCTCAATAGTATGCATACTGGACAATACAATCCAAACACATTCAGGATTTATCCGTTCATTAGCCAGTGGAAACAGAACACAAATAAACTCGTACCTTAGTTTGGTACAGAAGACTTTCTTATCCCGTTGCCAGTCAGGTATATACTCTTCCTTGAGTCGGGTATCTTTCGCCCGTTGTGTTCTGTGGACACTCCCTGGCATAATGTCCAGGCTTTCCACACCTATAGCATAACCCTTGACCTACTGGACAAGGCCTCGTACCATGGTCTCGACCACAGTTCCTACATACATTAGGCCTTGGTTGCCTGCTAACTTCTTTTGGCCCACTACCTAGCCTACTTCCCTGTTTCTTATTAACTTCTGACCCATATGCTGGCCCATTTCTCTTCTTACTGTTCCTTCTCAAGGAACCTGGTGGCATCACTTTCAGTGGTACTGATGGAGTAGCATCACTTTCAGTGGTACTGGGATTCTTTTGAATCTCATTCCCATACATAACATTACAGGGGAGGTTCTGTCAAAATGAACTTTGGAAATTTTAAGAGACGCCGTTATGCTGCCGAAATTCCGGCAAGAAAGCAGGAACAGGGAAATGAACTGATACGTACTGTGTACGTAGTGCTGTCTAAGGAGGCTGGAAGTGAGTGGACCCAGCAGGTTCATCCAGTCTTTCCTGGGTACTACGTAGAATGGTAGTTCTCATGAGGGAATTACCGAATCAGTACAACATCGGTTACTTTCTAAAGAAGAATTGTAACAGTTATGCTGCCGGATTTTAGACAGTGAAAAGATGTAATAGAAATTTGAGGGGATTGATCATACACTGATATACAACAGTTGATTATCTAATAATAATTGTTATCTGGCATGTATGACTAATATGTGATGGTTGTATGCATGTGTATGTGAAGATTGAATGCTGAAAATAGGTTCAGTGAACAGTAACTCGTGAGGACCTATGCATGTTTGATAAATCATTAAAAATAGTAAATGATTGAATTAATGCACTAAATGTTTATGATAAAAATTAGATATACTAAGCTTTAATTTGATATATAGAATGCCCCATTTGGATGTCTATACGAAAGGATATAAATTACCAAAGATGAAACCAGAATGCTGGATTCAGGAGAAAATCACTGGATGAACAGTAACTTTGAAACGTTTACCCAAGATGAATTGGTCAAATAATGGTCAACCAATGATTTTTCCCTGAAATATAATTGAGTTAGCTTCATGTATCACTTTGAACCACTTCGTTTTGATTTTTCTATAATTAGTTATGATTTTTCAAAGTCAAGTCGCTCATCTGGAATTTGCCACAGTGAACAGTACCGAAAGAGTAGAATTCCAGATTGATAGTTTGGACTTCTATAACCCTGAAAGTGGTTCCAAATGCTACTGAATGATTCCTAAGATGTATAAAAATAAGGATGTGACATTTTAGTATCAGAGCAAAGGATTCTGGCTTAGGAAATGCTCTGAATAGATAAATTATAGAGATACCCTGATAAAGCTGTCATAATTGACACTAAGTTAGTGATCACGGGAAGCTGAGGTTGTGACGAGATAGGTCTTGTGTAATGACTAATATATATAGGAAAGTTAAAGGTTTAGAAAAGCCCAGTAAAAGTAAAGCTTTTAGATGAATAGGTAGTATGATATTAATATGTTCACTTTTCTTTTGAGATTGACGAGGAGCAAGATGGTGAACACAAGACGAGGACGTAGAACTAGAGTGGAGGAGCCACACATAGAGGAAGCTGGTAACTCCAATGAGATAGATCCTATGCAAGTCATCCTTGCTAGACTAGATCAGCAACAGAGAATGATGGAAGAAATAAGGGCGGAACAAGTTCGCCAAGATCAAGAACGAGATTCTACTATCGCTACGGCGGTTGCTGCTGCAGTTGCTAGCTTACAACAGTCTGAGAAGGAGGTAGTACCAGAAAATGATGTAGAACCTGAACCTCAGTCAAATCATGGGCAGATTGGAATAAATAGACATCAAGGGTCTATAGGAAATAACAATAGTCAGGAAAGTCTTCAAACATGGATGGAACGATTCCAGAAGTTTAATCCGCCTATGTTTGAAGGAACTTTTGACACTCAAGTAGCCGAGGATTGGGTTAGTGTAATATCCTTAATTTTTTGTACTGGTTTCTATGTACAGAATAAACGGAATATATGAGCTCTGTTTCAGGAAAAAGATGTGGTCCTTTATGTAAAGAAAATGATTAAATTGCAAAAGAAAGGAAAAGAAAGGACTTAAATGCAAATATGGAAAGTTTAAGGTAAGGAAGGAAAGGTAGACAAAAATGTGGGGTCTTAAAGTGTAATTTTAGCCAAATTAAGGGACTTAATTATAAAGAAGGAAAAGTTCCCTGGGGCTAAAGTATAATTAAAGAAAATAGGCCAGAAGTGGTTTGCACCGCCCGACAGCATTTCAGTCCCAGATTCTACCAGAAGGTAGGGCAGGTGACGCCGGGTAACCAAGCCTAATACCGGAATTTTTGAAGATTCCAGATAGCCAGAAATGGACTGATCGTCCAAAAGTTATAAAAATTAATACCGGATACCCTAGGTTTCAGATATAAGTGAGAAAATACAGGATGATGCACCCTTATGGGGCGGATGTCGGGAAACTGACAGGATACCGATAGGAGGTCTGTAGGAAAAGTTATTCACAAAATAAAAATTCCAGACGGGAGTGTGAGGCCTCCAGGGATCCGGGTTGGAGATTTATCGGTATTTTTAAAGGGGCTAAATGCGATCGAATGACTTCGGTCAGATGACCGTTATAACCCCCAAGGATGCCTGAACACAGTTGGACACTGTATCTGGGGTAAAGAGCCGGTGTCCGAAAAAGGTGTATAATCGGTAAATAATAGTTAAAATATTCAATGAATTGTGTTAAAGGAAGATTTCTCGTAATACGTGCCATACAGGTAATGGACCCAGGAAGCCCAAAAATGGCGCCATTAGAGGCCCAATAAGACTCTTGGACTGATAGGTGGGCCAGTGTCCAGCAGAACCCCGGAAAAGTGCGAAATTACGAAAATGCCCCTATGTTGTACAAAAAGGGCAGCAGATGAATAAAGGGTATTCTGGTCATTTTGGACAGACCCAGAGGTCAAGACATGTCTAAATAAGGTTGACTAGAGCCAGTATAAGCTTTGACCGAGTCCAGAAAGGTGTGAAATGACGATTTTGCCCTTAGGGTTAAAATAGGACAAGATAGGGCACCAAGGGCATTTTGGTCATTTCGCAGGGGATCTGTAATTGAGTCTGGACCCAGTATTAAAAAGTCAATGATATAAAGGGTCTAGATACTAAATGTGAGGTCAGTAGACATAAAAAGGATCTTCAGAAACATCAGGTGCAGAAAACAGCACGTTTTTCGAGGCGATGGACCGGGCCGGTACCGGAGTGGACCGGAAAGCTTCCGGAAGGCTCTAGCTCCCTCTCAATTTCGCCATGTGAAGAATGTGGGAGGTGAGGTGTCCCATGAGTTGGCATTGAGTGATGTCATGCATGATGCAGTAAAAGGAATAAAGAAAAATAGAAAATTCAGGAAAAACCAGGACCACAGGATCATAAGTCTTCAAAATTACAAGATTGCCATTGCTCAACACTATAAATACCCCCCCCTTACCCCTTCATTTCGGTGCAAGCAAGAAAGAGAGGAAGAAAGAAGTTCTTGAGAGAGAAAGTGAGAGAAAGAAAGAAGTAAGGAAGTTCTGGTGAAGTTGGAAGTAGTAGGGAAGTTCTAAAGCACTGCTTTTGAGGTAACAACTAATCCTAGCTCTTATGTAATGTCTTTGTGATGTGTTGTCTTGTTTGGTTGATTGTTGTCCTATATGTTATGCTTGAAGCTCTATTCCAATGCTATGATCATATGTTATTGAATATGGAAGCATGCAGCATACTTATCTGTACACAGTCACAAGCAAGCACCGTCACTCTGCATTACATATTTTGTTATGATTATTGTTACTGGGATTCTTTTGAATCTCATTCCCAAACATAACATTACAGGGGAGGTTCTGTCAAAATAAAATTTGGAAATCTTAAGAGACGCCGGTAGGCTGCCGAAATTCCGGCAACGAAGACGGAACAAAGAAAGGAACTGATACGTACTGTGTACGTAGTGCTGTCTAAGGAGGCTGGAAGTGAGTGGACCCAGAAGGTTCATCCAGTCTTTCCTAGGTACTACGTAGAATGGTAGTTCTCATAAGGGAATTACCGAATCGGTACAACATCGGTTACTTTCTAGAGAAGAATTGTAGCAGTTATGCTGCCGGATTTTAGACAGAGAAGGATGTAATAAAATATGAGAGAGTTAATCATGCACTGATATATAACAGTTGATTATTTGATATTAATTGTTATCTGGCTTGTATGATTGAATTAATGTACGAAATTTTTAGGGTATAAAGTAGACATACTAAGCTTTAATTTGATATATATAATGTCTAAATTGGATGTATACACGAAAAGATATAAATGGTTAAAGTTAGGACCAGAATGCTGGATTCAGGAGAAAGTCATTGGATGAACAGTAATATTTGAACGTTTACCCACGTTAACTTTGTCAAGGATTGGTCAACCAATGATTTTTCCCTGAAATATATTTGAGTTATCTTCATGTAGCAATTGGAACCACTTCATTTCGATTTTTCTACAATTAGTTATGAATTTTCAAAGTCAGGTCACTCATCTGGAATTTGCCACAGTGAACAGTACTCGATATGAATAAAATTCCAGATTAAGTGTTTAGACTTCAATGACCCTGAAAGTGGTTTAAGTGCTACTGAATGGTCCCTAAGATGTATAAAAATAAGGATGTGACATTTTGGTATCAGAGCAAAGGATTCTGGCTTAAGAAATGCTCTGAGTAGATGATTTATAGAAAGATATACCATGATAAAGCCGTCATAATTGACACTAAGTTAGTGTTTGCAGGATGGCTAGACATAGATTTGGGTCTGAAACTACAGTAAACCAATGGGAATTAAGACCAGAGGTCTTTAGTTCAGATAGTTCAGAAGAAGAGATAGGAAGCAATGATTCTGACCTCTGGACACCTCCAGTAGCTGGTGATTCTGAGGAGGATAGTTCCTCGGTAGGATCAAACTTTCCAATTGATGATCAGGAGGTGATGATAACAGAAGGCCCTATTCCTGCCATTCCCATAAGTGCGATACCCTTGAATATAACAGACAGTTCAGGATCCAGTCAAGTACGTGTTCAGAGTAATGCGCCAGATCCCAGTAGGCCCGAAGTGACTTTAGTAGAAATGTATTTGGGAGGTTTAATCGTAAGAATGGTCCCAGGGAGGAACCTGAGTAGAGAGCAACTTGAGAGCTCGGTAGCATTAGCCCGACAACTATATGAGTTGAGGCAGACCCTGTTCGAAAACATAGATCAAGATTATCCGGTCTACCAGGAGTTTATCACAAGGGTGAAAGCCATATATCAAGCCTGGGATCTAAATGTGTTAACCATGGGGCTTTGGCTAGAAATTATGAATGATGTATTGCCGAAGACTCCTACCTGGAGATCGGAGTTGGACCAGTATTTTGATAGAGAATCATATTGTACCATATCCGACTGGATCTACCTAGTAGAAGAATATATTAGAATGAAGTTTAAGAAAAATTAGAGTAATATTTCTAATGTATAAAAGACTAGAATAGTACTGTGATATGTACATATACTCTGTATGTATATTATGTGTGAAATGAAATGAAAAGGAATTATGTTATTTATCGTATTCCCTTCTGTTTTTAAGTATAACAAAATGGTACGAACGAGGAGAACTTTTCCAGCTGAGGAACCCCGAGAGGCTGGAAACCTTAATCAAATGATTCTAGAACGATTAGAACAGCAACAAAAGATGATAGAAGAAATGAGAGCTGCTCAAGCACGAAATGAACAAGAAAGAGATGCTGCCATAGCCGCGGCAGTAGCAGCAGCTATAAATAATTTAAGACCGCCAGAGCCTTCAGGAGCAACTAGTAGAGAACCTGAAGAAGTACCCCAGCAGGCGGAACAGCCCCAGAGAAGGGTTGAATCAAGGGAGGAGGCAGTTGGCATCCAGCAATGGATGGTGCGATTTTGCAAACACAATCCTCCCATATTCGAAGGGACATTTGAAGTACATGTAGCAGAAAATTGGGTCAGCAGATTAGAGAAGATCTTTAAGGTCCTCGATTGCCCGACTATTACCAAGGCCCAAATGGCCATCTATCAATTGGAAAAGGATGCGGATAGATGGTGGAAGAATACAGAGTTACTTCTCCAAGCAAGAGATATTCCAGTTACTTGGGAAGTATTTCTTGAGCAATTTTATGAGAAATATTTTCCTCAATCTGTCAGAGATGAAAGGGAGGCTGAATTCCTTGTGCTGAGGCAAGGAGAAAAAGAATCTTTTGACGAATATTTGGCCAAGTTCATCCGGCTATCTCAATATTCAACTTACCTACGCCAAGTGGATGACGAACGCTGGATGACAGAAAGAATAATACGAGGGCTGAATTCTATGTTAAAGGAGAAGTTAACTCCCCAACAATACAGCCAGTTCAATAAGGCTGTGGAAGCATGTCGAATCGTTGAGAACAGCATGAATCATAGAATGCTGTCCAGATCTGGGAGTAAAGATCAAGCGACTCCTGATAAGGCCGGACGGAATCAAGAAGCGGTCAGTGGGAGCGGCTATAAGAAAAGAAAGCGCCCGTGGCAGACCAAGAGGCCTAATAGGGGAAATTTCCGCGGAAGATCCAATAACCGGGATCCAAAGGCCCCAGTATGTGAAAAGTGTGGAAAGAATCATGGTGACAGACCATGCTTGATGGGCCAGAATGTATGCTACACCTGCGGAAATCCCGGACATTTTTCCAGGGAATGTCCTCAAGCTATAACTGATCCAAGGCCAAGGACGACAGGACGAGTGTTTGCACTCACTAGAGAGGATGCTCAGCGATCATCTGAGATGATCCAAGGTACAATCTATCTCAATGATCATGCTGTGACTGCCCTATTTGATTCGGGTGCAAGTCATTCCTTTATATCTTATGAATGTGCTAAATGCCTAGGCCTTCTGATCAGCAAGTTACGTTATGATATACAGGTGAAAACCCCCACCAACGCTAGGGTGATCACATCTGATGCCTGTCTAAATAGTGTGGTGCGTTATGAGCACTGCAGTACCACCCTGGACCTGATCTGTATGCCTTTCCAGGAGATTGAGGTCATACTCGGTTTAAATTGGTTATCCTCCAATAATGTGATGTTGGACTGCAGGAACAAGACCCTAGTTCTTGGTCCAAAGATCACTGATCGGAGTCTAGAAGTACAACTGAACTTCGTGACAGAGGCTCAGGCAGGAAAATGTCTACGGAAAGGATGTCAGGGATATGTGGTATTCTTTTCTGTTCAACCAGAAGTGGAGGAAGGCATCGAGGAGGTTCCTGTAGTCAATGAATTTCCTGAAGTCTTTCCAAAGGAGATTCAGGGATTGCCTTCGGAGCGTGAAGTGGAGTTTGCGATCGACATTGTACCTGGAGCTGGACCAGTATCAAAAGCCCCATACAGGATGGCTCCCAACGAAATGATGGAACTGAAGAAGCAAATTGAGGAGCTATTGGAGAAGGGTTTTATACGACCCAGTGTATCGCCATGGGGTGCTCCAGTACTGTTCGTCAAGAAGAAAGATGGTAGCTTAAGGCTGTGCATTGACTACAGGGAATTAAATAAGCTTACAGTTAAGAACAAGTATCCTCTTCCCAGAATTGATGACCTGCTAGATCAATTGGCAGGAGCGAGCTTATTCTCCAAAATTGACTTGAGATCTGGCTACCATCAACTAAGGGTCAAGCCAGATGATATTCCAAAGACGGCGTTCAGAACGCGCTACGGACATTTTGAATTTTTGGTGATGCCTTTTGGACTAACCAATGCACCTGCTATTTTCATGGACTATATGAACCAGATTTTTAGGCCTTATCTAGATCAGTTCGTTGTGGTCTTTATTGATGATATTCTGGTGTACTCCAAATCTCCAGAGGAGCATGAGAGGCATTTGAGGATTGTTCTTGGTACCCTTAAAGAGAAGAAGCTCTATGCTAAGCTGAGTAAGTGCGAGTTTTGGCTTTCAGAAGTCAAATTTCTCGGTCATGTCATATCCCGAGACGGGGTAGCTGTGGATCCTAGCAAAGTTGAAGCAGTTTTGAGCTGGGAACAGCCAAGGACAGTGACAGAGATTAGAAGTTTTCTTGGCCTAGCAGGGTACTACAGACGATTCATTCAAGACTTTTCTCGAATTGCCTTACCACTTACCAAGCTGACCAGAAAGAATCAGCAGTTTAAGTGGGATGAGAAGTGCGAGGCTAGCTTCCAGCAGTTGAAGCAGAGATTAACGACTACTCCCGTGCTGATTATTCCAGACCCAACTCAGACTTATGTAGTCTACACTGATGCTAGCAAGCAGGGGCTGGGATGTGTGCTTATGCAGCAAGGTCGAGTAGTAGCCTACGCCTCTCGGCAGTTAAAGCCACATGAAGAGAATTATCCCACTCATGATCTGGAGCTTGCGGCGGTGGTCTATGCCCTGAAGATATGGAGGCACTATTTATACGGAGCAACGATAGAGTTGTTTTGCGACCACAAAAGCCTGAAGTATCTGCAGGATCAGAAGGAGCTGAACATGAGGCAGCGGCGATGGATGGAATTGTTAAAAGATTATGACTTCCAGATTAAATACCATCCAGGAAAAGCCAATGTGGTAGCTGATGCCCTGAGTAGAAAGGTGGTGCAGGTTGCATACATGATGATCAAGGAATTGGAACTGATAGAAGATATGCGCGACTGGAGCCCTCTATATCAAATGCAACTGACGGAGAATCCTTTTGGAGGAGTTCATGTCAGAGCTTGCATAGAAGATGAGATCAAAGGGGCTCAGGAACAGGATAAGCTCGCAGCAATATTCAAAGACAAGCTGGAGAAAGGGAAGACAAGGAATTTTGAGATGTCCCCAGACGGATTGCTACAGTTTAGGGGAAAACCCTATATCCCAAATATTGGGGGATTAAGGGAAAAGATTCTGGAGGAAGCACATAAAAGCCGATATACGGTACATCCAGGTATGACCAAAATGTATCATGATGTTAAAAGGTTATTCTGGTGGCCTGGACTGAAGAAAGATGTTGTAGCTTACGTATCTAAGTGCTTAACCTGCCAGAAAGTGAAAGTTGAACATCAAAAGCCAGCAGGAACGTTGCAGCCTTTAGATATCCCTGAGTGGAAATGGGATGGGATTGCCATGGACTTTGTGGAAGGACTACCCTTGACACCAAGTAGACATGATGCGGTTTGGGTAGTAATCGATCGACTGACAAAGTCAGCACATTTCCTGGCAATCAATAAGAGAGATTCTCTAGAAAAGCTGGCAAAGCTGTATATAAAGGAGATCGTTAGACTCCATGGTATCCCAAGCAGCATTGTGTCTGATAGAGATCCTCGATTTACTTCAAATTTCTGGAGGGCTCTACAGGAAGAAATGGGCACTACTCTCAGATTCAGTACAGCTTATCATCCTCAGACAGATGGTCAATCTGAAAGAACAATACAGACGTTAGAGGATATGCTGAGAGCATGTGTCCTAGATTTCAAAGGCAGCTGGGATATCCATTTACCCCTTATAGAGTTTGCATATAACAATGGTTATCAGGCTAGTATACAGATGGCACCTTTTGAAGCACTATATGGACGGAAATGTAGATCCCCCTTATGCTGGCTAGAGTTGAGCGAGAGAAGAATGCTTGGTCCGGATATAGTGGATCAAACTGCAGAACAAGTTGCGGTAATTAGAAAACGATTGTTGACGGCTCAAAGCAGACAGAAGAGCTATGCAGATGTCAGAAGGAAGCCGTTGGAGTTTGAAGAAGGAGAACATGTATTCCTTAAGTTAACTCCAACCACAGGAGCCGGACGATCGATTAAGGTGAAGAAGCTGCATCCAAGATACATCGGGCCGTTCCAGATTCTCTCAAAGATAGGAGCAGTAGCCTACAAGTTGGCTCTTCCTCCAAATCTCAGCCAGATACATGATGTGTTCCATGTTTCCCAATTAAAGAAGTATATTCCAGATCCATCTCATGTGATAGAGCAAGATGAGGTCGCACTGCGAGATGACTTGACCTATGAGGTTGGACCGGTACGAATTACTGATAGAAAAGTCAAGCAGTTGCGGAATAAGCAAATTCCTTTAGTTAAAGTGATCTGGAAAGGCTTGACTGAACAAGAGGCTACATGGGAAACAGAAGAAAAGATGAGAGAAAAGTACCCTGAATTATTTGTATAGGATAGATGTAATGTAAATTCCGGGGACGAAATTTATTTTTATGGGGAGAGAAATGTAATATCCTTAATTTTTTGTACTGGTTTCTATGTACAGAATAAATGGAATATATGAGCTCTGTTTCAGGAAAAAGATGTGGTCCTTTATGTAAAGAAAATGATTAAATTGCAAAAGAAAGGAAAAGAAAGGACTTAAATGCAAATATGGAAAGTTTAAGGTAAGGAAGGAAAGGTAGACAAAAATGTGGGGTCTTAAAGTGTAATTTTAGCCAAATTAAGGGACTTAATTATAAAGAAGGAAAAGTTCCCTGGGGCTAAAGTATAATTAAAGAAAATAGGCCAGAAGTGGTTTGCACCGCCCGACAGCATTTCAGTCCCAGATTCTACCAGAAGGTAGGGCAGGTGACGCCGGGTAACCAAGCCTAATACCGGAATTTTTGAAGATTCCAGATAGCCAGAAATGGACTGATCGTCCAAAAGTTATAAAAATTAATACCGGATACCCTAGGTTTCAGATATAAGTGAGAAAATACAGGATGATGCACCCTTATGGGGCGGATGTCGGGAAACTGACAGGATACCGATAGGAGGTCTGTAGGAAAAGTTATTCACAAAATAAAAATTCCAGACGGGAGTGTGAGGCCTCCAGGGATCCGGGTTGGAGATTTATCGGTATTTTTAAAGGGGCTAAATGCGATCGAATGACTTCGGTCAGATGACCGTTATAACCCCCAAGGATGCCTGAACACAGTTGGACACTGTATCTGGGGTAAAGAGCCGGTGTCCGAAAAAGGTGTATAATCGGTAAATAATAGTTAAAATATTCAATGAACTGTGTTAAAGGAAGATTTCTCGTAATGCGTGCCATACAGGTAATGGACCCAGGAAGCCCAAAAATGGCGCCATTAGAGGCCCAATAAGACTCTTGGACTGATAGGTGGGCCAGTGTCCAGCAGAACCCCGGAAAAGTGCGAAATTACGAAAATGCCCCTATGTTGTACAAAAAGGGCAGCAGATGAATAAAGGGTATTCTGGTCATTTTGGACAGACCCAGAGGTCAAGACATGTCTAAATAAGGTTGACTAGAGCCAGTATAAGCTTTGACCGAGTCCAGAAAGGTGTGAAATGACGATTTTGCCCTTAGGGTTAAAATAGGACAAGATAGGGCACCAAGGGCATTTTGGTCATTTCGCAGGGGATCTGTAATTGAGTCTGGACCCAGTATTAAAAAGTCAATGATATAAAGGGTCTAGATACTAAATGTGAGGTCAGTAGACATAAAAAGGATCTTCAGAAACATCAGGTGCAGAAAACAGCACGTTTTTCGAGGCGATGGACCGGGCCGGTACCGGAGTGGACCGGAAAGCTTCCGGAAGGCTCTAGCTCCCTCTCAATTTCGCCATGTGAAGAATGTGGGAGGTGAGGTGTCCCATGAGTTGGCATTGAGTGATGTCATGCATGATGCAGTAAAAGGAATAAAGAAAAATAGAAAATTCAGGAAAAACCAGGACCACAGGATCATAAGTCTTCAAAATTACAAGATTGCCATTGCTCAACACTATAAATACCCCCCCCTTACCCCTTCATTTCGGTGCAAGCAAGAAAGAGAGGAAGAAAGAAGTTCTTGAGAGAGAAAGTGAGAGAAAGAAAGAAGTAAGGAAGTTCTGGTGAAGTTGGAAGTAGTAGGGAAGTTCTAAAGCACTGCTTTTGAGGTAACAACTAATCCTAGCTCTTATGTAATGTCTTTGTGATGTGTTGTCTTGTTTGGTTGATTGTTGTCCTATATGTTATGCTTGAAGCTCTATTCCAATGCTATGATCATATGTTATTGAATATGGAAGCATGCAGCATACTTATCTGTACACAGTCACAAGCAAGCACCGTCACTCTGCATTACATATTTTGTTATGATTATTGTTACTGGGATTCTTTTGAATCTCATTCCCAAACATAACATTACAGGGGAGGTTCTGTCAAAATAAAATTTGGAAATCTTAAGAGACTCCGGTAGGCTGCCGAAATTCCGGCAACGAAGACGGAACAAAGAAAGGAACTGATACGTACTGTGTACGTAGTGCTGTCTAAGGAGGCTGGAAGTGAGTGGACCCAGAAGGTTCATCCAGTCTTTCTTGGGTACTACGTAGAATGGTAGTTCTCATAAGGGAATTACTGAATCGGTACAACATCGGTTACTTTCTAGAGAAGAATTGTAGCAGTTATGCTGCCGGATTTTAGACAGAGAAGGATGTAATAAAATATGAGAGAGTTAATCATGCACTGATATATAACAGTTGATTATTTGATATTAATTGTTATCTGGCTTGTATGATTGAATTAATGTACGAAATTTTTAGGGTATAAAGTAGACATACTAAGCTTTAATTTGATATATATAATGTCTAAATTGGATGTATACACGAAAAGATATAAATGGTTAAAGTTAGGACCAGAATGCTGGATTCAGGAGAAAGTCATTGGATGAACAGTAATATTTGAACGTTTACCCACGTTAACTTTGTCAAGGATTGGTCAACCAATGATTTTTCCCTGAAATATATTTGAGTTATCTTCATGTAGCAATTGGAACCACTTCATTTCGATTTTTCTACAATTAGTTATGAATTTTCAAAGTCAGGTCACTCATCTGGAATTTGCCACAGTGAACAGTACTCGATATGAATAAAATTCCAGATTAAGTGTTTAGACTTCAATGACCCTGAAAGTGGTTTAAGTGCTACTGAATGGTCCCTAAGATGTATAAAAATAAGGATGTGACAGTTAGCCAGTTAGAGAAAATTTTTAAGATTTTAGAATGTCCCACTGAAAGAAAGGCTCAGATGGCAGTTTACAAGCTAGAAAAGGAGGCCGATCGGTGGTGGAGGAACATAGAAGTAATTCTGCAATCAAGAAATATTCCACTCACATGGGAAGTATTTCTTGAGCAGTTCAACGAGAAATATTTTCCACAGTCAGTAAGGGATGAGCACGAAGCCGAATTTTTAATATTAAGGCAGGGTGTGCAGGAATCCTTTGACGATTATCTTGCTAAGTTTATTCGTCTTTCACGATACTCCACGTACCTAAAATATAGGAATGATGAAAGATGGACCACTGAGAAATTAACTCGTTGATTAAATTCTACACTGAAAGAGAAAGTTTTTCCTAGGCAGATACGAAGGTTTAATGAAGCAGTAGAGGTATGCAGGATCACAGAAAAGAATGTGCAATATCCAGAAAAGGGTGAGCCTGCTACATCAGTACCATTGAGAATGACGCCCCCATGTTCCTCAAAAGGAAACAGTAAGAAGAGAAATGGGCCAGTATATGAGTCAGAAGTTAATAAGAAATAGGGGAGTAGACCAGGTAGTGGGCCAAGAGAAGTTAGTAGGCAACCAAGGCCTAATGTATGTGGGAATTGTGGTCGAGACCATGGTACAAGGCCTTGTCTAGCAGGTCAAGGGTTATGCTATAGGTGTGGAAAGTCTGGACATTATGCTAGAGAGTGGCCACAGAACACAACAGGCGAAAGATATCCGACTCAGGGAAGAGTATATGCCCTGACTGGCAACGAGATAAGAAAGTCTCCTTCACCAAATTAAGATGCGAGTCCATATGTGTTCTGTTTCCATTAGCTAATAAGTCCTGTATATATTGTCCAGTATGCACACTATTGAGCTATCCTGTACCTAGTATGTTGCCTTTATGTGGGAATGAATATGATATATTTTACTCAGATCATTCTATAAACTATGAATACAGTACTCAGGGCCATTTCTATTGAAAGGACTGGTATAAAAAGGGAAGCAGATAACAATAAAGCATTTGTTTTCAAATCACTCTTTAGATAAGAGATAGATCTGATACAGAATGCTCGCAGTTAGAGCACAGATTAGAATAAGCTGAGATGAGAGGGAACTCCTGAGTAAGAGAGAAAATAAGTAAAGTCTGGGTAAATAATACGAGGCTATAAAAAATTTTAAAATTTTTATTGAGTTATCAACAGGTGGAAGCAGTTAACCTTATAACCTAGTCTGTTGGTTTAAGATCTTCGGGAGGTATACAGTACAACAGAATCGCAGTTAGATTCTGGAGGGTCGCAGTTAGATCCTAGTATGGCTCCAGGGTCGCAGTTAGATCCTAAGAGGTTCAGAGTCACAGTTAGATTCTGAAGAGGCTAACGGTTGATCACAGCTAGATCCCGAGGTCGCAGTTAGACCTAGCCTAAGATGAGCCATGAGATATGAGTACAATGTAGTATCTCTTTGGGAAGATGAATGCCAAAGACAAAGTTAAGATAAGGAAGCTTCACTAGTTGATAAACTCATCCAGAAAAATTATTTATAATACTTTTTCTCAAATCGCCTCTATTATATACAGACTGAACTTAGCTTTCCCTTAAACTAAGACGGAGTCCAAGATCAAATCTGAGTACTGATATTCAAAGGTTTGTAGAAGAATTCCTGAAGACAGAGAATAAAATACTAAGGCCTAGAGCTATAAACAGAACAACCAAGCCCTAACTCAGTAACACGAAAGGTGCTAAGGCAAGAATAGTTTAACGATAGAAAAGCCCTAAGAAGGGATAAGAAAGAATGCGGTTGCCCGAAAAGTGTGGCATAGATGTATCTGGGTTATGATCTTGTATTAGGAGAAAGAAAGGTGATATTTCTCCTAAGCGATTAGCAAAGTATAAGAGGACTGAGGTAGACCCCAGAATTACATTAAAATTATGAAAGGAAAAATATGAAAGAAATTGACACTACTTATAAGTCCGGTAAGTTGTCCATGAGTAGAAGTAGGTAAGTAGAAGATTGATGAATAGATGAATACCCCAAGCCCTAGACATAAACCAAGAAATGATATACCGAGAAGATATATCCAGAATAGTTGATGAAGGAACTAAGTAAATTTCGAGGACGAAATTTATTTTAAGGGGGGTAGAAATGTAATACCCCAATTTTCAGGCCCAGAGACTCAGAAAGTGAGCCTGAAATAGATAGACTATCAGACTCCTTTGAACAGAAGTCCTAAAAACATACAGAGGGTTTTTAGGGACTAAACTGCAAATAAGTCAAAGATCAAGGACTTATAGGTAAATAGTGAAAGTCCCTAAAGATATAGTGGCTATTTATGCAAGGAAAGGGGTTAAATTACAAAAGAAAGAAAATGTAGGGACTTAGATATAATTATGAAAAAGTTTAAGGCCAAAAAGAAAAGTAGACAAAAAGGTGGGGTCCTTAAGTGTAATTTTTGCCAAATAAAAAGGGATTTAATTATAAAGAAGAAAAGTTTCCTGGGGCTAAAGTATAATTAAAGAAAGTCAGGCCGGAAGTGGTTTGCACTGCCCGACAGTATTTCAGTCCCAAATTCTACCAGAAGGTAGGGCAGGGGACGCCGGGTAACCCAGCCTAATACCGGAATTTTTGAAGACTCCAGATAGCCAGAAATGGACTGATCGTCCAAAACTTATAAAAATTCCTACCGGATATCCTAGATCTCAGATATAAGTGAGAAAATACAGGATGATGCGCCTTTATGGGGAGGATGTCAGGAAACTGACAGAATATTGATAGGAGGTCTGTAGAAAGATTTATTCACAAAATAGCAAATACAGACGGGAGTGTGAAGCCTCCGGGGATAAGGGTAGGAGATTTATCGGTATTTTTAAAGGGGCTGAATGAGATCGGATGACCTCGGTCAGATGACCGTTATGACCCATAGGGATGCCTGAACACAGTAGGACACTGTATCTAGGAAAAGGAGCCGGTGTCCGGAAAGGTGTATAATCGGTAAATAATAATTAAAATATTTGGTGAACTGTGACAGAGGAAGATTCCTCGTAATGCGTGCCATATAGTTAATGGACCCAGGAAGCCCAAAAAATGGCTCCATTAGAGTCCCAATAAGGCTCTTGGACTGATAGGTGGGCCAGTGTCCAGCAGAACCCCGGAAAAGTGCGAAATTACGAAAATGCCCCTGTGTTGTACAAAAAGGGCAGTAGATGAATGAAGGGCATTCTGGTCATTCTGGACAGGCCCAGTGGTCAAGACATGTCTAAATAAGGTTGAATAGAGCCAGTATAAGCTTTGACCAGGTCCAGAAAGGTGTGAAATGACAATTTTGCCTTTAGGGTTAAAATAGGACAAGATAGGGCACCAAGGGCATTTTGGTCATTTTGCAGGGGATCTGTAACTGAGTCTGGACCCAGTATTAAAAATTTAATGATATAAAGGGTCTAGATACTAAATGTGAGGTCAGTAGACATAAAAAGGATCTTCAGAAACATCAGATTCAGAAAACAGCACGTTTTTCGAGGCGATGGACCGGGCCGGTACCGGATTGGATCGGAAAGCTTCCAGAACCTCCAAATTTCGTCACATGAAGCATATGGGTGGTGAGGTGTCCTATGAGGTGTCCAGGGTGATGCAGTAAAAGAGAATTAAAGAAAATAGGAAATTCCAGGAAAAACCAGGACCACAGGATCATAAGTCTTCCTAATTACAAGATTGCCATTGCTCAACACTATAAATACCCCCCTTACTCCTTCATTTCGGTGCAAGCAAGAAAGAGAGGAAGAAAGAAGTTCTTGAGAGAGAAAGTGAGAGAAAGAAAGAAGTAAGGAAGTTCTGGTGGAGTTGGAAGTAGTAGAGAGGTTCTGAAGCTATGCTTTTGAGGTAGTAACTAATCCTAGCTCTTATGTAATGTCTTTGTGATGTGTTGTTTTGTTTGATTGGATTGTTGTCTTATATGTTATGCTTGAAGCTCTATTCCAATGCTATGATCATATGTTATTGAATATGGAAGCATGCAGCATACTTATCTGTACACAATCACAAGCAAGCACCGTCACTCTGCATTGCATATATTGTTATGATTATTACTACTGAGATTCCCCCGAATCTCATTCCCAAATATAACATTACAGGGGAGGTTCTGTCAAAATAAAATTTGGAAATCTTAAGAGACGCCGTTATGCTGCCGAAATTCCAGCAAGGAAGCAGGAACAGGGAAAGGAACTGATACGTACTGTGTACGTAGTGCTGTCTAAGGAGGCTGGAAGTGAGTGGACCCAGCAGGTTCATCCAGTCTTTCCTGGGTACTACGTAGAATGGTAGTTCTCATGAGGGAATTACCGAATCGGTACAACATCGGTTACTTTCTAAAGAAGAATTGTAGCAGTTATGCTGCCGGATTTTAGGCAGGAAAAGATGTAATAGAAATATGATAATTTGCTGTATGCCTTGTTGTATGACATTTTATTATTTAATAATAAATGTTGTTTGGCATGTTCAATTTGTGAATGGGGAATTAAGGGAGAAATTCGCAGGTCCTAAGGTAGCAGTGTTCTGGCCTCAGTTTGACCTAGTAAACGAAGGAGTTTGGCTATGAAATTTGGCAGGCTAGTCGTACACATCTGGGGCATTACGTGGATAGGTAATATGCCTCATTTGGATGTGTAGAACGGGATAAATTAATTTTCAAATTAAAGGTCCAAAATAAGGAACTTAAGAGTAAAATTTTGAATTTCTGGGCTTAAGTTAAGATATAATCAAGCTAATATTGCTTCCGCAAGTGTACTCAGAAGAGTCTAAGGGAGGATGTTTCATTTACCAAAATGAAACATCTCTGCTCTCCAATCTGATCATTACCCTGATCAGCCCCCTGCCTGAACTATTGCCTCTTTCTCTTACTATTGGCTTTACAACTTGAGCTATCTCCCAGAGTGCTCTTAGCCAATGCTTTTCTATTCTCAACAAATAGAAGATTCTATTCTTTACTTCTCAGGCATACTTCTACCAAACTTTGAATATCAGTACTCAGATTCGAATTTGGACTCCGTCTTTGTTTAAGGAAAAACTAAGTTTAGTCTGTATAATAGAGGCTCTCTGGGAAAACAATTTTAAATAATTTTTCTGGATGAGTGTATCAACTAGTGAAGCTTCCTTACCTTAACTTCGTCTTTGGCATTCATCTTCAAAGAGATACTACATTGTACTCATATCTCATGGCTTATTACTTTCCTTAGGCTAGGTCTAACTACGACCTCGGGATCTAACTACGATCAACCATTAGCCTCTTCAGAATCTAACTGCGACTCTGAAGCTGTTAGGATCTATCTGCGATCCTGGAGCCATGCTAGGATCTAACTGTGACCCTCCAGAATCTAACTGTGATTCTGTTGTACTGTATATCTCCCGAAGATTTTAAACCAACAGACTAAGTTATAAGGTTAACTGCTTCCACCTGTTGATAACTCCATAAATAAACATTTGAAAATTTTATAGCCTCATATCATTTACCCAGACTTTACTTACTTCCTCTTTTACTCAGGAGTTCCTTCTCATCTTTCAACCTGTGCTCTAACTGCGAGCCATTTGAATTATGTTCTAACTGTGAGCATTCTACATCAGATCCAACTCTTATCTGAAGAGTGATCTATACTCATCTGAATCTAGCTCTATCTGAGAGCCACCTGTTTCAGATCCAACTCTTATCTGAAGAGTGATCTAGAAACAATCCCTTTACCGTTATCTGTATACCATTCCGCTTAATAGAAATGGCCCTAAGTACTGTATTCACAAGCCTATAGAAATACCTGAGTAACCTCAATCATATCTGAGTAACCTCAATCATACATCATGTCTGAGTATCATATCATAACTTATCGTCTTATAACTGAGACTATCTATCATCCTCAAAACAATCATATCATCCCCATATCATATGGCATGGGAGCAACCTACTTTCTCATAACTTTCTTATCTCATATATGGTCTCATATATACTCTACCCTACATGCACTGCAAA
The DNA here is from genome assembly GCA_037074615.1 of Leucaena leucocephala. NCBI lineage: Eukaryota > Viridiplantae > Streptophyta > Magnoliopsida > Fabales > Fabaceae > Leucaena > Leucaena leucocephala. The sequence continues at coordinate 14,623,716 of CM073565.1, read as the reverse complement.
AGGGGAGTATCCATTCATCATAGCATACTCTAACATGCATGTCATCCTTTGACAACTGCAATGGAATGCAACTATCATAACTTATGGCACATAAGCCATATCATCATCATATTTTGCTCAACCATCTATTAGATATAGTAACAAACCAAGTAAGCCTCAAAACATATTTTCTTGATCATATTATTTGTCAGATCATCATCTAATCATACTATCTATCGCATTATCTGTCAGATTATCAATCACATGATCAGAATCTGACAGGCACCTCTGTCTATCTTACTTAGGCTGCCACACTACCCTCTTACCAGGGTATAGACTCAACCCTTCACTACTTTATCTTATATAGGGAATTGGGGAGTCACTTTATCTCTTACTGTGGCTATCTCTTTACTATCTTTCAACTTCTTCTATCTATCCATTAGTCCTAGTCTATTCTTGACCGGACTATGATTACTTATTGGCCTTTCATTTGATCCTTAATCCTCATGGATCTCATTCATCATCTTTCCCTATTACTTCTGTTCTCTAGGGTATTCTCCCCTAGGTCTACTACTTCTTTGTGATGGAATCCCTCTGCTCAGGGAACATTTAGCTCTTTATCTATTAACCATCACGTCTCTAACCTTAGGCCATGTGCTAGGATCATTCCTAGGCAAATCTCAATCTAACTTTTAGGTCTTCTATTCAGAGCAACTGAATAAAACCTCTGTAATGCAGATCTACTCTTAGTTATCACATGGAGGATCTACTTTAAACCTTGTCTTAAACTAATCTTTCGTACCTCAGTACCTTTGTACTGTCTGGCTTACCATATGCTATACCAATCCTCTAGCTGGTGGACTTCAGCGAATTTGGTACCTTCATTCTCTTCATCATATGGCCTCTGCCAATTATAGTCGCGACTTGAGAACTTCATAGTCGCAACTCACATGCTCTGTGACTTTTAGTTGCAACCGTCGCACACTACTCGTCACGACCTGGCAGCTCTGCGTTCTTTAGTCGTAACCTATAACATCGCTACCTGAACTCCTTTATACACTGGTCGCGTACTGCAATATTACTCATTGCGACCTGAGGTCATCTTACGTCACAACATCAACTTATCTGTACATATTAGTCGCGACATAAGACTCCTCTTTTCTACTTCCTACTTTTAAAACATGTAGTCATACTCATCCTCATACAACGGAAACATACTAGGTATAGGGTAGCTCAATAGTATGCATACTGGACAATACAATCCAATCACATTCAGGATTTATCCGTTCATTAGCCAGTGGAAACAGAACACAAATAAACTCGTACCTTAGTTTGGTACAGAAGACTTTCTTATCCCGTTGCCAGTCAGGTATATACTCTTCCTTGAGTCGGGTATCTTTCGCCCGTTGTGTTCTGTGGACACTCCCTGGCATAATGTCCAGGCTTTCCACACCTATAGCATAACCCTTGACCTACTGGACAAGGCCTCGTACCATGGTCTCGACCACAGATCCTACATACATTAGGCCTTGGTTGCCTGCTAACTTCTTTTGGCCCACTACCTAGCCTACTTCCCTGTTTCTTATTAACTTCTGACCCATATGCTGGCCCATTTCTCTTCTTACTGTTCCTTCTCAAGGAACCTGGTGGCATCACTTTCAGTGGTACTGATGGAGTAGGCTCACTCTTTGCTGGTTATTGCACCTTCTTTTCTGGCTTATAAACTGCCAGCTAGGTCTTTCTTTCAGTGGGACATTCTAAAACCTTAAAATTTTCTCTAACTAGCTTACCCAATCCTCAGCTGCTTGAGTGTCAAAAGTCCCTTCAACATGGGCGGATCAAATTTATGGAATCATTCCATCTATGTTTGCAGACTTTCCTGGTCATTATTATTTCCTATAGACCCCTGACTTCTATTCATTCCAGTCTGCTCATGATCTGGCTGAGGTTCAGGTTCTACATCATTTTCTAGTACTACCTACTTCCCAGACTGCTGTAATCTTGCAACCGCAGCAGCAACCGCCGTAGTGATAGCAGAATCTCGCTCTTGATCTTGGCGAGCCTGGGTTGCCCACATCACATCGTGACCTATAACTTAACTTGTTGTAACTTGGATATCTGGCATCCTCACTACAGTATCTGGTTACAATATGATACCTCAAGCTACTCTTTGCAGCTTCCTTAGTCGTGAACTAATCAGCTTCTGCCTCTATCCATAGAGGAAGCTGCTTCTTAAACATTATTCTGCTTAGTCCAGCCATATTGTGTTAATAAACATGAGACCTCGACTGTGTCGGCTGACTAAGATTAGCCCATCATAATCATATCCTTCGTAAGACTATAAAGCTCGGGGTACAGCCTCATTCATCTGGGTGTCACTGTCTTCTGTCTAAGCCTTTTCAAGCAGTGAACACCATCCCTATATCCTACTCTAGGGAGAGGACCACTCAAACTTCTCATTTGTTTAAGGAATCAAACTGACTAAACCAGAGCATCATTGAGCCAGAAAGTGACCAAGATGCAAGTTGTACATGATGTTAAAAGGTTATTTTGGTGGCCTGGATTGAAGAAAGAAGTTGTGATTTACGTATCTAAGTGCTTGACCTGCCAGAAAGTGAAAGTTGAACATCAAAAGCCAGCAGGAACATTGCAACCTCTAGAAATCCCTGAGTGGAAATGGGATAGGATTGCTGAAACATCCTTCCTTTCATATGTCTTAGGGACCATTCAGTAGCATTTAGAACCACTTTCAAGGTTATTGAAGTCTAATTTCTCAATCTGGAGTTTTACTCTTATCGAGTACTGTTCACTATGAAAATTCCAGATGAGTGACCTGACTTCGAAAAATCATAACTAATTCTAGAAAAATCGAAATGAAGTGGTTCAAATTTCTAATTGAATCTAACTAAATTATATTTCAGGGAAAAATAACTCGTTGGAAATTCATTGACCAAGTCAACGTCAGTCAACGTTAAAACTTTACTGTTCATCCAACGTTTTTCTCCTGAATCCAACATTCTGGTCCCAACTTTGATAATTTATATCTCCTTGTGTAGACATCCAAATGAGTCATACTATATATCCAATTGAATCTTGATATGTCTACTATTTACCTTAAAAATATCATACATTTATTCATCCATTTACTATTTTTAATTATGGATCAAACATCCTTATGTCCCCACGGGTTACTGTTCATAGCGTTAATTTTCAGCAACCAACATTACATACATATGCATACATCCATCATATATCAGTCAAACATGCCAAACAATATCTTTATTAATTAATAAATCATTATACATCAGGGCATGCATGAAATCCTCATATTTCTATTACATCATTTCCTGCCTAAAATCCGGCAGCATAACCGCTACGCTTTATCTTCAGAAAATAACTGATCTTGTACCAATTCGGTAATTCCCGTGAGAACTACCATTCTACGTAAGTACCCAGGAAAGACTATATGAACCGGCTAGGTCCACTCACTTCCAGCCTCCTTAGACAGTACCTACGTACACAGTACGTATCAGCTCCTTTCTCCACTATTGCCATCTTGTCATAATTTCGGCAGCATAACGGCGTCTCTTAAAATTCCCAGAATTCATTTTGATATAACCTCCCCTGTAATGGTTTACTTATTGGGATGAGATTCGGGGGAATCTCAGTAGCAACAATCATAACAATATATGTAATGCAGAGTGACAGTGCTTGCTTGTGATTGTGTACAGATAAGTATGCCGCGTGCTTCCATGCTTAATAACATATGATCATAGCATTATAGCAGAGCTTCAGACATAACATATAAGACAACAATCCAACCAAACAATAGCACAACAAATCACAAAGCCATTACATAAAAGCTAGGATTAGTTACTACCTCAAAGGCTCAGCAGAGCTCTACTATCTCTATTCTGCTTCCAGCTCTGCCAGAACTTCCTTTCTTTCTTTCTTCCTCTCACTTTCTCTCTCTAGCACCTCCTCCTCTCTCTAAAATGGGCTCTTGGCCATGGCATATGAATGGCAAGGGGGGGTATTTATAACCTCCTCCAATGGCAATCTCGTAATTTCCATGAACTTTGATCCCGCGGTCCTGGTTTTTCCTGGATTTTCCTATTTTTCTTAATTCCTCCTTTACTGCATCATGCATGACATCATTGGGACACCTCACCAGGACACCTCAGCGCCATATTTATCACATGTCTGAAATCCTGGACACCTCAGCAGCTGACTCAGCATGCTGACTCACCGGTCCAGTATCTTGCCTCGTAATACGTGTCCTCAACTTTTTCTTCTGCCTTTAAGATTGCGCCATGTGGCACCTGGAAGGGACCTTTCACGCCTTCCAATGCTATCCAGATAAATCCAGGACTTTATCTGATCGTCTCCTCGGTTATCGTGCCGACCGAGTAACTTTACTTTATTGAAACAGCATTAAAATAATATTTTAATGCCACTTTTTCCCACATACTTCATAAGCTACGTTTTTGGGCTCTGGGAATGTTGTCTTGGATCCTGATCAAGCTCAAGTACTCTGATGGCTCGATTCCCAAGAAACAGCCCTTGGCAAATTACCAAAATGCCCTTGGGTGCCCTTTCTTTCACTCTTTTAACCCTAAGGGTAAAATCGTCATTTTACACCCTTCTGTACCATGTCAGGGTATATACTGACTCTAAGTAACTTTATCTGTATGTACCTTGGCTTCTGGGCCTGTCCAGAATTACCAAAATGCCCTTCATTCATCTGTTACACTTTTGTACAACACAGGGGCATTTTCGTAATTTCGCACTTTTCTGGGGTTCTGCCGGACACTGGCCCACCTATCAGTCCAAGTATCTTATTGGGCCTCTGTTGGCGCCATTATTGGGCCTTTCTGGGTCCAATATCCTCATGGCACGCATTACGGGGAATCTTCCCCAGTTAATAATTATTGAATATTTTATCTATTATTCACCGTTTATACACCTATCCGGACACCGGCTCCTTCTGTCCGATACATTGGCCTGCGGTGTTCAGGCATCCCTGTGAGTCATATCAGTCATCTGACTGAGATCATCCGAACTCATTCAGTCCCTTTTTAAATACCGATAAATCTCCCTATCGGATACCCGGAGGCCTCACACTCCCGTCTGGATTTTCTAATCTGCGAATAACTTTTTCTACAGGCCTCCTATCGGTATTCTGTCAGTTTCCCGACATCCGTCCCATAAGGACGTATCATCCTGTATTTTCTCACCTAGATCTGAATTCTAGGATATCCGGTATGAATTTTTATAACTTTTGGACGATCAGTCCATTTCTGGCTATCTGGAGTCTTCAAAAATTCCTGTATTAAGCCAGATTACCGAGCGTCACTTGCTCTCTCTACCGGTGAAATCTGGGACTGAAATGCTTTCAGACAGTCCAAACCACTTCCGGCCTGACTTTCTTTAATTACAATTTAGCCCAGGGAACTTTTCTTCTTTTCATTTAAGTCCCTTTTTACTTGTCTAAAATTACACTTAAGGACCCCACATTTTTGTCTACTTTCCTTCTTGGCCTTGAAACTTTCCACAATTGTACTTAAGTCCTTTCATTTCCTTTACTAGGTCTAGGGGCATTATTGTCTTTTCATATTTTACCAGAGTATTCTCTGGCCCTGGTCAACTATCCAGATACCCCTTCTTGACTGTCTAACCTTAGCCAAATGACCAAAATATCCTTTACTTATTCTTCAGTTATTCTATAACATAAGGGCATTTTCGTCATTTTGCACATTTTTCCCGGACACCGGCCCCTCTTACCACTGAACTGATATTATGGGCCTGGGCCTTCCCTGGTGTCACTACGGGCCTTAGATAACACTGTATGGCCTCTGGCCATAGTCCGATCATCTCTATTCGGACTGCCTTTCCTTTACCGATTATAACTGTAATTTCCCATCTTCGAGAATTTTTACAGAAAAATCGGGACCTCAAATCAAAATTCTGTGTCGCGTCATTCAATCCGGAATCCTTTTCTCTATCTTTCGGTATTTTCAGATATTTTATCCGGACCGGGCTATTTTGGCCTGAAAGTACGCTCCCGCGCACACTTTTCCAAAAATGACCATTTTACCCCTGGTCACATTTCTAATTCTTTCATACACATAGAGACTCATATGCACATTTCACAGTTCAGTGAAATGATCAGCATAATTTTCTCTATTTTCTGGCAAAATATGGTACTCATTGGCTACCAGCCCGATCTTTCCCATAATTACGATTATGCCCTTGATTTCTCTTTCTGGCATCTCTAGGCCTAAAAATTGGGAGTTACAATTGCCATGGACTTTGTGGAAGGACTACCCCTGACTCCAAGTAGACATGATGCAGTGTGGGTAGTAATTGATCGACTGACAAAGTCGGCACATTTTCTGGCAATCAATAAGAGAGATTCTCTTGAAAAGCTGGCAAAGTTGTATATAAAGGAGATCGTTAGGCTTCATGGTATCCCGAGCAGCATTGTGTCTGATAGAGACCCTCGATTTACTTCAAATTTCTGGAGGGCTTTACAGGAAGAAATGGGTACTACTCTCAGATTTAGTACAGCTTATTATCCTCAAACAGATGGTCAATCTGAAAGAACAATACAAACGTTAGAGGATATGCTGAGAGCATGTGTCTTAGATTTCAAAGGCAGCTGGGATATCCATTTACCCCTTATAGAGTTTGCTTATAACAATAGTTATCAGGCCAATATTCAGATGGCACCTTTTGAAGCACTCTATGGACGTAAATGTAGATCCCCCTTGTGCTGGCTAGAGTTGAGTGAGAGAAGAATGCTTGGTCCGGATATAGTGGATCAAACTGCAGAACAAGTTGCGATAATTAGAAAATGACTGTTGACGGCTCAAAGTAGGCAAAAAAGCTATGCAGATGTCAGAAGGAAGCCGTTGGAGTTTGAAGAAGGAGAACATGTATTCCTTAAGTTAACTCCAACTACGGGAGCCGGACGATCGATTAAAGTGAAGAAGTTGCATCCAAGATACATTGGACCATTCCAGATTCTCTCAAAGATAGGAGCAGTAGCCTACAAGTTGGCTCTTACTCCTAATCTCAGCCAGATACATGATGTGTTCCATGTTTCCCAATTAAAGAAGTATGTTCCAAATCCATCTCATGTGATTGAGCAAGATGAGGTCGCAATGCGAGATGACTTAACCTATGAGGTTGGACCGGTGCGAATTGCTGATAGAAAAGTCAAGCAGTTGCGGAATAAATAAATTCCTTTAGTTAAAGTGATCTGGAAAGGCTTGACTGAACAAGAAGCTACATGGGAAACAGAAGAAAAGATGAGAGAGAAGTATCCTGAATTGTTTCAATAAAGTAAAGTTACTCGGTCGGCACGATAACCGAGGAGGTGATCAGATAAAGTCCTGGACTTATCTGGATAGCATTGGATGGCGCGACAGGTGCCAGTAAGATGCCACATGGCGCCAACATAGAGGAGAAAGAAAAAGTTAAGGACATGTGGCATAATCTTAGCCGGTGAGTCCAGTTTGTGGGAAATCGGACCGGACCGGTACTGGATTGGATTGGAACTGCTTAGTCAGCTGATGAGGTGTCCCAAGAGCTTACAATTTCACCATGTGACATATGAGGTGTCCCATGAGGTGGCCTTGAGGTGATGTCATGCATGATGCAGTAAAAGGAATAAAAGAAAATAGGAAATTTCGGAAAAACCAGGACCACAAGTTCATATGGCTTCAAAATTATAAGAATGCCATTGAAGGAAACTATAAATACCCCTCATGCCTCTCATTCTCATGGCCAAGGAGCTTTTTAGAGTGATAAGGAAGTGCTTGAGAGAGAAAGTGAGAAAAAGAAAGAAGAAAGGAAGTTCTGGTGAAGTTGGAAGCAGTAGAGAAATTCTAGAGTTCTGCTTTTAAGGTAGTAACTAATCCTAGCTTTTATGTAATGTCTTTGTAAATTGTTGTGCTATTGTTTGGTTGGATTGTTGTCTTATATGTTATGCTTGAAGCTCTATTACAATGCTATGATCATATGTTATTGAATATTGAAGCATGCAGCATACTTATCTGTACACAACCACAAGCAAGCACTGTCACAGTGCATTACATATATTGTTATGATTGTTGCTACTGAGATTATTTTGAATCTCATTCCCATATATAATATTACAGGGGAAGTTCTGTCAAAATAAAATTTGGAAATTTTAAGAGACGCCGTTATGCTGCCGAAATTCTGGCAACAAAGCAGGGACAAAGGAAGGAACTGATACGTACTGTGTACGTAGGTGCTGTCTAAGGAGGCTGGAAGTGAGTGGACCTAGCAGGTTCATCCAGTCTTTCCTGGGTACTTATGTAGAATGGTAGTTCCTACGGGAATTACCAAATCGGTACAAGATCGGTTACTTTCTACAGAAGGAATGTAGCAGTTATGCTGCCGGATTTTAGACAACAAAAAATGTAATAGAAATATGAGGATGTTAATCATGCATTGATGTATAACAGTTGATTATTTAATAATGATTGTTATATGGCATGTTTGACTGATATATGATGTATGTATGCATTAATATGTAAGGGTGGTTGCTGAAAAATGACTCTGTGAACAGTAATCCGTGAAGACCAATTGATGTTTGGTAAATCATTAAAAATAGTAAATGGTTGAATAAATGTATGATATTTTTAGGGGAAATAGTAGACATACTAATATTTAAATTGATATATAGAATGATTCATTTGGATGTATACACGAAAAGATATAAATTGTTAAAGTTGGGACCAGAATGTTGGATTCAGGAGAAAGTCATTGGATGAACAATAAAGTTGAAACGTTGACCCATGTTGAATTTGTCAAGGAATGATGAACCAATGATTTTTCCCTGAAATATACTTAAGTTATATTCATGTAGCAATTTGAACCACTTTATTTCGATTTTTCTAGAATTAGTTATAATTTTTCAAAGTCAGGTCACTCATCTGGAATTTGCCACAGTGAATAGTACCCGATATGAATAAAATTCCAGATTAAGAATTTAGACTTCAATGACCCTGAAAGTGGTTCTAAGTGCTACTGAATGGTCCTTAAGATATATAAAAATAAGGATGTGACAAGTGTACTAATAACCAAATAGACCCTATGCAAATTATTCTAGATAGGTTAGAATAGCAACAACATGTAATAGATGAGATACAGGTTACCCAGGCTTGCCAAGATCAGGAATGAGATGCTGCTATCGCTACGCAGCTGCTGCTGCAGTTGCTAGCTTATAGCAATTTGAGAAGGAGGTAGTACTGAAGGGAATTGGAGGACACACAGTGTAAAATAACTTTAAAAAATTTTCCATTCCCTGCCTGGATCTACCGAGTGTGTTTAAGTCAAGTAGCAAGAAGTGTTACCTTTGGTATTAGAATTACGATCACGACCTCAGTATCTACTCGTCGCGACTTGTCGTCTCTAGAGTTTTTAGTCGCAATGTTATCAGCTTCTAGTCGCGATGGGTAGTCTCTGGAGTTGTAAGTCGCGACTTCCTCAGCTTCTATTCACAACTAGAAGCCTCTTTTCGATTTTCTGATGTTCAGATGCCTATATGGTCGCGACCTGAGCATTTCTGGAGTTATCAGATGCGACGCCTATAGCTTCTCTTCATGGCTGGTGGTCTATTTTTGATCGTAAGAAGTCAACGACTCAGATTGGCTTCCTCTACCGTATCCACATGAACAGCGTTCCAACCACGAACGACATGCTAGCGCCTCTTGTCCCTCCAGGGCTTTCTGAAGAATCTGTCCTCACCGTCTCTATTTGGTCGTTTCTTATCTGTAAACCTTTTGCACCTTCCTTGTCACTCTTATCAAAAACCCTAGCCCCTAATGTCAAATATATAGGATGCTATCGGTGTTCTGACTAAGTTGGATTTCAGAATTAATCTTATATTAATTCTAAAATTAATACAATATCATATATATTGCATAATTTGATAAGAAACTAATTAAATAAATATGGTTTATATTAAATCTGTCTCATAGATTTAATTCACCTATTTATTTAATTTAAAATAAAGATAAGACAGAATTATATTTGATTTATTCTCATAAATTAAATTTGAGATATCATGTCAGTTTGAATTTCAAACTCAAAAGTGATAGAGATTTAATTTATCCTTATAAATTAAATCTTGCAAATATCTCTTATATTACATATAATATATATATACGAATATATATATATATATATAAATATATACATCCACCCTAGATTATTCACTGAATCTGAACATGTCTTAGATTCAATGAATCTGGACATCATAGCTCGTGTTGGGCTATTTTATGTGCGACCCTGTAGGCCCATATGAAGTTGACAGTGCGCCAGTTACTATACTGACCCATAAGTCGTAAGCTGTCTCTAGCAAGACATCACGACTACCCAAATCATATGAGGATCGATGAACGATGTAACTTTTCATACAACCATATCACGTCCCTTTTCTCACAAGATATTTTGGTCATGGATGAGGCATGGAGAACGTCATCCTCCTGTTCCTAACCATTACTTTCTCGATCCCTGAGTAGTCTGACTATAGAAATGGAACTACCTTTCCATTACAGTATGGCTATACATTTCTCAGACTCACTCATCGAGGGGCCCAGTAATATCTCTCTACGAATGTGAGGGACAAATTTCATCTTGACCATTCACATTCCTCCGCATGAAAAACCACTGAGCCCGAACATAGTCTTTATGATCACTCGGTCAAAAGTGACTTTTGACTAGGTCAAAGCTGAGTGTTTGTCATGTAGGAATCCATGATGATCTCAGGTCAAAGGGCATAGTGACATGGTTTGTATATGAGAGAAGATTATGACTTAACCCATGCAGCTCTCTCATAGCAGGTAGGTACAATACCTTATACTCTTACATGTGCCTATGACTTTGATTTATATCTCTATATATCTTTAAAGTCATACTGGTCTTATTTCATCTCTGCTCCCGCATAGATGACCGACCAGGGACATTTAGGATAAGATCATGAGTTATCCAAGGATGGTCATCACAGTAAACATGTAAATAATGTGATAACATAATTAAGAAATTCATAAATCAACAATGTTCATAATACAATGATTGGCCCCTAGGGCACAATATCCAACAAGTATTAGAAAATGATGTAGAACCTGAGCCTTAACAGATCATGGGCAGACATGAATGAATAGATACCAGGGGTCTATAGGAAATAACAATAACCAGGAAAGTCTTCAAAAATGGATAGAACGATTCCATAAGTTTAATCCGCTAACGTTTGAAGGGACGTTTGTCACCCAAGTAGCAAAAGACTGGGTCAACCAGTTAGAGAAAATCTTTAAGATTTTAGAATGACCCACAGAAAGAAAGGCGCAGATGGCAGTATACAAGCTGAAAAAGGATGCTGACAGGTAGTGGAGGAACACTGAATTAATTATGTAATCAAGGACTATTCCACTTACCTGGGAAATCTTTCTTGAGCAGTTCAACGAGAAATATTTTCCATAGTCAATAAGAGATGAATGTGAAGCAGAGTTTTTAATGTTAAAGTAGGGTGAGCAAGAACCTTTTGATGAATATCTTGCTAAGTTCATTCGTCTTTCACGATATTCCACTTACCTAAACTATATGAATGATGAGAGGTGGACCACTAAGAAGTTAACTCATGGATTAAATCCTCCATTGAAAGAGAAGGTCTTTCCTAAGCAGATACGAAGGTTTAATGAAGCAGTAGAGGAATACAGGATCACAGAAAAGAATGTGCAATATCTAGAAAAGAGTGAGCATGCTACATTAGTACCATTGAGAATGGTGCCACCAGATTCCTTGAAAGGGAACAGCAAGACGATAAATGGGCCTATATATAGGTCAAAGCTTATAAAGAAGTAGGGAGGTAGGCCAAGTAGTGGGCCAAGAGAAGTTAATAGGCAACCAAAGCCTAATATATGTAGGAACTGTGGTCGAGACCATGATACGAGGCCTTGTCTAGCAGGTCAAGGGTTATGCTATAGGTGTGGAAAGTCTGGACATTATGCCAGGGAGTGTCCATATAACCTAACAGGTGAAAGATACCAGACTCAAGGAAGAGTGTATACCTTGATGGCAACGAGATGAGAAAGTCACCTGCACCAAATCAAGGTACGAGTTATTTATGTTCTATTTCCACTGGCTAATGAGTAAATAAATCCTATATTTGATTGGATTGTATTGTCTAGTATGCATACTATTAAGCTACCCTAGACCTAGTATGTTGCCTTTGTATAAGAGTGAATATGGGTATAGGTTTAAAAGTGGGAAGTAGAGAAAATATAGACAAGGTAGTTAGTATTAGTCAAACCCTTGGACATTAAAGTTTATATTATGATTGACATTAAAAAAATAAATTAAACCTGGGATAAGATAGTAAGAGGGAGATACCTAGAGTAATAGATAGTCTTAATTAGTGGGACTGTCAGTTATAGTATGACAGACAAATACAATATGAGTGGGGGTTGCTCATGTATTTCTATAGGCTTATGAATGCAGTACTCAAGGTCATTTCTTATGTTAAGGTTATAGCAAGTACCAAGAGGGTGGTAGTGTTATAACTATCAAAAGAAATGATATATAGAAAGAGCAGCAAATAATAGTAAAGAGATTATTCTCAAATTACTCTTCAGATAAGAGTTAGATTTGAAACAGATGGCTCTCAAATAGAGCTAGATTCAGATGAGTTCATATCACTCTTCAAATAAGAGTTGGATCTGATACAAATTATTCTCGTTCAGATATAGATTACTTGCAGTTAGAGCACAGATTGGAATGAGATGTTCTGATAGCAATGGCAGGTGGTTAGGCCATGATTGCATAAGGCAACAACCTATGGGAAGCCACAACAGAGTAAGAAAGATGAGAAGGACCTCCTGAGTAAGAGAAGAAATGAGTAAAGTCTTGGTAAATAATATGGGCTACTGAATATATTTTTTTAAAAAATTTATTATTGAGTTATCAACAAGTGGAAGTGGTTAATCTTATAACTTACTCTGTTGGTTTTAAGCTCTTCCAGAGATGATGATACAGTACAACAGAATCATAGAAGATTTCGGAGGGTTGACATTAGATCCTGAGGTAGCAGTAGACCTTGTTGGAAATTGTGCCCTAGGGGCCAATCATTGTCTTATAAACATTATTATTTTATGAATTTCTTAATTATGTTATCACATTATTTGCATGTTTACTGTGATGACCATCCTTGGATAACTCATGATCTTATCCTAAATGTCCCTGGTCGGTCATCTATGCGGGAGTAGAGATGAAATAAGACCAGTATGACTTTGAAGATATATAGAGATATAAATCAAAGTCATAGGCACATGTAAGAGTACAAGGTGTTGGGCTGACCCGCTATGAGAGAGTTGCATGGGTTAAGTCATAAGCTTCTCTCATATACAAGCCATGTCACTATGCCCTTTGACCTGAGATCATCATGGATTCCTACATGACAAACGCTAAGCTTTGACCTAGTCAAAAGTCACTTTTGACCGAGGGATCATAAAGGCTATGTTCGGGCTCAGTGGTTTTTCATGCGGAGGAATATGAATGGTGAAGATGGAATTTGTCCCTCATATTCGTAGAGAGATATTACTGGGCCCCTCGATGAGTGAGTCTGAGAAATGTATGGCCATACTGTAATGGAAGGGTAGTTCCATTACTATCGTCAGACTACCCAGGGATCGAGAAAGTAACGGTCAGGAATAGGAGGATGACGTTCGCCATGCCTCATCCATGACCAAAATTATTGGAAATTGTGCCCTAGGGGCCAATCATTGTATCAGGTTATCATATTATTTGCATGTTTACTATGATGACCATCCTTGGATAACTATGATCTTATCCTAAATGTCCCTGGTCAGTCATCTATGCGGGAGCAGAGATGAAATAAGACCAGTATAACTTTGAAGATATATAGAGATATAAATCAAAGTCATAGGCACATGTAAGAGTACAGGGTGTTGGATCGACCCGCTATGAGAGAGCTGCATGGGTTAAGTCATAAGCTTCTCTCATATACAAGCCATGTCACTATGCCCTTTGACCTGAGATCATCATGGATTCCTACATGATGAACGCTCAGCTTTGACCTAGTCAAAAGTCGGTTTTGACCGAGTGATCATAAAGGCTATGTTCGGGCTTAGTTGTTTATCATGCGGAGGAATGTGAATGGTCAAGATGGAATTTGTCCCTCACATTTGTAGAGATATATTACTGGGCCCCTCGATGAGTGAGTCTGAGAAATGTATGGCCATACTGTAATGGAAGGGTAGTTCCATTTCTATCGTCAGACTACTCAGGGATCGAGAAAGTAATGGTCAGGAATAGGAGGATGACGTTCACCATGCCTCATCCATGACCGAAATATCGTGTGACAAAAGAGACGTGATATGGTTGTATGAAAGGTTGTATCGTTTATCGATCCTCATATGTTTTGGATAGTCGTAATGCCTTGCTAGAGACCGCTTACGACTTGTGGGTTAGTATAGTAACTGGCCCACTGCCAACTTCATATGGGCCTACAGGGTCGCACACAAAATAGCCCAATGCGAGCTATGAAGTCCAGATTCATTGAATCTAAGAGATGTCTAGATTCAATGAATAGTCTAGGGTGGATTTATATATTTTATATATATATTTATGTATATATATTATATATATAATATAAGAGATATTTGCAAGATTTAATTTATAAGAATAAATTAAATTTCTATCACTTTTGAATTTGAATTTAAATGGACATGATCTATTTGAATTTGAAATTTAAATTGATAAGATATCTCAAATTTGATTTATGAGAATAAATCAAATATAATTCTGTCTTATCTTTATTTTAAATTAAATAAATAGGTCAATTAAATCTGTGGGACAGATTTAATATAAACCATATTTATATAATTAGTTTCTTATTAAATTATGCAATATATGATATTGTATTAATTCTGAATTAATATAAGATTAATTCTGAAGCCCGGCCCTATTAGAAGCCCGATAGCTTCCTATATATTTGACATTAGGGGCTAGGGTTCTACACATCTCTACACACACATTCAGACGTGAGAAAAGGGGGCAGGGAGAGTGCAAAAGGTTTGCAGATAAGAAACTGCCAAAATAGAGACGGTGAGGACAGAATATCTAGAAAGCCCTAGAGGGACAAGAGGCGCTAGCACGTCGTTCGCGATTGGAACGCTGTTCGTGTGGATACCGGTAGAGGAAGCTGATCTGAGCTGTCGACTTCTTGCGATCAACCAGACACGAAGCAAGGTCGCGACCTATTGACACTGAGGTCGCGACCATACGGGCATCTGAACGTTAGAAATCTGAAAAGAGGATACAGGTCGTGACTTGAAGCTGACAAGGTCGCGACTACAAACTCCAGAGATGTCCGGTCGCGACGTGAAGAAGAGTAGGTCGCGACTAACAACTCCAGAGGCCACAGGTCGCGACTAGAAGCTGAGGAGGTCACGATTGAAAGTTCCAAAGGCGAGGAGTCGCGACTAGAGGACACTAAGGTCGCGACCAAAGCTCGAATACCGAAGGTAACACTTCTTTCTCCTTGACTTAAACACATTCGGTAGATCCTGGCTGGGAATGGAAAAATTTTTAAAGTTAATTTCCGCTGCATGTCTTCCAATTCCCTTCAGTGGTATCAGAGCCATGCCGTTCTGTGTTTAAGTTAGGTTTGATTGTTGATACATGTGATGTATGTTAGACTTCTTAGCTGATTATATAATAACATGCGAGATATGTATGACATATATAGAATCTGTTTATGTATGACATATACGGAATCTAAAAGGAAGCTGAAATCGGTGGTGTATGTTAATTGATTTGATCAATTAATATTAATGGGGTCTAAGGAAATAGAATTAAGATTCTTGATAAAAAAAAAACTGGCTAGCGGGACCGCCGTGGCTACCTGTTCATATCGCAACATAATCGTAAGATATACTGGCTTTCCTTATGTATGAATGTTTTGAAACATTTATTGCCCTTCAAATAGTATGAATTTTGATTCTTGAATGTTTGGGTATGTGAACAATATGGCTCTAGATTACAAGTGTTATAATTTTTCTAAATACGGCCTGCGTGTCGTGCCTTCCTCTAATGACTCTCGTTGTACATTCTCTTCTCATCTCACTCCCCTCGAATGTTAAAATGAGGTTTCCTTATGTAATTTTTCTATTCTAATTATACAGCTCCTCTCATTGGCTTGAGGGGACTTAGGATAGGTGAGCTATATTGTATCACGTTTAAGATTATGCATCTTTTGATTAGATCACTGCATGTATATTTTATATGCATAATACTGGTATGAGATACAACCGAGATACATGCAAACCGGATAGTTAATTAAACCCTCTAAAAGAAATCTTAAGTCATATGCCGTCAATTAATGAACACTTGTCAAAACCTCGATCGCTCATTTATAGGCTCCACCAAAGTGGGTGCATTTGAGTTATCTTGGGGAGATAAGCAAGAGTAATGGTGCTACTCTTATGCTTATTATTGTTTGACTTAATTGAGATTATCAAAACGGTTTTGGATCTCAAGGCATTAGATGGGATTAAAACATGCCGAATCATATGATGATGGAATCCCATAAAAATCTAAGAGTTACATGTGATGTAATTGGTAAAGTTGTTACCTACCTAAATAACTTAAAGTTGAGCATCCTGCCAAAGCGGACTCAAGTTTAAGCCAAATATGGATCTTAGCCCACTAATTATTACATTGAGGGTTGTTTTATTCAGTGGGAGATTGCTAATTAAATTGCATATTTTAATTGTAGAATCATGACGACTAGTAATACTGCTATATTATCGTTGCGATCTATCCTTGAGAAGGACAAACTTAATGGGACAAACTTTCTTGACTGGTTTAGGAACTTGAGAATTGTTCTCAAGTAGGAAAGAAAGGTATATGTCCTAGATCAACCCATTCCTGAGGAGCCAGCAGCCAATGCTCCTAGAGCTTAGAGAGATTCTTATGCGAAGCATAAGGAAGACTCTGTCGATGTGGGATGCTTGATGCTTGCCACCATGGTTTCGGAGCTCCAAAGAGACCTGGAACACATGGAGGCTTATGAGATGATTGTTCATCTTAAGGAAATGTTCCAGCAACAAGCAAGGCAAGAGAGGTATGAGACCACTAAGGCCTTATATTCCTGCAAGATAGCTGAAGGTGTATCAGTGAGTACTCATGTCTTAAAGATGAAAGGGTACATAGATCACCTTGAGAGGCTTGGATTTCCCATGAGCCAGGAGTTAGCTACAGATTTGATCTTGAACTCACTCCCAGAAAGTTATGACCAGTTTGTCATGAACTACAACATGAACAACATGGAGAGATCTATTTCTGAACTGCATGAGATGCTTAAAACTGCTGAGCCGACTGTTAAGAAGAAGCCAAGTACGGTTTTGATGGTTCAAAAAGGAAAGGGTATGAAAAAGAAAGGCAAGGGCAAGGGGAAGGGTCATGGCTCATCTGGTAAGACCAAAGAGTCAGGCAAGCCCAAAACCAAGCCTGCACCAAAGAAGGCAAAGCCTCCAAAGGAAGGGGTTTGTTTCTTCTGCAATGAACCGGGCCATTGGAAGAGGAACTGCAAACTCTACCTTGAAGATCTGAAAAAGAACAAGAAGGATAGCGGGGCTATCGCTTCAGGTATTTATGTTATAGACATTCATCTCTCTACTTCCACTACATGGGTATTAGATACTGCATGTGGTTCTCACATTTGTACAAATGTGCAGGGCCTAAAGGACAGTAGAAAGCTGAAAAAGGGACAAGTTGACCTACGAGTTTGAAATAGAGCAAAGGTTGCTGCTTTAGCTGTAGGCACTTATGAATTAGTTCTGCCCACTGGGCTTTTGTTAGTTTTGAATAATTGCTATTATGTTCCTGCTTTGAGTAGTAACATTGTTTCTCTTTCTTATTTGGATAAGGAAGGTTACACTTCCATTTCTGGAAATGGTAAATGTTCCATTTATCGTAATGATATTTTCTATGCTCATGGTGATTTGCATGTTGATCATTACATATTAAACTTGGAACAACCCAGTCATGGAAATATCTATAACATAACCGCCAAAAGGGTCAAACCAAATTATTTGAATCCGACATACCTCTGGCACTATCGTCTGGGCCATATAAATGAGAAACGCATTTCTAAACTCCATCAAGATGGATTTCTCAACTCATTTGATTTTGAATCATATGATACTTGCGAATCTTGTTTGTTAGGTAAGATGACAAAGTCACCTTTCACTGGGCACAGTGAGAGGGCCACTGATTTGTTGGGCCTCATACATACAGATGTGTGTGGACCGATAAATACAAATGCTAGAGGTGGTTATTCGTACTTCATCACATTCATAGATGATTTCAGTAGATACGGCTACGTCTATCTAATGAAACATAAATCCGAATCTTTTGAAATGTTCAAGATATTTCAAAATGAAGTACAAAACCAGCTTGGTAAAACAATTAAAGCCCTTCGATCTGATCGAGGTGGTGAATGTTTGAGCCAAGAGTTCATCGATCATCTTAGGAATTGTGGGATAGTCTCACAATTGACTTCTCCAGGAACACCACAATAGAATGGGGTTTCTGAACGGAGGAATCGAGCACTATTAGATATGGTTCGATCCATGATGAGTCGAACAGATCTTCCACCGTCCTTTTGGGGCCACGCCCTAGAGACAGCTGCGTTCACACTGAATCGTGTTCCATCTAAGGCAGTTGAAAAGACTCCGTATGAGATATGGACTGGGAGGAAACCTAGTTTGTCTTTTCTCAAGATTTGGGGATGTGAGGTCTATGTTAAGCAACAAGCCTCAGATAAGTTAGCGCCCAAATCTTCAAAGTGCTTTTTTGTGGGATATCCTAAGGAAACCAAGGGATATTATGTCTACAACCCCGCTGATAACAAAGTGTTTGTTGTCAAAAATGGTATCTTTCTCGAACGAGAATTTATCTCTAAAAGAATCAGTGGGAGTAAGGTACATCTCGAAGAAGTTTGAGGGACACAAGACACCACAGAATTAGAGATGGAAAATGGAGAAGACTCACAACAAGTTGCTGAGACTCCTCAAGTCACGCAAGGCCCACGGCGATCTAATAGGGCACGACTTCAGCCTCAGAGATATGGATTTCTGATTACTGACAATCGTGATATGTTGCTCATTGAGCATAATGAGCCAACTACCTATCGAGAAGCTATAGTGGGACCAAACTCTGAAAAATGGCTTAGTGCCATGAAGTCTGAGATGCAATCTATGTACGACAATAAGGTATGGACCTTAGTTGACCCGCCTGAAGATGTAAAAACCGTAGGGTGCAAGTGGGTTTTTAAAGAGAAAACTGACATGGATGGCAATGTAAATGTCTTCAAGGCACGACTGGTTGCAAAAGGATTTACTCAAACTCATGGTGTGGACTATGATGAGACCTTTTCCCAGGTACAATGGCCAAATCAATCAGAATCCTCCTTGCCATTGCAGCATATTATGACTATGAAATATGGCAGATGGACGTCAAGATAGCCTTCCTTAATGGAAAGCTCCTTGAGGATGTGTACATGACACAACCTGAAGGGTTTGTGTGTTCTGAGGACTCTGGTAAGGTGTGCAAGCTTCAAAGGTACATTTATGGACTGAAGCAAGCATCTCGGAGTTGGAATCATCGTTTTGATGAAGTAGTCAAAGAGTTTGGATTTCTTCAAAACATTGATGAACCTTGTGTGTACAAGAAGGTTAGTAGGAGCACAGTTGTGTTTTTGGTACTCTATGTCGATGACATCCTACTCATTGGGAATGACATTCCTACCTTGCAGATTGTCAAGTCTTGGTTAGGAAAGTCTTTCTCAATGAAAGACTTGGGTGAAGCCACCTACATCCTAGGAATTAGGATCTATAGAGATAGATCTAAAAGGCTTCTAGGACTGAGTCAGAGCACATATATAGACAAGATACTGCATAGGTTCAGTATGCAGGAATCAAAGAGGGGTTTCATACCCATGTCTCATGGTATTCACCTCAGCAAGGATTTGTGTCCTAGTACACCTGATCAGTGAGGTCGCATGAGTAAGGTTCCATATGCCTCGGCCATAGGATCTATCATGTACGCCATGTTATGTACTCGACCGGATGTCTCGTTTGCCTTAAGTATGACTAGTAGATATCAACAGGACCCCGGTGAGGGCCATTGGACTGCTGTCAAGAATATCCTTAAGTACTTGAGAAGGACTAAGGACTTATTTTTGGTCTATGGTGGATTGGATGACGAGCTCTGTGTAACTGGTTACACAGATACAAGTTTCCAAACTGACCAAGACGACCAGAAATCGTAATCTGGATACATATTCCTCTTGAATAATATAGCAGTAAGCTGGAAGAACTCCAAGCAGAGCACTGTAGCAGATTCTGCAACGGAAGCCAAGTATATAGTAGCATCTGATGCAGCTAAGGAGGCCGTTTGGATCAGGAAGTTCATTACTGAACTAGGGGTGGTACCGACCATCTCAGATCCAATAACATTGTTCTGTGACAATAGTGGTGCCATTGCACAGGCCAAAGAGCCTAGGTCACATCAAATGACCAAGCATATACTCAGGCGATTTCATCTCATCAGAGAAATCAATGATAGAGGTGATATAAAAATATGCGAGGTAGCAGGAGAAGATAATGTTGCTGATCCTCTAACAAAGCCGCTTGTGCATCCAAAACATGAGCGTCATGTTAGGTCAATGGGAATTAAGCAAGTTAATGATTGTACCTAGTGCAAGTGGGAGGATGTTGGAAATTGTGCCCTAGGGGCCAATCATTGTATCAGGTTATCATATTATTTGAATGTTTACTATGATGACCATCCTTGGATAACTATGATCTTATCCTAAATGTCCCTGGTCAGTCATCTATGCGAGAGCAGAGATAAAATAAGACCAGTATAACTTTGAAGATATATAGAGATATAAATCAAAGTCATAGGCATATGTAAGAGTACAGGGTGTTGGATCGACCCGCTATGAGAGAGCTGCATGGGTTAAGTCATAAGCTTCTCTCATATACAAGCCATGTCACTGTGCCCTTTGACCTGAGATCATCATGGATTCCTACATGATGAACGCTCAGCTTTGACCTAGTCAAAAGTCACTTTTGACCGAGTGATCATAAAGGCTATGTTCGGGCTTAGTTGTTTTTCATGCGGAGGAATGTGAATGGTCAAGATGGAATTTGTCCCTCACATTCGTAGAGATATATTACTGGGCCCCTCGATGAGTGAGTCTGAGAAATGTATGGCCATACTGTAATGGAAGGGTAGTTCCATTTCTATAGTCAGACTACTCAGGAATCGAGAAAGTAACGGTCAGGAATAGGAGGATGACGTTCACCATGCCTCATCCATGACCGAAATATCGTGTGACAAAAGAGACGTGATATGGTTGTATGAAAGGTTGTATCGTTTATCGATCCTCAAATATTTTGGGTAGTCGTAATGCCTTGCTAGAGACCGCTTACGACTTGTGGGTTAGTATAGTAACTGGCCCATTGCCAACTTCATATGGGCCTACAGGGTCGCACACAAAATAGCCCAATGTGAGCTATGAAGTCCAGATTCATTGAATCTAAGTGATGTCTAGATTCAATAAATAGTCTAGGGTGGATTTATATATTTTATATATATATATTTGTGTATATATATTATATATATAATATAAGAGATATTTGTAAGATTTAATTTATAAGGATAAATTAAATTTCTATCACTTTTGAATTTGAATTTAAATGGGCATGATCTATTTGAATTTGAAATTCAAATTGATAAGATATCTCAAATTTGATTTATGAGAATAAATCAAATATAATTCTGTCTTATCTTTATTTTAAATTAAATAAATAGGTCAATTAAATCTGTGGGATAGATTTAATATAAACCATATTTATTTAATTAGTTTCTTATTAAATTATGCAATATATGATATTGTATTAATTCAGAATTAATATAAGATTAATTCTGAAGCCCGGCCCTATTAGAAGCCCGATAGCTTCCTATATATTTGATATTAGGAGGTAGGTTTCTACACACAGACACACAACACAACTCACAAGAGAAAAAGGGGCAGGAGAGTGCAAAATATTTACAGATAAGAAACTGCCGGAATAGAGACGGTGAGGACGGAATCTTGAGAAAACCCTAGAGGGACAAGAGGCGCTAGCACGTCATTCATTGTTGGAACGCTATTCGTGTGGATACCGGTAGAGGAAGTCGATCTGAGTTGTCGAATTCTCGCGAATGAGAAAATAGCACCAGGTACGATGACGTCGCGACCAGTTGATCAGAGGTCGCGACCAAATTGGCTTCTGAACATCAGAAATCCAAAAAGAGGAGACAGGTCACGACTTGAAGCCAACGAGGTCGTAACTACAAACTCCAGAGATATCCGGTCACGATGAGAAGCTGAGGAGGTCGCGACTAACAACTCCTGAGGCGACAGGTCGCGACGAGAAGCTGAGGAGGTCGCGAAGAAAACTCCAGAGGCGACAGGTTGTGACGGGAAGACGAGTAGGTCACGACTGAAAGTTCCAGAGGCGAAGAGTCGCAGCTAGTGGACACTGAGGTCGCGACGGCAGCTCAAATATCGAAGGTAACACTTCTTTCTCCTTGACTTAAACACATTCGGTAGATCCTGGCAGGGAATGGAAAAATTTTTAAAGTTAATTTCCGCTGCGTGTCTTCCAATTCCCTTCAATTCCCTTCAAACCTAGCCTAAGGAAAGTAATGAGCCATGAAGATATGAGTACAATGTAGTATCTCTTTGCAAAGATGATTAGCAAGGACAAAGTTAAAGGAAGCTTCACTAATTGATTAACTCATCCAGAAAAATTATTTATAATAGTTTTTCTCAGATAGCTTTTATTGTATATAGACTTAATTTTTCTTAAACGAAGATGGAGTTCAAAGTTCAAATCTGAGTGCTGATATTCTAAGTTTTGTAAAAGTATGCCTGCGGATCAAAGAAGAGAACCTCATATATTTTGAGAATAGATAAGTATGAGGAGATAGATCCTCCAGATGAGGATAAAGAAATTAAAGGCTAGAAAGACCCAGAGAAGAGGGTCTAAGGTAGAGCAAAGATAAAACACAGTTTTATGAGAAAGAAAGTGTTAGGGCTCAAAGCCATATGAAGAGTAAATTAGCCCTAACCCAGTAGCACGCTTAATTGAAAGGTGCTTAGGCCAGAGAAGTTTAGAGATAGATAGATGGAAAAATATTTCAAGTAACTAACAGAAACCCAGAGTACAGTAAAGTCTAAGAGGGTTCAATATGAAAGAAATGGACACTACTCATAAGTTCAGTATAACAATCAAGCACTAA
Source organism: Leucaena leucocephala (assembly GCA_037074615.1). Lineage (NCBI taxonomy): Eukaryota > Viridiplantae > Streptophyta > Magnoliopsida > Fabales > Fabaceae > Leucaena > Leucaena leucocephala. Next base: position 14,600,325 of record CM073565.1, on the reverse strand, counting down.
TACCATTCATTGATGCATATATTATTTAGTATCATTTACTACTGAGATTTCTCCAGAAATCTCAACCCACATTATATCTCCAATCAACAGAAACCTCAAGCATGAGAGAGGAAGAATTTTAGATGATGATATGGTTTGCTTGTATGGTTATGATATAAACAAGTTTTGGGATGAATATATATAAAGTTAGTTGTTAAAATTCTACACTTGGGCAAAAGACAGTTTTCAGCTATGACACTTGGTCTGTAATTAAAAATAGTTAATGATGTAATAATGTATGATATTTTAGCCGTACTTAGTTAACATGTCAAGCTTCATTTTAACACCAAGAATGCCTTATTTCAATTTCTGTACAAAGAGAATAAATTTTCCAAAGTTGGGGACCAGAATATATTTTTTTAAGAATTCTGACCAGATGAACAGTAAATTTGACGTCAGAGTTGACTCATTTGACTGGTCAATTGGTCTAAGGAAGTATTTTTCCCTCCTAATACATTATGTTAGCTTCACGTAGCCTTTTAAATCACTTCATTTAGATTTTTTCTAGAATTAGTTATGATTTTTCAAAGTTCATCACTAAATCTAGAATTACCAAATGAACAGTAACCATGAACTTAGAAATTTCAGATTTTAAGATTGAACTTCAATGGACTTGTAAGTGGTTATAAATGCTATTAAATAGTCCTGGAGACATACGAAAGTAAGGATTAATCCTTCTTCCACATAAGGAAATGTACAATGGTAAATCTCCTATATTATCATGTTTGACCATTCTTGGAGGTTTATATCTTATCCTTAGGAATGAACATTGCAACTAATCTTTGAAATCTTTTATATACTCCTACTAAAACTTAACTGATAAATATTTTATAAAAGAGAAAAAGACAATGTTCAATAGTTTAATTCTGTATGCATACATAATTTTAAAAAGAAAATATCTCTTTTATGCTTAAAGACATATTTATTTCACTATGCTCAATTGTTTTGAATTATTCATATTCTTTGAACATGTGAGTTATGAAGTGTTTCCTACAAACTAACTAATGTTGGATCCAAGCAAAGTTGGATATGTGATATCCCAATTTTTAGGCTTAGAGACTCAGAAAGTAACCTAAAATAGATAGGTGTAACACCCCAATTTTCAGGCCAGAAACTTAGGAAGTAGCCTGAAATAGATATATCCCTTTGAGCAGAAGTTCCAAAAATATACAGAGGGTTTTTAGGGACTAAACTGCAAATAAGTGAAAGTCCAGGGACTTATGTGTAAATAGTGAAAGTCCCTAGGGATATGATGGCCATTTATGCAAAGAAAGGGATTAAATTGCAAAAGAAATAAAATGTAGGGACTTAGATGCAACTATGGAAAGTATAAAGCCAAAAAGGAAAAGTAGACAAAAAGGTGGGGTCCTTAAGTGTAATTTTAGCCAAATAAAAAGGGACTTAAATGAAAAGAAGAAAAGTTCCTTGGGGCTAAAGTGTAATTAAAGAAAGTCAGGCCGGAAGTGGTTTGGACTGCCCGAAAGCATTTCAGTCCCAGATTTCACCGGTAGAGAGAGCAAGTGACGCTCGGTAATCTGGCTTAATACAGGATTTTTTCAAGACTCCAGATAGCCAGAATTGATCTGATAATGAAAAAAGTTATAAAAATTCCTACCGGATATCCTAGATTTCAGATCTAGGTGAGAAAATACAGGATGATGCGTCCTTATGGGGCGGATGTCAGGAAGCTGACAGAATACCGATAGGAGGCCTGTAGAAAAAGTTATTCACGAATCAGTAAATACAGACGGGAGTGTGAGGCCTCCGGGGATCCGATAGGGAGATTTATCGGTATTTAAAAAGGGACTGAATGAGTTCGGATGACCGCAGTCAGATGACTGTTATGACTCACAGGGATGCCTGAACACCGCAGGCCAATGTATCGGACAGAAAGAGCCGGTGTCTGGTTAAAATATTCAAGGAACATGGCCAGGGGAAGATTCCTCGTAATGCGTGCCATAAAGGTAACGGACCTTGAAAGGCCCAATAATGGCTCCATCAAAGGCCCAACAAGACACTTGGACTGATAGGTGGGCCAGTGTCTGGCAGAACCCCAAAAAAGTGCGAAATTACCAAAATGCCCATGTGTTGTACTAAAGGGGTAGTAGATGTATAAGGGCATTTTGGTCATTCTGGACAGGCCCAGGTACCAAGGCACATACAGATAAAGTTACTCAGAGTCAGTATATGCCCTGACAGAGTACAGAAGGGTGTAAAATGACGATTTTACCCTTAGGGTTAAAATAGTGCAAGAAAGGGCACCCAAAGGGTATTTTGGTAATTTGCCAAGGGATGTTTCTTGGGAATCGAGCCATCAGAGTACTTGAGCTTGATCAGGATCCAAGATAACATTCCCAGAGCCCAAAAACGTAGCCCATGAAGTATGTGGGAAAAAGTGGCATTAAAATACTATTTTAATGCTGTTTTAATAAAGTAAAGTTACTCGGTCGACACGATAACCGAGGAGGTGATCGGATAGAGTCCTGGACTTATCTGGATAGCATTGGAAGGCGTGAAAGGTCCCTTCCAGATGCCACATGGCGTCATCTTAGAGGGAGAAGAAAAGTTAAGGACATGTGGCATAATCTTAGCAAGTGAGTCCAGTTTGTGGGAAATCGGACCTGGCCGGTACTGGATTGGACTGGATCTGCTGAGTCAGCTGATGAGGTGTCCAAGAAGCTTGCAATTACGCCATGTGAGAAATGTGCATGGTGAGGTGTCCCATGAGGTGGCTTTGAGATGATGTCATGCATGATGCAGTAAAAGGAATAAAGAAAAATAGGAAATTCCGGAAAAACCAGGACCACAGGATCAGATGGCTTCAAAATTACAGAAATGCCATTGTCCAAAACTATAAATACCCCCCCTTGCTTCATATGCACCAAGGCCAAGGGCCTTTTAGAGAGAGGAGGAGGTGCTAGAGAGAGAAAGTGAGAGGAAGAAAGAAAGAAAGGAAGTTCTGGCGGAGCTGGAAGCAGAATAGAGATAGTAGAGTTCTGCTGAGCTTTTGAGGTAGTAACTAATCCTAGCTTTTATGTAATGGCTTTGTGAGTTGTTGTGCTATTGTTTGGTTGGATTGTTGTCTTATATGTTATGTCTGAAGCTCTGCTATAATGCTATGATCATATGTTATTAAGCATGGAAGCATGCAGCATACTTATCTGTACACAATCATAAGCAAGCACTGTCACTCTGCATTACATATATTGTTATGATTGTTGCTACTGAGATTCCCCTGAATCTCATCCCCATCCATAACCCATTACAGGGGAGGTTATGTCAAAATAAATTCTGGGAATTTTAAGAGACGCCGTTATGCTGCCAGAATTATGACAAGATGGCAATAGTAGAGAAAGGAGCTGATACGTACTGTGTACGTAGGTACTGTCTAAGGAGGCTGGAAGTGAGTGGACCTAACCGGTTCATCCAGTCTTTCCTCGGTACTTATGTAGAATGGTAGTTCTCACGGGAATTACCGAATCGGTACAAGATCAGTTACTTTCTGAAGATGAAGCGTAGCGGTTATGCTGCCGGATTTTAGGCAGAAAAAGATGTAATAGAGATATGGGAAATTTTGTACATACCCAGATGTAAAATAACTTATTAATTAATAATAAGTGTTGTTTGGCATGTTTGACTGATATATGATGGATGTATGCATTTGTATGCAAAGTTGATTGCTGGAAATTACCACTGTGAACAGTAACACGTGGTGACTAGGTCATGTTTGATAAATGATTAAAAATAGTAAATGGATATATAAATGTATGAAATTTGTATGGTAAATATTAGACATACTAAGCTTTAATTTGATATATAAAACGTCTCATTTGGATGTCTACACATGGAGATATAAATTATCAAAGTTGGGACCAGAATGCTGGATTTAGGAGAAAAACGTTGGATGAACAGTAAAATTGAAACGTTGGCTGACGTTGACTTAGTCAATTAATGGTAAACGAGTTATTTTTCCATGAAATATAATTGAGTTATCTTCAAGTATCAATTGGAACCACTTCATTTCGATTTTTGTAGAATTAGTTATGATTTTTTGAAGTCAGGTCACTCATCTGGAATTTATACAGTGAACAGTACTCGATAAGAGTAAAACTCCAGATTGAGAAATTGAACTTCAATGACCTTGAGAGTGGTTCTAAATGCTACCAAATGGTCCCTAAGACATACGAAAGTAAGGATGTTTCAATAGGCTAGCAGAACCCTTTGAGCAGAAGTTCTAGAAACGTACAGAGAATTTTTAGGGACTAAACTATAAATAATGAAAGTTTATGGACTAAAATATAAATAGTAAAAGTTCCTAGGGGCATAATGGTTATTTTTAAAAAGAAAGGGACTAAAGTGAAAAGTCTAAAAGTTTCATGGTATGAAATGAAAGTAGACACAAGTTGTGGGCCATTAAGTGTAATTATGAAAAGTTGAGGGACTTAATTGAAAAGAGGAAAAGTTTTCAAGGGCAAAATGGTAATTATAAAAAGTTGAGCCAGAAAAGGCTTAGAACTGCCCGAAAGCATTTCAGTCCCAAATTTTATCAGTAGATAGAAAGTTGTGCTGGTTAATCTAGCCTGATACAGAAATTTTGTTAGAGTTTCAGATAGTTGATATTTATCTGATAGTCTAAAAGTTATCTGAAATTTTTATCAGACCTTTTGGACCTCAGATATAAATGAAAAGTTACAGGAAGGTGCATCCTGTGAATACAGAGGTTAGAGAACTGACGAAACCCTGAAAGGAGTCCTGTAGAAAAAGTTATTCACTTTTTAGTGAATTTTGACAGGAGTTCATGAACCATAAGAGGCCCATGATGAAACATAACCAGTAAGCAAGCTGGGACTAAATGTACCTAGATGACGTCCTAAGAGGCCCATGATGACGCTAAGTGAGGCCCAAGCCCATGATATCAGCTCATCAGTTAAAGAGGTCAGTTTCTAGAAATATTCATAAAAAATACAAAATTATGAAAATGACCCTATATTATAAAATCATTAAAGAATGAGTGAAGGATATTTTGGTCATTTGACTAAGGTTAGACGGTCAAAGAGAGTTCCCAGAATAATTGATGAAGGTCAGGGAATACCCTATTGAAATGAGAAAAGACAATAATGCCCCTAGAATTATTAAAGTAAATAATAATTCCAAGCTCATAAATGGATTTAGAAGGCAAAATTGTGTAAGGTAAAGTCGAGGCATGAATTAATTCAAAGGACAAGGCAATTAACCACAAATAAAGAAAGTTATATAGGGTTAATTAAGTTTAATGCTCTTGAATGTTAGTTGCAATTGGATAGTGATGAATGAATGATTATTTGATGTTTAGGCTTTGATTTGTGTGCTGAAGGTAGCCACACACCAAGGAAAAGTGACAAGAATAGGGTAAAGGAAAGTGAAGCATTTGAGGTAGTAAACTAACCTAAACTTGTGTATATTTAATGTTATGTATAGTTACGGTTTGGCATTGTTGAATTGTGTTGCATATGTGTACTTGATAGTTGCTCTGTTTCTATGATTACTTTGGCCAATTATATTTCATATAATACATGAAAGTATGTATATTACATTATGTTAACACAATCATAAGCAAGCACAAGTACTAAACATTAATGCATACATTGTTTAGCTCTGTTTACTAATGAGATTTCACCTGAAATCTCACCCTCTATTATGCCCTAAACAACAGGACCTTCAAGCACAAGAGAAGAGGAATAAATGATGATGATATTGGTTGTTTATATTATTAGAATCCATACTTAATGATATTTTGATGATATCAAAAGTAACTCAAAGTGTTTCTTGTAAAAGATCATTTAATCAATCAAGTTGTTTCTGTGTTTATCAAATGATGTCAAAAGTGATTGATCAACTTAGAGCAATATAATCAATTGATGAATCGATTAATGAATATCATTTAATCAATTGAAGGTTTGATTAATATCAGGACTTTGCTCTTTGGTATTAAAAAGAAATTAATCGATTAATTAATCAATTAATGAGTGTTCATTAAACAATTAACTGTTCGATTAATGTCATGGAGTTACTCTCTAGAATTAAAAAGATACGTTAATTAATCAATTGATGAATCGATTAATCTATATAGAACTATTTTTCTTTAGACAAAACAAATTCTATTAATCAATTAGTTAATCGATTAATATAAATTAATGCATTAACTGTTCGATTAATTAGTTCAGAATTAGTTTGTGAAAATAAAATCTGAATCCATTAATCGATTGGTTAATCGATTAATTTATATTAATGGATTGACTATTCTATTAATATGTTTTAAAAACCTTTTTGTGTCAATTCCTCCAAAGATATTAATCGACTAAGGATTCGATTAATTTATATTAATGGATTGACTGTTCAATTAATATGTTTTGAAAATCTTTCGGTATCAATTCATCCAGAGACATTAATTGACTAAGGATTCGATTAACTTACATTAATGGATTAGTTGTTACTTCGTATATTTCAATGATAGTTCTCTAATTATGTTGAAACTAAGTGCATCTCTCTTTGAACTATATATGTTTAATTCAAATATAAAGTATGATTATGCTTCTCATCATTCTTCATTATAAATCTTTTGAGAAACTTATCTTATCAATTTATATTGAATATGGTTGAACAATCTAATTAATATGATGCTCTATTTTTTATTTTCTACAATAATTGAAATATTGATTGAATTAATGATGATTAATCGATTAATACAATATATTTTTTAGATAGCCTTCTGAACCAATGCTCTTCAGAAGTTAGTTTCAAAGAACAAAAATTCTCTTATTTATTGAAATGCTTATTGATAAAGACTTATTAATAAATACCATTTAGAAATTGATTCCTCAAAACTAAATTTTGTTCTTATTTATCGAAGGGTTTATCGATAAATACCTTTTAGAGACTAATTTCACCAACTAAATTTTATTCTAATTTATCAAAGAGCTTATTGATAAACACCATTATAGATAAGCTTATCGAAGAATAAGCTATGTTAAAAATATAATCAAAGTTTTAACTATTTGTCATCATCAAAATATGGAGTCTAACACGGGGGCACCTGAGCCTTTGACGTGTGGCTTACAAATAAACAATGCTAACAAACAATAAAAAGTTATTGTGACTACCAAAAGTAATACATAAAAAATTATGTTAAATATGAAAAAAAAACATATTCAACTTATCTATTGAATTATTGGACCATCCATCATAGATTGATTAATCCCCATGAAGAGAATATATGTACCAAATCTTTTGCCTAAAGGGAATTAACACGATGAGCATATGGTGCCCCCTAAATATACAATAAATGGAAAGAGGAATATTAGCAACTATTAACAAACAATTGGATTTAAAAAATTTGAGTACTGTAGTCACCCTTGACAAAAAGGCGTAAAGATTATAGTGTTTCTCTTGTTTGGTGCCCTTGCAATGAGGTCATTTGTTAGTTCCCTCGTTTTCCTGTGAAGAACAAACCACTAAGGAGTATTTGGTCAAAAGGAGGCGAAGAAGGATGAGGACAAAGATGAGGAGGCGGGGCTTGATTGAAATAATAAAATCTTTGGCATTTTACCATTTTCAACTTGTCGAGAGAGAACTACTGATAAAGATTTGTTAGAGAAACAAGTTTAAATACTAGGGGTAAGTGACGTTTCCAAAAGGTAGTACCTTGAACCATGGATATACAAAAGGTGATAATTGGAACATAAGCTCTTACTTGACGGTTCTATATAATAAATTGTTACATAATACCAACAATAAGTTGACAGATGTTAATGGAGAACCATCAAGTATTATGGTTCTTTATATATATATATAAGAACTTCTAAATTAAGAGATAAGAACTTCTAAATTAACAGATATATTCACTTCTCAACCAACAATTGATCAATTAAATTACATATTTTTATCAAAATAAACTTGTAAAAGTAGAAATTCAAACCTAGTCATCTTCTTCATCACTACTAGTGTACTCCTTCGCCCCCTCCCTGTCCAAAGAGGCCTCATCATCTTCAGCCTCAGATTTAGCAACTTCTATAGGTTGAACCTCATCATTCTATTCAATGATGAGGTTGAAGATCTTGTCCACATTCCATGCATATCTGTGAGCTTGCTTGTGGATTGATCGATACAAGCAATTGATGAGGAGGTAAAGGAGGTGGAGGAGGCAAAGGAGGAGGGTAATGGCGGCTGAATGGAATGAGCTCTCTAGTTTCTCATGTTGAATCAGAGAAGGAAGAAAATAATTATCCTAGCTTGCGAGGAAGGTGAAAGAAACGTACCAAAAAATGATTTTATTAAATATAGTAGAAGTGACTGCTTTGAACCATCAAATCTCATTGGCAGTTGGTGAATCAAACTTAAAGTTACTTTGTTATCGTGTCGAACAAGGAAGAAGATTGTTTGAATATCCTATAATAGTTATGGTGTAGCAATCGTCAACTAATATACACAACAATTCTATAGAAGAACTGTTAAATATATGATATATTTGGTTTCCCGATTGTATAAATAATCCCCAAGTTAAAGTGAAAAGTGATAGTGTAAGTAGAAATGACCTATGGAACAAGTCTGAAATAAAGAATAAGGACAGACTTGGGAAAGCAAAATTTCAAACTTAAGCCAAGGTAGACTCAAAAAAGTTTAAGCATATGAGCATGGTATGATAAAATACCATGATAATAAGTTCGTTGCTATAGCACTGTTATAAGCAAATGTGCCTAAAAAGTAGAATGAATACAAAAGTCAAGATGAAATACCCAAACTACAAGGGTATTGTTTGTGAAAATGCCAAAAAGTAAGACATGATTTTCATGACAGCGCAATATCTCAGATAAAAGGCAAACATTAGAGGGAAAGGAGAGATATTCTCCTAAGCGTCTCAATAAAGTGATTTGATTTACCAAGAATGATACAAGTAGATGTTTGATCCATAAACTTTATTGAGAGTGGGAGAAATGTCATATCCTAAATTTTAGGCCTAGAAGTTCAAGAATAAGCTTGAACTAAATAGTCTACTAAGCCTTGTTGAGCAAAGAATCTCAAAAATGCTTTGAAATATATAATGGTTCCCAGAGACTATGTAACATTAGGTCTTACCAAGTAAAGGTTAAACATGTAATTAAAAGTTAACCTTGGATTAAATAAAATAATAGACACCCTAAGGTGACTTTATATACCTACTGTCCCGGGTTATGGTAAAACTATAATTGATGAAAATTATGGGTACGTGAGGGCAATTTTAGAAATTATGCCCAACATTTTGAGAAAAATCCCCGGAGAAATAAAAAAGTAGATGACTATATTTGAGGTTTAATTGAGGTACAAACGACCTCAGAAGTGAATATTAAATTATTATTACAAGTTTGGCTAAATAAAGGATAATTGGCCAATTATAAAAAATACCAAGATGCCTCAAATAATTAGGTAAAAATGGGGTAAAATTAAGTTAAGATTAACTTGAATTTATAAAAATGGTATTACACCGGACGTTGGGCATATGGGGTAGAAATTTTTCTAAATCGAACCTCAAGACAATAGGTGTAGAAAGGTTATTTTAAACCGACTATGAAGGTATTCGATATAGTAATTTTCTTCTATATCCGTCACGTGTACATTTGGTGTGAATATTTTATCTTATTTATAAAAATACCACTGTCATTTTTTTAAAAATGTCTTCGCAATGACCAGTTTAAAAATGGGGTTTTAGAAAACTCTTTTTGTAATAGTGCAACTTTACTCATTATCTTGTATTTAAGTTGTGTTTATGTTCTTGTTATGCTTCTTCTCTTGCCATAAGTTGAATAATTATTTTATTTTGAACATGTTGAATATTTCTCTTGAATTGTGTCATGGCCATAGTTGACAATTCTATACTTGTATGTGCAAGTTCTTGATTATGCATACTTTGGCAATGCTACTTGTCATTGAGTTTAATGATGGAAGCATAACTTGATTTCTTGAATGGTACTTGTTACTAGGATTCTTTGAATCTCATCCCCACTAACTAACCATGCTAGGTTATGAGCTTCCAAATGAAGAGTAAGAACAAAAAGCAAGGGTAAATGAATGAAGTGACAAATTCTTATGGCATTATTAGCTATAAGTTGTAAAATGTATAACAATTCACATGAGTTGTGTAGATTCATGATGCCTCCGAATGTATATTAAATTTGTAATGGTGAGTCATAAATGGTTGCATGCCCTGATATGGCCTTAAAACTATGGTTTTATGATGCTCAAAATTGATTGTCTAGATTAAGCTATTTTTAGAGTATGGTCCATGTTTGGTTGAATAACGAATAGTAAATTATCTACAATGGACATGATACTTTTTGTATATGAACTAGACATCCTAAGATTTTTACAATGTCCTAAATCAAGTCAATTGGAGCTCTATAACTTGAGTTATGTATTTCTAAATTTAAAGTATAGAATCTATTCGAAAATAGAGTAAGTAGAGATAACGAATTAATTGTATCCATATGAGCATGATCAGACTTCAATGATATTTTTCCTAGTTAATAGACTTTAAGAGATTTCTAAAGAAATTTAGAGCACCATCGTACGAGTTTTTTATAATTAATTATAATATTTTAAAATTGTATTACAAAACTGAAAATAGAAAGTGAATAGTCACCCAAGAATAAAAATGCAAGTTTCAATTTATGGGTTTTTTATTAACGACTTGCTTGAACGATAGCACTTTCAAATACATAATAAAGGTGTGGATGTTACATGCCTTGCCCTAAAAAATATAAAATAATTATATTATGTTGTGAGACGAGCATAATTAAATTTAGAGCTTTTAAACTTAAATAATATATACTACCTCAAGTAGCTTTGGAGAAAGGATTGTGCAGCTGCCTTTAATGGTTGGGTTGCTTTCCCCCATTAGCTTTCCACGTGTACTGTGTTTGAGGTGAGTGGATTCTAGGCTTAAAAAGAAATAAGCTTGAGTTGATAAATAAATTAAAATAAAATATATAAGCAATCAACAATTTTTTAGGCTTTTTTTCTTTTTTTCAATTTTTTCTTACCCTTTTTTAGTTTTTACTTTTTCACTTGTTTTCTTATTTTTTTTTTCACTTATTTTTTTGACTGTTTTTGGAATAACAAAAATTAAATTAATAAAAAGAGAGCAAAAGTTATGCAAACGATGAGTTAAGAGCATAAAGTTAGACACTTTTGCCCTAAAAGTGCTTCTATATGATGATCCTAAGCTTGAGGGAGGTCTTTTATCTAAGAAAAAAAGCTTGAGGGAGGCCAGAGACGTTATAAATCCAAGCAAAACAGGGTGAAATGGCGACCATCATGAACTAGAGAATATGTACATATAGTACACGTGTAGGAGTACGCAGGCACGTGAGGCACACATTAAAGACTTCCACCGGCATGCAGATAGCATGTATTATGGGGGTTATCCATGATACTTTGGTGGCCAACCAGGTTGGAGGAGATGAATACAACGGTGGCAGTGGTGAATTGAACAGACATAGAGGTTGGTCAACTGCTCGGATAGTGACATTGATGTTTTTGTTCGGTTTTGGGATCAATAGCAATTTAAAATTAATCACACTTTTGGTGTTTCCCTTTAAGTTGTTTCCTTAAATTTTTTTTACTTTTCCTTTTATTTTTTTTATACAAATTTAAAAAAAAAAATTATACTTATTTATAATATAAAAGTAATCTACGATATAAAGATAAAATATATATATTTTTTAAACTATAGTAGAGTGAACTATTAATTATTTTTACTGTTGTTAATTACACTGGCATCTCAAAAAAGATTTTTGATTTATTTTTGAGCTCCGTGCAGCTGTTCTTATTTTTTTTATGTTGTGCTCTGTGCAAATTTTTGTTGGAATCACTTTAGATAAAGTTGTTTTTTCTCTCTTTTTCTTTCAAATTTAAAATTTTAAAATTCAAATTATTTACATCCTCTATTTTCCTCAATTTTTCTTTCAAGTTGTTTTATCTTTTTCTAGACCCTCTCTCACCCTGTCCCCTCTCTCCGTCGCATCTCATTTCTCAACCTCCAAGAACAATTCATCATTTTCATCTTCGCCTCTCGCTCTTCTTTGTCAGCGTCTTCTTCTTCACAGCCTTCATCTATACCGAGAGATTAGTTAGAGGGGTCTTCAACTTCATCTACGTTCACCTAAGGAAAGTATGTGCTTGGTGAGTATATTTAGAAATGACTGGGGAGCAAGATTGGAAGAATCCTCCCTCATTTTCTTTTTCACTATTCATCCCTTTCTCTTTCAAATTGTTCTAAAGGTGGGATTTTTCTTCACATCCTTCCTTTTCTACCCTTCTTCATCTGATTTTTTGTATAACTGTTCAAAGGAAAAGGATTTGGGAGCTCGAGTTTGCCTCTGATGTTCGTCTCAATGGCAACTGCCGGGTAAGGGTGCAAATGGAACCGAAGATGGGCAAGGGAGAGAAGAAGCAGGGGTAGACCCGTCTTCCCCAATACTACAAATATCTCACTGTCGAAGAAAGGCGAGCCCTTGAGGGTGAAATCGGTCGCAAATGCCTTGCCCATAATGAGCAGTAGGTTTCCTTCATTTTCTCTTCTTCATCTTGTTGTTCCATTTTTAGTAATTATAAGTTCTGATTAACTACTGAAGGAGGTTCTCTAAACTTCATAACTTGGACTTTAAGTCTGAACATCTGTATACGAAAAATGTTTAGTTTAATTTTGAAGAATTTAGTGGGAAAATATGGTAATCAGGGATGGTTGATATTTGTTAGGTATACAATTTTCTTGCCGTTCTTGTCTATCTTTGTGATTTATATATCACTTTTAAGGAATTTATTATCTGCGTTTGTCCCTCCCATCAAAGAGTTTCATTAATGAAAAGGAAGCTATTATCTTCCACTTCTTTGTCGAAAGGTGTGTTGTGAACAGTACATAATTTCAGCAAAATCAATAGGATGATTTTCCCACAATTCTCGATGAAAATATGCATGATTGGCGTTAATTCGTGGGGTTATGTTGATAATATGATACCGAAGATCTCTTTTTGGGTACATTGAAACTTAATATAAAAGTGGAAGTAAATTGCAATTAGTTATTAAAATATGGCATGAAGAAAATATAGAAGGAAAACACATTTTTAAATAATATTTACAGTAGTCACATTAATCAAATGCTATTTAAACATTTCAATGGATAGCTATTTTGCTCAAGTGGCTGTCATTTTTGCTACATTGGGAGTTATTGAACTTGATATGATTGAGAAATCTTTTTACCTGATCTCTAATCTTTTATACCCATAAGTTATATTGAAAATATATTTTTCTTATCTTTTTGGTGTTATGCATACTACTTTTTTGACTATGTGGTTGATGGAGTAGGTGAAGCATATCTTTCTATCCCATTTTCCTGGATTTTTGTTAATTGAGTGCTTTCATACATACCTATTTATTTCTAAAATTTGTGTTTTTCCATATATGGGCAAGGATTTTTTTACTCCCAATCAGCTGTAACTCCTGTCAGTTTATATATACTTATTTATTTTACAAATATTTCTGAGATCAAAAGTTTTTGTTAATGTTTTATTTTACAATTATTAGTGAGAAACTGATTTTTATCACACTATTACTTAGATGAATGCCCTCTCGTGTCATGCTAATATCCTTTGGATATTTTGTTTCAACTTCCTATTTTTGTTTTTCCTGTATCGGATGTCAGATAAGTATTATATCTAATCATAGCACTTTACCTCAACCTCATGTGGTATCAGGTATCCTATGTGCATTAAAATCTTTTCTTTTTCCTATTGTTCAACTTCTACCAAAGCAAGTCTAGTCATAAGAACTTGAGCACATTTAAAAATGGTTACTTTTTTTTGCGTTAAAGTGATGTGATGTTAGCTTTTCATTACCTACTCAAAAGTGTAAAACATTCTACAAAAAAGAATCAATAGCCTTAACCTATAAGCTATTAGTCATTTCTCTTTTATTCATTTAATTCTGTTCATGAGGCTTGCTTGATGAAGGGACAATGGGTTAGGTTTCAAAATCTGTTTTGATTGTGTAAGTGATATTGTAGTTAATAAAATAATATTTGGTAACAAATCATGAGTTTTTTTTTTTTTTTAAGTTGGAAGTTATATCTTATTAAAGAATGTAATAAAACAAAGTTGCTGATTTTGAAGTTGCCATTGAAGGCATGGATAAATAAGAATGGAATGTGACAATAGATTATCTATATGATTATGCTATTTAGAAAGATGTTGCAGACAGGGTAAGGATTGGGGGTAACTAAGTGACTGCAGATAGGAAATGGATTACTTGTGCTCTAGTAGTGAGTAGTATAATGGAATTTTGGTTTAGTCAAGTTCCATCTTTTCTTTCGCAAAGAAAAGTACACCATCTTGTTAGCTAGCTCATACATTGGGTTTGCTTCTCTTTGCTTTTCTTCCATATCTTGAGTTATTTTCCAATCTATTGGAAGGCTTGAATGGACCAAAGTTAATAGACTTCACATTAATTTTTGTTTAACATTGTAATTAATCCTTTTGACATTGCAGAGTTTTGGTTGGGGCTGTCCAAAAGAAGTTTCATCTAATAAGAGTCTTTGCTATAATTCAAATCTGTGGTCTCTAGAAGCATCATTTGATCGACCAGCTTCAATACATGTAGAGGAAATTAGGAGTATTATAAGTTACCTTTTGTTTTTGTTGTACAGTATTGTTAGAATGATTTTGTTTTGAGCGGACGTTCCCAATGTTTGGAGAGATATGATAAGTGTGGTAACATTGGATGTTGTTTGTAAATGATATGGTACTTAATAAAATCTTATTTTTCCTGAAATATTATGTGCATTAGAAACATATACTTTTATTTTTGGAAGTGGTTACCTTTATGTTTTTTTGTATTATTTGTTGTCATTTAATATAGAAGGTAATCAGCAATTAAGCAATCTTGATTAAAAAAGTTGTACACGGAAGTATTGACACAAAATTATGGTCTTGGTTTATTGCTTGTAAATGTAGTTAATTTCTTTAATGAACAAAAGCATATCTCTTCACCGCAATAGGGGGTGGACAAATTTATTATTCAGGTATAGTTTATCAAGTTTCACAGCAGAAATTTTAATCTTTTGCAGGCACTCAAGTGTACCTCTCTACTGCAATAGGTAAGGGGTGAATTTATTATTTCTTCCTTAATTATTTCTTTACTTTTTTTACTTGATTATTATTGAAGGGCATCTATAAGGCTAATTTACGAAAAGATTGACAAATATGAGAAATAAATTTTATATTAATGATTAAAATTAACTCTTTAATTAAGTCTTATATTAAGAACTAGAAGAGTATAAAATTCATAGTAGATATTAAATAGAACAATAAGCAAACTTGAAGATATTGTTGAAATATAATATTGTTTATTGTGGAAGTAAAAGATGTAAACGGTTAAATGCCATAGGCATACATATTATCAGTTTGCATGAGGTCCGATATAGTGACATGATTTATATGGGTTATTACCTCTCATATTTCATAATCCACTGGGCCCCCTTATATTAGTATATTCTGGACAAAATCTTCTACTATATGTATTTTTTTTTAGTTGTCCACTCGATTCATCGGAACTTTGCCCCGACTACATCCGAATCCGACTCGCGTTACGCACTTGGCTATAGTGGGTGATTCTCCCAACAGTAATTTTCTACTATCTGTATTATTTGATGTATAGATGATGCAAAACTATTTGTATTACTGAGAAGAGTGGAGGCAGAATTGCTTTATGAAAGCGACATAATAGTCTGTCAATCTGAAGGGTTTTATAGTTGTAATGGTTGTAACATGTGTTTATCCTTCGGTTCCTCTCAGCGTTTAGGGATATTGTGCAGAAAATCTTAATTCGTTGTAGTTGTCAATGTTGATATGAGGTCGCTTCTTTTCCAGTAATGATCTTATGTAAAAAGATATGGTGCAGCACGTTTTGCAAATTAGAGTTTTCCTTCTTTTATAGGAGTTGCAGTGACAGTAAGGACTACATGTGGCGTTTCCATAGCTACTGGTCCTTATTTCACGCAGATTCAGATGGAATTTGTACTATGGAGATTTTTTTTTTTGTTGGTTTTTCATTTTGTGCTGTGTAGTTGATTGATTGCATGATCTATACGCGTAGCTATGGAACTTTGTGTAGATTGTCCTCAAAATATCCCTCAATCTTGTGGTGGAAATCAAACAAGGAGTCCAAAGCTAACCCCACAGTTGCAAGGGAAAGTACGTTAGAAAATCTTCCAAGGTTGAGAGATTGAGAGATTTTGTTGCAAAATATCTTCTATGGTGAGTTTCTTGGTATCTGTTCCATATCATCATACCTTTCAAATGAAAGTCGCATTGTGAAACCAAACAAATAGGATGTCATGATGTTGGTAACACTGCTTAAAAAAAAAGTCAAATAACATAGGTTAAAAGTAATATTTTTCGACAATTTTTTAGTCAGGGTAAATTGTATTGCCGTTGTAAGTTTAATTTTTTATGGCTGTTAAAAAATTGTAGTTAAATATAATACTTTAACAGGAATTTTTATAAAATCTCTGCTATATATTTATAATTTTAAGGCAGTTTTTAGTAAAATTGTCGTTAAAGTTTAATCATATAACGGTGATTTTTATATTAACTGTCGATAAAGTCTATATTTATAACGACGCTTTTAAGAAAATCGCCGTTAAAGACTTAATTTTTTTACACTTTCTTTTAATTTTTCCATTTATATCACTTTGTATTTGCCATAATGAAGATAGATTATAGGTAGCAAATTATGAAGTAAGCAATAGAAAAATTTAAATTAAATGTTAATAAATAATAATAAATTAATTTGAATTCTTATTAATACACGCAATGATCTAAAATATAATACAATCATATATATAGACGAAATGGATAATTGATTAAGACAAGTTTTTCAGAATAGTTTTTGAACAAAGCATCTATCATTGAGTGGATTTGCTCATCTTCAAAGCTCATTTTATTCTGCTCGAACAACTATAAGTTAGAAGTAATAAGTAAATATTCAAGATGTGATAAATTGAAAAAGTTTAAATATTGATCATTTCATACCTCATATAAACTATTCGTGATCTTTATCTTAATGATCTCATGCATATATCGGATTATATAATATCTGCACTCAACACTGCCAGGTTGACGGCGGTATTAACAAAATCGAAAAACATAGAGTACATTAGTGACTAACTTGAATGCTAATAAATTTATAAAAACTGAAATTTAATTATTTGAAAAGTACTTACTCGAGGATAAATCCATGAAGGATTAGTATTAACTGGATGTCTTTTAAACAAGTTGAAGTATTGCACAACCCTATCTCTAATTGGAAAAGAGATATCATATAATTTACTAATTTTTTTATGTTAACAAATCTATGAAGAAAAACTCATCACATGTGGAAAAAATCTCAGTGTTTAGCCGTCCAAACAATGAATCGAACCAGTACTCCATATTAGCTTCAGGGGCTATGATAAGCATAGTCCAATACGTACTATAAAATATTAACAACGTTATATATGAATGTAGACTAATATGTATATGTGTGCCAAGTATAAGAGTATACTTACCCTTTAATGTAAGGTGCAAAATATATCTTTCACCTGATAAGGGTCATAACGTCAACATATACATAATCCTCGAGCTCCTATCGGTGCATATCTCTTAGACATATTGAGGACACATGAAGCCATATGTGTCTCTTTGTTGCTTCTTTCAGGCATCTCCGATAAAAGTGGCTATTGTTAATAGAGAAATGAGTCAGTGTTGCGCGAATGGTTAAACATAAAGCATTAAAATAAAGTTGCAACTTATAATATGACACACTGGATGACAGTTGAATCTAACTCCTCAAAATTAAGGAATTGCACTATATCATTCCTGTCCAGGGCAAATTTGTAAATCTCCTGTGTGGTCAAAACTCTGGATAGAATTGTGAAACTAGGTGCTTCCTCAAATCCTGCTGTCACAGAGTGGAGAGTTGCCATACCAAAATATTTTCAGGATATGTTCCCAGGAAGGTATAAGCTTATCTACTTTCGTTCTCTGAACCTTGGGCTTTTATGGTGCCTTTCTAGTTCTAGGCCCTTTGGGGTTTGCTTCTGAGGCACCTTCTATAACACCGGCTTCGGTTTGACCCATTTTTTCAATTTGATCAGATGTGTTGGCTACATAATATACTGCCCTAGGGCTTGCTCCAATATTTTGACCTCGTTAGTGGGGCAGGGAGTCGGTGTAGTGCCTGATTTCTACTTTATGCATTGTACAGTGACCTTGGCATTGCCATCAGAAATTGTTTTCTAGTGAAATGTTGTGACATCTGGGTACTGTCCAATCATAACTGGAGCTCTACTATCCTAAAGCCTCATTTTGGAGTTTTTCAACACCTATTACAATGGTTCAAACATTTAGGAATATAAAGAAACAAAACTCAATTCAGTTTTTCAGCAACCATACATCCAAAACTCCATAATCCACTTCAGTGAATCACTTGCCTACATATCCATAGTGCGATATTTACATATTTTATTAACTTATTTATTCTCTTTTAGCTTTAACCCCAATAAAGAAACATAACACAAAATAATGAAGAAGTTAAACAGTGACATATAGCTTTAAAGACAAGAATGATGACGGAGGGAGTTAATGTCGTCAAAGATAGTGAACTACGGTGAGAATGACGATGGAGTCACCGAAAATAGTTAGAAAATGACAGAAAATGACTTTTGTTTAAGTCTGTGGTGGTGGGACAGGGAATGGGACCACAAGCGGCTATGTGAAAAATAAATATGAAGTTCGCTGCGGATTAGGTTTAGTAAATTTTTGTGACTTTTTATAGTAGTTTTTATTAAAAGCTGCTGTTACATATACTTGTAACAGATGTTGTTAATAAAACCATGTTCAAAAGTCTGACATTTACCAGATATGAAGAGTTTATATGGGAGTTTTATTAAAATTGCCCTTAAAAGTATTTGTAACAGCGTTTTTAATAAAAAATCATCGTAAAAAGCATTGATAATGTACTATTTGAAGATAATATATAATCTTGAATCCAATAAATTAGACCCTAAGCTAGTATGCCAACGGTATTTAGTAATTTATTACATTATCAAATTATTGGATAAATTAGACTTATTGATTAATATTGTTTCTTAAAATATGCGCACTTTCAATTTCTTTTAAAGTACTCATTATTGAACGCGCAACTAATTAAATAAGGTAAAGTTGATATATTAATTTGTTGAGTTTTGAGCAACCTATATGGTATCATTTTGAACTAAACCAAAATTTTGGGCGAGTTGAGTTAGGTTAATATCAAACTCGGTATAATATAATAACATGTTTATTTTTAAAAAGTATATATACACAATTGATTAGAATAATAATAACTGACTTTAGAAAATATTCTAACTAGTTTGACTATTCTTTAGTAAATATTATAATAGACTATTCTTTATATTTTATAAGAATTCCCATCCCATCCACTAAGCGTCAAAAAGTATCAAAAAAAGAAGATGAATGAAAGGTGTGAAGCCTTTCAATCATATGATGAAGCAGAGTCATCTGAATTTTGGGTGTCATCTGGGTCAGCTGAAGGGTGGTGGAAGTGCCGATGGTTACATTAGAGGCAAAGATCAGAACGGAGACGATCTAACCTTTCTTGTAGGTTCTTTACCTGTAGGGAGAGCTTTTCAACCGAGTTCTCTAAATTATCCATTTGGTTTATCAATTGTTTCAAACGTTTGAGGAGGTCTTGAAACGACAAAGCAGGCATCAGGTCTGAGAGAAGATGCTTATCCTCAAAATCATCATACGATTTTTTCTGTGAATGGGAAGGAGAAGATCCTGAAGAGGACCCCAGTTTAAAAAAGCTGAAAAGAGAGTAAGGCAAAAGGTATTTAAGATTGAGGAAAAGACGGTTCATAAGAGGTATCTGTTAGCCTTCTCTCATGATGACCAAAGAAGTTGGGAACCGAAGAGGCAAGAGACGTACATTTTCTTTCTGTAAATAGGATGGGACGGTGGGAAGGTAGAACGATTGACTTATAACAGCAGTTTTTAGAAAAGTCACCGTTACAAGTTCTCGGTGTCACTTTTAACGGCAGTTGACTGAAAAATGCCATAAAAAGTTTCTAAAATGATGATTTATTGACCAATACCACCGTCTTTTTTACGATATTTTTACTTTTAACCGTCGTGAAGTAGCACCGTAATAAGTGTTTTTTCTAGTAGTGTTAATGCTTAAATTTTAAGGGTACTATATTATCGGGAAGGGTGGGGACTTTCCGTATGGGGAGGAAAAGTTACTATTTCACAGAGAAATGATGATATGAAATGTCCCTCTCTTACTTCCTATCCTTATTTAAATGGCCCCCTTGTAACACCCCAATTTTTAGGCTTAGAGATGCCAGAAGGAGAATTCAATGGCATAATCGTAATTATGGGAAATATGGGGATGGTAGCCGATGAGTACCATATTTTGCCAGAAAATAGAGAAAATTATGCTGATCATTTCACTGAACTGTGAAATGTGCATATGAGGTCTCTATGTGTATGAAAAAATTTGAAATGTGACCAAGGGTAAAATGGTCATTTTTGAAAAGTATGCGCGGAAGCGTACTTTCAGGCAAAAATAGCCCAGTCCGGATAAAATATCTGAAACGACCGGGAGATAGAGAAAAGGATTCCGGATTGAATGACGTAACACAGAATTTTGATTTGAGGTCCCGATTTTTCTGTAAAAATTCTCGAAGATGGGAATTTACAGTTATAATTGGTAAAGGAAGAGCAGTCCGAATAAAGATGATCGGACTATGGCTAGAGGCCATACAGTATTTTCTAAGGCCCATAGTGACACCAGGGAAGGCCCAGGCCCATAATATCAGTTTAGTGGTAAGAGGGGCCGGTGTCCGGGAAAAATATGCAAAATGACAAAAATGCCCTTATGTTATAGAATAACTGAAGAATGAGTAAAGGGTATTTTGGTCATTTGGCTAAGGTTAGACAGTCAAGAAGGGGTATCTGGATAGTTGACCAGGGAATATACTCTGGTAAGATATGAAAAGACAATAATGCCCCTGTGTTGTACTAAAGAGTAATAGATGAATGGAGGGCATTTTGGTTATTCTGGACAGGCCCAGGAGCCAAGGCACATACAGATAAAGTTACCTAGAGTCAGTATATACCCTGACAGGGTACAGAAAGGTGTAAAATGACGATTTTACCCTTAGGGCTAAGATAGCGCAAGGAGGGGCACTCAGGGGTATTTTGGTAATTTGCCAAAGGTTGTTTCTTGGGAATCGAGCTATCAGAGTACTTGAGCTTGATCAGAGACCCAAGATAATATTCCAAGGCCCAAAAACGTAGCCCATGAAGTATGTGGAAAAAAGTGGCATTAAAATACTATTTTAATGCTGTTTCAATAGAGTAAAGTTACTCGGTCGGCACGGTAACCAAGGAGGTGATCAAATAAAGTCCTGGACTTATCTGGATAGCATTGGAAGGCGTGAAAGGTCTTTTCCAGATGCCACATGGTGTCATCTTAGAGGGAGAAGAAAAGTTAAGGATATGTGACACAATCTTAGCCGATGAGTCCAGTTTGTGGGAAATCGGACCGGACCGGTACTGGATTGGACTGGAACTGCTGAGTCAGCTGATGAGGTGTCCAGGAATTGTGACATGTGAAGAATGTGGCGATGAGGTGTCCCATGAGGTGGCCTTGAGATGATGTCATGCATGATGCAGTAAAAGGAATAAAGAAAAATAGGAAATTTCGGAAAAATCAGGACCACAGGATCAGATGGCTTCAAAATTACAGAAATGCCATTGACCAAAACTATAAATACCCCCCTTGCTCTTCATTATGCACGGCCAAGGAGCCTGTAAGAGAGAGGAGGAAATGCTAGAGAGAGAAAGTGAGAGGAAGAAAGAAAGAAAGAAAGTTCTGGCGGAGCTGGAAGCAGAATAGAGATAGTAGAGTTCTGCTAAGCCTTTGAGGTAGTAACTAATCCTAGCTTTTATGTAATGGCGTTGTGATTTGTTGTGATATTGTTTGGTTGGATTGTTGTCTTATATGTTATGTCTGAAGCTCTGCTGTAATGCTATGATCATATGTTATTAAGCATGGAAGCATGCGGCATACTTATCTGCACACAATCACAAGCAAGCACTATCACTCTACATTACATATATTGTTATGATTGTTGCTACTGAGATTCCCCCGAATCTCATCCCAATAAGTAAACCATTACAGGGGAGGTTATGTCAAAGTGAATTTTGGGAATTTTAAGAGACGCCGTTATGCTGCCGAAATTATGACAAGATAAAGAGAGCAGCTGATACATACTGTGTACGTAGGTACTTTCTAAGGAGGCTGGAAGTGAGTGGACCTAGCCGGTTCATCCAGTCTTTCCTAGGTACTTACGTAGAATGGTAGTTCTCACAGGAATTATCGAATCGGTACAAGATCAGTTACTTTCTGAAGATGAAGCGTAGCGGTTATGCTGCCGGACTTTAGGCAGGAAATGATGTAATAGAAATATGAGGATTTCATACATGCCCTGATGTATAATGACTTATTATTTAATAAAGATATTGTTTGGCATGTTTAACTGATGTGTGATGGATGTTTGCATATGTATGCAAAGTTGATTGCTGGAAATTACCACTGTAAACAGTAACACGTGGTGACAAGGTCATGCTTGATAAATGATTAAAAATAGTAAATGGATGAATAAATGTATGAAATTTTTATGGTAAATAGTAGACATACCAAGATTTAATTTGATATATAAAACGCCTCATTTGGATGTCTACACATGAAGATATGAATTATCAAAGTTGGGACCAGAATGCTGGATTCAGGAGAAAAATGTTGAATGAACAGTAAAGTTATGACGTTGACTGATGTTGACTCGGTCAATGAATGGTCAACGAGTTATTTTTTCCTGAAATATAATTGAGTTATCTTTAAGTAGAAATTGGACCCACTTCATTTCGATTTTTCTAGATTTAATTATGATTTTTCGAAGTCAGGTCACTCATCTGGAATTTACACAGTGAACAGTACTTGATAAGAGTAAAACTCCAGATTGAGAAATTGGACTTCAATGACCTTGAAAGTGGTTCTAAATGCTACCAAATGGTCCCTAAGACGTATGAAAGGAAGGATGTTTCACCCCTCCTCTATAGTATTGTTCTTCATACAATACATTCCACATGGCAGTTCAAGTTGCACCTATTTTGTCCTCTGTAGTGATTTTTCCCTGCTTCTGTGAGTTGCGAAATTTTGGGTATTCTTGATATAAAAGAAATTGTTCGGCCTGACGATATTTTAACACTGGGGTTAGAGGCACATGATTCGTGTCCGGAGAAAATGTAAATGCAGAACTTTAAGCCTAAAATTAGATATCAATGGGCTTAAAGGTATTTTTTTTATTTACATTAAATGTTCCTTTTTTAATTGAAGAATATATGCGTTTAATTATGTTCAATGTTGTGTAATTAATTAAGAAGAAATGGACTGAATATATCAGGTAATAAAGGTAATTTTTAATTAATAATAAATAGGCTAAATTGATTTTTTTTTTCAATTACTATATTACAGTATTGCATGTTTGGAATTCAATTTTCAGATGATCTTGCAGTATAAGTAAAATAGTGAAGGTTAGTGTGATAGTAACTACATATTTGCTCGACACAAATTTTGTTTTAACATGTTCATGAAATCTAAAGTTTTTTTTTTTTTAATCAACAAAGGAAAGCCGAAAGTTATTTTGATGACATGGTTGATTTAGATTACATTTTGTTGATGCAAACTGATAAGAAGTGTGTGTTCCACGTAAGAAAAGCTACAAAGGATTGTTTTCATTTCAATTTAATGCGATCACTTCTGCATTTGTTCAAAGTATATTGACTCATTCGAAATGGTTCATGCTAAAATGAATTAGTGTCCAACATTAACTATGTAGTATGATGTGCGGGGGAAATGCTCGTGTTAATTAATACATTTGAGAGAAGGGATATTTGTTGTTCTTAGGCAATTCTTTTTTTGTTTATTTGTGTTTGTAGTATCTAATGAATACATTTGTAGTATCTAAAATGAATTAGTTTCCAACATCACGCAGGGCAATACTTGCTTGTATGACATAAAAAGTAATAGAACTTTAAGCCCATCACCGCAACAGTAATAGCTTCAATCAAGCAACTCGCTCCTGTCTTTATTATAGCATATTTTTAAATAATTTTCACATACTAAAAAAAGACAATTAAGTCATTAAATTTATTATAAATTATTTTTTTTAATTTATCCGTATTTAGATTATGTAGATTTCAAGGATTCTATTCAGAAAATACTAAACCTCAATTAATAATATGAGTAAAATGAGAAAACAATAATTAATGAGTTTTTTAATAACTTATATTTGGGATCAAAAATTATATTTAGAAAATATCCTACAATAAGAACCAGGGGTACTATCTTCGATTCTTGGGCTGTGTGCGCTTATTCTTATATTGAACAGACATTTACTTCTAAATGCATGCTGCTTCTCTCTTGTTTGTGCAATAAAACGTTGCTTTTCTTCCCTCCATTTCTTTCAAATTTTAAATTTTGAAATTCAACATGCCACTTTCATTTGAAACCCTCATTTCTCTCTTCCCTATTTTATTGTTCATTCTTTCCATTCTTTTGTCTATTCCTAATCTGCTTCTTCAACTAAACTATTTTAAGTCTTTAACTTAATTACTAAGTCCGTTGGAAACCAACTATCTAAACATTTCCAAATTATTTTGCAAAAATTAATAGATAGGTTGATAAAAATGATAGTAATTGTAAACCTTTTCTATAATCAATAAGTCTAGATAAATTCTTTTCTTATTTTGTAAAATATTTCCCAAATAACATTAGGAGAGACCCCTATTAAATGTTGAGTTTAAAAAGTAATCTGTATTGTTTGCTAATAATATGGCTTGATAGGATGGTTGTCACTAAAGATTTCTTTTTGTAAACTAAAGAATGCTTTTTAATAGGATGGTTATTAAAGTTTGCTCTATAGTTTAGAATAATCATTCAATTTTATTTAGTTATAGGAGTTTATTTTTGTCATTAATATATTAAGTGCAATGTTTTGCATATATGATTAATGATGCCTATGGGGCATTGTAATTTGGTTGGGGCTTTTGCTCTCAAAGTAGGATGTGGGGGAAAAATATTTTGATATGCAAAGAGTATCCCGTGTTTAATATATTTTTATCGTTAGTTTATCTGATCACTGTTCATACATGTGAACAGTATCAGAGAAGAATTTCAAGGATTACAACTTTCATTTCTAATGCTTTCAAGGTTCAAAACCTATCCAATCCTACACAAAATCATCATATAATTTCAATGGAAGCATTAGATCATTGAAATTCCATCTCCTTCTATCATGAACAGTGCATGAACAGTGCAAACTGAAATATTTCCACCATGGCAAAGTCAAGAACATCAACTTGATTCAACAACAAATCATCTAACTAGCTTGTTTAAGCTTTAATCACATAACTCTAACTTTAATTTCTTATTTCTCCTTTCATCTAAGGTTTTGGGTAGCATAAATGTCTTAGAGAAAACTCAACTTTCTTCCATTAAACCTTAAGTTCAAGCTCCCAAATCAAAGAAAAATAAGCTAGGATAGATTGTTTACCTTTAATCTCTAGCTTGCTTGAACTTTGGCCTTTGAATTCTTCTTTGTCTTGGCTTGAGTTTTCATTTTGCAAGAGGTTCCCCAAGCATTCTTCATTCACGGTTTTGCATCAGAAAAATGGGGGTATTTATAGACAAATTCCATGAAAAATGAAAGGCCAAGATCATTTTGTGCACTATTTGATCTAATGGCTTAGATTTAATCTTGAATTTTCTTTTCTTTAATAATTATGACATCATCATCATGACATCATCAAAGGGACAACTCATAAGGACATGTGGCAAAATTCCAAGGGCATGAAGCTTCTGAAAAAATTCCAGTCCAATCCGGTACCGGCTAGTCCTATTTCTCAAAAATCAGATTATTTTCTGAATCTAATTTTTCTGAGATTCAATAATATGTTTTCTGACCTTAAATCCAGTATCCGGATTCTTTCTATCATTGATATTCTTATACTGGGTCTAAACTTAATTACAAATCCCTTGGAAAATGACCAAGATACCCTTGGTGCCCTTTCTTGCACTACGTTAACCCTAAGGGTATAATCGTTATTTCACACCTTTTTGTACCCTGTCAGGGTATATACTGACTTGGACTAACCCTTCCTGTACCTTCACTGGCATTTTGACCTATCCAAAATGACCAGAATGCCCTTTATTCACCTATTACTCCTTAGGGCAACACAGGGACATTTTCGTAATTTCGCACTTTTCCGGAGTTCCTCCCGGCACTGGCCTACCTATCAGTCCAATGATTTTAGTGGGCCTTCTCGACGCCACCTGTTCTTTTGGGTCTCTGAGTTAAATCATCTGGGCTCATTTAGTCCCAGTTTATTTACTACTAAATCTCCCTATCGGATCCCAGGAGCTCACAAACTCCCGTCTAAATTCAGTAAAAAGTGAATAACTTTTTCTACAGAACTCCTTTCGG
The DNA here is from genome assembly GCA_037074615.1 of Leucaena leucocephala. Taxonomy (NCBI): domain Eukaryota; kingdom Viridiplantae; phylum Streptophyta; class Magnoliopsida; order Fabales; family Fabaceae; genus Leucaena; species Leucaena leucocephala. The sequence goes on along the minus strand of CM073565.1, from coordinate 14,573,630 downwards.
GATTCTGTCAGTTTCCTGACCTCTGGCTTCACAGGACGCTCATTCCAATAACTTTTCACTCATATCTGAGGTCCAGGAGATCTGATAAAAATTTCAGATATCTTTTTGACTATCAGATAAATTTCAGCTATCTGAAACTCTAATAAAATTTATGTATTAAGCCAGATTAACCAGCATCACTTCCTTTATCTACTGGTGGAATTTGGGACTGAAATGCTTTCGGGCAGTCTAAACCACTTATGGCTCAACTTTCTTTAATTACCATTTGACCACTGGAAACTTTTCTTCTTTTTAATTAAGTTCCTCAAATTTGGTTAAAATTACACTTAAAGACCCCACATTTTTGTCTACTTTCTCTTTTGGCCTTAAAGCTTTTATAATTTCACTTAAGTCCTTGCATTTTCTTCCTTTTTCAATTCAATCCCTTTATTTACATAAATGGCCATATTTTCCTTAGAAAATCTCACATATATTACGTACAAACTGTACATACATTACGAGGCAGGAGACTGGACCGGTGAGTCAGCATGGTGAGTCAGCATGCTGAGGTGTCCCGGGAATTCAAGCATGTGAAAAATGAGGCGCTGAGTCAGCATGGTGAGTTGTCCCGCTGATGCAGTAAATGAGGAATTAAAGAAAATAGGAAATTCCAGGAAAAACCAGGACCGCAGGATCAAAGTTCATGGAAACTACGATTATGCCATTGAGGGAGGCTATAAATACCCCCCCATGGACTTCATTTGCACGCAGGAGCAAGGGAAAGAAAGAGAAAGAAGAGAGGGAAAGGGAAGGAAAGGAAGAGAGAAAGGAGAAAGGAAGAAAGGAAGTTCTGGCGGAGCTGGAAGCAGAATAGAGATAGTAGGGTTCTGCTGAGCTAGCCAGGTAGTAACTAATCCTAGCTTCTATGTAATGGCTTTGTGATTTGATGTGCTATTGTTTGGTTGGATTGTTGTCTTATATGTTATGTCTGAAGCTCTGCTGTAATGCTATGGTCATATGTTATTAAGCATGGAAGCACGCAGCATACTTATCTGTACACAATCACAAGCAAGCACTATCACACTGCATTACATATATTGTTATGATTGTTGCTACTGAGATTCCCCCGAATCTCATCCCCATCCATAACCCATTACAGGGAGGTTATGCTGAAGTGGATTTTGAGAATCCTAGGAGACGCCGTTATGCTGCCGAAGTAAAGACTGAACATCAGTATATGATAAGTATTGTGTACGTAGTGCTGTCTAAGGAGGCTAGAAGTGAGTGGACCTAGCCGGTTCATCTAGTCTTTCCTGGGTACTACGTAGAATGGTAGTTCTCATGAGGGAATTACCGAATCAGTACAGTTCAGTTCTTTGTACAGATGAAGCGTAGCGGTTATGCTGCCGGAGTTTAGGCAGAAAGAGATGTAATAGAGATAGCAAGATTATGTATATGTCTTGTTGTGTATGCCATGCTGTATGACATTATGTTATTCAATGATAAGTATTGTTTGGCATGTTTAATTTGTGAATGAGAAATTAAGGGGAAATTCGTAGGTCCTGAGGTAGCAGTGTTTTGACCTCAGTTTGACCTAGTAAACGAAGGAGTTTGGCCACGGAATTTGGCAGGCCAGTCGTACACATCTGGGGCATTACGTGGATAGGTAATAAGCCTCATTTGGATGTGTAGAATGAGATAAATTAATTTTCAAATTAAAGGTTCAGAATAAGGAACTTAAGAGTGAAATTTTGAATTTCTGGGCTTAAGTTAATATATAATCAAGCTAATATTGCTTCCGCAAGTGTACTCTGAGGAGTCTAAGGGAGGATGTTTCATTTTGGTATCAGAGCAATAGGTTCTGGCATAAACCAGAAAGGACTCTGGTTCAGAGCATAAGATTCTGGCACAGAACAGAAGGTTCTGGCTCAATATTGCTCTGATTTAGCCCTTGAGTACGACAGAATAGCACTCCGGTCGCGACTAACGTGGTTTATGTCACGACGGGTAGCCTCAATGAGAGGTTTAGTCGCGACTCATAAGTTTATAGGTCGCGACTGTTATTCACAGAAAGATTATGTCGCGGCGGGTATGTTCATAGGTCGCGACTTTATTTGGCAGGGAGCTGAGGTTGCGACGAGAAAGGTCTCGTGTCGCGACAAGATAAGTTCAGGTCGCGACGGGATAATAATTTGGTCGTGACTAAGGGACAGAATTGTTCGGTCGTGATGAGTTGAGTGTGGTGGTCGCGACGAAAGATCATAGAGGAAGAGTCATGACTATCCAACACTCAGGTCACAGCAGTATTCATGTAGAGGGTTTAGAAAGGGCCGGTGGAGATAAAAATTCCTAGATGGAATGTGTTGTGGTCACTTTTCTTTTCGAAGGAAAAAGATGGTGAACACAAGATAAGGATGTAGAGCTTGAGTGGAGGAGCCATGCATAGAGGAAGCTGGAAACTCCAATATGCGAGTCATCCTTGCAAAAGAAGTAGCAAGGGATGATAATGATGAATTAAGATGGGCTAGCTAGATGAAATAACTAGAATGAGGTAGACCTCCGTGTAGATCTACAATGTCAAGGTCTTATTCAGCTGGGCTGAATAGAAGACCTAAGAGCTAGAATGAGATAGCTAGCATGAGGTTGGTCCAGGAATGAGCCTAGGACATGGCCTAAGGTTAGAGATGTGATGGGCTGATGTTCCTTAAGCAGAGGGATTCCATCACGAAGAAGTAGTAACCTAGGGTAGAATACCCTAGAGAATAGAAATGATATGTTTGAGGATGATAGATAGTCTCAGTTATGGGACGATAAGTTATGATATTGAGATAGAGAAGCATTGGCTAAGAGCACTCTGGGAGGTAGCTCTAGTTGTGAAGCCAATAGTAAGAGAAGGAGACAATAGTTCAGGCAGGGGACTGATCAAGGTGAAGATCAGGTTGGAGAGTAGAGATGTCAAAGTGGTGAGCCATGGCATATAGGATTGTCGAGTCGGGCAATGCAGTGGTGAGAGAAAGGTCACTTGGCGAGAGTTGCCTTATGAATGTTGACATTCCTAGGAAAGGTGTTTGCTCTTACCACAGACAGAGTCCCAATTTCCCTGAGGTCGACCCTAAGAATGGTTAAGAGGAACCATAGCTGTAAGGGCGACTGAGCTGTAAGGAACTATGTGCCTAGATGATGGTATGGATGAAGAGTTCTTTTCTGATCTAGAGAATGTGGTTATGATAATGAGTCGGGAGAAATAATTAGTAAGATAATAAATCTGTCTTAACTTAGTGATGAGGGCGTTGTATGAGGGGTTAGGACATGGATAGCTGTAAGCAACTATAATGTAAGATGTTAGTTGCTAAGAATCCATGTGGAAGGTCTAGGACCAAGCTGTTGCTCCTCTAGGCCATCACTGGAGTGAGGAAAAGACGGATAGGCATGATCTTACTAGTTATATATATGACTGTGTTATAATAATCACATAGCTGCATAGATCAGTAAGAAGTTCTCTTCAGGGAAAGATGAGGTATCCCTTGAAATTTTGAGGACGAAATTTCTTAAAGGGGAGGAGATTTGTAACATCCCAATTTTTGGGTCTAGTTGAACTGGGAGGTAGTCTGATATGGGCAGGCTGCTAACCCGTAGTCCTATGGTGGTAATCTGATATGGGCGGATTATTTACCTGTATTTTGTAGGATCCGAGGGATAAGCTAAGTCCTTCAGGATTTAAAGATGAGTTAAGTCTTTAACCTACAGAATCGGGACAGTTCACCTAGGTTTAAAATGAGGAATGGGAGGAATGTCCTAAGTCTTAAGCCTAGGAATTCTGCAGGTAGCTTGATATGGGCTGGCTCCTGTGTAAGATAACCTGATACAGAGGGTTGTCGAGCCTTTCAATTAATGAGGACTCCCGAAGAGTTAAGGGATGAGTTATTGAAAGAGAATTTCTAGAACCTAGGATAAAGGATAAGAAGAAAGTGAGATAAGATAGACCCCAGAATTATGCTAAGATTCTGTGGGGTGAGATATGAAAGAAATGGACACTACTTGTGAGAGAAGTAGAGTTGTCCATGGGAAAGATGTAAAGTGACTTTTGGTCGCGACGAGTAAGTGTCTTGGTCGCGACTCATATTGGCAGAGAGGTTTGGTCGTGACGGATATGTGTGGTGTCGCGACTAATAAGTAAATGAGTTTGGTTGCGACTAAAATGTACTGAGGTCGCGACTGAAAAGTGATATGGTCGCGACTAATAGTGGCAGAAAACCTTAGACGCGACTAAAATGTGTTGTGGTCGCGACGAGAAAATGTTGTAGTCGCGACTAGTGTACACAAAGATGTTAGGTCGCGACAAGAGGATGTTGAGGTCGCGACTAGTGACTAAGTGGCGCTAAGCGTATGGGCCAAGAGTGGTGAAGGTCCACGAGAGATAGTTACCCAGTTAGAGATAGACCGGAGGTAGGATATCAGATACAGGAAAGGTTATCTGGAGACCATGAGGTGGACTGATAAGGTGTACTCATGGGTCCTGCAAGATGCCACATGTCATTAAAGTAATGATTCAATAAAGTAAAGATACTCGGTTGGCGCGATAACCGAGGAGGCACGAAAACTGAGGAAATGATCAGATAAGTTTGGGACTTATCTGGATAGCATTGGGAAGCGTGCAAGGTCTCTTCCAGTTGCCACATGGCATTAGTCTGCAGAAAGCAGATAAAGCTGAGGGCACGCATTACGAGGCAAGAGACTGGACCGGTGAGTCAGCATGGTGAGTCAGCATGCTGAGGTGTCCCGGGAATTCAAGCATGTGAAAAATGAGGCGCTGAGTCAGCATGGTGAGTTGTCCCGCTGATGCAGTAAATGAGGAATTAAAGAAAATAGGAAATTCCAGGAAAAACCAGGACCGCAGGATCAAAGTTCATGGAAACTACGATTATGCCATTGAGGGAGGCTATAAATACCCCCCCCATGGACTTCATTTGCACGCAGGAGCAAGGGAAAGAAAGAGAAAGAAGAGAGGGAAAGGGAAGGAAAGGAAGAGAGAAAGGAGAAAGGAAGAAAGGAAGTTCTGGCGGAGCTGGAAGCAGAATAGAGATAGTAGGGTTCTGCTGAGCTAGCCAGGTAGTAACTAATCCTAGCTTCTATGTAATGGCTTTGTGATTTGATGTGCTATTGTTTGGTTGGATTGTTGTCTTATATGTTATGTCTGAAGCTCTGCTGTAATGCTATGGTCATATGTTATTAAGCATGGAAGCACGCAGCATACTTATCTGTACACAATCACAAGCAAGCACTATCACACTGCATTACATATATTGTTATGATTGTTGCTACTGAGATTCCCCCGAATCTCATCCCCATCCATAACCCATTACAGGGAGGTTATGCTGAAGTGGATTTTGAGAATCCTAGGAGACGCCGTTATGCTGCCGAAGTAAAGACTGAACATCAGTATATGATAAGTATTGTGTACGTAGTGCTGTCTAAGGAGGCTAGAAGTGAGTGGACCTAGCCGGTTCATCTAGTCTTTCCTGGGTACTACGTAGAATGGTAGTTCTCATGAGGGAATTACCGAATCAGTACAGTTCAGTTCTTTGTACAGATGAAGCGTAGCGGTTATGCTGCCGGAGTTTAGGCAGAAAGAGATGTAATAGAGATAGCAAGATTATGTATATGTCTTGTTGTGTATGCCATGCTGTATGACATTATGTTATTCAATGATAAGTATTGTTTGGCATGTTTAATTTGTGAATGAGAAATTAAGGGGAAATTCGTAGGTCCTGAGGTAGCAGTGTTTTGACCTCAGTTTGACCTAGTAAACGAAGGAGTTTGGCCACGGAATTTGGCAGGCCAGTCGTACACATCTGGGGCATTACGTGGATAGGTAATAAGCCTCATTTGGATGTGTAGAATGAGATAAATTAATTTTCAAATTAAAGGTTCAGAATAAGGAACTTAAGAGTGAAATTTTGAATTTCTGGGCTTAAGTTAATATATAATCAAGCTAATATTGCTTCCGCAAGTGTACTCTGAGGAGTCTAAGGGAGGATGTTTCATATTCCATATTTCCTATTTCTCGTTACATTATAAACATTGTTGCTCAAACTGATCATATAACATATTACATACAACAATTCATACATTCATCATATAAATTTATACTATGCAATCCCTAACTTCTCTTCATGCTTCTTCATCTTCTTTTGTCATACATGAACCTGCTGGAATTGGGATTACATGGAGGGGAAGATATTTTTGGGCAAATCTCAGTAGCAAACAGAAACTATATGTGATTGCAACTATATGCATAATGATACTTACATGCTTCCATGTCTCTTAATTATAACATATGGCCATAACATAAAAAGAAATAGAGCATCACTTAATCATACATGCTTCACATCATCAAAGTAAGCAACCAACACATAAAACATCCAAGCAATATAAGCATACAAGTAGGTGAGTTCACTACCTCTTACTCCTTGCTTTTCCTTACTCTTTTCCTTCCATCATTGTCTTTGCTTTGTGATCCTCTTTATCACAATTATCTAGGCCTAACATAACATAATAACATACTTATCATAATCTATTTCCAACTTGGTCTCAACATTCTAAACCAATAACTCTATCTTTCTTTAATTTTGGTTAATTGCTTTACCCTTTGAATTAAATTGTGCATTGACCATATACCACACAATTTTGCCCAAGGAATCCAAATATGAAGTCAGAATTAACAAATTCTAACTCCTCCTTGGTGCACTAGTCAGAAAAGAACTATGGCAGCAAGGGTTCTTTTTCAAAAATTTCACTTTTGATTTTAATGCTTTCAACTCTTGCCCCTTGGCTCAATCCTATACAATTTCACCTTATGGACTCATTGGAATCATCAAAATCAACTTTCTTGATATTGTTCTAGCACAGGCTGAAAGGTCTCACAAAGTGGGAAAATAGAAAATACACAATTAATCAGGTAATAACCATCAATCTAAGCTTGTCTAAGTCATGTCTCTAACTTCAATTTCTTATTTCCCCAATATTGTACAGTTCTAGACAGTAGCATAACATAGCAATATCTAACTTTTCTTTCATTTAAATCCCAAGATCAAGCTCTTGAATTGATGGAAAATAAGCTATCAAAGATTACTTACCTTAATTCCTAGCTAACTTGACCTGGGTACCTTGAATTTCCTCTTGTATTGGCTTGGTTCTCACTTGGACAGCACCTCCCCATGGTCTCCCAAACTTGCCACAAAGTGAAGGGAAGGGATTCTCACTCATATGAGGATCTTTTGGAACAAATATTTTATCCACAACAACAACAAAGAAAACTTGGGTAAATTTGATTCTAGATCTGATGAGGGTATTTTTCTTGGTTACTCTAGTTGTAGTAAAGCATACAAATTTTTTAACAAATGAACTTTTATAATAGAAGAGTCTATACATGTAGTGTTTTATGAAACAGAACCAATTTCAAAGTCTCTAGATGATAAAGATGAGATAATACAGGGTCATGAAACATTGAAATTGAATAAAGAAAAAGAACCTGTAGTTGATCAACCTAGCAATTAGCTTAATAAGTCAGAAAAAGATCAACTTAGAGCCTGGAGACATAATAGAAATCATCCTTTAGATTAGGTTATTGGTAAAGTCGATGAAGGGGTAAGAACCCAGAGACCAGTGTTCAATAAAGTGCACTTTTCTGTATTTATTTTTAACATTGAACCTACCAATAGATGAAGCACTATCAGATGATTTTTGGATAGTTGCTATGCAGGAAGAGCTAAATCAATTCAAATGGAATCAAGTTTGGGACTTGGTACCTAGACCCAATGATCATCCAGTCATCAAGGACTAATGGTTATTCAAGAATAAACTTGATGAATCTATTATAATTATTCAGAATAAGGATAGATTAGTTGCAAAAGGCTATAATCAAGAAGAAGGTATTGATTATAAGGAAACCTATGCTCTAGTAGCAAGATTAGAAACCATACTAGTACTCTTAGATTTTACTTGCATTAAAGATGTTAAACTCTATCAGGTAGATGTCAAAAGTTCTTTTCTTAATGTGTATATAATAAAAGAGGTCAACATAGACCAACCTCCTAGTTTTGAAGATCATCATTTTTTAAACCATGTTTAGAAAATTTAGAGAGAATTATATGGGTTAAAGCAAGCTCCTAGAGCTTGGTATGAGCGTCTCAGCAAGTTCCTGAAAGAAAAAGGCTTTGAAAGAGAAAAGATAGATAATACTTTGTTTATTAAAAGAAACAAATATGATATATTAGTAGTTCAAATTTATGTTGATGATATCATCTTCGGTGCTACTAATGAGGATCTTTGTCAAGATTTTGCAAAGTTAATGTAGGAAGAATTTGAAATGTCTATGATGGGAGAATTGAACTTCAAATCAAACCACGGAAGAATTGTATCTTCATCTCATAGACAAAGTACTTAAAGTAGCTCCTGAAAAAGTTTAAACTAGATTAAGCCAAAAGTGTCTCAACACCGATGAGTACAAGTGCAATATTAGATAAGGATAAGAAGGGAAAAGATTTCAATATTATAAAATATCGTGAAATGATTAGATCTCTACTTACCTCATGGCAAGCAGACCAGATATACAATTCAATGTGGGGATGTGTGCACGATATCAAGCTGCTCCAAAGGAATCATATGCTGAAGTTGTAAAGAGAATATTCAAATATCTTGTGTGAACCATTGACCTTGGAATATGGTTTTTCAAAGGAGGAGAAGAATACTTGGTAGTATACTCATACTCTAATCATAGAGGATACAAAATAGATAGGAAAAGCACTAGTGGACAATGTGAATTCCTTGGTTATTGTCTAGTTTCATGGTTCAGTAAGAATCAATATACGGTGGCTATTTTATCAATAGAAGCTGAGTATGTAGGGGTTGGGAGTTGTTGTGAACAAGTACTATGGCTCAAACAACAACTTCAAAACTAGGAATATATTTGAATAAGATTCCAATTTTATGTGACAACATAAGCACAATCAGTTTGACAAAGAATCTCGTACTGAATTCATGTATGGCATCACTCTTGTGTCTTAAGGGAAAAATCCATACATATCGACTAAAGTTATCTAAAAATTATATATAGAAGCGATGTCCACCAGTTGATTGAATAGGAGAGGGTCCCCACAGATTTGTGTGAATAAGTTCTAGAGGACTTGATGCATGAGAAGTGGAATTTGGAAAGGGTCAAAATTTTGATTTTCCTAATTGAGAAGCTTCACAAACAAAATCATCACTAACATGAAGTTTGACATTACACTTATCCAAAATTTGTCGAAGGACATTATTACTAGGGTGACCTAGTTTGCAATGCCATTGGTAAACTTCATTGTCTCCAGAAACTTCCAGTCCATAAGTTGAGGTTGGTATCCTTCTTTAATTAAGTGGTAAAGTCCTTCCACTTCCTTCCCTTGCATCAATATTTGCTTTGTCACCTTGTCCTTAATCATAAAACCACGGTCAGTAAAAATAATGTCCACAAAATTATCTTGAGCCAACTTGTGCACGCTTAAAAGATTTTTGCTAGCAGTAGGTACAATCAAAACATTTTTAGACACAAGCATCTATTGGTATGTTTAATAGTAGACGATCCTGTGCCTAGTATCCTTGCTTTACCTCCAGTGCAATTAGTTAAAAAATAATTACTTGCAACCCCTATTTGTGAAAACGCATCAGTTGATGCTGTGACATGATAATTGGACCTACTATCAAGATACCACGCTGGATCAGTGATGGTTTTAGGCCCTACATAATAAGATTAAGGTCCAGAAGCTCCATAGACACCAAAGGCTGGCGGCCCATTCAGAAAATTACCAGGCCCATGTGAAAAGGTGTTGTGGCCACTTGCAGATTTGGGTGGATACCCATCCAAGCGTGAATAACAGGTTTCCCACACATGCCCTGCTTTCTCACAGTAAGTACAATACGGATGACACCCTGCAGTGCCAGAGTTGTTCAGACCACCATAGGCACTAAGGAAACCTTGTCCGCGATGACCACGACCACCACGCTGAGAGTTGTTACCACGACCACCACGAGATGCAGAGCCACGTGAGTCAGACTGAGATTCAGCCAGATTCGTACTCGGCTAGATATAGAGACTTGAGAGATAATTTTGTTGATCAATTCGGTTCTCGTAGGCTAGGAGTTATGACTGGGCCCCAATCCAGGTTAAATTTGCTTTATCGACGAGTTTCACAGTGATGGAGTTATACTTGGCATCCAATCCGTGAAGAGCATGAAGGATCAGATCATTGGTGCTGATAGGTGCAGACGCTAGAGCTAGCTGATCAGAAAGTTGTTTCAGTTTAGCCAGGTATTCCTCCATCGTCTAACATCATTTAATTTTTATATCATTTAATTTTGACTCTGTCAAGGCCATGAATCCTGTTTTTCAAAAATACATATTCAACGAGCTTCTTGTACAGGGTACATGGTTTTCCCTTTAAACTTGTGTGGAATGGTTATACATATATATATGTATGAGTTTGATGATTTTAAATATCCAATATTGTTTCATATGCTATATAGTATCCAAGTGTGGGTTTGCTTGACAATACGTCGCATTGTTTTGTATTACAATATTGTTTCATATGCTATATATAAGAGAGTAGGTTTGTTTAAGGAATACGTGTCATCTTGAGTTAATGTTTTGGTGCTAGTTAAATATATTTGGTTCATGATAACGTGCATTGTTTTATGGGTGACATTGGAATATGATTAATTCACAAAATATCCAAATATGGGTTACCAATATTGGGTGCCGCATTAATTGAAAGAGAATATATTTATGATAATAATTGTGTTGTAGGCATCTTAACCTTGGAAATTTTGTGATGTTGTGTGAAATTAGGATGACAAGTGTTGAGAACTACTTTGATTAGAATGGAAGGGATTATATGGTGAAATTTTAGTTTAATTAGAATTATTATTGGCAAGGTGTAAAAATATTTTTTATAAAGATTTGTAAGTGTGAGGTGCCTATGGAGGTACCTTATATTTAATTTTTTTGATGAAATAAAGTATTTTGATAGTTGAAAATTATGTGCTAGTCTCATTTTGTAAAAGTCAAGCTGTGTATTATGATTAAAATTCTTTATTATTTGATTATTGAGAGCAATGTATAGTGGATTCTTGTTGTATAGAAATACCTAGATGCTAAGTGAATTTTATATTCAAATGAGAAAAAATCCATCATTAGTCAAATAAAAATTATGAGATTCAGAGTTTACTCAGGAGTTGGCTAAAATTGGAGGTTAGGTTATTAAAAACTTAGAAAATATTTTGGTGTAGAACCAGCATTCAGTGTCAATGAGTTGAGATTGCTAAAAGACAATAACTATTATAGAGAGAACAATGATGCAAATGAACATCGTTTGAGATACTATGTGAGTAAGCTAGCTTAAAAATTGTGGAGTTATATCTCAATCAATTTTATCAGGTCAAAAGAGAATCTATCGGATCTATTAACATAACACATGTGAAGAAATAAATTAGTCGAGGGGAATGAAACTAAAACCAAATTGAAATTAACAACGATGGTAAACCTAACCTTTGTGATTGGTGTTCCTTTGAAGAAAATTCATATGGATAAAAACAAGTCGCTTGTTAGTTCTTCTAGCACTAAATTAGATTGCTGAGAAGCTAGAATGCATTTTTGAGGGGTTGAGCGAATGCTCTTAATGATTTCATAATCTTACGCTATGATGTATTAATTGTATGTAAACTTAATGACATATACGAATGTGGAGTGAGGACTTTCCTATGAGATTATGGCGAAATCTCTAGAGTATTCATTAAATACTAGGAACGCGCAGGGCTGTTTAATAGCAAAAATATGGGGGTATAATCTGATCATTAATGCCTCTTGTAATCCCAAAATTTGTTCTTTTTTAATAGCAAAAATGTGTTTTTTTTACTTTGTATTGGTTTGCACCACTACGGTGACTTTTTGTAGTGGTTTACCCAACTGCTGCAAATTCAGGCACTACAAATAGTATTGTAGCGGTTTAAAAAAACTGCTACTCATGATGATCAAAATGCCACAAAAATTTATAACGGTTGAAAGGATTTAGTAGCGAGCATGCACACCGCTACAAATGTTTTATTAAAAATAAGAAAAAATATTTGTAACAGTTTATGAACCACTAGTAACTTTAGGTGGGAAATGAAAATTTTCACTATTGCGCCAACATTTATAGTGGTTATTCTTATTCCTTGCTTCTATTTGTAATACATAAAGACTAATACTTTTTTATTTAACATACCACTATAGATTCAGAAGGTAAAGATACTAATGTAAGGGAGATCTAAGTATTAACATTTTCAAGTTTTCTTTATTCTTATTCCTTGCTTCTATTTGCTTTTTATTTCTAGTACTTTTTAATTTCAATTTCTGTATTTTCTTACTCCTTCTACTTATTCTGCTATTTTATTTTCTATTATTTAAATTTTAGTCATGTCTTCCTTATTCTGCTCTTTTTCCTTCAAAAGTGGTGGGAGTTCCTCTTCTACTTCATCAAACTTTTCTGCAAATGATGAGGAATCAAATTCTTCAACAAATCTTTCAAACAAAAGAATTTTCAAAGAAGAAATTTCTTTTCAAAACATAAACCAAAATATTGATTATTGGACTTTGCCTCTAGTCTCAACAAAAGCGCTTTATGCACAAACTTAGGACAAAAAATAGTTCTCTAAAACTGATTACATAATCAGAACAACTAAAGAATCAGTTTTTGTCCAACCTGAGAAAGAAGATTTTTCCTTCTAGAAAAGCAATTGAAAGACACTAAAAATAATATAATTTCTTACATATGGATTGTATTCAAATTACAATTAAACCAATCATCTGTAGAGGCTTGAATGTATTGTTAGATTTAGGTAGATAGGTTAGATCACCCAAGAGGGGTGAATTGACTGAATGGCAACTTTTAATAAATTTTTAAAACTCTTTAGAAAACTTACTGAGTAAAACAATATAATTTGAAATACTTTGATTGCAAATAAGTTACTGGAAATCAAAGAGTTAAGGAAGAAGAATTGGCACAGAGAGTTTATCATGGTTCGATCTTTCCTTGACCTACATCTAGTCCTCAGCTTCCCACTGAGATTTTCCAATCCACTATACACCCAAATTACAATGATCTATTGGTAGCCTTTACAAACTCAATTTTCATGACTAATTGAGAACCACCTCAAACTTGACGTTACACCACACTTCCGGTGGCACACTCCCCCTCAAACAGATACGAGCAAATCCTAACTTTGAATCTCCTGATTCCAAGATTTTACTCTCATATAAGAAAAGGATAGAGGGTGAATCTAACTTTCAAATAAAGTAAATAGATAATCATTGAAGGTCACTATAAATCTCTCTCTCAAGGAATAATACATGAAGAGTGGAGAGTTTGAATGTTTTCTGGGTTTTAGACTATTTGACGCTTTCATGACTGAGTATTCCCATCGTTGATATCTCATCATCATATTGATTTTTATCGTCGCCAACCTCTTAACTTTGAATTCTCTTCTATTTATAGTTGATGTTGAGTCTATTGAACATTCTTTCTGTTGAGGCTTTCTTCTATTGAGTTTTCTTCCCATTGGAAATATTACCGTTGAACTAGCCGTTGTAACAGTTGAGGCTTTTTGTCTTTTTGTTGTTGAACGTCTGTTGGCTTTTATCTCGGCTTATTCTCATCTCTAGATTTTAAACTCAACTAATCCTGAACTTTGGATTTTAATCCTATAACAATTTCAAAATTTAATCATTAGTCTATAAATATGTGAAGTAAGGACTAATGAATTTAAACTTTAATTGGAATTAATCACAACAAGAATGATATGAGAATAATATGTACTCTCAATCATATGAAGTAATATTTGACAGCTCAATCATATGAAGTAATATTTGACAGCTCAATCAATGATTAAGTGCATAAAATTAATTATGCACTTAATTAATGATCCTAAAGTTATAAACAATTTAGGATCAATTAAGACTTCTGCTTGTTTCCAAAGATTAATCGATCACTAATCGATTAATTAGAATTAACGTGTGGAACAGAAAACACAGTATCATACTGGATGGATTTTTCAATCATACATAATTTAACTTTATAAAGATAAGTTTCTCAAAAGAATTAACATGAAGAATAATGAGAAAGAAAGGTATTTTATTACTTAAATCATTCATTTGAAATATGAAATGAGTTTATATTTTAAAAACAGAGACATGTAAAACTTCTGAAATTTCTAGAGTTAATTGAACTCTCAATCGATTAATATGTCTGGAAGATTTGAATAGGAAAGTTTTCAACACAAATTAATCAAACAATTAATCTATTAATAGAAATTAATTGATTAACCAATTAATTGGTTTATATTTGAATTTCACAGGAGATTAATTGAACAGTTAACAGATTAATATAAATTAATCGATTAACCAATTGATTAATTGGCTCATTAACTTACTTCCAAAAGGCCAGCTCTCGACATTAATCAATTAACTAATCGATTGATGGTCACATATTAATCGATTAATTGATTTTCCTTTACAAAATAGATTGCTGCATTTATATTAATCTAACATCCAATCGATTAATTGATATTAATCGATTAACTAATAGATTAATTATTAATAATCAAACAAATAATCGATTAACTCTACTAACTTCTTCTTTTAACTTCATTTGATTAAAAACACATTTTTATTACTTAGAAAAACTTTTTGCATCATGAATAAACTTAATTCTTTTTATTCTCTTTCGACATCATTAAAACATATACAATTTAACATGTATCATGATTAGTATGTCTCCAGGACACTAGACATTCCAGGATTCTCTGCTAGCAATAGCAGAAGTTAGCCTTCACGATGGACCTATTTACTTTAATTGTTTTCTAGATCGGATTGTGCAATTAAATGATAAACATGTCCTTGAGTGCCTCAAACTTAAAGTCAAACTAAACAGTTTAAACATGAAACCAAGATCTACACCTGCTACCCGGATATACAGGATATAGTATAAGGTCTTAAACTTCTCAACCTCTTTTGTTCAAATTCCTCCTGAAAAGGATTAGACCACAGTTTTCTTAACTGATTTTACAAACATAAATTTAACAATTCCTAAAATAATCATGTGGGAAGATGTTGAATTACAAGATAACTAGATAATGTAAAAAGCTACACAAGCCACTCCAAAACCCGTATCTCAAGTAAGAGAAAATCATTCAAATTGCTAATGGAACTGTTATGTTATCATTTGATAGACCTAGAAAATCTTTTTCCCAAACTATTAGATTTGAGCCTTCAATATATGAAAATTGTATATCTTTCAAAATAGAATGATTATGATTCTACTGTTCCTTAATTCCCAGCTGCAGCTTATTTTATACATGCCTGCAACTGAAACACCAACAATAGTTACACATCAAACAACTAATATTTCAATCCAAGGAATTGACAACACTTCAAATGTTCCAAAAATAGTCTATATGAAAGAGATGAAGACTTGAGATCAATCGAGTCTCCAACTTATTCATCACTTGAAATAAGTACTTTTCAAAATGATTTTCAAATTGACAAGACAACTTTGCAAAACTAATTTTTTTCTGAAGAATATACCCTCCAGAGAGTGGATTTTGAAAAACTTCAAAGGATCTGTTAGGGCAGAAATTCAAAAAAAGTTATACAGGTTCTTTGAAAAAGCACAAGTGAATATTCCATTTTTCGATTGGCTTAATGAATATGCACAATTAGGCAAAATTGGATTATTCATTTGTCCAAACTATTGATGTTATTGAATAATGGAAAAATTATAAAGGAGAAAATATTTCCTCAGAATTTCTTCCTATAAAAATCGTGTAGGTACCCCAAGTAAAGGATGACAAAAATCAACCATTACTTTTCCTATATAAAAATGTTGATCAACTTGTTAATTCAAAAGATATCAAAAAGATTGTTACACAAAATAATTACACTAATTTATATCTTCAACAATTAGGAGATCATTTTGCTCAACATCAACCTCTTTAAACATTGTTTTAGAACAATTCCAACCTAAGATTCAAACACCAATCTTCAAATAATTTCAGCTTAGCCCAAAAATTAAGTTTGAAATACAAAACAAAAATAGATCTAAACTACTTGAAAAGGTTGAACAACAAATTAGCTAACTCCAAACCATGACTGTCTTGGAAACATCCTAAACCTAAACTGAGTCATCTGCTTCCAAAAAGTTGATGAACTTAGAAAAAGTTTCCCAAATAGCCTCTCAATCCCAACAAACTGACTCTTCTAAATCACAGCTCCAAATAAACCAACGACACTGGAGAAAGCCTTCTAAACTTTATTACCATAGGGCAAGCCCTCCAGATATTCTAGTTGAAGAACGAGTCAACCAAAATTTCAAATCATTTAGCGTAGAGAACATCTATGAATGGAACATAGATGGTCAAAATGAAGTTAGCATCCTTCAAACAATACAACAAATGACAATGGTAGGAACAACATACCAAACATAAAATGATTATATAGATGATCAAATTACAAACCTTTAAGTATCTAGTTTTACTTGTCAATTAAAAGGTTGGTGGGGTCATTATCTCATACTAAACAATAAGCAAACTATTTTTTCATTTGTCAAAACTGAGTCTGACAGAACACTTTTCCTCTACAATGGTGAACCTATTCCTGATTCTGGAGTAACATTGATCTTTATAATTGTCAAACATTTTGTTAGAGATCCTTCTATTTGGAAAGATTGATCAGCTGAACTTCTCTCAAATCTTAAGTGCATAACTCTATCTAATTTTAGATGGTATAGAGATATATTCCTATCTTGACTCCTCATAATACATGACGCCAATCAACCATTATGGAAAGAAAAATTTCTAACTGGATTACCTAAATCTTTAGGTGATAAAGCTAAAGAAAAATTTAAAAATTAGAATGATGGAAAAATCCTTATGAGCACTTGACATATGGAGAATTAATCTTATGTTCAAAAAATTGCTCTTAAAATTTATCAGGATGACAACATCAAACATCAACAACCAAAGAAAAGCTACAAATCATAGAGAATTGGACATTCTGTGAACAATTCGACCTTCAGCATATAAATAACCCAAAAAATATCACAAACCATACCACAAAAAGAATAAAAATATTTATCAAAAATATAAACCAAACACACCTCCTTGTAGGTTTAAACAAGAATTTAGATTTGAACCCAAAATAGATCTTCCAAAATGTAACACCCCAATTTTCAGGCCAAAGACTTAGAAAGTAGCCTGAAATAGATATATCCCTTTAAGCAGAAGTCCTAGAAACATACAGAAGGTTTTTAGGGACTAAACTGCAAATAAGTGAAAGTCCAGGGACTTATATGTAAATAGTAAAAGTCCCTAGGGATATAGTGGCCATTTATGCAAAGAAAGGGATTATATTGCAAAAGAAAGAAAATGAAGGGGCTTAAGTGCAATTATGGAAAGTATAAAGCCAAAAAGGAAAAGTAGACAAAAAGGTGGGGTCCTTAAGTGTAATTTTAGCCAAATAAAAAGGGACTTAAATGAAAAGAAGAAAAGTTCCTTGGGGCTAAAGTATAATTAAAGAAAGTCAGGCCGGAAGAGGTTTGGACTGTCCGAAAGCATTTCAGTCCTAGATTTCACCAGTAGATAGAGCAAGTGATGCTCGGTAATCTGGCTTAATACAAGAATTTTTCAAGACTCCAGATAGCCATAATTCATATGATAGTCTAAAAATGATAAAAATTCCTACCGGATATCCTAGATTTCAGATATAAGTGAGAAAATACAGGATGATGCGTCCTGATGGGTCGGATGTCAGGAAACTGACAGAATACCGATAGGAGGTCTGTAGAAAAAGTTATACGCAAATTAGAAAATCCAGACGGGAGTGTGAGGCCTCCGGGTATCCGATAGGGAGATTTATCGGTATTTAAAAAGGGACTGAATGAGTTCGGATGACCTCAGTCAGATGACCGTTATAACCCACAGGGATCCCTAAACACAGTAGGCCAGTGTATCTGGTAAAAGGACCCGGTGTCCGGGGATGTGTGTTAACAGTGTATAATAGTTAAAATATTCGATAAACTGTGCCGGGGAAAGATTCCTCGTAATGCGTGCCATAAAGGTAATGGACCCTGAAAGGCCCAATAATGGCGCCATCAAAGGCCCAATAAGACACTTGGACTGGTAGGTGGGCCAGTGTCCGGCAGAACCCCGGAAAAGTGTGAAATTACAAAAATACCCCTGTGTTGTACTAAAGGGGTAGTAGATGTATGAAGTGCATTTTGGTCATTCTGGACAGGCCCAGAAGCCAAGGCACATACAGATAAAGTTACTTAGAGTCAGCATATACCCTGACAGGGTACAGATGGGCGTAAAATGATGATTTTACCCTTAGGGTTAAGATAGTGCAAGAAAGGGCAACTAAGGGTATTTTGGTAATTTGCCAAGGGATGTTTCTTGGGAATCGAGCCATCAGAGTACTTGAGCTTGATCAGGATCCAAGATAACATTCCCAGAGCCCAAAAATGTAGCCCATGAAGTATGTGGGAATAAGTGGCATTAAAATACTGTGTTAATGCTGTTTCAATAAAGTAAAGTACTCGGTTGGCACGATAACCGAGGAGGTGATCAGATAAAGTCCTGGACTTATCTCGATAGCATTGGATGGCGTGACAGGTGCCAGTAAGATGCCACATGGTGCCAACATAGAGGAGAAAGAAAAAGTTAAGGACATGAGGCATAATCTTAGCCGGTGAGTCCAGTTTGTGGGAAATCGGACCGGACCGGTACTGGATTGGACTGGAACTGCTGAGTCAGCTGATGAGGTGTCCTAGGAGCTTGCAATTTCTCCATGTGACATATGAGGTGGCCTTGAGATGATGTCATGCATGAAGCAGTAAAAGGAATAAAAGAAAATAGGAAATTCCGGAAAAACCAGGACCACAAGTTCATATGGCTTCAAAATTACAGGAATGCCATTGAAGGAAACTATAAATACCCCCTTGCTTCATATGCAGCACGGACAAGGGCCTTTAAGAGAGAGGAGGAAGTGCTAGAGAGAGAAAGTGAGAGAAAGAAAGAAAGAAAGGAAGTTCTGGCGGAGCTGGAAGTAGAATAGAGATAATAGAGTTCTGCTAAGCCTTTGAGGTAGTAACTAATCCTAGCTTTTATGTAATGGCTTTGTGATTTGTTGTGCTATTGTTTGGTTGGCTTGTTGTCTTATATGTTATGCCTGAAGCTCTACTGCAATGCTATGATCATATGTTATTGAGTATGGAAGCACGCAGCATACTTATCTGTACACAATCACAAGCAAGCACTATCACTCTGCATTACTTATATTGTTATGATTGTTGCTACTGAGATTCCCCCGAATCTCATCCCAATAAGTAAACCATTACAGGGGAGGTTATGTCAAAGTGAATTTTGGGAATTTTAAGAGACGCCGTTATGCTGCCGACATTATGACAAGATAAGGAGAGCAGCTGATACGTACTATGTACGTAGGTACTGTCTAAGGAGGCTGGAAGTGAGTGGACCTAGCCGGTTCATCCAGTCTTTCTTGGGTACTTATGTAGAATGGTAGTTCTCACGGGAATTACTGAATCGGTACAAGATCAGTTACTTCCTGAAGATGAAGTGTAGCGGTTATGCTGCCGGATTTCAGGCAGGAAAAGATGTAATAGAAATATGAGGATTTCATACATGCCCTGATGTATAATGACTTATTATTTAATAAAGATATTGTTTGGCATGTTTGAATAATATGTGATGGATGTATGCATATGTATGCAAAGTTGATTGCTGAAAATTATCACTGTGGACAGTAACACGTGGTGATATAATAATGTTTGATAAATAATTAAAAATAGTAAATGGATGAATAATTATATACAATATTTATGGTAAATAGTAGACATACCAAGGTTCGATTTGATATATAGAATGCATCATTTAGATGTCTACACATGGAGATATAAATTATAAAAAATGGGACCAGAATGCTGGATTCAGGAGAAAAACGCTGGATGAACAGTAAAGTAGAAACTTTGACTGACGTTGACTCGGTCAATGCATGGTCAACGAGTTATTTTTTCCTGAAATATAATTGAGTTAGCTTCAAGTATCAATTGGAACCACTTCATTTCTATTTTTCTATAATTAGTTATGATTTTTCGAAGTCAGGTCACTCATCTGGAATTTTCATAGTGAACAGTACTCGGTAAGAGTAAAATTCCAGATTGAGAAATTGGACTTCAATGACCTTGAAAGTGGTTCTAAATGCTACCAAATGGTCCCTAAGATGTATGAAAGGAAGGATGTTTCACAAAACAAACAAAAATTACTTGCTACAAGTGCGATAAACAAGGTCATATTGCAAGATATTGTGCCTTAACCAGTAAACTTAAGAAGATTAGGTGTAGTGATGAACCTCTTCTTGAACATATAAACAATTTCTTGATTGAAGAAACTTCTGAATCAGAAACTAAAAGTTCTTCTGAGGATATTCAAAACATTCAAAATGATGATAGCCTAGAAAGTTCTTCTTCTATTAATGTTATCTTGAAGGAACAAGATTTACTTCTTGATATCATTAATAAACTTTCATATTCTAACAAAGGAGAATATTTTTTTATGTTAAGAGATTTGCTTAATCGAACTCTATCTTTTTCAAATCCAAACCCCTCTGTTCCTTTTAATAATCACAACTTAACAGATGTTTTAAACAAGTTTGAACACTCTGTTAAACCAACAACTCTTCAGGATCTTCACCAAGAGGTACATAACCTTAAGGCTAAAGTACGCTTTATCAAACTTTAACAAGAAACACATGCGGTAGCTATATCTCAAATACAAGATATGAAACTTGCACCTAAAACTGAAAAACAAATATGAATAAAACCCGATGATGAAAATGAAGAACAAACTTTTTTTAACTTAATTTCAAGGATTTCAATTCAAAAGTTTCATATCCATTCTAAAGTCATTATTCATAATGATTTTGTCTTAGAACAAACTATCTTATTTGACACAGGAACATATTCTAATTGTTTTAATGAAGGAATCATTCCTACAAAGTATTTTGATAAAACAACGAAAAGGTTTAATGGAGTTAATAGCTCTCGCCTAGACATCAAATATAAAGTTTCAAAAGTTGTTGTTCAAAACAAAGAATTAAAACTTGAAACTCCTTTTATATTGGTCAAAAACATAGGAACCCAAATTATTCTTGGGGCACCTTTTGCAAGGTTATTATTCCCATATATGACTGATGAAAATAGAATTTTAAAAGAATATCTGGGGAAAACAATTTTGTTTCCTTTTACTCAAAAACCTAGAATCAAAGAATTCAATCTTCTTACTTGAAAACAATAACAGATAAAATTGTTAAATGAAGAGATTTCTTTTTAACATTTAAAAAGGCAATTGTGTCGAATAGATGGGCAAAAGAAAATTCAAAATTGTCTTGAACAAATACACAAAACTATTTATTCTGATTTGCCAAATGCTTTTTGGAATCGCAAACAACATATGGTTGACTTACCATATGAAAAAGACTTTTCTGAAAAGAAAATTTTAACAAAAGCCAGGCCTATCTAAATGAGTCCAGAACTCCTTGAAACTTGCAAAAGAGAAGTTTAGGACCTTTTAAACAAAAAATTAATTCGTAAATCCAGAAGCTCATAGTCTTGTGATGCTTTTTATGTAAATAAAAATGCAAAAATTGAACATGATGCTTCTAGGCTTGTGATTAATTACAAACCTTTAAACGAAGCATTGTAATGGATTTGATATCTAATTCCAAACAAACTTGATTTACTAAAACATTTGTATTATGCAAAAATATTTTTAAAAGTTGACATAAAATCTGGATTTTGGCATATTTAAATTTTTAAAAATGATAGGTATAAAACTGCTTTTACTATACCATTTGGACAGTGTGAGTTCAATGTTATGCCTTTTGGTTTAAAAAATACTCCTTCTAAATTCCAAAGGATTATGATTTAGATCTTCAATAACTATAGTCAATTTATCATCGTCTACATTGATGATGTATTGATTTATAGTCTTTTGGTATATCAACATTTCAAACATGTCAATCATTTTATAAAAATTGCATAAACAAATGGTTTAGTAGTCTCTAAACCTATAATTAGTTTATTCCAAACTAAAATTAGGTTTTTGGGTCATTGGATATATCAAGGATCTATTGCATAGATTGAAAGAGAAATCCAATTTGCAGACAAATTTCCCGATCAGATCATTGATAAAACACAACTTCAACATTTTTAGGATGTTTAAACTATATTGCAGATTTTATTCCTCATTTTAGCAACTTTATCAAATCACTTCATCAGCATCTAAGGTCAAATCCACCTCTGTAGACTGATCTTCAGTCAACATTGTCAGGCAGATTAAATCTCAGGTTAAGGAGCTTCCTTGCCTTAGTCTTCTAAACCTTTCTGCCCTCAAAATAGTGGAAAAGATGCCTTAGACATTGGTTACAATGGCATTCTCAAATAGCATATTGATGGCAAAGAAAAAAAATAATTTCTTTCATGTCTAAGCATTGGAATATTACTCAACAGAACTATTGCACAGTTAAAAAATAAATTTTAGCAATTGTTTTATCCATTTCCAAATTTCATCTGATTTATTAAACTAAAGGTTTTTACTTCGCATTGATTATAAATCTACAAAAGATGTTTTACAAAAAGATATGAAAAAGCTTGCATCCAAAGAGGTTTTTTCCCGATGGCAAGCCATTTTAAGTATCTTTGATTTTGAAATTGAATCTATCAAAGGAACTTCAAATCTCTTCCAGACTTTCTTACCCGAGAATTTCTGCAAAGTAGGTAGATTTGAGAGACACTATGCCCAGGAAGGAAAAAAACCCGGTGAAAATAGGATGAAAAACAAAAGGGTATTTTTCAAGATGCCCAAAGTCTACAACAAACAGTCTCTAGAACTAAGCTTGGCCATCATCCAATCGATGATGCAACAATATGGGACCCAACAACAATCCCAGAAGTCTTAAACGAAGTCATCTCCATCTGGACCTTTGGTCCAAAAGCATCAAATTAAATCGAAGTCATCTACTCCGTCAAGATCATAAATCTAGCAACCTCAAACAAGAGCTTCTTCTACCAAAAAGAATTTAGCATCATATGCCCAGAGTCATGCCCATAAAAATCTCCCAGAAACTACCTTCACCCAAAAATTGGCCATTCCTTCAATTCCCTAGAAGATTATTTCCAAACAACAGTATGATTTGCTAAATCAACCCTAAAAGATTATGCAAATCAATCCCTCTCAAAAACAAATGGCTATTGCTTCCTCTTAAATGGCATTAGCCATTCAAACCAAACTCAATCAAACATGGACACACCTTATTTTCCGAAAGAAAATCAGGTGATGAACATCGTTAAGATAGAACTAGATTTTTATCATCAAAATCTAAACCAAGTGGCTTTAAATGTTTTCCCCAAAGGATTCTATTTTAAGCCTAAATAAATCATAAAAACAAGAGAGTACTATTAATTAATATTGATTCATTTTGAGTCAGCAACAATTGACCGAAAATCTGACAAGAATGATGAAACTTTAATAACTCATTCTACTCTACAAATTCTTAAAGTCCTTACATCATCCCAGTTAGGACAAGATTTAAATAAAATCAAACATTTTGGGATACAATTTGAACTTGAAGGATATAGTTATTGGGACTATGTTGATGCATAGTACTATGTTTTTTAGGACCAAAATAAATTTTTTAAAGATACTTGGTTCATTTATTTTAAAATAAAAGCTAAGTACAAATTTCCTCAATAGTTTGTATACTGGTGGGGATTTTTTAGACTAGTACCAGAAATATTTCCCCAATAGTCGTTCAAGCTTTTGAACTCTTCAATTAACAATTTAATATTGGTGAAGACCTTTTCTCAATTGAGCTTCACTATTTTTCAAAATTATCTGTGGCCTGGATGTTTTCTTAGAGTTATAGATTTTCTTAGAGTTATAGATCAGGACACCCGCATCCCATGTCCTGTCCTGAGGATGGGATAGGACGTAAAATGCATCCCGTGTCTCATCCTGTCCCAATCATGTCCCTGTCCAGATCAAGGCCGAGACAGGAATTTTTGAATTCCTACTGTATTTTAAAAAAAAGTATATCAATGGACTAATATTCAATCAGTCAATAATCTAAGTAGGAAGCTTGCTATTAATCAAAATCCTATAAAGGAGTCTCAGAATGGCTTGGAATTTGAATCAAAGGAGGAAGCTTATTTTTTCTGTAGAGAATATGCTAACTCCATGGGATTTGGTAACACAATAAAAGCCAGTAGGCACTCAAAGAAGTATGGTAAGTTTATTGGCACTAAAATTGCTTGTTCCAAATTTGGAAGCAAGCGTGAATCTAGTGCAACTGCTAATCCACGACCATGTATGAAAATAAACTTAAGGCTGGCATACATTTGAAGAAGAAGCCAGATGGCAAATGGATCATATATAGTATTGTCAAGGAGCATAACCATAAGATCTGTCCAAAAGATTTTCCAGGGGATGGCAAGGCAAGCACAAATCATTTATTCACTAGGCTGACTCCATCTTTCAAAAGAAAGATTCTTTAGAAGTGTGCAGAAATTACTACTCCATCCATCTTTCAAGTGCTCAAATCAGAGGAACAAGGATTTTCAAAGAAGCCAAAAGAAGAAAATCAGAGCATGTAAAGAAGAAAGGCTACTAGAAAGAATGGCAGAACAAATTTTGCACAAGAGAGAATGGAAATAGAAAAGGAAATAGAAAATAGAAATTAGTCCCTCATAAATTTTGCCCAAGAAAGGCTAGTGGAAAGAATGGCATTACAAAACTAAAAGTAAGTGAGGTAGAACCTGAGCTGAAGTGAGAGTGAGGCCATGAGGGGGACTTGCCAAATATAGGAGGAAGTGATGGACACTGAGACTGCTGATGGCTGCTGCCTACTAGGGCAACAAGTTCCAAGTGCAAAACCTGAAGTGAGAGTGTGAGATTGAGGAAGTGAGTGTGAGATAAGCTATTTATAGGCTAATATTCATCATTAAAAAAAATAGGCATATCTACTTGGGACATGACGGGATGTCCTGAGGGTCATACTGAGACCTACCCCATCCCTAACATTTTCCTTATCCCAACCCGATGGTTCCTATCCTCGGTCTTTCTCAAGACGGGACCTACCTATCCCGAAACTACTGGGACGGTACATACTTGAACACCCCTAACTGAAGGATCAATATTCCTACCAATATTGCAAATACTTTTTTCTGTAAAATGGTGGGCAAAATTTGATATCTCTCATATCAATATCGCTACAGTAGAGCGATGGTTCAAACAAAATCTTGAACATCTATATGATAGAACAAAGTAAGTTCCTAAATCAGAAATCAAGGGTCTAGTCCATCATCGCTTCAACAAACGATAAGGATAGCCTTATCAACCAACTGAGTTCAATACTACAACTTCTCCAACAATAGGAGCAAACACTTTTAGCAAGTAAAGAAGAATCTATTTCAACATCAGAAAAACAAGAAGATGATGAAAAAGAATTCATTATTGACTTATCTAAAGACTAAATAGTATTTTCTGCCTTAAGTTTTCAGTTTAAAAAATTTGTATATGGTATTGTTACTATGATGTCATTATTGTAGCAATATTATCCAAACAGTAAGTCAATGTAGTGTTGACAGTACTGTATAAATAGTATTATGACCAAAACTGTTCAAATAGTACCTATTTTCAGGTCAAAATACTATACAAACAGTAATTTAACTTGTCTATTAAAATAAGGTTTACCTCATACTTTAGGCAGAGTTGGTTACACCCCTCAAACTTAGAGAGAGAGACTCCTAAGTGTAGAGAGTAGCTATCATTCCCCTCTCATCTTTATGTATACCTCTCTTCTGTAAGTTTTATATGTTTTAATAAAATCTTTTTTAGCTTTCAAGTTTTACTTTATTACATTACATTTATATCCTTGCCTCCCTCTGGTAGGCTATACATGGTCGGATCTTCCGCATACTAGCTTATTTCAGAGCCTCCCCTTCTGCATGCATATCTAATTTTCATTATGTTTTAACTAGTCCTTCTAGTACTCTCCTTCACTCCTTCTCCTTTCTCATTTTTCCTCCTTCCTTCCGGGCCCCCTCCCCTAAGTTGGTATTAGAACTGCTACAAAGTTTGGCGCAATGCTTAAAAAAAATTTAAAATATAATTTTTCCCGCCAGTTGAACATTAGTAGCGATTTCTAACAACTACAAATGTTACAAATTTGATAAAAAAAATAAAAACTTATGTTTGTTTAATGATAATTATAATTATATATATAAATATATTAATTTTTAATACTATTTATGTATATAATAGTTATGTAGATATTTTTTAAAATTTGATAGGTTAAAGTTTTATTATGATGATTGAGTATATTATTTATTTGTACTATGTTATATAATTTGATATATTTTATTTGATGAGATATACTTAAGATATAGAAAGTGTACAAATTGATATTAGATAGCTAGAAAGTTATGGAAGTAGATGAAGAAAGGTGTAGAAGAGACGAAAAAAGTGTAGAAAATAGGATATAGAATTGATTGAAAAGATTCACCAATTTCTATAAGAAGGACCTGAAAAAAAGAATACAAGTGTTAATAAAGAATAAATATAGAAATCTAAAATAAAAGTAAGCTCATAAATCCAAATGATCTTACCACCATGTGAAGAAAGAACTAAATAAAGGAAAAAAATGAAAAAATATAGGATGAAGAAGAGAAAAAGAAGCAAGAATGGGAGGAAGGGAGGTATTTGTAAACATCAAGGGTAATTTTGCAGCGGTTTTATGATTTCTGCATATGTTAGTAATTTGTAATAGTTTTGCGTAATTTTGTAGCGGTTTGCTTTCCGCTGACATTTGATAACCACTACAAATGTATATTTCATTATTTTTAAAAAATATTTAATTTTCGTTTGTAATTATTTTTGTACAAGAAAAAATTATTACATTAGTAATTTGTAAAAGACATTAGCCATTCAAAGCATTGTAGAAGTCATTCATCATCATTATCACCCTGCTTGAAAAGAGATGTACGATAACAAATTATTGTTAGGTTTAATTTGTAATAAGATTATAATTAAATAAAATTAAAAATTGAAGTAAATAAGTATTTAATTAATTTAATAATGACAATTGTAAATGAATATTGGGATAAAGAGGACACATACCTGATAATGGCTAAATTATCATCACCTTAAGAGAAGAAGTTTTCAAAATTCATCGTTTGAAATGCTCGTTGTCGTAAGTGAAACATCCTCCCTTAGACTCCTCAGAGTACACTTGCAGAAGCAATATTAGCTCAATCATATCTTAACTTAAGCCCAGAAATTAAAATTTCTACTCTTAAGTTCCTTATTCTGGACCTTTAATTTGAAAATTAATTAATCTCATTCTATACATCCAAACAAGGCTTATTACCTATCCACGTAACGCCCCAGATGTGTACGACTGGCCTGCCAAATTTCGTAGCCAAACTCCTCCGTTTACTAGGTCAAACTGAGGTCAGAACACTGCTGCCTCAGGACCTGCGAATTTCCCTTCTAATTTCTCATACACAAGTTGAACATGCCAAACAATATTTATTATTTAATAACAAAATGTCATACATAATCTTGCTATCTCTATTACATCTCTTTCTGCCTAAACTCCGGCAGCATAACCGCTACGCTTTATCTGTACAAAGAACTGAACTGTACTGATTCGGTAATCCCCTCGTGAGAACTACCATTCTACGTAGTACCCAGGAAAGACTAGATGAACCGGCTAGGTCCACTCACTTCTAGCCTCCTTAGACAGCACTACGTACACAGTACTTATCATATACTGATGTTCAGTCTTTACTTCGGCAGCATAACGGCGTCTCTTAGGATTCTCAAAATCCACTTCAGCATAACCTCTCTGTAATGGGTTATATATGGGGAATGAGATTCGGGGGAATCTCAGTAGCAACAATCATAACAATATATGTAATGCAGTGTGATAGTGCTTGCTTGTGATTGTGTACAGATAAGTATGCTGCGTGCTTCCATACTCAATAACATATGATCATAGCATTGTAGTAGAGCTTCAAGCATAACATATAAGACAACAATCCAACCAAACAATAGCACAACAAATCACAAAGCCATTATATAAAAGCTAGGATTAGTTACTACCTCAGAAGCAGAACTCCAGAACTTCTATACTGCTTCCAACTCCACCAAAACTTCCTTTCTTTCTTTCTTTCTCCTTCTCTCTCTTCTTTCTCTCTCTTTTCTTGCCAAAAACGTGGGATACATAAAATGGGAGGGGGAGGGGGTATTTATAGTTTCCTTCAATGGCATTCCTGTAATTTTGAAGCCATATGAACTTGTGGTCCTGGTTTTTCCTGGAATTTCCTATTTTCTTTTATTCCTTTTTACTGCATCATCCAGGACACCTCAGTGGACACCTCAGCGGACACCTCAGCAGCACATTTCTCACATGTCTAAAACCCGGGACACCTCATCAGCTGACTCAGCCTGCTGACTCACCGGTCCAGAGTCTTGCACCGTAATACATGTCCTTAACTTTTCTTCTTCCTCTATGATGACGCCATGAGGCATCTGGAAGGGACCTTTCACGCCTTCCAATGCTATTCAGATAAGTCCCAGGCTTATCTGATCACCTCCTCGGTTTTCGTGCCAACCGAGTAACTTTACTTTACTGAAAAGTCACTAAATCATTATTTTAATGCCACTTTTCCTCACATTATATTCCTCATTTTGAACCTAGGCGAACTGTCCCAATTCTGTAGGTTAAAGACTTAACTCATCTTTACATCCTGAAGGACTTAGCTCATCCCTCAGATCCTACAAAATACAGGTAAGTGATCCGCCCATATCAGATTATTACCCTGGGACTACGGTTTTAGCAGCCTGCCCATATCAGACTACTTCCCAGTTCTCCTAGACCAAAAATCGGGATGTTACAATTCTCCTCCCCTTTTAAAAATTTCGTCCTCGAAATTTTAAGGGATACCTCATCTTTCCTGAAGAGAACTTCTTACTGACCTATACAGCTATGTGATTCTTATAACGCAGACATATATATAACCAGTAAGATCATCCCTCTCTGTCTTATCCTCACTCCAGTGATGGTCTAGAGGAGCAACAGCTTGGTCCCAGACCTTTCACATGGATTCTTAGCAACTAACATCTCTCATTATAGTTGCTTACAGCTATCCATGTCCTAACCCCTCATACAGCAACCTCATCACTGAGCTAAGACAGATTTATTATCTTACTAATTATTTCTCATAACCCGTTATAATGACCACATTCTCTAGATCAGAAAAGAACTCTTCGTCCATATTATCATCTAGGCATATAGTTCCTTACAACTCAGTCGCCCTTACAGCTATGGTTCCTCTTAACCATTCTTAGGGTCGACCTCAGGGAAAATTGGAGACTCTGTCTATGGTAGCAAACACCTTTCCTAGGGATGTCAGCATTCGTAGGCAACTCTCGCCAAGTGGCCTTTCTCTCACCACTGCATTGCCCTGCTCGACACTCCTATGTACCATGGCTCACCATTTGACATCTCTGCTCTCCAACCTGATCTTCTCCTTGATCAGTCCCCTGCCTGAACTATTGCCTCTTTCTCTTGCTATTGGCTTCACAACTTAAGCTACCTCCCAGAGTGCTCTTAGCCAATGCTTCCCTACCTCTTTCTCTTGATCCTAGCAAACTTCAGTCGCATGGATCTCATTCATCATCTCTTATTATCATTTCTATCCTCTAGGGTACTCTACCCTAGGTCTATCACTTCTCTGTGATGGAATCCCTCTTCTTAGGGAACATCAGCCCATCACATCTCTAGCCTTAGGCCATGTCCTAGGATCATTCCTAAACAAATCTCATTCTAGCTATCTCATTATAGCTCATCAATCTTTTATCATCTATTTATCTGCTTATGCTTATGGACAACTTACTGGACTTGTGAGTAGTGTCCATTTCTTTCATATCTTACCCCATCTTGACGTAATTCTGGGGTCTACCTTATCTCACTTTCTCATTTAAGAGCTTTACCTCCACTGGGCTTTTCTAAACCTCCATGTACTCTAGGGAAATAACCTTTCTAAATCAGAGCATCACTAAGCCAGAACCTTCTGTTCTGTGTTAGAATCTTATGCTCTGAGCCAGAACCCTTTGTTCTGTGCTAACCTTATTCTGTACTATCACCATAAATTATCTATTCAGAGCATTTCCTAAGCCATAATCCGTTGCTCTGATACCAAAATGAAACATCCTCCCTTAGACTCCTCAGAGTACACTTGCAAAAGCAATATTAGCTCAATCATATCTTAACTTGAGCCCAGAAATTAAAATTTCTACTCTTAAGTTCCTTATTCTGGACCTTTAATTTGAAAATTAATTAATCTCATTCTATACATCCAAACAAGTCTTATTACCTATCCACGTAACGCCCCAGATGTGTACGACTGGCCTGCCAAATTTTGTAGCCAAACTCCTCCGTTTACTAGGTCAAACTGAGGTCAGAACACTGCTGCCTCAGGACCTGCGAATTTCCCTTCTAATTTCTCATACACAAGTTGAACATGCCAAACAATATTTATTATTTAATAACAAAATGTCATACATAATCTTGCTATCTCTATTACATCTCTTTCTGCCTAAACTCCGGCAGCATAACCGCTACGCTTTATCTGTACAAAGAACTGAACTGTACTGATTCGGTAATCCCCTCGTGAGAACTACCATTCTACGTAGTACCCAGGAAAGACTAGATGAACCGGCTAGGTCCACTCACTTCTAGCCTCCTTAGACAGCACTACGTACACAGTACTTATCATATACTGATGTTCAGTCTTTACTTCGGCAGCATAACGGCGTCTCTTAGGATTCTCAAAATCCACTTCAGCATAACCTCTCTGTAATGGGTTATATATGGGGAATGAGATTCGGGGGAATCTCAGTAGCAACAATCATAACAATATATGTAATGCAGTGTGATAGTGCTTGCTTGTGATTGTGTACAGATAAGTATGCTGCGTGCTTCCATACTCAATAACATATGATCATAGCATTGCAGTAGAGCTTCAAGCATAACATATAAGACAACAATCCAACCAAACAATAGCACAACAAATCACAAAGCCATTACATAAAAGCTAGGATTAGTTACTACCTCAGAAGCAGAACTCCAGAACTTCTATACTGCTTCCAACTCCACCAAAACTTCCTTTCTTTCTTTCTTTCTCCTTCTCTCTCTTCTTTCTCTCTCTTTTCTTGCCAAAAACGTGGGATGCATAAAATGGGAGGGGGAGGGGGTATTTATAGTTTCCTTCAATGGCATTCCTGTAATTTTGAAGCCATATGAACTTGTGGTCCTGGTTTTTCCTGGAATTTCCTATTTTCTTTTATTCCTTTTTACTGCATCATCCTGGACACCTCAGTGGACACCTCAGCGGACACCTCAGCAGCACATTTCTCACATGTCTAAAACCCGGGACACCTCATCAGCTGACTCAGCTTGCTGACTCACCGGTCCAGAGTCTTGCACCGTAATACATGTCCTTAACTTTTCTTCTTCCTCTATGATGACGCCATGTGGCATCTGGAAGGGACCTTTCACGCCTTCCAATGCTATCCAGATAAGTCCCAGGCTTATCTGATCACCTCCTCGGTTTTCGTGCCAACCGAGTAACTTTACTTTACTGAAAAGTCACTAAATCATTATTTTAATGCCACTTTTCCTCACATTATATTCCTCATTTTGAACCTAGGCGAACTGTCCCGATTCTGTAGGTTAAAGACTTAACTCATCTTTACATCCTGAAGGACTTAGCTCATCCCTCGGATCCTACAAAATACAGGTAAGTGATCCGCCCATATCAGATTACTACCCTGGGACTACGGTTTTAGCAGCCTACCCATATCAGACTACTTCCCAGTTCTCCTAGACCAAAAATCGGGATGTTACAGTAAGCGGTGATGTTACTATCATCTATGTCATAAAGATCTCATGACTTAAGGTGAATACCTATATTCCAATATTTATGTTTATCGTCCTCAACAAAATAAACCTGGTGCTCCTCAGAGACTAAAATAAATTGTTTATCATCTTCATATTCACCCACATCAATGAGTCTGGAAAAATTGACAGATGTGATACATAAGTCATCAACAGTAAGTCACTGTGAGAACTATAAATGTCGCCGTTGGCATTATTCATAGTCAAAGGGTTACAAAATTCTAGCAGTTTAGAGCCAAACCCTTAAAAAGACCATTGCAGCTCTCGGTAATTTTTGTAGTGAGAGGACGAGTAAGCTTGCGCAATAGGCCACGAGATCCGCGTAAATATGACGATTTATTCCCCTCCCATGAGCGCAAGTTAAATGTGGACTGGACCCTTTTATTAGAAATATTTTGCGAAACTCAAATATAACATTTGGTAACACTGCTTACTTGAAAATAGTATTTTATTAGCCTTAATTTATGTTTTTGGACGTTGGTGGGTTTTGCTCTTGTATTTATTATTTAAAAACTGATTTATAAAGGGCATTTATTGGGTTTAAAACCCAATGTTAGAAACTGCCATTATTATGGCTGTCTAACGTTGAAATCCCGTAGAATTAAGCATCATCAGAGTGATTTATCTAGTGCCGAACGTCTGCATGAGGCCTATATAAGGTAGTGTTTGCAAGAGGTTCAGATATACAGTTGGAGTTTTTGAGCAACTCTCTTCTCTTCTTTGGTCCTCTGCCTTGCTAAGTTTTATTTATTTTTCGTTGTTCTATCACACTATCACCCTACTTTAGTAACAAAAGTTTGTTTAATCTTGGAGAGTCCCATATCTGGCCGGAAAGTGTTATTTTTACATGTGCTTCCAACCGTTAAGTTTTTTTCTATAAATTGTTGTAAGAAAAATATAATATAGAGTTGAGTCTTACATTTAAAGACCAAAGCTTTCTTCAATGTCCTAGACTTATTTGGAAAGAACTCCTTATAATATAATGTTGACTAATGAACATGCTAATGATAGTTTATATCATTTTTGTTCCTTCTGTCGTAAACGTAGAGGCGAGTTGAGGGAGAAGGCTTTGGTCTTTAAATGTAAGACTCAACTCATTTTGCCTCTCACATCTTTTATGTTTTCCAAAATACTTCAATTGATTGCAGGTATTAATAGGTGCAATACAATTAATGAGTATTTTAAAAAAAATCAACGTATAATTTTAATAAATAACTAACTTAACTAATTTTTTTAATTTATATATATTAGTTGTTATAAAAATAAGAAAATTAGAGAAGAGAAGAGGACAACAAGACAAGAATTTAGAGGAGAGCAAAGGGAGTATTTCTCATTCATATGGATATCTTTTTCTCTTCTACATTGCCTCTATTTATAGGCCTCCAACCCTTAAAGCTAATACAAAGGTTACAAAGGAGTAAATGGTAACATAATGACATTTTACAACAAGAAACTCCTCCAAGCAATTCATTGAGGAGGTTATGAAGTTAAGGACATTAAGAGAAAAGGAATCCTAAGGGTTAGTGGTTATGGACATCCATTTTCTTTAATATTTATAACACTCCCCCTTGGATGTCCATAATCTATATTGTGCCTCGTTAAAACCTTACTAGGAAAAACCCATTGGGACAAAAACCTAGTGAAGAAAAAAGAGTACACAATAAAAAAAAATCTTAAAAGAAAAAGAGTATAGCAAGTACTTGTTTACTCCCCCTGATAACATTGTCAATTTATGTCTTTGAATCTGCGCATTCCAATACCATACACTAACTTTTCAAATGGCTTAGTTGGCAGTGTCTTGGTAAACAAATCTGCAAGGTTGTCACATGATCGAATTTGCTAAACATCTATATCACCATTTTTCATAAGATCATGAGTGAAAAAGAATTTCGGAGAAATATGTTTTGTTCTATCTCCTTTGATATATCCTCCTTTTAGTTGAGCTATGCATGCTGTATTATCTTCATATAATACTATTGGAATCTCTTGTTTTGGAAGTAGGCCACTCATTCTCTGGATATGTTGGATTACTAACCTTAACCAAACACATTCTTGACTTGCCTCATGAACTGCAATTATTTCCGCATGATTTGATGAGGTAGCTGATAAAGTTTGTTTTATTGAACGCCAAGATATAGCTGTACCTCCACAAGTAAACAAATATTCTGTCTGAGATCTACCTTTATGTGGATCTGATAAAAACCCTGCATCTGCATAACCAATCAATTGTGATCCAGATTCATTAGAATAAAATAATCCCATATCAGTTGTCCCTCGAAGGTATCGAAATATATGTTTAACTCCATTCCAATGTCTTCTTGTTGGGGAAGAACTAAATCTTTCCAATAAACTCACAGCAAATGCAATATCAGGTCGTGTTGAATTAGCAAGATATATTAGTGCCCCTATAGCACCAAGATATGGTACTTCTGGACCAAGAAGTTCTTCATTTTTCTCTTGAGGGCGAAAAAGATCTTTTTCTTTAACTAGCGATCTCACAACCATTGGAGTAGTTAATGGATGTGCTTTATCCATATAAAATTGCTTTAATATTTTTTCAATATAAGCTAATTGATGAAGAAAAACTCCATTTATTAAGTGCTCGATTTGTAAACCGAGATAAAACTTTATTTTTCCAAGATCTTTCATTTCAAATTCTCTCTTTAAACAATCAACTGCTTTTTGAAGCTCTTCAGGAGTTCCAATTATATTCAAGTCATCCACATAGACAGCAATTATAACAAATTCTGATGTATTCCTTTTTATAAAAACACATGGGCTGATTGAGTCATTTTTATAACCCGCCTTTAACAAATATTCACTTAGACGGTTATACCACATTCTTCCTAATTGTTTTAATCCGTATAAGAATTTATGCAAACGAATTGCATAATTTTCTCGAGAATTCTTACATGCTTCAGGCAATTTAAATCCTTCAGGGATTTTCATATAAATTTCAGTATCTAAAGAACCATATAAGTATGCTGTAACAACATCCATCAGACGCATATCAAGTCTTTCATGCACTGCCAGACTAATTAGATATCTTAAAGTAATTGTATCCATCACAGGAGAATATGTTTCTTCATAATCAATGCCAGGTCTTTGTGAAAAACCTTGTGCCACGAGTCGTGCTTTATATCTAACAATCTCATTTTTCTCATTTCGTTTTCGAACAAAAACCCATCTATACCCAACTGGTTTAACACCATTCGATATTTGGACTACAGGTCCAAAAACTTCACGTTTTGAAAGTGAATTCAATTCTGCTTGAATTGCGTCTTTCCATTTTGGCCAATCATTTCTATGTCTACATTCTTCAACTGACCTAGGTTCAAGATCCTCACTTTGATTAGTTATTTCAACAGCAACACTGTATGAAAAAAATATTGTCGACGACTATATTTTCTCGGTTCCATCTTTTTCCCGTAGTGACATAACTTATCGAGATCTCTTCATTATTTTCAGGTACCTGGACCTCTTCTGGGGTCTTTTGATTTGTTATGTCCTGGGTCTCTCCTATAAGACCAGCCTCCTCAATTTGACCATCTTGATTGTTTACTCTTTTCTTTCTAGGAATTTTATCTTTAGAACCGATAGGTCTACCACGCTTCAAGCGTGGTTTAGTTTCATTTGCACTTACTACTTGCCCTGCTGGGACATCAATTCTAATTGGGGCATTTTCAGCTGGAATATGAGATTTGGTAATTCTCTTGGGGTCAGTAAATGCATCTGGCAGTTGATTTGCAATATTTTGTAAATGAATTATTTTTTGAACTTCAAGCTCACATTGTTGTGTTCGAGGATCTAAATGAGACAACGATAATGCTTTCCATGTGATTTCTTTATCCAGCTGCTTATTATCTCCCCCTAATATTGGAAAATTTGTCTCATCAAAATGACAATCATCGAAACATGCCGTAAACGAATCTCCTGTTAGTGGTTCTAAATACTTGATTATAGAAGGAGATTCATAACCAATATATATTCCTAACCTTCTCTGAGGTCCCATCTTTGTATGTTGTGGTGGAGCAATTGGGACAAATACCGCACATCCAAATATTCTAAGATGAGAAATATTTGGCTCTTGACCAAAAGCCAACTGTAATGGGGAGAATTTATGATAACTTGTTGGCCTGATGCGTATAATTGCTGCTGCATGTAAAATTGCATGTCCCCAAGCTGAAATGGGAAGTTTTGTTCTCATAAGCATTGGTCTAGCAATCAATTGGAGGCGTTTAATTAATGATTCTGCTAAACCATTTTGAGTGTGGACATGAGCAACAGATTTCTCCACTGTTATTCCAGTTGCCATGCAATAATCATTAAACATTTGAGATGCAAACTCACTCGCATTATCAAGACGAATTGTCTTAATTGCATATTCTGGAAACTGTGCTCTTAATCGAATTATTTGAGCAAGTAATCTAGCAAATGCTAAATTACGTGTAGATAACAAACACACATGTGACCATCTTGTAGATGCATCTATTAAAACCATAAAATATCTAAATGGTCCACATGGTGGATGAATAGGTCCACATATATCCCCTTGGATACGTTCTAGAAATGCAGGGGATTCTACCCCAACTTTTGTTAATGAGGGTCTTGTAATTAGTTTGCCTTGAGAACAAGCAACACATGAGAAATCTTTAAATTGAAGAATCTCCTGGCTCTTTAATGGATGTCCATGTGAATTTTCAATAATTCTTCGCATCATAGTTGATCCGGGATGGCCTAACCGATCATGCCAAATAATGAATGTATTTTTATCAGTAAACTTCTGGTTTACTGTAACATTTGTTTCAATTATACTAATATTTGTATAGTACAAACCAGAAGATAATGCAGGTACTTTTTCAAGAACACATTTTTCTCCATGTCTAACAATTGTAATATGTAGATATTCAATACTTTTCTCATCTATAGTCTCAATATGATATTCATTTCGGCGGATATCCTTAAAACTTAACAAATTTCTTTGAGACTTGGAGGAATATAAAGCATCATTAATAACAAATTTTGTCCCTTTGGGTAATATTATCATTGCTCTTCCGGAGCCTTAAATTAGTTTTGTATTACCCGCTATAGTATTGATGCTTACTCCATTCATTGTCAAATGAGAAAAATATTTTTTATCTTTGAGTATGGTATGTGTTGTAGCACTATCTATGAGACATATATCTTCATTTTTGTGCCCAATAAAAGAGAGAGGAACATCCATATTCTTCATTAAAAGAAAATAAATGTATTAAAATACATTATTAGAAATAATGCTCTTAAAACAAGAAAATAAAAGTAAACATAAATAAAGCATAAAGTATAAACTAAATTAGGATAAAATATAAATAAAACATAAACTGCATTAATTTTATTCTTTTTCTGCCAAATTTGTTTATCTAATCATGATTATCAAAGAAATCAGCCACATCTAAATGTGCCATAGCATCAAGGCCATCATCTAGCTCATTGGTATCATCATTTTTGTATGCAAAATTTGCCTCAACATCGTCATCTTGCAAAATCATATTTGCTTCCATGTTCTTTGAATTCTTTTTAATGGAGGCTTGATAAAGCTTTGCTAGATGCTCAGGCGTACGACAGGTACGCGACCAGTGCCCCTTCATCCCACACCTATAACATAGATTTTCCACAGTTTTTGAGGGACCACCTTTGTCTTTCTTCTGCCCTTCATTATGCTTCTGTTAGGAATTGGAAGATGAAACATCCTACTTTATATCTCTCAGAGTACTCTTGCTATAGCACTCTCAAAAGGATTATATCTCTCTTGCCGGAAATTCTGGTAGAAAATAACTGTACTGATTCGGTAATTCCCCATGAGAACTACCATTCTACGTAAGTACCCAGGAAAGACTGGATGAACCGGCTAGGTCCACTCACTTCCAGCCTCCTTAGACAGCACTTACGTACACAGTACTTTGTATAGTCTACCCAGCACAACGGCATTTTCTAGTACACATCTTTGAATCTTAACCTTAACTTTAACCTCAAAAACATGAATTTTCCATTAATTGTTCCAGAAAACATAACCAATCTCTTTGGCCTTTCATACATTCATATACATTATGGGGTTATGCCATAATTATTTGATACATTTATTTTATCATTTACTATTATACCTTTTCATCATGAACATTGTTGCTCAACTTGTCATATAACAACATTACATGCAACATATCGCACATTTATTACATAGAATTCAAATCTTCCAATTCCCAACCTCTCTTCATGCCTCTTTATCTTCTTTACTCATTCGTAAACCTGTGGGTTTGGGATTACATGGATGGGGTGAGATTTCTGGGGAAATCTCAGTAGCAAACGGTACTAAACAATGCATGCATTAAAGTAAATACTTGTGCTTGCTTGTGAAAGTGTAAACATTGTGTAATGTGCATGCTTCCATGTAACATATGAAATACAATTGGCCAAGGTAATCATAGAAACAGAGCTTCAATCATATACACATATGCACACAATTCAACAAAGTCATAGCACAATCAAGCACAACATTCAATACATACAAGTTTAGGGTAAGTTTACTACCTTATTGCTTTACTTCTTTCCACTTTAACTTTGCTTCTTCCTTCTTACTTTTCCTTGCTATGTGGCTGCCCTCTTTTGAGCACACCAAGCAAATCCTAACATCACATTACCATCCAACCATTACAATCTAACTTCTCTTGAACACTAAGCTTACTTTAAGTAACATAACATCCTTTAATCTTTACCAATTGACTTGACCTTTGAATCAATTGATGTCTTGACCTTACCCTACACAATTTGGCCCTTTGAATCCATTTATGAACTCAAAACAACCAAATTCCAGCAACTATGCACTGTTCCGGACAGATTTGAAAAACATGCATAATTCTTTCAAAAATTCTCATTTTGATTCCAATGCTTCCCATACTTGTTCCTCCACTTTTCCCCCACACAAAATCTCATTTTAAGACCATTGGAAGCATCAAAATCATGAAATTCAAATCACTGTTCATGCGAGTGAACAGTAACCGTGAGGAATTTTCAACATTATAACCTTTAATTCCAATGGTTTCCAAGGTTCAAAACCTTTCCAATCCTACACAAAATCATCATATAAACTCAATGGAAGCATTAAATCATTGAAATTCCATTTCCTTCTATCATGAACAGTGCATGAACAGTGCAACCCGAAATGTTCTTCCATGGTAAAGTCAAGAACATCAACTTAATCCAACAACCAAGCATGTAACTAACTTGTTTAAGCTTATCTTAACTATCTATGACTTAAAACTCATATTCCTTTCACATATACACAAAAATTCCAGCAGCATTTCCCCAAGATTTAAGCCTAAAAAGTCACTTAAACTCAAGCACAAACCATAAGAACAAAAGGTAGAAGCAAGGAGACAACTTACCTTACTTGCTCCTTCAAGACCCTTGCTTTCTTCCACATTCTTTCTCTAGAACTCACTTCTCTTTCTAAAGGAGCTCTTGGGTGTGAAGAATGAATGGAAAGGGGGGGTATTTATAGCAAAAGTCATGTGCCATTTGAAGGCTAAGATCACTTTGGAAACTATTTGATCTAACGGTTAAAGGTTTGATCTTGGAATGTCTTTTCACTTTTCACTCAAGACCTTACCACCATGACATCACTAGCATGGCCTCCCTTGGTACACCTAACCCTTCCTCTTTTTGGGTGCCATTCTTGTGTCCTTGTGGGTCCCACCATGTGCAACACCTAATTCTTACTTTATTCTCTTTTTCTTTCTTTTCAAAAATCCATAATTTATTTATTATTTGGACTTGGGCTCCAAGATAACTTTTGGGCCTTATTGGGCTGGCCTAGGACGAAATATTGGGCCTCTTTTAGGCCCAATAGCTAATTGGCACAAATCCCAATGTACTTTCCTTATACTGATATCCTTAAATTATCCTGATCTCAGAATAAATGCTAAACACCTCCTTTAATTGTTCTAACATTTTTAGAAATTCATTCTAATATAAAATGAATTCTCTACAAAGTTTCATAATTTTATGAGACCCAGAAGTCCTGTTAAAAATTATATATGTTTCCTTTAACCCTTTATCGGTGTCCTTTTTCACCGTAAATTCCATAATTAATTCTACAGGACTCCTTTTTGACTTCTGTCAACTCCATAAATTCTCATATTAATTATAATAATTTACTATCAAATTTCCTCTGATATCCATCCATTGTGTGAAATGACCAAAATGCCCTCCATTTACTTCTGGTTTCTTAGGGCATCACAGTGGCATTTTCGTAATTTTGCACTTTGGCTCTTAGACTTTCTTCCTCTTCCAATTAATCCTTTTCTTTACATAAACATGGCAACATATTTTCCTAAACATCTCATATATTTTATTCAATCTGTACATACAACTTAGTACAGAAATTAGGGATGTTACATTTCTCTCCCCCTTAAAATAAATTTTGTCCTCGAAATTTACTTGTACCTTAGTCAACAATCTTAAATATACATCCTCTTTAAATCTCTTTATGCTTTATGACTAAGAATTGGGGTATCCATCTCTTACCTTTTATCTTATTATCTAGCGGAGTACTTTCAATATCCGCTTCATGTCCTTGCTGTCATTACTCTTTTTGTATCAGTCAACTTAATTGGAGTTTATTTCTACTTCATCACGGCACTTGGTCTTGTGCTATGCATCCATTTGCTTATGGACAACTCCTTGTACTAGCCTTGTGAGTAATGTCCATTTCTTTCATATCCAACTCTCTCGAATATT
The DNA here is from genome assembly GCA_037074615.1 of Leucaena leucocephala. Classification (NCBI taxonomy): domain Eukaryota; kingdom Viridiplantae; phylum Streptophyta; class Magnoliopsida; order Fabales; family Fabaceae; genus Leucaena; species Leucaena leucocephala. The sequence continues at coordinate 14,532,718 of CM073565.1, read as the reverse complement.
ACTATATTCGGGAGTTTTCATCAATTACTCATCATACTTCTAGCATTTATCTCTTATTACTTTTCTTAGCATCTCGCAAACTGTCTTAACATCTGCAAAGCTTCATCATCTTTTCGTATAGAAACTCTTATAACTCTATTATTGCTCTTATCATCTTTAATGATTCAACATCATACAGAGAGAGGACTTATGCAGTTATTCTTTTCTTTACTTTACTGCTAAGTAGGAGCACATACTCTAACATGCATAATGCCTGGCCAATATCTTGCAGGACTGTATACCTGCTCATAAATGCAAAGTTCTAACATCGAAGCTTTAGCGTATTTTCAAACATAACATAAAATGCATATTTCTCATTACGTGCCACCTTACACATTTATCATAGTGTATCTCATTACATACTTCCCATGTTGTATCGTGGCATATCTAGCCAAGTCTGGCTATATCATGGCGTATCTTACTCTTTCATAACTTATCTTACCTTATCATGACATATTCTGAGATACCATAAGTCTAACATTCTCTTATGACTTTATCAGCCTCTCAGGAGAGTATTGCTCTTTTGCTTCTCGTTCTCCTGAACAAAGTCGTAATTTAAATCTTTCATTTCAAATCCACTCTTATTTGGACTTGGCAGAGGGGTTTTAATCCTTTAATGTTCATAACCTTTCTAACTTTTCATAAATTTGTTTATCATTCATCATATATATGCCAAACTTCTATGGCATTTACACTCTTTCATATCTTACCCCTTAACATCTTGGTGTAACTCCAGGGTCTATCTTACTTTAACTTTTCACTTTTCTTACCTTGTCCATCTATACCAACTTCTGTGACAACTGGACCCTTTTTCATTACTCTTTCTTAGACTGCTCTTTCCTTAACATCTTTCTGGATGAAGGCTACCTTACTCTTCTAAGCCTTAGCATTCTCTATCTCATATAACTACTAGGCTCTATCTTTACTTTAGACCTTCTTCTCTATGTCTCTCTAGCCTTTTAATCTTTTTATCCTCATCTGGAGGATTTATCTGCTCATACTTTTCTGTTCTCAAAACATATGGGGTTCTCTTCTTTGTTCCTTAGGCATACTTCTATAAAACTTTTGAATATCAACACTCAGACTTTAACTTGGACTCTGTCTTTGTTTAAAGAAAACTAAGTTCAGTCTGTATAATATAGGCTATATGAGGAAAATCATTATAAATAATTTTTCTGGATGAGTTTATCAACTAGTGAAGCTTCCTTACCTTAACTTCGTCTTTGGCATTCATCTTCCCAAAGAGATACTATATTGTACTCATATCTCATGGCTCATTACTTTCCTTAGGCTAGGTCTAACTGCGACCTCGGGATCTAACTGCGATCAACCGTCAGCCTCTTCAGAATCTAACTGTGACTCTGGAACTGTTAGGATCTAACTGCGACCCTGGAGCCATGCTAGGATCTAACTGTGACCCTCCAGAATCTAACTGCGATTCTGTATATCTCCTGAAGATCTTAAACCAACAGACTAAGTTATAGGGTTCACCGCTTCTACTTGTTCATAACTCAATAAAAATTTAGAAATATTATGTTCAGTAGCCCATATTATTGCCCAAGACTTTACTTATTTCCTCTTTTACTCAGGAGTTCCTTCTCATCTTTCTCTTACTGTGGCTTACCATGCCTTGTGCAATCATGGTTTAACCACCTGCCATTACATTCCGCTGCTATGGCCTCATCATAACTTCTCATGTAAATATGTGCTCTAACTGCGAGCCATTTGAACTATGCTCTAACTGCGAGAAGACTGCATCAGATCCAACTCTTATCTGAAGAGTGATCTGTACTCATCTAAATCCAGTCTCTATCTCAGAGTCATCTGTTTCAAATCTAACTCTTTCTGTATACCATTCCTTTCAATAGCAATGGCTCTTAGTACTGCATTCACAAGCCTATAGAAAAACCTGAATCACCCCAATCATAAATCATATCAGAATATCATATCATAAGTTATCGTCCCATAAACTGAGACTATCTATCATCCTCAATATATTCCTCATTGCATATCATATGGTATGGGAGCAACATAATTTTCTCATAACTTCCTCACCATATATACTCTACCCTGCATATACTACGAAATGGGAGTATTCATCATGGCATACTCTAACATGCATGTCATTATATGACAACTGCAAGGAGATGCAACTATTCATCATCATAATTTGCTCAACCATCCATCAGACATTGTAATGAACTAAGTAAGCTTCAAAACATATTTCCTTTATCATATTGCCTATCATATCTTGATCATTCATCCTAAAACATCTATCGATTTCACTTAGGCTGCCATGCTACCCTCTTATCAGGGTATAGACTTGACCCTTTTATCGAATAGGGGAGTTACTTTATCTTTAAAATTGTGGCTATCTTTCCCTGTCTAGGCATTATACATTTCTATTTCTAATCTTGTATACATCTACCGCTCTATTGAACTTCTATGACTACCCGAGAAATCCTTTGTAACATGAAATCCAATCCGTAAATTAACTCTTTAATTATTCAACTCTCTCTGTTCATATATATGAACTTGGCTAAACATTCATCAAAAGGGTTTCTCTTTCTCTATTTAACCTTTAGCCTCACGCTCGTCTCTATTTAACTGAGAGGAATACTTTTCATAAACTTTACTCAAGGAATACTTCTCAGGTGAGCGGAACAGTCTCCATTTCTCTGGAGCAACTTTGGTGTCTTTCTACTATCTCTCAACTCTTCCTGTGCATATACATCAGTCTCAGTCTACTCTTGACCGGACTATGGTTCATTTCTGGTCTTTTTCTTGATTCTAACCAACTTAGATCACATAAATCTCATTCATCATCTAGCACCATTACTTATATTCTCTAACAGCTCAGCACCCTTCCACATAGATATTGTCCGCTTTCCCCTTAGGCAGGCCCCAGGCCCACATAAGGTCACGGTTTTGTTCTCTAGGCACATGAGGACTTTAACCCCTTAGGCACCCGAACACGCGTCCTCCAGGTATCATAGCTATGTAGCGGAAGATATTGTCCCATCTCCCCTTAGGCAGGCGCCTCTAGGCCCATACGAGGTCAGGGTTTTGTTTCCCAACACTGCCTGCCTACCACTCGTGCCTGCCTACCCCCACTGGGGCGCTTGGTGACGAGGGCGCTTGGTGAGTACTGGAAACGCGTTCATGAGGGAGAGGTATCCACACCCTTATAACGCATGCTTCGTTCACCTCCCCAACCGATGTGGGACTAATATCCTGTTTTAGGGACTTTAACTTTTGAGAACTTGAAGCCATATGTTAGGCTCATTTCTTGCGCAAGCCTTATCCTAACTTTTGATTCTTTTGTTCATAAAAGACTAAATGAACAAAGTCTTTCCAAATGTAGATTTACTCTTGATAGTCATATAGAGGATCTACTTCTGAACATCATCTTAGACTAGCATGTATCTCTATTTCTCATATTGTTTAGCTTGCCTACATCATGTGCTAAACCTCTAACTGATAACCTTCAGTGAGGCTGGCATCTTCATCCTTCATCAGGTCCCTGCGCATCTTCATCGTGACCTGAGTAGGAACTAGGTGCAATGTATCCATGAACTTTAGTCGCGACTATCTCATTCTACTTGTCATGACTGGACAGCTCTACATTCTTTAGTCACGACCTCGGGTCACCTTTCGTCATGGCCTAACTTCTCGAGGACTTCTAGCTATGTTCCAAACTGTTTTACATCCGACCTGGATCTAACTTGCTTTAAACATTCCCTTATAATCTTCTTGTCTAGTCTTTACCCTAGTAATGGCCGATCCTTACACATCAGTTGTGAACCATTTGCCAAAAGCTCACTTAGCTTTACATGCCACGTAGGGTATATGGCAATATCTGGCTTATGGCCATCTCATATCATGCTACTAACATGAAAACTTAATCCAGGTCAATGCCCTCTATCACATCTCTATTTATCATCCTTGCTACGGCATTGAAGAACTGCAGCTAAACTGACTGCTCTTGATTTCTACTTCCTTCCATCCCTTAACCTAAACTAAGTAGTTCACTTCCCACAGCCTTTCTTGAGACTAGTATAGTCACATTGTCTATCTTTCATAAAGAAGGCTGGGGTGGATTAGGGCTAGAAATATCCCTTTAATCTTTATCTATACCCTTGTATATTCCTGGACTAGGATAATAGGAAGGGATGTCACAGATTGTAACTGGTTCTTAGGCTACTCATATCAAACTTATCCTCAAACTCTAGTAAAGGAGGAATAATATCTGGCCTACCTATAATCCAGTATCAGTACTCAGCTTCCTCAGCTGAAATCTGTCCTCTCATCGGAGGAATAGAGCTTATATCAGGTTAGAGAGCACTCTATCAAACTCATCCTGTACATAATTACTAGACCCATCATTATCTAGTGCAGCATTATCTGATGCATACACAACATCTGAGTGAATTTCTCATAATTTCCAGACTATAAATATGAGTCTACAAAAATATGCATGGATACTTTACTATAAACCTTCCTGATTGAGTCCCTTATGCTATCATCTGAACTCTCTTCACTACCTAAAGAGTCAAAGTCTAGGTGTACCTCATCTTTATACAGCATTAAAGGTTGGGGGTCTCACTGATTAGCTGATGTTTCAAGCTTAACTTTATGAATCCCCATGTCTACTACTCCAACATTTACCCTGTGTTTTGCGACCAAAAGTCTTCTCTCATCGTGACTTATGACTTAACTTGTCGTAACTTGGACATCTAGCATGCTCACTATAGTATCTGGTCACAACACGATACCTCAAGCTACTCTTACAGCTTCCTTAGTCGTGAACTGATCAGCTTCTATCTCTATCCATAGAGGAAACTGCTTCTTAAACATTATTCTGCTTAGTCCAGCCACATTATTTTAATAAACATGAGACATCGGCTGTATCGACTGACTAAGATTAGCCGATCGTAATCATATCCTTCGTAAGACTATAAAGCTTAGGGTACAGTCTCATTCGTCTAGTGTCACTGTCTTCTATCTAAACCTTTCTAAGCAGTGAACACCATCCCTATATCATACTCTAGGGAAAGAACCACTCATACTTCTCATTTGTTTAAGGGATCAGTCTCACTAAACCAGAGCATCACTGAGCCAGAACCTTCTGTTCTGTGCCAGAATCTTATCCTCTGAGCCAGAACCCTTTGTTCTGTGCTAACTTTATTCTGTACTAACGCCAGAAATCATCTGTTCAGAGCATTTCCTAAGCCAGAATCCTTTGCTCTGATACCAAAATGAAACATCCTACTTTATATCTCTCAGAGTACTCTTGCTATAGCACTCTCAAAAGGATTATATCTCTCTTGCCGAAAATTCTGGTAGAAAATAACTGTACTGATTCGGTAATTCCCCATGAGAACTACCATTCTACGTAAGTACCCAGGAAAGACTGGATGAACCGGCTAGGTCCACTCACTTCCAGCCTCCTTAGACAGCACTTACGTACACAGTACTTTGTATAGTCTACCCAGCACAACGGCATTTTCTAGTACACATCTTTGAATCTTAACCTTAACTTTAACCTCAAAAACATGAATTTTCCATTAATTGTTCCAGAAAACATAACCAATCTCTTTGGCCTTTCATACATTCATATACATTATGGGGTTATGCCATAATTATTTGATACATTTATTTTATCATTTACTATTATACCTTTTCATCATGAACATTGTTGCTCAACTTGTCATATAACAACATTACATGCAACATATCGCACATTTATTACATAGAATTCAAATCTTCCAATTCCCAACCTCTCTTCATGCCTCTTTATCTTCTTTACTCATTCGTAAACCTGTGGGTTTGGGATTACATGGATGGGGTGAGATTTCTGGGGTAATCTCAGTAGCAAACGGTACTAAACAATGCATGCATTAAAGTAAATACTTGTGCTTGCTTGTGAAAGTGTAAACATTGTGTAATGTGCATGCTTCCATGTAACATATGAAATACAATTGGCCAAGGTAATCATAGAAACAGAGCTTCAATCATATACACATATGCACACAATTCAACAAAGTCATAGCACAATCAAGCACAACATTCAATACATACAAGTTTAGGGTAAGTTTACTACCTTATTGCTTTACTTCTTTCCACTTTAACTTTGCTTCTTCCTTCTTACTTTTCCTTGCTATGTGGCTGCCCTCTTTTGAGCACACCAAGCAAATCCTAACATCACATTACCATCCAACCATTACAATCTAACTTCTCTTGAACACTAAGCTTACTTTAAGTAACATAACATCCTTTAATCTTTACCAATTGACTTGACCTTTGAATCAATTGATGTCTTGACCTTACCCTACACAATTTGGCCCTTTGAATCCATTTATGAACTCAAAACAACCAAATTCCAGCAACTATGCACTGTTCCGGACAGATTTGAAAAACATGCATAATTCTTTCAAAAATTCTCATTTTGATTCCAATGCTTCCCATACTTGTTCCTCCACTTTTCCCCCACACAAAATCTCATTTTAAGACCATTGGAAGCATCAAAATCATGAAATTCAAATCACTGTTCATGCGAGTGAACAGTAACCGTGAGGAATTTTCAACATTATAACCTTTAATTCCAATGGTTTCCAAGGTTCAAAACCTTTCCAATCCTACACAAAATCATCATATAAACTCAATGGAAGCATTAAATCATTGAAATTCCATTTCCTTCTATCATGAACAGTGCATGAACAGTGCAACCCGAAATGTTCTTCCATGGTAAAGTCAAGAACATCAACTTAATCCAACAACCAAGCATGTAACTAACTTGTTTAAGCTTATCTTAACTATCTATGACTTAAAACTCATATTCCTTTCACATATACACAAAAATTCCAGCAACATTTCCCCAAGATTTAAGCCTAAAAAGTCACTTAAACTCAAGCACAAACCATAAGAACAAAAGGTAGAAGCAAGGAGACAACTTACCTTACTTGCTCCTTCAAGACCCTTGCTTTCTTCCACATTCTTTCTCTAGAACTCACTTCTCTTTCTAAAGGAGCTCTTGGGTGTGAAGAATGAATGGAAAGGGGGGGTATTTATAGCAAAAGTCATGTGCCATTTGAAGGCTAAGATCACTTTGGAAACTATTTGATCTAATGGTTAAAGGTTTGATCTTGGAATGTCTTTTCACTTTTCACTCAAGACCTTACCACCATGACATCACTAGCATGGCCTCCCTTGGTACACCTAACCCTTCCTCTTTTTGGGTGCCATTCTTGTGTCCTTGTGGGTCCCACCATGTGCAACACCTAATTCTTACTTTATTCTCTTTTTCTTTCTTTTCAAAAATCCATAAATTATTTATTATTTGGACTTGGGCTCCAAGATAACTTTTGGGCCTTATTGGGCTGGCCTAGGACAAAATATTGGGCCCTTTTTAAGGCCAATAGCTAATTGGCACAAATCCCAATGTACTTTCCTTATACCGATATCCTTAAATTATCCTGATCTCAGAATAAATGCTAAACACTTCCTTTAATTGTTCTAACATTTTTAGAAATTCATTCTAATATAAAATGAATTCTCTACAAAGTTTCATAATTTTATGAGACCCAGAAGTCCTGTTAAAAATTATATATGTTTCCTTTAACCCTTTATCGGTGTCCTTTTTCACCGTAAATTCCATAATTAATTCTACAGGACTCCTTTTTGACTTCTGTCAACTCCATAAATTCTCATATTAATTATAATAATTTACTATCAAATTTCCTCTGATATCCATCCATTGTGTGAAATGACCAAAATGCCCTCCATTTACTTCTGGTTTCTTAGGGCATCACAGTGGCATTTTCGTAATTTTGCACTTTGGCTCTTAGACTTTCTTCCTCTTCCAATTAATCCTTTTCTTTACATAAACATGGCCACATATTTTCCTAAACATCTCATATATTTTATTCAATCTGTACATACAACTTAGTACAGAAATTAGGGATGTTACAGAAGACACGCAGCTGAAATTAACTTTAAAATTTTTTCCATTCCCAGCCAGGATCTACCGAATGTATTTAAGTCAAGGAGAAAGAAGTGTTACCTTCGGTATTCGAGATTTGGTCGCGACCTCAGTGTCCACTAGTCGCGACTCCTCGCCTCTGGAACTTTCAGTCGCGACCTCCTCAACTTCTAGTCGCGACTTGTCGCCTCTGGAGTTGTTAGTCGCGACCTACTATGCTTATCGTCTCGACCGGACGTCTCTGGAGTTTGTAGTCGCGACCTCGTCAGCTTCAAGTCACGACCTGTATCCTCTTTTCGAATTTCTGATGTTCAGATGCCCGTATGGTTGCGACCTCAGTGTCAATAGGTCGCGACCTTGCTTCGTGTCTGGTTGATCGCAAGAAGTCGACAGCTCAGATCGGCTCCCTCTACCGGTATCCACACGAACAGCGTTCCAATCGCGAACGACGTGCTAGTGCCTCTTATCCCTCTAGGGCTTTCTAGAGATTTCGTCCTCACCGTCTCTATTTCGGCAGTTTCTTATCTGCAAACCTTTTGCACTCTCCCTGCCCCCTTTTCTCACGTCTGAATGTGTGTGTAGAGATATGTAGAACCCTAGCCCCTAATGTCAAATATATAGGAAGCTATCGGGCTTCTAATAGGGCCGGGCTTCAGAATTAATCTTATATTAATTCAGAATTAATACAATATCATATATTATATAATTTAATAAGAAACTAATTAAATAAATATGGTTTATATTAAATCCGTCCCACAGATTTAATTCACCTATTTATTTAATTTAAAATAAAGATAAGAAAGAATTATATTTGATTTATTCTCATAAATCAAATTTGAGATATCTTATCAATTTGAATTTCAAATTCAAATAGATCATATCCATTTAAATTCAAATTCAAAAGTAATAGAGATTTAATTTATCCTTATAAATTAAATCTTACAAATATCTCTTATATTATATATAATATATATATACAAATTTATATATATATATAAAATATATATCGACCCTAGATTATTCATTGAATCTAGACATCTCTTAAATTCAATGAATCTGGACATCATAGCTCGTATTGGGCTGTTTTGTGTGCGACCCTGTAGGCCCATATGAAGTTGGCAGTGACCCAGTTACTATACTGACCCACAAGTCGTAAGCGGTCTCTAGCAAGGCATTACAACTACCCAAAACATATGAGGATCGATAAATGATGTAACCTTTCATACAACCATATTACGTCCCTTTTGTCACATGATATTTCGGTCAAGGATGAGGCATGGAGAACGTCATCCTCCTGTTCCTGATCGTTACTTTCTCGATCCCTGAGTAGTCTGAATATAGAAATGGAACTACCCTTCCATTCCAGTATGGCCATACATTTCTCAGACTCACTCATTGAGGGGCCCAGTAATATCTCTCTACGAATGTGAGGGACAAATTCCATCTTGACCATTCACATTCCTCCGCATGAAAAACCACTAAGCCCGAGCATAGCCTTTATGATCACTCGGTCAAAAGTGACTTTTGACTAGGTCAAAGCTGAGCGTTTGTCATGTAGGAATCCATGATGATCTCAGGTCAAAGGGCATAGTGACATGGCTTGTATATGAGAGAAGCTTATGACTTGACCCATGCAGCTCACTCATAGCGGGTCGGTCCAACACCCTGTATTCTTACATGTGCTTATGACTTTGATTTATATCTCTATATATCTTCAAAGTCATACTGGTCTTATTTCATCTCTGCTCCCGTATAGATGACCGACCAGGGACATTTAGGATAAGATCACGAGTTATCCAAGGATTGTCATCATAGTAAACATGCAAATAATATGATAACATAATTAAGAAATTCATAAATCAACAATGTTCATAAGATAATGATTGGCCCCTAGGGCACAATCTCCAACATCTTCTACTTTTGGTGGGTATTCGGATTATAATTACTTCCCCCACTATGATGACGATAATTGCCACATCCCCTACCACGGCCACGGCCACGGTCACGACCGCGACCGCGACCACGACCACGACCACGACCATATGGATTAAAATTAGTACGTTTAGTCACATTCGCTTCAGGGAATGGAGCTGATCCAGTGGGACGGATCTCATGATTTTTCATCAACAGTTCATTATTTTGTTCAGCCACAAGAAGACATGAGATTAGTTCAGAATACTTTTTAAAACCTTTCTCACGGTATTGCTGCTGCAGGAGCACATTTGAAGCATGAAAGGTTGAAAAAGTTTTTTCTAATAAGTCCTCATCTGTTATTTTCTCACCACACAATTTCAATTGAGAACTTATTTTAAAAATAGCTGAATTATATTCAGATACAGATTTAAAATCTTGCAGCCTCAAATGCAACCATTCATAACGAGCTTTGGGCAAGATTACTGTCTTTTGGTGATCATATCGTTCTTTTAAATTATTCCACAACCCTAACGGATCTTTCACCATTAGGTATTCAGCTTTTAGCCCCTCATGTAAATAGTGGCGAAGAAAAATAATGGCCTTAGCCTTATCTTGACTGCTTGCTTCATTTCCAGGTAAAATAGCATTCCCTAAACCTTTGGCATCTAGGTGGATTTCAGCATCTAAAGCCCAAGACAGATAATTTTTTCCCGAGATATCAAGAGCGGTAAACTCGAGTTTGATAAGATTAGCCATAGATCAAACTAAAATAATAAAAATAATTAGAATTATGATAAAATTAATTGAAAACAAATAATGATAATAAAAACATAAATCAAATAAACATTATATATTCAAAATAAATATAAATGGCATAAATAAAGAAAGAACATAAATAATGCTACAATAATGCTACAATAGAAACAACATAAATAAAATAAGTAATATAAATTAAATAAACATAAATAAATATAACAAAATAAATTAAATAACATAAAGAAATATGCATAAATATAAACAATATGTTATAATACATAGAATTAGAAATAACATAAATCTAATATATAAATAGTAACATAGTATAAGTAGTTCGTAATATAAATAAATGAATATTACATAATTGTAATAAATATATAATAATACTAATAATACAAAATATAATAAATATATAATAATACTAATAATATAAAATGAATATATAATTTCCATCATAAACGGCATAAATAAAGAAACAAAATAAATAAATAAATAAAATATATAAATCAATTGAAATATAAATTAATGAATATATGGGGAGGAGAATTGAAAATGTAAACAACATATAGGAAAGGGAAATCGAAAATGTAAATAACAACTCACGCCCATATAAATAAAGAATAAGTCATAATAATATATCAAAAGAAGGAAAAAAATTACATAATATTTTACATAAGAATAAAATATAAGAAAGATAATCCACACACATATATATAATCTAACAACAAAAATTAAAATGAATATAAAGGAATAACATAATAAATGATAGTAGAATATGAAGGGAATTGGAAGACACGCAGCGGAAATTAACTTTAAAAATTTTTCCATTCCCAGCCAGGATCTACCGAATGTGTTTAAGTCAAGGAGAAAGAAGTGTTACCTTCGGTATTCGAGCTTTGGTCGCGACCTCAGTGTCCACTAGTCGCGACTCCTCGCCTCTAAAACTTTCAGTCGCGACCTCCTCAACTTCTAGTCGCGACCTGTCGTTTCTGGAGTTGTTAGTCGCGACCTACTCTGCTTCTCGTCGCGACCGGACGTCTCTGGAGTTTGTAGTCGCGACCTCGTCAGCTTCAAGTCGCGACCTGTCTCCTCTTTTTGGATTTCTGACATTCAGATGCCCGTATGGTCGCGACCTCAGTGTCAATAGGTCGCTACCTTGCTTCGTGTCTCGTCGATCGTAAGAAGTCGACAGCTCAGATCGGCTTCCTCTACCGGTATCCACACGAACAGCGTTCCAATCGCGAACGACGTGCTAGCGCCTCTTATCCCTCTAGGGCTTTCTAGAGATTCTGTCCTCACCATCTCTATTTCGGCAGTTTCTTATCTGCAAACCTTTTGCACTCTCCCTGCCCCCTCTTCTCACGTTTGAATGTGTGTGTAGAGATATGTAGAACCCTAGCGCCTAATGTCAAATATATAGGAAGCTATCGGGCTTCTAATAGGGCCGGGCTTCAGAATTAATCTTATATTAATTCTGAATTAATACAATATCATATATTGCATAATTTAATAAGAAACTAATTAAATAAATATGGTTTATATTAAATCCGTCCCACAGATTTAATTGACCTATTTATTTAATTTAAAATAAAGATAAGACAGAATTATATTTGATTTATTCTCATAAATCAAATTTGAGATATCTTATCAATTTGAATTTCAAATTCAAATAGATCATATCCATTTAAATTCAAATTCAAAAGTGATAGAAATTTAATTTATCCTTATAAATTAAATCTTGCAAATATCTCTTATATTATATATATAATATATATATACAAATATATATATAAAATATACAAATTCACCCTAGACTATTCATTGAATCTAGACATCTCTTAGATTCAATGAATCTGGACATCATAACTCGCATTGGGCTGTTTTGTGTGCGACCCTGTAGGCCCATATGAAGTTGGCAGTGGGCCAGTTACTATACTAACCCACAAGTCGTAAGCGGTCTCTAGCAAGGCATTACGACTACCCAAAACATATGAGGATCGATAAACGATGTAACCTTTCATACAACCATATCACGTCCCTTTTGTCACACGATATTTCGGTCAAGGATGAGGCATGGAGAACGTCATCCTCCTGTTCCTGACCGTTACTTTCTCGATCCCTGAGTAGTCTGAATATAGAAATGGAACTACCCTTCCATTCTAGTATGGCCATACATTTCTCAGACTCACTCATCGAGGGGCCCAGTAATATCTCTCTACGAATGTGAGGGACAAATTCCATCTTGACCATTCACATTCCTCCGCATGATAAACAACTAAGCCCGAACATAGCCTTTATGATCACTCGGTCAAAAGCGACTTTTGACTAGGTCAAAGCTGAGCGTTCATCATGTAGGAATCCATGATGATCTCAGGTCAAAGGGCATAGTGACATGGCTTGTATATGAGAGAAGCTTATGACTTGACCCATGCAGCTCTCTCATAGCGGGTCGGTCCAACACCCTGTACTCTTACATGTGCTTATGACTTTGATTTATATCTCTATATATCTTCAAAGTCATACTGGTCTTATTTCATCTCTGCTCCCGCATAGATGACCGACCAGGGACATTTAGGATAAAATCACGAGTTATCCAAGGATTGTCATCATAGTAAACATGCAAATAATATGATAACATAATTAAGAAATTCATAAATCAACAATATTCATAAGATAATGATTGGCCCCTAGGGCACAATCTCCAACAGAATATATAACAAATGTATAAAAGAAAAGAAAATTTATATATGATAATTAGATAAAGAGAAAACTAATAACATTTGTACATAATTGAACATAATAATATATGAATTGACAAGAAATTTATACCTTAAATTTTTCAGAGCAAAGTCGTACTGATAACGTGTTATAAAAATAAGAAAATTAGAGAAGAGAAGAGGACAACAAGACAAGAATTTAGAGGAGAGCAAAGGGAGTATTTCTCATTCATATGGGTATCTTTTTCTCTTCTACATTGCCTCTATTTATAGGCCTCCAACCCTTAAAGCTAATACAAAGGTTACAAAGGAGTAAATGGTAACATAATGACATTTTACAACAAGAAACTCCTCCAAGCAATTCATTGAGGAGGTTATGAAGTTAAGGACATTAAGAGAAAAAAAATCCTAAGGGTTAGTGGTTATGGACATCCATTTTCTTTAATATTTATAACATTAGTTATATATTTCTTAAATTTAAGATTAGCGGGAGTAATAAATAAAACAACACAAGATGTATACGGGTAGGCCTCATAAAAAGAGATAAGGATAAGGTGATAGACCCATGTCCCTCTCTTTCATTCATCAAATATACCAATTCATGTCAGTGATCTATGATCAACCAAATGGACAAATAATGGCTCAGTTTTTGGATTCTTATTCTGAAAGTAACAGATAAAAAACTGAAACATATAAAAGCAATGTGGGGACTGTAAGAATATTACTGTGTTCTTAGATATTTCCCCCCAAAATGTTCTCATACGAACAAAGCAGATCGAAAAGCATATATTCTAAGATAGATTAGGTAGTAGTGGGTATGATTGTGATCCAAGATGGCTAGTTTTAAAGCACGGAAGCATCTCACTACTTTATCTTGTGTTTCGACAACATTCTGTTTGTAGCTCCGTCCTTTTATGCCTTTCGTTTCTTTTTTATTTCAAAAAACAAAATTCTAATATCTTGTACCACCAACTAATCTAGATTCGAACCGGGGTGATGAGTTCCTATTAGAGAAACGCTTTTTCGTTGTAATTTTTTCTATTCACAAAGTTTTAAATATAAGACCTTACATAAAAATTGTTGAGTCTCTTATCATTCAATTTAACTACCCTTAATTTTTTTCCTTTGTTTTATAAAGATTTTAAACTCCAGCACGTTTTTCTAGTTTGATAATTGTATTATTTATGGAGTTTGAAAGATAAATTGTATTTTTTATTATATACAAATACTACTCTCGTCATTCCTATTCATAAGAGAATCTTGAGAGTGCAGTTTTGTTCTTACAATATAACATTTGTCTAAAGCATATATTATAATTTTTAAGTTATATCCGTATTTTAGGGAGACATAATAAGTGAGTTAATTTAGTCAATTTCTCTGAGTAAATGTGTTATTGGGATAAAAGTTTTATATGTTACATATTTAAAACTTATAACTGAATTTACCTATTTTTCTTGGTATTGGGACAGTAAATATTTGTTTCTTATAAAAAAGGAATGGAGGTGATATTATTTACTATCATATAGATATTAATTCTTTCATCTTACGAAGAATTGCTTCATCTAATCTTCAAATAATTAAAATCAAATGAAATACTTATATGTCTCATAATTTTAATAGAAAACATATTAGACTAGTTTAGAAATAATTATATTTTTAATAAGTTTATTTTTTATTTGATCAAGGGCATATGTCCTTTGGAGACTTAGAGTATAAAAAGTTTTCATATCTCCTAACAAATATATTTCCCAAGATTTAGATTTGTGTATATTCTCCTCCTTACCATCTCAACCGATAACTTGTTGATTATGAACGTATTAATCAATATTAACAATTTAACATGATGATTTCCCTCATGAGTCACTGGGTATTGTTATGTAGGGTGTCAATAATTATTTAAAAACTTAATTTTTTCCAGTTTTTGCCAATAGTTTTTTTTCCTTCTCTATCTTTTGAGAGAGAGGGGGTTTTATGATTACAGCAAAACAAGCCAGCAGAAAAATATTCAAAGATGAAGGCTATGATCTGCAGCATTAAAGCGCGTTTGTGCTTTGGTCTAAAACAAATTTCCAAAGTACTCAAAACTTTAAGACCAGACCAGTCTTGAGAATCTAGAAAAGCCTAAATTAAACATTAAATTTGGCACCTTTATATATTATGCTTCTCTTCAAAATTTAAATACAAGAAGTAGTTTCCCCTGTTTTGTTCACAAATTCACATTCTTATGATTCACTTATTCCTTATTGATCAGAAAACAGATGCTTCTATCTACCACGTTCATCTTCACAGGGACCATATCACATTCGCAAGAATATAGTCTCGATTTTTTTTCTAACTGTACCAATAATCTTATTCAAAATATTGATATTATAAAAGTTTTGTTAGTAAACTAAAACTTTCGATATTATAAGTATTTTTCCACTATTCAGCTCCATCTTGGTTATCTACTTTTTTTCAAATAATTATTACTTTGGATTTTCAATTTTATTTCAAAATAGCGATCGCTTTATTTAAAATTATTGAATGAAGAACTAATTGGTTTTATATAATTTTACTCTTCGTTAATAAAAACAACAGTAAGTGAAGCCCAAGCACTATAATATTTTAATTAATATAGGGGTGTTTCAAATAAATGCCATTAGACTTTGCATAATTTAGGCCATATAATGAGTATGGATTCCCAAATTGTGAATATCTTGAAGTTTTCTAAAGTAAAGAGAAAATGGACATAATATTAGACCAGCAAAATATGAAACTTGGAGGCAACGTTTTGAAATGAACATGTGTTTAGAATGGGGTTTTAAAAGTAATTACTGGACAATTGTTTGTAAATAATCATCAAATAGTTGTTGTTTCACGGTTTTTCTCTCAAATATAATGTTAAATTACTTGACAATATAATTGTTTAATTAAAATACTTGATCAAATAATGAAAATAAAAATACTATTTCACGTTTTTATTTAACTAAAATACTTAATCAAATAATGATTTTCCTTATCTACACCTCATCATATTTGACACTTGTCGCTTTAAATGTCAAGTAAAAAGCATCAAATATGTAAATTCTTTACTAGAGATAAAGTAGTCTAAGAATTTCCTTATTTTCAAAATTACTATGGTTTATGATGGTTAGGGTTATATATAGAAATATGGGTTGGTAGAAATAATTTTTAGGTTGTTTATTACTGCATAAATATTAATGGATCTATGATTAAATATTAGCATGAATATTCAAATACTGTGGGGCGTAAATTTGGTTGTTGTTGAATACTTGGGAGTGTGAGTTGCATTTTTCAATTTCTTAGCAAAGGGTTATTATAGAATATTGAGGAGGGAAAAGAGTGTTGCTCATTTGCAATTTAAGCCAATGTGTAAATCATTTAGCCATTGTGTAGATCTAAGGTGAGGAATGTGAAGGGAATTGGAAGACACGCAGCGAAAATTAATTTAAAATTTTTTTCTATTTCCTGCCCGGATCTACCTAGTGTGTTTAAATTAAGGAGAAATAAGTGTTACCTTCGGAATTTGAACTATCGTAGCGACCTCCGTGTCCACTAGTCGCGACTCTTCGCCTCTGGAGTTTTCTGTCGCAACCTCCTCATCTTTTAGGCGCAACCTGTCGTCTCTGGAGTTGTCAGTCGCGACTTTCTCAGCTTCTACTCGCGATCTTTCGTCTCTGGAGTTTTCTGTCGCGACCTCCTCAGCTTCTAGGCACAACCTGTCGTCTCTTTTCGATTTTCTGACGTTCAGGACGCCTGTATGGTCGCGACCTAAGTGTCTACGTGTCGCGACTTGTCGTCGTACCTGGTGCTCTCTCCTCGATCGCAAGAAGTCGACAACTCAGATCGGTTTCCTCTACCGATATCCACACGAACAGCGTTCCAACCACGAACGACGTGCTAGCGCCTCTTGACCCTCTAGGGCTTTCTCAAGAATCCGTCCTCACGGTCTTTATTTTAGCCGTTTCTTATCTGCAAACCTTTTACACTCTCCTTGCCCCTTTTATCTCATCCAGAACCCTAGCCCCTAATGTCAAATATATAGGATGCTATCGGTGTTCTGATTGGGTTGGATTTTAGAATTAATCTTATATTAATTCTGAAATTAATACAATATCATATATTGTATAATTTGATAAGAAACTAATTAAATAAATATGGTTTATATTCAATCCGTTCCATAGATTTAATTCACCTACTCATTTAATTTAAAATAAAGATAAGATAGAATTATATTTGATTTATTCTTATAAATCAAATTTGAGATATCATATCAATTTAAATTTCAAATTCAAATAGATCATATCAATTTAAATTCAAATTCAAAAGTGATAGAGATTTAATTTATCCTTATAAATTAAATCTTGCAAATATCTCTTATATTATATATAATATATATATGCAAATTTATATATATATAATATATATATAACCACCCTAGATTATTCAGTGAATCTGGACATGTCTTAGATTCAATGAATCTGAACATCACAGCTCATGTTGGGCTATTTTGTGTGAGACCCTGTAGGCCCATATGAAGTTGGCAGTAGGCCAGTTACTATACTGACCCACAAGTCATAAGCGATCTCTAGCAAGACATTACGACTACCCAAATCATATGAGGATCGATGAACGATGTAATATTTCATACAACCACATCATATCCCTTTTGTCACACGATATTTTGGTCATGGATGAGTCATGGAGAACGTCATCCTCCTGTTCCTAACCGTTACTTTCTCGATCCCTGAGTAGTCTGACTATAGAAATGGAACTACCTTTCCATTACAGTATGGCCATACATTTCTCAGACTCACTCATCGAGGGGCTTAGTAATATCTCTCTACAAATGTGAGGGACAAATCGCATCTTGACTATTCACATTCCTCCGCATGAAAAACTACTGAGCCCAAACATTGTCTTTATGATCACTCGGTCAAAAGTGACTTTTGACTAGGTCAAAGCTAAGCGTTTGTCATATAGGAATCCATGATGATCTCAGGTCAAAGGGCATAGTGACATGGTTTGTATATGAGAGAAGCTTATGACTTAACCCATGCAGCTCTCTCACAGCGGGTCGGTCCAACACCTTGTACTCTTACATGTGCCTATGACTTTGATTTATATCTCTATATATCTTCAAATTTATACTGATCTTATTTTATCTCTGCTCCCGCATAGATGACCGACCAGAGATATTAGGATAAGATCATGAGTTATCCAAGGATGGTCATCACAGTAAACATGTAAATAATGTGATACCATAATTAAGAAATTCATAATCAATAATGTTCATAATATAATGATTGGCCCCTATGGTACAATTTTCACCAGAATGATGATAGGTGCCTATATTTTGCGCTCTGTAAATATTGGCTTTGATTAATGAAGTTTCTATGTTCATTTAAAAACCAAAAAAAAAAAAAGCATTTAGCCAACCCTAGGGATCAGCAATTATTTGTATAATATTTCAATGTAAATAGTCCAATCATTAAAAAACAGCGCATCTATTTTTATCAAAACTAAAGAGAAACATCTCTCATTTCTGCCTTTTTTTTATACAATAATTTGATATCCAATACTATCATCGAGTCAATTAATCATGGATAGCTCTTGTAATGTGTTTTTTTTCGTACAAGAAGTTTGAGCCCTTGATCGAATTTAAAAGAGATCAAGTCCTACTCAACCTAACCAAATTATTGCTACCAACCTATCACTTCTCTCTTTCTAGTAGAAAGAAAATTTAAAAGAATCAGACTCTCGAGATTGTCAAAAAGGGAAAACGATTGATATTATAGATGAAATCCTTCCAAAGCACCAGAATGATGCGCTTTTAAAAAAAACACAAGGTAGCCAAAGGTTTGTGTCTATAATATACTCCTCCAACCCTTAATATAAGACCAATTTAACTAATTTGATTATATTAAAGATATTAGTTAAGTTAGTTAATATAGTATCTTTTATAAAATACCTTAATTATTTTACTTAACTCTCTCCCTCCCTCTGTTACTTTATTATTATTGAAGGAATACAATAAGTATAATTTGAAAAAAAAAATTGATAAATATAAAAAATATGTTTTAAATTTAAGACGAATATCAACTTCCCCAATTAAGTCATATATTAAAGATTAGAAGAGTACATTGAAACTATGCAATATATAGCACCACATTTCTCACCAAAATCATTGGAATGTTGTATATCGTGATATTATCATTTATGTTTTATGACAAGTTTGAATCCTCTCCATTCACAAAGTGAATGTAGAGATTATACTAAAAGAGAGAATGATATAAGAGAACGTAGTTATATATGGGGTCCACACTTCATAATCCGCTCTCTCATCTTTCTTTGAATACAGCCTTTATATATCTATTTTATGAATGTAGAAGATTGAGGCCCCCCTTAAGACATATTAGTGCTAAATGCATAGCTATTCAAAGGTTGAATGAAAACATATTCTTCCAGGGGCATGTGCCTTAATTACTCCAAGGTACGACACCCTCAAAAGCTAGCTTCAAACCTGAACTAAAAAGAAGAAGAATAAAAAGCAACGAGTCACACATAACTCTTTTTACTTTAATTGTGTGATAAAACAAAAAGCAATGAGGACATAAATTATCCTCAAGGGGGTGGTTGTTTCATCTTGGCCATGGACCAGTCATTCTTCGTCTTCAAAAAACTCCTAATTTCCCGTGATTTTCTTAAGTTTAAATCAGAGAAAGAGAGGAAGATTAAACAGAGAATGTACTCCATAAAATATTTTGATGAAAAGAATGAGCTTGGAAGTTCATCTAAAAGTAAAGAAAATTAAAAAGCTAAATCCAAGGATTATTCTAATGCCCGAGACATATAATGAGTTATTAAACAAATTGTCTATGATTCAAATTTTAGTTTTGGTTAATCTCTCACAGCATTGTTGCAATGTGGATGTTATCAAACCTAAAAATAGATTAATTAAAGTGCATAGAAGTTGGTCATTGAGGTTAAATTAAAAGTAAAAACGCATAAAGGTATTGATTGAGCCAGAGAATCCAAGTACCGTTATTTTGTAGCCTGGGGAAGAGAGCTTGGAATTCCAAAGGCAAAGAGGAAATCTCAGAATATATAGCATAAAGAAGAGTTTGTTTTTTTATAGACTTGCTTGCTACTGTAGCAACCCAATCTAATTAAAATTAAAAGTGACAAGTATGAAATATCTGCTTTACTTAATAACAAAGTAATGATGATTTACAGGAATAGCCCTGCACAACTAATTTCATATGGGAGAAAACGTACACCACATGCAAATTGCAAAACTGTAATATTACCAATGAGACAAAAAGAGGATCTTTATATAAATCAAACCTATGCTGGGAAAAATATATAATTTGCGATTTACTTAATGTCTGAGTTCAACAGAAACCTAGTTACATGAACCCAAGTAAGATTACTGTTAATTAAGAATATATAATAGTTTTGCAAAATCAAGCAAGTACAGCAATAAGTCCAGGACATTATTTTTCGCTTTATTTAGTGGCAAAAAGCAGTCATATGATAGAGATGTAGGCTTACAGATGATAAAAGAGACTTGGCCTCAAGGGTTTTGTTCCAGCTCCTTTATAAGATTCTTCTATAACAGCCTTAATATGCTTAGATTGTAGGCTTATGATTCGAGGTGAATCTAAAACTCCTGTAGGCCCTACCTACTTTAAGCTTTGAAGACCCCTCCAAATCCAATGGGACATAAATAGCAAGCTTATTTCTACAGGAATGGACCATAAGAATGTAGAGATTACTAGTTCAGAGTTGATGCATGTTCCCCTTTTCACTCTAAAACAGAAAGAGAATTCCTTCTATTCTTCTTGTCTCAGTGCAGAGAAAATGGTGTTCAGTGCTTCCAGAGTACTTATTATTCTTCTCACTGTTGGGATCTTATTAGTTAAGTCAGAGAGAGTATCTGGCCTGAGAAATTTAGAACTTGCACTACGACAGAGCCAAGAAGATCACAGGATAACGCTGCAAAATCAACGTACAGTCAGAGCTACATATATGGAAGTAAGGAGCACAAAGAAGAATTCAACAACTGAGAACAGCCATGCTGATCCAAATCAATCAAACAAACGAAGGGTACGAAAAGGATCAGATCCTATCCACAACAAAGATACTGAAAAGAAAAAACAGAAGCATCTAAGATGCTAGGAGGCTACAATATAGTGAATTGTGTTGCTTGCTGTTTTTCTCTTATTTACAGTCTAGATTTGGAAGTTTTGGCATAGAGAAATGTGTATAGTGAAAATTCTGGAGAAGTCTTCGAGAAGAATTCAGGAGCCACCATCTTCAGTCGGTTGCCAAACGAGAATAGTAAGACGCCTGTAAAGACGATTGTGCTAGCTCCCACAGAGGAAAATGCTGGAGTGAAGTTAGATAGAGAAAGAGAAAATGAGTTTATGGTTTTGAAAACAATTCTTTCAGTCTCTTCTCTCTTTATCTTCCCAACTTCACCCCAGTATTTAGTTTTCTATAGATGCAGTAATGCAAACCTGCTCTTTTTTTTTTCGTAAGATGTTTTCTTTTAGTTTGGTTCAGGAGGAAAATCAGTTAATATTAGTAATTTCATTTCAGTGAGATTATAGTGAAATTCTTTTGTAAGCCTGTAGTTGTTTCAGAAGTATCCCAAATCTAATATTTGATGCCTTCATATTCCTGTCACCCCATAAAACAAATATTATCGTAACAAACAGAAATTGATCCAGACATGGACTACTTAAATAGCTCATCATGCAGAGCAGTTTTGAATATTTGTCACCAAAGTCTTGCTCTTTCAATTCCTCATGATTTCATCAGATGCACCAGTTTGGGAGAGAAGCAGCATGGGTTCATCAAGGACAACAGAAAATAAATAAATAAACAGTAAAGTTATCACATAAACTTGTCCCTGCTTTCTAGCGCAGGGCATCAAAGTGATACCTCCTACAAGATTAGATGCGAGCTTAACGAAGTATTGCTGCAACTTCTTACATATTCTGTAAGCATTGAAGGGCAAGAAACTGAAGAATAATATCCTTTCCTTAGTTGGAGAACATAGTAAGATTCTTGTCATTTTCCTTGGATACAAGAGACAGTAATGAGTACACGTAAGTAAAAAATATTGCATTTCAGCAGATTATGGGTCAAGATAATTGAAAGCTTAGAAGAGTGACTGTCAAAACTTAAAAGCAACCCATTGGGATTGAGCCACCGATCGGACAAAACCAGAAAGGGTAACAACAATGATCAAACTAAAAATTCTATACTGGTTTTCTTATTCAACTGTTTGGGCTAGACTTTTTTTTCTGATTATTTTTGGGTTTTATTCTCTCCAAATACACACACACTAGGCCTATTTTGTGATATCTGGAGAAGATAGAACCATTTGATCAGGGACAACCAAAGAAACTAAAAATTCTATACTAGTATTATGATTTACCTATTTGGGTTAGACTTCTCTCCTAATGGATTTTGGTTCTATCGTCTCTAAAACCTTACAGAGTAGCCATATTTTGTGTAAATCTAGAGAGAGGATAGAACCATTTGATCAGAAGACAACCCAACCCTATCTGTTTGAACTAAAGTAGAATCCACTTACGCTTTTTCTTTCCTCAAGTTCCGTTAATTTCTTTCCAAATTCATGATCATTAAAGAATTCTCTTCAATGAATGACTCAAAGCTACAAATACTTTGTGATGGATGCCTACTAATTTGGTTTGTAATGGAAGCTTTTCCGACAACTACACAAAGGAAAATGCAAATCTACCCAGCAAACCAAATAAATTGCGGTAATTAATTCCGCTCCATGGACCTTGTAAGCACATATATGATATTTCGTGACAAATTAAATTTACTTCGAAGGAGTATGACATAAAAATAAGACTCCATTTAGAGGCTTACACTTGTCTCCTTCCTCTCTATATAGACCATAAGTGCTCGTTATTTTCCTTCTGAAAAAGTAATATGTGCAACCCCGTTGAACTGTAGCATCATCAAACATATGTGCAACCCCGTTGAACTGTATCAGGTCCATGTGGATTTTACATAAATTAAAAAAAAAGTAAAACTGAAAACATCTTCTTCGTCAAACGCTTCAATCATCCACCTCTGTTTTCCAGATTCTCGTTGGGCACTCGACGCTGACGACGGATTCTTGAGAAGCACCAACAAAAAAATGCAGGCAACACTGTTCTCAGCGTATGATGTCGTTTCTCGTTAGCATTCAAATTATTTATTAAATTAATCTCTATATAATATAGAAGTCAACTTATGTTGTATTTTTTATGTAGAGTCAATGCATGGCTTAGCTCTAGATTAGACTAAGTATAAAAAAGAGGAGCAATGTAAGAGAACTTAATAATTTTTAGAGAGTAAAAGATGATAATAACAAAAATAAAATAAAATAAAATAAAAATAATAGTATAGAAGAATATCACGAGTAAAATGAGCGTTCCTAAAAATTGATTCATGGTTATCATCATTCAATAATAATATATTTGAGTTATAACAATTATATCTACTAAGTCCCTAACATATAAAACCCCAGACAATCATCATGGTCATAATAATAAAATCTACAATTCTACCTAGATCTAGCATACAATTGTATCAAGAATGATTAGTGAAGATCCACTTAGCATGTGATAAATCAAACAATAAATGGTTTGTTCCTCTAACATGGATATTCAATTAAAAATCCTATAACTAAATATGTGAATCCAACATGAATAATTATAAGAGAAAACTAAAGATATTAAATAAAGAACATCAAATAATAAATTGAAATAATAAATCACAAGGGTTTGATAACAAATATGTCTCAATCAAAACCTCAGGTCCAACATATACAAATCTTAAAATCTAAATCTAGGGATCATAAATTTGCATAAAGAAAAAGATCAAAACATAAAATTATTCAACTCCTAACTCTAAAGCACAGGAGATCAAGCCACTATATCACTCCTCAATAACTTAGAAGAAAAATGACGAAATTGTGAAAGAGATGAAGAACATGATTGTGATGGTGGTGATTGGTGTGTTGAATGGAGGAGCCTTGGGTGCTTTATATACACGGCTGGAAAAAAGCATTTCTACACCGGTTGAAAATGGCATTCAACATCGCACATACAACCGATGTAGAAACGGACCGTGTAAAAAGTGAGACATTCTACACCGGTCACAGGACCGGTGTAGAATGTATACTTTTTTACACCGGTCTAAATTTTACAGCGGTTAACATTTACATCCAGTGTATTATTTTTAACATATACACCGGTTAAATATTGGGATGGGGCAGATTATTCAAATGTTAACACCGGTTGAATATTGGGATGGTGTGTAGAATGTATACTTTTTCACACCGCTCTACATTTTAAAGCGGTTCGCATTTACAGCCGGTGTATTATTTTGTTAACATCTACACCGGTTGAATATTGGGACGGTGTAGATTATTCAAATGTTAACACCGGTTGTATATACGTCCGATGTAGATGTTATTAAATTTATATTATGATATATTTTCCTTCTACACCGGCAGGTATATATACCTCCGATGTAGATGTTATTATAAGTTTATATTTAATACATTTCGTTGGCCTGAAGCTTCATAAATAAACTGCCCAAATATAATATACAACTCAATCATCGATCATCCTCAATTCAAGATGCCAGAGACATATATAATTCAATTGCTCATTATATTATTCATTTAATAAAATTCAATACAAAAATGCTACAATTTGAACAGAAAAGTAGAAAAAGGTATTAAGTGAAAGACAAATTAAATACTATAGATCAGGAAGGAATTGAACAAAAAACTCTGCCCACCGATTACGCAGGTCCTCAATATCTTGGTCAGTAAATGGATCAGGTTGATCAAACATCTGAAATATGAAATCAAAATCAAAGAAATTAACGCATTACTAATATAGATTAGATTGACAATTAAGAAATATGAAATAATTAAAAATACAATTTTACCTCCTCAGTTAGGTCAATCCTATTTGCCAAGATAATATTGACCATGTGTCTGACTATGTAGAAGCCGCACAAGTTGCTTTCTCTGGGTTGCCTTCGACTCTGTAATGTTAACAAGATAAAAATTATTTCTCATCATCAAAACGGGGAACCTAGCTAACACCTAATATATACTTTTATTACCTTCGGTGTGATCCATTCAGGGTCCCTCACCAAATTAGCGTGCTTAAGGCCCCTTGCAACTGCGAACGTCCTCATAGCCCTATGACCAAAGTTAATAAGTTAGTAACCCATTTATCACAAAGATCATTGTGTATTGAAGAGAACTCATGTATGTGTTCATGATCTTCCTGACATCAACCGAGGGCTTGTAATGGAGGGAGCATAAGAAGAAAACTTTATAGCTATGCTTACATAGGATGATAAGTTGCCAATGATTGCTGTAGAGATTAGTTAAAAGAGAATGAGTATTATAATTAAGCAAATACAAAACTAGTATATATGAAATAAAATGAAATATTATTATTCTTACTCCTGCATATATGGTGCGAAGAAACAATCAATATCGGTTTCATCGAGCCTCCTTGAAATGTATGCAAGCCTCAAAGATTGAGAGGTCCCTTTAGCATAAATCTGAAGTGGGCATAGGAATCCGAACTTTTTTTGTTTGCCCTTTGAGGAAACCAACTCAGCTTGCATGTACCTACAGGCAATGCATACACGACATTAGTTGTAAGACTTAAACTTTGTTATTACATATATTTACATTTAAATTATACTTACATCAAAAATACTTGGATGCAGCCAGAGGTCAGTTCTTCCTTGGGAGTGATCAAAGATTTGACGTCCGCATGGTCCAGGAAGGCCGGTGCCCCCATGTCGCCCACAGCTGAATCCATAGGCAACGCGTCCACATGGAACATTTTGTCATATGCCAATAGGATCACACGTTGCATGGCATTCAAAGTGGGAGGGGTGGGAAGTTGGCTGGGGGATGAGGCGACGTGATCCGAATCAAGATGCTTTGGCCACAATATGAAAGGCCCTTTTGCTTGGCTCACTGTCTTCACCTCATCAGTGGGAATTGGGACAAGAGCATCTCCAATTAGCACGTCTTCAACTGTCACCCTTAATTGATCATCCTGAATTTGGATGTGGTGAACAGTTGCCCCTAGGCTATGGATGGAGCCACGTGCCACTAAGCGTCTAAGAGGATCCTCCACATATAGATCACAATGTTCTGCTTCCTCTGACAGCGGCAAGCAACAGCTCTCCTTAGTGCTTGGACGGGCTGCATTTGAGGGTGGGAGGGGATCAGTTGGCTTTGCTTGTTGCCTTGATGTCATCATGGACAACATTTCTTCCTTCATCTTTGAAACCCCTGTTGTAATCGCGCCTCAATTGAAGCTTCTTCTTGTTCCCTAGCCTCTATCCAAGCCTCTTCCTTAGCCTCTGTCCTTATGATGGAGAGCAAGGATTCCAACTCTGCCCTCGGCACCATATGTGGGGAACGTCTTTGAGATTATCCAAAGTAATCTCTTATACCCACACCTCTTCCAACTCCCCTAACACGGCCCCCATGTTCTTGTTTGCCAGTGGCAACAGTCAAGATGTCATTCCTACCATTTGACTTGAAGGATCCATGGGACTCTTGTTGTTTAAGATCACTCTATAACATAGAAAAAACAAACATAAGGAAAATGATATGATTATAGTCTACTAAAACAAAATAATGCAAGTAGTGCTTACAATTTTTCAGCAATCATGCGAGCATTGTCACTTGTAAATGCTCCGCTCTTTCTTTAGCGAGCGTACAACCATTTTTCTTCACGACGTATAGGAGAGGGGGTCAAGAAGAACACTAGGTTTCGACCCAGTATTTTCTTCTAGCCTCTTCTTCTTGGCCCCCAACAACTCTCTTTTTGCCTTCGCATAACCCCCTCGAGATATTGTGTGGGGGCAATCATTCTTGAGGGCGTATTCAATCGCTTTTGCCCTTTTTTTGTACAAGACATGAAGTAGTTAAAATCAATACATATGATATTCTGATACATTTTTTGCCAACACATACAAAAGGATACACTCACCATTGCTGCTGGCGTGGTCCGAATCCTAACAAATTCTTCCCAAGCAGCTTCGTCAATGAATTGATACTTGCTGCATGGAGAAGGTTGAGGATGATCACTTCTGTCTGGTCTATGCACATACTGACGAGCTAGTTGGGTCTTGAATGCCCTCCAACGCTCAGCGCAATAGGACAACGTCTTCTTCTTCAAGAACTCATTATTGGGGACATCGTAAGTGAGCTGCAATATTTGCCATTGAAAGCAGAGTAATCAACAAACAGTTGTGTATTTGGTATTGCTCTGCATGCAATATTAGATAGTTCCTATACCCGGATAGTGTCCTAAATTTGATTCTTCACGCGATCATCCATAGCATCCCAAGTCAAATAGGTGATGCTAGGCTTGTTGCGTGCTAGGAGGCTGACAAAACTTACGTACTTTGTCTTGTGTTCACCAGTTGGATTCCAGTTTCTGTCAAACTCTATCAGAAGCAGTTTCCCGTCTATCCTGTCCTTCATAATGTCTTTCAAACGAGTCGCACTTCTGCCCTTCCTTGGCGTAGTGGCGGTTGGAGCATCGCTAGCCTCAATCTGAGTAACTCTATCCCCCATATTCCTATGTACGTAATAACAACATCAAAAACATTGAAAACAGACTTAACCCTTTTTCCTTCAACCCGTCAGAGTACACAAAACTTGTTCCTTTAGCAGTTATGAATAGAAAGATGTGCAAGCATTCATCAGGAAAAATAGAAAACCTAGATTAAACGAACATAAAAATGGTGAAGCAGGTACACAGGGGAAAATAATGCAGAGAACACGTACACAGAATAACAGAATGAGAGAGACAATAGAGAAGAATGACTGATCGAGCGTGGAGAAGCGTCGCGAAAACCATAGAGCACGACGAGCGAAGATATGACAGAGTACGTGAGAAATGAGAATGATGGTCGCGCCAAGGGGCGGACTTAAAAAATGAATATAAACATTTTACAGCGGATATAAATTATTCTAACCTGGGTTAAAAAATAACCGGTCTAAACTTGATACATTTTACACCGGATAAAGTATAAAACCGGTGTAAAAAATAACACCGTCTAAAATATAACATCGGATAAAGTATAACCCGGTGTAAAATCGAACTATAATTTATTTACAAATTAGACTTTTTACACCTGATAGCACTTAAGACCGGTTTTAATGTTGTAGTTATTTTTTAAAAATCCATCATCAGATATATCATTCCATCCTTGGCGTCACAACATTCTTATCAGAACAAGAATCTGTATCTGTTATTATTATATCAAACTCATATACGTCAAGAATCTGTCTCTGTTATTATTTAGACTATATCAAAAACAAGAAACACATAAATTAATCAGAATCCACTTCTTCATTTAATTTTGGTAAACCTACTAAAAAAGAAGGGATCTCATAAAAAGAATTATCATTGTCAACAACCTTTTTTTCTTGGAGCGCGACAGACCATCTTTCATTTTGAGGATCAATGATATAGAACACTTGCTTTGCTTGGTCTACCATAATAAAAGGCTCATCCCCAAAACTTGTATTATTCAAATCCACCAGTGTAAATCCTAACTGATCGACCATAACACCGTTGTTTACATTAGCCCACTTGCATTTGAACAAGGGAACTTTGAATTTGGAGTAGTCCACCTCCCAAATCTCTTCAAAAACGCCATAATAAGGGATGGCTGCTAATTTAGGATTGTTGTCTTTTGAACTAGAGAAATGCATAGCTTCAGCCACTAACATAACACCACTGTTTTGCACGCTACTTCTATCATCTAGGGACTTCGTATAAAAGGAATACCCATTGATATCAAATGAATTCTAACATATCACATTATATTCAGGACCACATCCCAACCATCTAACTGTATCAGAAACACAATCCTCATTTTTAACCTCCAGTTTGAACTAATGTGCAAAAGATTTGTTGTGTTCTCTAATCAGCCTTTGCTCTGTCATCCTATTATTTTTTTCCGGACAAGATCTTTATGAACAGCAATATAGTCTTGAACTTCATCAATGTTATTCAAGATGTGTAAGTGTATTTGCTGCAATTCATTATTATTAACACTCCTCACCGACATTCCGCGTTGACCCCCTGTTTGGCACGAGGTTTGTGGAGACCAGTGAGTCTTACTTTAGAAAGGTATTGTTGACAAAAATCCATAGCTTCTTCGGCAACATATTTTTGAACAATGGATACTTCAGGCCGATTTGGATTCTTCATATACCCTTTAAGGATTTTTATGTATCTTTCAAATGGGTACATCCATCGTAAGTATACAGGCCACACAGTTTTATCTCTCGCACTAGATGAACGATGAGGTGTACCATGATGTCAAAAAAGGCAGGAAGAAACTGTTTTTCAAGCTGGCACAAAATAACATAACCCTCGTGCTCCAATTCCTCCAACTTTTCAGGCTCAAAGACTTTGCCACATATAGCATTAAAGAAGAAGCAAAGTCGGGTTACAATGTGTCTCAAATCATCTTGAAGGATTCCTCAAACAGCTACTGGGAGTAGTTGTTGCATCAATACATGACAATCATGAGACTTTTGGCCTACTAATTTCAAATCTTTCATGGACATAATCCTCTTAAGATTAGATGAGTACCCAGAGGGAACTTTGATTCCTTGCAAACACTCACAAATACTTCTTCGCTCAGCCTTGGACAAGATGTTAGTCTCTTCAACATGATAGCTCCCCTCACCATCTGGCCTCGGATGTAAATCCTCTCGTATTCCCATTTCTTTCAAATCCAATCTTGCCTTCAAACCGTCTTTGAAACTACCATGTGTGTTGAGAAGTGTTCCAACAATACTGTCACACACATTTTTCTCCACATGCATTACATCAAGACAGTGCCTTACATGAAGATGTCGCCAATACAGAAGCTCAAAGAACACAAATCTTTTCTTCCATACATTTTTCTCACTTTTCTTGGTAATCTTACCGAAAGTGACATTGATGTCTTTCACCTTTTCATAAACTTGTTTGCCAGTCAATGGCTTTGGAGCATTTTCAAATTCTTGGATGCCATAAAATTTCTTCTTTAGTCGACGGTATGGGTGGGCTTGTCTTAGAAATCTCCTATAACCTAGGTAGACTGTCTTTCTTCCATGACAAAGTTGATAGTAGCAATCCCTTCCTCACAAATTGGACATGCTTTATGGCCCTTAACACTATACCATGACAAATTTCCGTATGCAGGAAAGTCATTAATTGTACAAAAGATCATGGCCCGCATATTGAAGACCTCCTTCTTAACAGCATCAAAAACATCCACACCTTCCCATAGCTTCTTCAAATCTTCGATCAAGGGTGTTAGGTAAACGTCTATGTCATTTCCCGGTTGTTTTGGTCCTGAGATCAACATAGACAATATTATATACTTCCGTTTTATACCCAATAAGGGAGATAGGTTGTAAATCACCAGAAGGACGGGCCATGAACTATGTATACTACTAAGGCTACTATAAGGGTTCATTCCATCCGTACTAAGTCCAAGCCTTAGGTTTCGTGGTTCATTGCCGAACTCGGGAAATAAGTCATCAATCTTCTTCCATTGCAAAGAGTCAGCAGGATGACGAATCTTTCCATCATTAATCCTTTCATTTGCATGCCATAACATTTTCTTTACATCATCTTCATTAGAAAAAAGTCGCTTAAACCTTGGTAAAATTGGAAGATACCATAACAACTTGGCAGGAGAGTTGTTTGATCTGTACCTTGGTGTCTTACATATTGGACACTTCTCCTCATCTTCAAACTCTTTCCTGTACAAT
Source organism: Leucaena leucocephala (assembly GCA_037074615.1). NCBI lineage: Eukaryota > Viridiplantae > Streptophyta > Magnoliopsida > Fabales > Fabaceae > Leucaena > Leucaena leucocephala. The sequence goes on along the minus strand of CM073565.1, from coordinate 14,501,442 downwards.
ATGCAATCATTTTGGCATGCATGAATCTTTCTATACTGCATGCCTAAAGGACCTATTATTTTCTTTGCATCATAGTAGCATTTGGGTAACGCATTTTCTTCAGGAAATATGTCCTGTAACAACTCAAGCAATTCTGAAAAACCACTGTCACTCCACCCATGCCGAAGTTTCACACTTACCAATCTCAACACCACATTCAACAGGTTGTATTTTCTGCACCCTGGGTATAGAGGCTTTTCTGCATCATTGCACATATTACCATATGCATGTGACCGCATAAAAGCATCTTCTCCAATATCACGAATCATGTCCTCTACTCGATCATCAGTATCCATGTCATCGTCAAAGGTCTGTTCCACCTGTTCACCATGCCATACCCATACCGTGTAACTCTTGCAAAACCCCTCACAAATTAGATGAGTGTAAATATCAGCAAGACTTTGTTTCCTCTCATTCAAACAACTCACACAAGGACAATAAAACCTTCCATTGTCATCATCACCATTCCGTTTAGCAAAATCCAAAAACTCCTTCACCCCCTCAGCATACTCAACACTTGTTCGTTTAGCATTTATCCAACTACGATCCATATTTGTGGAAGACTAAGAAACTAGAAAAACAGAAAATAAGAAACCATTACGTTGCAGCTAATGCATGGAGAGAATAAATTTTTAGTTCTCGAGAGGAGTTCAAAACAAAACTCACCGTCTGTGAAGTGCCGAGAAGACTTAACGCGCGAACCAGGGAAAAATGAGAGATGGAAGGCGCGAGAAATGTACCAAATAAAAGAGTATTTGGTAAAAAAATAAAAAAGAAGGTTTATTCTGTAATAAAATATACACCGAACACTATATATACACCGGTGTAGATATATATAGCAGTTGTAGAGAGTATATTTTACACCGTCCACTATATATTAACCGGTGTAAAATATATCAATCTTTTTAAGTGATAGACCGTACCCTACGTACTTTGTCATCAACTTTTACACAAAAAAATATATATATCAGAATATATAAAAGTTTCAATCTTTCACTACTCATCAGACTCGGAGTTTTGGGAGTCATCAGATTGGGTGAGATCAACAGAATTAAAGAAGCTATCACGGGGTTGACGGCGGCGAACTTCTGAGCGGAAATCTCTGAAACTTGCTTTCAGTCTGTCAACTTTCCGATTCAGTTCTTCCACGGAGTCCTCCAGCCCATTGAAGCGCAGTATGAGTTCCTCAAGGCGCTCCATCAGAGTCACAACCAGGGGAGGAGGAGAAGGAACAGAAGGGTGAGGATCAGGATATTTGTCTTCAAAGTTGTCTCTGTTCTTTTGTGGGGCGGAGAAGGAGGCGTGCGTGAGGAAGAGGCCATTGGAGGAGTCAGATAGATGAAAAGAAAATAAAATAGAGATAAAGTTAGATAGATCGATCATAGGAATGGTATACATATATATATGGTTCATGATCAATAAGAATATAGAAGAATGCAATTGGCCTTTTATCATAATGACTACAAACGTTGGGAACCGAAGAAGTAAAATGAACGGTCTGTAGAATAAAGAAAGCGCACGGGAAAGCATAGACAGGAAACTGAAGAGGCAGATAGGACGAAGCTAATCTGCACCGGGTATTTATATTTTAAATCGGTTACTTTTAAAACCGGTGTAAAAATTTAATTTTTTTTAAACCGTCTTCTCCTTAGTGACTTGTTTAAAAGTGGGATATAGAACAAGAAACCTGTTAAAACTTCATTATATTTATTCAAATTAAACTTTACTAACTAACTTTACATCTTGAAATCTAAAAAAAAAAGACCTCGCTCTATCAACCTAGCTAGCTATATAAATATAATATCATCAACTCCTCATTAATTCTTTTCATTACATCAAAAAGGACGTGGGGAATAGAGAAAGGCAGGGGTGACCCCGTTTTCACTGATCATCATCATCATCTTCCGAATCATGGTTTTGGAAGTCAGAATTGGGATCAACAACAGGATGAAATAAACTATCATCATCCTGTTAATGGTGATGAACTTCAGAACGAAAGGCTTTGAAATGTTCATTCATCCTCTCCACTTTCAAAGCCAGTTCTTCCACTGAGTGCTCCAGGGCATCGAAGAAAGAAGGGTGGATGAGGAAGAAGCCATTAGAGACTTAAGATAGAAGAATAGAAGAAATGAATATAAAACAGATATCGGAGAAGGTGATCATGATGAAATACTGCGCATGTCTGAGAAGACTTGACATAAAATGGCGAAAAAGGATACTAACAGAGTTCATCTATACCGGACTAAATATTTCCACATAGGTCAATAAAAAATCCGCTGTAGAAAGTAAACATCTAAACTGGACTAAATATTTCCACATTGGTCACGAGTAAATACGGTGTGAATATTTTATTTTATTTACAAAAATGTCACCGCTCATTTTTTTAAAACCGTCTCCGCATTGACCGGTTTAAAAATGGGGATTTCGATTGCCAATTTTTCACCAGTGATAGTTTTTGGGATTGAGTCATATTGATGTGGGTCTCTTTATTGATTGGCTCTCCAAAAGATAATGATAATCTTTATTTATCTTCAGTATCATTCCAAACTGTCATCTTTTCCAATATCTCTAAACATATTCTTTTTTTAACTCAAATATATCCTATAAATAATTCAAATAAAAAATAATAGGATAAAAGAGATAAAATAATTAATAAAAAAATAGGAAAATATAACACATTTATCTATTATCCTATGACTAAATTTAAATGTTAAATATTTGAAAAATTATCTTTGAATTAATTCAAATGATATTGAATTAATATAATATAACATAATAGTAATATAATATTATATTATATTAAATGGATGAAGTAATTAATATAATATAGTATTATTAGAGGTATTTTGATTTTCTCTAATTAGATATTATAATTTTCTCTTTTAATTTAGAAATCCCTCAATTACCCTTCCTCATAGATATAATATAATTTGTAGTAATTGATGCAGGTCATAGTCATCATTTATTTATTTTTTCTAACTTCTAGAAATATATAAAAGCAAAATACCTTCATGCAAATCAATTAATCGAGAGAAATAATAAAATCAATAAAAACACAAGGAAATAACTTTTTTAATCATTTAATTCATATAACCAATTAAAGTATAAAATAGTCACAATTACTACAATAATACCTATGAAACATGATAAATTCCCTAAAATATATGGAAAATAATATGATAAAATATGGATTCATTAAGTTTCCCCACACTTAAACCTTTGTACTCCTGGATAAAGCTTTAGAAAATATCCTGATAAACAACTGAAAACAAGTAGAGGAATCAATCAAATTCGAGCATAAGAGTAATAATACAACTAATCAAATCCTTCAAGTCAGCGATACTCACAGAATAATAAATGTAATAAGAATAATCTCTACGAACATAGTTAAGATAGAGGAACAGGATATAAGAGAATACACTCAGGGATATAATTATTTCGCCCATATCACCTTTTAAGGGTTTTTTTCACTCAAACATGCCTATACTAGCCCCTACTATAGGCTTGTAATGAACCATCACTACATGTACATGGAAAGGATGTATGTGATGTATCATTATTAGCATTTCCTTCAATAACTTTATTATCCTTATGTGCATGCAAGGGGAATAAGGAGATCCAAGCAAGTTCTCATTACAAGATAAGTCAATATTAGCACTCAAGTAAGGCTCAATGTTCGCAACATGTTCACTATCATCCCTAATATTGATACACATGCAGTACTATGAATACTAGAAAGAGAAATATGATCAAGCATATTATTATCATCACAAAAAGAGGTAGAAGCATTACAAGTAATATCTTTATTTAAGGTACTACCATTAGAGTTAACTTCTTCAAGGATATGAGTTATATTACCAAAGGGAGAATATGACTCCTCTAGGGTTTGTTTTTTACTTACTTTTGTTGATGGTTTTTTTAGGCTTTGTCTAAAGTTGTTACTTGCTTCTCACATGAATCTTGAGGATATAAGGCTTCTTCTTTTCCTTCAGATTCAATCTGGGTTATGTCGCTCAAAAGCTTATTCATAACGCGCTTATGTTTCTCCAATTCTTCAAACCTTCCAAACACCTCTGCTTCAATAAGTAATACGGGGTATTGTGATTCCAAGCGATCATATAGTTTTTTTATAAATTGTATCTCCTCATCCTTGGAAATAGAAAGGAATAAGGAATGTCTACTAAACTGAGAGTCACCATATGTCTTGCATGGCTAGGTTAGGGGTTGGTAGGTGGCACATATGGGGTAAATAGAGTTTTAGAATAGGGTCTATGTGGTGAGAATGACAGCTCATGATATAGTTGAGGTGGCAATTTAGTCATCTTTTATTGGTTACTCATGACAAATAATTTAAGAAGCCCCCAAGCTTCTCAACAGTTAGGTCCAACAAGTCTCCTCCCGCTATGCTATCTATTGTTTTTTGATCCTACTCTTTCCACCCCGATGGAAATATAGTATGAGGTATTCATCAGGTATTTGGTGATATGGGTACTTGTGCAGGATGTATTGGAATTGGTCCCAGTATTAAGCAAAAGATTCATAGATGTTATATGCAATAGAGGATATTTGTACTCTTGCTTGATCCCTTGAAATATTATAACCTATAAAATAATGGAAAGGCATTGTTAGATTATGATTATATTGATGATGATTATTAAACCAAGCCATCATGTAATTTAGAAAAGGAAACAAAGAAAATGTGAATACGGATAAATTAAAAAAATGGAAAAAATATATAAAAAATATAAAGAAAAATAGAAAAGCTAACTCAAACATCCAAATTTGGCAAAAATAGGACTGATCTAATAGCTAATTCTATTAAAAATGTTTAGAACGTCAAAAACTTGTAGTATGAATTTTCTTGAATTTTTTTGAGCAAATCAGAAACAATTCTAGCAAAGTAGTGAAGATCAAACCAAAATTTACCAAACCAAAAAATACCTAAAGACTAGACTCTACTACACACTAAGAAAATAAAGGAAGAAAAAATAAAACACACTTAATTAACCTAAGAGTCAAAGGAATTAACTCCCCAGCAACGGCACCAAAATTTGATGTCGTTTGTCGTTAGTGCTCAAATTATTTACTAAATTAATCTCTATATAGTATAGAGGTCAACTTAGGTCGTATTCTTTACGTTGAGTCAATGCGTATTTTAACTCTATATTAGACAAACTGTAAGAAGGAGGAGGAGTAGAAGAGAATTTAATAATTTTTAGAAAGTAGAAGAGGATAATAACAAAAATAAAATAAAATAAAAGCAATAGTATATAAGGATATCATGAGTAAGATGAGCATTCCCAATGATTGATGCGTGGCTATCATCGTTCAATAATATATTAGAGTTATAACAATTATATATACTAAGTTCCTAACATGCAAAACCTATAATCATAAAATCCACAATTATACCTAGATCTAGCATACAATTGTATCAAGAATGATTAGTAAAGATCCACTTAGCATGTGATAAATTAAACAATAAATATTTGTTCCTCTAACATAGATATTTAATCGAAAATCCTATAACTAAACATGTGATCCAACATGAATAATGATAAGAGAAAACCAAAGATATTAAATAAAGAACATCAAATCATAAATGGAAATAATAAATCACAAGGGTTTGATCACAAAGGTGTCTTAATTGAAATCCCATGTCCAACATATACAAATCTCAAAACCTAAATCTAGGAAATAATAAATTTGTATCAAGAAAAAGATCAAAACATAAAATTGTTCCACTCCTAACTCTAAAGAATAAGAACTCAAACTACTACATCTCTCCTGAAGAACTTAGAAGGAAAAATGATGGAATTGTGAAAGAGATGAAGATGATTGTGATGGTGGTGATTGTTGTGTTGAATAAAGGAGCCTTGGGGTCTTTTATATAGCTTTTGGGATTAAGTCCAGTTGATATGGGTCTCTTCACTGATTATATTTTCAAAAGATAATGATAATCTTTATTTATTTTCAATATCCTTCAAGCTATTATCTTTTCTAATATCTCGAAAGATATTCTTTTTCTAACTCAAATAAATAATTCAAATAAAAAGTAATAGGATAAAAGAAATAAAATAATTAATAAGAAAATAGAAAAATATAGAACATTTATCTATCATCCTTTGATTAAATTCAAATGTTAAATATTTGAGAAATTATCTTTGAATTAATTCAAATGATATTGAATTAATATAATATAACATGATACTAATATAATATTATATTATATTAAATGAATTAATTAATATAATAAAATATAATATTAATATAATATAATATAATATTATTAGTGGTATTTTGATTTTCTCTAATTAGATATTATAATTTTCTCTTTTAAGTTAGAAATCCCTCAATTACTCTTCCTCATGGATATTATATAATTTGTAGTAGTTGATGTAGGTCATAGTTATCATTTATTTATTTTTTCTAATTTCTTGAAATACATAAAAGCAAAATACATTCATGTAAATCAGTTAATCAAGAGAAATAATAAAATTAATTAAAAATACAAGAAAATAATTTTTTTTATCATTTAATTTATATAATCAATCAAAGTATAAAATAGATACAATTATTACAATAATTTCTATTAAACATAGTAACTTTCCTAAAATAGATAAAAAATAATATAATAAAATAGGGATTTATTAGTATGTCTAACTCTTCTCCTACTTGAGATCCTACTTGAGATCTTAGCAACACTTGAACAAATTGAAGCTTCCAAAAATGCAAGCCGACACTCCCACTCAAAGAGAGCCCATATTTCTATCGGTACCTTCTTTCCACAAGCTATGTAAGTATAATTTTGCCGAAGTTTCTTTTTTCCTTTTTCCTATTTCTTGTTCATACTTTTCAGGTAGTGAGAAGAATTGTATTCAAAACAAGAAGTTGGAAGAAGCTTTCACTTTTGACTTTGTATTCTTACATCCTTGAACTGAAATAGTATGAAGAACTTTGGGTTTTAAGAGTGAAAATAAGAATGAGTTCTAATATTAAAAAATTAATCTGAGGTTGCGTACAGGAGCTTTGTCACCTTATATTTGATATAATTTCCATTTTTTAAACCCACCTGGAAAAGAAATCTCTTTCTCCGTAAGGGATTCTTATTGCATATGTGATGCTTTATCAAAATTAAAATCATAAGTAGCCTCCGCCATTTCTCCAATTTGAGAGACGATATCGCATGGACTGTTGGTGCTTCTTAAGGATCTGTCATCAGCGCGAGATTTCTAGCGAGAATATAAAAAATAGAGGTGGATGGTTGAAGCGTTTGATGAAGATGGTGTTCTTCTTAGTTTAATTTTTGGGAAAATGACATCTGGGTTCCATGGAAGCAGTTCAATGACCAAAAAGTCCCACCAAATGCCACAATGAATTTCAAGTCCCGTGGGACCTCATAGGAATTTTTTGCAATTGTTAAAATACCTAAATACCCTTTTAGTTTTTTGACATATCACCCATCATAAACGAATGCCCTAACTCCGTCTGAACACCATGCTGCTCCTCTTCTCTGCTGGGTCACTGCTCCTCTTCTCCACTTGGTCGCTGCTCCTCATTTTCGCTCAGTCAGTGCTCCTTATCTCCGCTCGTTCTCTGCTCCTGTGGTCCGCTCGGTCTGTGTCTTCGGTTCTCCTCGTCTACGTGTGGTCTTTGCACTATAGTCCTTCGTTGCAACCCGTCCCTGCTACCACCAGTACTTGCTTCATCCCAGAAGTCATCGTCGCCTCTCGTCGCTGGTACTCATCGGTTATCGTGGCTGTGGTAGAAGTTTTTTTCTTTCGCTGCGGTGAATGTCGTTGCTATGACCCGCCTATCGTGTGACATTTCCTATTTGGTACTCATCGGATATCCTCCTCCTGCTAAAGCCCTTACTCTGAGTAATATATTTCTTGATTTAAATTCTACTACTATCTTTATTGAAGGTGTGAAGAATAACATACTGAAGGGAGGCATTGGCCTCCCAAGTACAATATCTTACTCTGTGACTGGATTTCATTGTAAGAGCGTAAAAGTTAATATAAGAGTCATTTTAGGCGGGGTGGAATGTACTAAAGGTACCTGCAAGTAATTATCTTAGCAGTAACCTATGTGTTTGGCAGTCATTGCACATGGTCCTTTCCCCATTATTTTCAGTCTCGATGCACATAGAAGGAAACATATGAAAGCTAAGTTACTGAGTCCTTATTAACAAGTCGGAGAAGGGTTGTTGCAGTAGTTAGATGTTCAATCGGTGGCTTATCATAGGATAAGAGTCATATGCAGGGATATGTTTGATATAGGAGCTTAAGTCTCAGAATCAAATATCTGTTCATAAAGTCATTTTTCTGATAAGGATAAATGGCTTATTTGATTTTGATGTGATTTGCCTGCATTTGCAACACTGTGCTGAGTATTTGGATTAACATATTGATTAATCATTCATTGTATTGATGAAAGTGGTTGTTATTGCAGGATAAAAGATGTCGAACATTGAAAAAACTGAAGTCAGACGAAGAGGTTACAACTTCTCTGGATATGCACTCTTCGTAGAAGAGTAAAAAATTGCCAACCCACGGAAGAAGATGTCAATAGAAGACGCTGGTGCATCATTTAGGGAAGGATGGAATAAATTAGAAGAGCAATAGAGATTAGAATACAAACGCAGGGCAAAGGAATTGAGAGGTCCAGTGAAAGGGAAGAAATATGTCGTGCCCTTCTATACAAGATGTGCACCAAAACAATTTATGGATGTGTGCAAGGTGTTGAAGGGGAGGAAGAACACAATGGAGAGACTGAGAGCTATTGGATTTGATAAGTTAGTGCGCATAAGTTGCGCACACATTCAGCGGGATCTATGTGGGGTGTTCATGCGTGCTTTTGACCCACCGACAAAAACAATTTCAATTAAAGGGAGGACGCACAAAATTGATGCAAGAGCTGTGAATAAAATAATGGGATTGCCACTTGATGGGTCAGCAATTATGCCAAGGACGTCTGTTGAGTAAAGCTTCAAGGAGCTGAAGCTGGCGTATGGGAAGGTCCCATATACGACAATTACAGGCTGGTTGGTAGATGACAAGGAGAATGCTGATTTGGAGTTGCTATTTGTGATATACAGCCTAGGGGTTCTCTTGGATCCTAGCTCTTGTATATATGTAAGTGACAAGGTGCTGAAGGTAATGGTCTTGACGAAGTATGCATACACTGGGTTTGATTGGTGCATATGAAGATTCCTCGTAATGCGTGCCATGAAGGTAACGGACCCTGAAAGGCCCAATAATGGCGCCATCAATGGTCCAACAAGACACTTGGACTGATAGGTGGGCCAGTGTCTGGCAAAACCCCAGAAAAGTGTGAAATTACGAAAATGCCCCTGTGTTGTACTAAAGGGGTAGTAGATGTATAAGGGCATTTTGGTCATTCTGGACAGGCCCAGGTGCCAAGGCACATACAGATAAAGTTACTCAGAGTCAGTATATGTCTTGACAGAGTACAGAAGGGTGTAAAATGATGATTTTACCCTTAGGGTTAAAATAGTGCAAGAAAGGGCACCCAAAGGGTATTTTGGTAATTTGCCAAGGGATGTTTCTTGGGAATCGAGCCATCAGAGTACTTGAGCTTGATCAGGATCCAAGATAACATTCCCAGAGTCCAAAAACGTAGCCCATGAAGTATGTGGGAAAAAGTGGCATTAAAATACTATTTTAATGCTGTTTCAATAAAGTAAAGTTACTCGGTCGGCACGATAACCGAGGAGGTGATCAGATAGAGTCCTGGACTTATCTGGATAGCATTGGAAGGCGTGAAAGGTCCCTTCCAGATGCCACATGGCGTCATCTTAGAGGGAGAAGAAAAGTTAAGGACGTGTGGCACAATCTTAGCCGGTGAGTCCAGTTTGTGGGAAATCGGACCGGACCGGTACTGGATTGGACTGGATCTGCTGAGTCAGCTGATGAGGTGTCCAAGAAACTTGCAATTGCGCCATGTGAGAAATGTGCATGGTGAGGTGTCCCATGAGGTGGCTTTGAGATGATGTCATGCATGATGCAGTAAAAGGAATAAAGAAAAATAGGAAATTCCGGAAAAACCAGGACCACAGGATCAGATGGCTTCAAAATTACAGAAATGCCATTGTCCAAAACTATAAATACCCCCCCTTGCTTCATATGCTGCATGGCCAAGGGCCTTTTAGAGAGAGGAGGAGGTGCTAGAGAGAGAAAGTGAGAGGAAGAAAGAAAGAAAGGAAGTTCTGGCGGAGCTGGAAGCAGAATAGAGATAGTAGAGTTCTGCTAAGCTTTTGAGGTAGTAACTAATCCTAGATTTTATGTAATGGCTTTGTGAGTTGTTGTGCTATTGTTTGGTTGGATTGTTGTCTTATATGTTATGTCTGAAGCTCTGCTATAATGCTATGATCATATGTTATTAAGCATGCAGCATACTTATCTGTACACAATCACAAGCAAGCACTGTCACTCTGCATTACATATATTGTTATGATTGTTGCTACTGAGATTCCCCCAAATCTCATCCCAATTAATAACCCATTACAGGGGAGGTTATGTCAAAATAAATTCTGGGAATTTTAAGAGACGAGGTTATGCTACCGGAATTATGACAAGATGGCAATAGTAGAGAAAGGAGCTGATACGTACTGTGTACGTAGGTACTGTCTAAGGAGACTGGAAGTGAGTGGACCTAGCCGGTTCATCCAGTCTTTCCTGGGTACTTACATAGAATGGTAGTTCTCACGGGAATTACCGAATCGGTACAAGATCAGTTACTTTCTGAAGATGAAGCGTAGCGGTTATGCTGCCGGATTTTAGGCAGAAAAAGATGTAATAGAGATATGGAAAATTTTGTACATACCCAGATGTAAAATAACTTATTAATTAATAATAAGTGTTGTTTGGCATGTTTGACTGATATATGATGGATGTATGCATTTGTATGCAAAGTTGATTGCTGGAAATTACCACTGTGAACAGTAACACGTGGTGACTAGGTCATGTTTGATAAATGATTAAAAATAGTAAATGGATGAATAAATATATGAAATTTTTATGGTAAATAGTAGACATACCAATATTTAATTTGATATATAAAACTTCTCATTTGGATGTCTACACATAGAGATATAAATTATCAAAGTTGGGACCAGAATGCTAGATTCAGGAGGAAAAAGTTGGATGAACAGTAAAATTGAAACGTTGACTGACGTTGAATTAGTCAATTAATGGTCAACGAGTTATTTTTCCCTGAAATATAATTGAGTTAGCTTCAAGTATAAATTGGAACCACTTCATTTCAATTTTTATATAATTAGTTATGATTTTTCGAAGTCAGGTCACTCATCTGGAATTTATACAGTGAACAGTACTCGATAAGAGTAAAACTCCAGATTGAGAAATTGGACTTCAATGACCTTGAGAGTGGTTCTAAATGCTACCAAGTGGTCCCTAAGACATACGAAAGTAAGGATGTTTCACTTATACTTTCTCATGGTAAGTGTGTTTGGGGTAATATTTTTTGTCTTTGTAATAACAATTAACTGTTATTGTGTATTGGAACATGTTATTAACTTGTGCATCATGTCAAATGCAGATTTATTATCTGCAGATGTTTCTGCTGGGCTGACAAAAAGCCTCTGAGGTCGGGGATGACATGGCTTATTGGAATGATGAGGAGGTCCATGCAAGAACACTGTTGGAGAAGGAAAGCAAGCAAGGTGTTCTCCATGGAAACACTAGCAAGGACCGACCGAAAGCATCAACGTTTAATCCAGACGTTGATCTCACGCACCCGGTACTTACGACGGTAATTGCTTTCATTTGTTGGTTTAGTACAATTTAGGAATGCATTAAGTGGTTTTCCTTTTTCAGCTAATAAAGGCAACTTACAGTCGAATCATGACCATGGTGGGGAAAGAACTGTTGGCTCTTCAACACAGCCTCTTAGGGGAAGATGAAGGTGGACAATGTGGAAGGGAGGTCAATGGAAGTGGTGATGATGGTGAAGGCGGAGGTGGAGGTGGAGATGAACGTGATGAGGAGGGTGGTGATGATGGTGCAGAGGGTGGTGGTGATGATGGTGAGGAAGACGGTGGTCATGAGGCCTCAAGGTAATACCAAGGAGAGAAGGAAATCAATCAAGTAGAGGGGGAAACACATGTAAGAAGATCCAAGAGGGAAACGAAACCAGCTGTTAGGTCTCCCTACTTCCTAGAGACGAAGGCGAGGGTTGGGAAGAAGAGGAAGAACGAAGTTGACAAGAAAGTATTGTTCAACATGTGCACAAGTCAATGTGCTGGTTCCGAGGAGCAAGAGAAGTATTTCATTATTGTTCCTTGCTGAAGATCTAATTTCCCCTGTCAAAGCTGATTGCTTGATTTGAGTTTCAATGGCTGTAGGGTTTTTGTAGAGATGAATGAGTTCCACGTCACTCGTGGTGAGCTATGTTGCCTCCGTAGTAGAGCATGGATGAGCACCACTGTGAGACAATTGTCCTCTTGAGTTGTGATCGTTGTGGCCTCTAATGGTGGTGTCCTGATTTGCCGCTTTTATTTGCAGGTAATGACGATGGTGGCCAAGACATTGGTCCAGGATGAGAAAGACAGAACCCGTTCAGTCAGACGACACGTCTTTTCTGCCCATTTCATGCAAAAGATATTGGTGAATCCCCTACGGTGGTCAATTCAAGGCAATGAAGCAGAAATATTGCCACAACATGTTGGCTACAATATTGCTGATTGTGACTTAATTTTTGGACCTGCTTGTGTAATGGACCACTGGTTCTGTTACATTTTTGACGTCAAGAATATGCAATTCTGTGCCCTTGACTCGTTGGTTAATACTCTAACATATATGCGCTTGCAAAGGCAGCAACATGAAGAAGCATCTAAAGACGACAGAAAAGGTAAGTGCAAGAAGAAGAGGACCAGTGGCCAACATATATTCAAGGAGAAGCAATGGATGGCGAATACCTGTGTATGTATTCCTTGATCTTCAGGTTCATACTCCCTTACGTATTACCAGTCATTTTTTGAATTTAATTTCTCTTTTGTGTGTGTATTTATTGGAGATTGTGCCCTAGGGTCCAATCATTATGTTATGAGAAACGTATTTCTAAACTCCATCAAGATAGATTTCTCAATTCATTTGATTTTGAATCATATGATACTTACGAATCTTGTTTGTTAGGTAAGATGACAAAGTCACCTTTTACTGGGCACAGTGAGAGGGCCACTGATTTGTTGGGCCTCATACATACAGATGTGTGTGGACCGATGAATACAAATGCTAGAGGAGGTTATTCGTACTTTATCACATTCATAGATGATTTCAGTAGATATGGCTACGTCTATCTAATGAAACATAAATACGAATCTTTTAAAATGTTCAAGATATTTCAAAATGAACTACAAAACCAGCTTGGTAAAACAATTAAAGCCCTTAGATCTGATCGAGGTGGTGAATATTTGAGCCAAGAGTTTATCGATCATCTTAGGAATTGTGGGATAGTCTCACAATTGACTCCTCCAGGAACACCACAACGGAATGGCATTTCTGAATGGAGAAATTGAACACTATTTGATATGGTTTGATCCATGATGAGTCGAACAGATCTTCCACCGTCCTTTTGGGGCCACGCCCTAGAGACAGCTGTGTTCACACTGAATCGTATTCCATCTAAGGCAGTTGAAAAGACTCCGTATGAGATGTGGACTAGGAGGAAACCTAGTTTGTCTTTTCTCAAGATTTGAGGATGTGAGGTACATGTTAAGCAACAAGCCTCAGATAAGTTAGCGTCCAAATCTTCAAAGTGCCTTTTTGTGGGATATCCTGAGAAAACCAAGGGATATTATGTCTATAACCCCACTGATAACAAAGTGTTTGTTGTCAGAAATTGTATCTTTCTAGAACGAGAATTTATCTCTAAAAGAACCAGTGGGAGTAAGGTACATCTCGAAGAAGTTCGAGAGCCACAAGACACCACAGAATTAGAGATGGAAAATGGAGAAGACTCACAACAAGTTGTTGAGACTCCTCAAATCACGCAAGGCCCACGGCGATCTAATAGGGCACGACTTCAGCCTCAGAGATATGGATTTCTGATTTCTGACAATCGTGATGTTTTTCTCATTGAGCATAATGAGCCAACTACCTATCGAGAAGCTATAGTAGGACCAAACTCTAAAAAATGGCTTAGTGCCATGAAGTGTGAGATGCAATCCATGTACGACAATGAGGTATGGACCTTAGTCGACCCGCCTGAAGGTGTAAAAACCGTCGGGTGCAAGTGGGTTTTTAATGAGGTATGGACCTTAGGTCGCGACTAGAAGATGATTAGGTCGCGACTGAAAACTCCAGAGGCGAAGAGTCGCGACTAGTGGATACGGAGGTCGTGACTAAAGCTTGAATACGAAGGTAACACTTCTTTCTTCTTGACTTAAACACATTCGGTAGATCCTGGCTGGGAATGGAAAAATTTTAAAAGTTAATTTCCGCTGCGTGTCTTCCAATTCCCTTTCAGTATTGTACAGAAGTGTTGCTTCCTCAAAATACTTCGTACATTGAAGCCACAAGTCTTTGGGCAGGATGATCAGTTTGAAGTGAATTGGCCGAAAGTGCATCTCCAAACAGACACGTCAGCATCCTAACACATGTACTTCATTTTTTGCTTTCCTTTTCCTTGTGACTTACTCAACTTGTGGTCTTGGACAACTTGCAGGTATTCATGCGGGATTATTGTCTTGTCATGGCTGAAGACCTGGGATGGCAACACCGTAGATGAGGAAGGCTACACAATGCCAAAGTACTCCAATGAAGACCCCACCAGTTGAGGGTTGATTGTTTGTGTTGGCTGATGACTCATCCTAACAATTCCCAATAGGAACGAGTATTATCCAGTGTAGCAGGGAAGGACTCCAGACATCAGAGGAAGTAGTCACTAATTAAGTGGATCTGTCATTGTAAACCTTGTAAACAAAACGTGTACTTGAACATTTTCAATTAATGTGAACATGTTAACTTGTTCAGGAAGGATTGTTATGATGTTCAACTTGCAAGTGTTGTGTTTCATATGTCATCATGCAGAACATCTTTACCAGGGTCAACCCCATATGGGGGAATACTAACAACCCGACACTTACACTGAAACATCCTCCCTTAGACCCCTCAGAGTACACTTGTGGAAGCTAGATAGTTCGATTATACCTTAACTCAAGCCCAGAAATTTAAAATTTTACTCTTAAGTTCCTTATTCTGAGCCTTTATTTTGAAAACTGATTTTTCACATTCTACACATCCAAATGAGGCTTATTACCTATCCACGTAATGCCCCAGATGTGTGCTACTGGTTCACCAAATTTTGTGGCAAAACTTCTTCATTTACTAGGTCAAACTGATGTCAAAACATTGCTACCTCAAGACCTCCGAATTTCTTTCTCATAATTTCTCATACACAAATTTAATATGCCAAACAATATTTATTATTAAATAATAAATTGTCATACAACAGGGCATACACAAAATCCTCATATTTCTATTACATCTTTTTCTGCCTGAAATCCGGCAGCATAACCGCTACGCTTCCTCTTTAGAAAGTAACTGATCTTGTACCGATTCGGTAATTCCTGTAAAAACTACCATTCTACGTAAGTACCCAAGAAAGACTGGATGAACCGGCTATGTCCACTCACTTCCAGCCTCCTTAGATAGTACCTACATACACAGTACGTATCAGCTCCTTTCTTCACTACTGCTATCTTGGCATAATTTCGGCAGCATAACGGCGTCTCTTAAAATTATCAAAATTTACTTCGCCATAACCTCCCCTGTAATCGGTTATATATGGGGATGAGATTCGGGGGAATCTCAGTAGTAATAATCATAACAATATATGTAATGCAGAGTGACAGTGCTTGCTTGTGATTGTGTACAGATAAGTGTGATGCGTGCTTCCATACTCAATAACATATGATCATAGCATCGTAATAGAGCTTCAAGCATAACATATAAGACAACAATCCAACCAAACAATAGCACAATAAATCACAAAGATATTACATAAAAGTTAGGATTAGTTACTACCTCAAAAGCTTACCAGAACTCTAGAATCTCTATACTGCTTCCAGCTCCGCCAGAACTTCCTTTCTTTCTTCCTCTCACTTTCTCTCTCTAGAACTTCCTTCTCTCTCTTAAAAGGGCTCTAGGCCGTGATGAATGAAGGCAAGGGGGTATTTATAGTTTTGATGGATGGCACTCCCGTAATTTCCAAGAGCTTTGAACTTGTGGCCACCGTTTTTTCTGGAATTTCCTATTTTATTTATTCCCTTTACTGCATCATCATGACATCATCCAAGGGACACCTCATGGGGACACCTAATCTGTCACATGGCGCAAATGCAGGCTCCTGGGACACCTTATCAGCTGACTCAGCGTTTCCAGATAGTTCCAAAGTCTTGCACCAGAATACACTGCTGAGATCGTGCCACGTGTCCTTAACTTTTTCTTCCTCCTCTATGTTGGCACCATGTGGCATCGTGCTGGCACCTTTCACTCCATCCAATGCTATCCAGATAAGTCCAGGACTTTATCTGATTACTTTCTCGGTTATCGTGCCGACCAAGTAACTCTACTTTATTGAAAAGTCACTAAAACATTATTTTAATGTCACTTTTCCTCACATAATTCATGGGCTACGTTTTTGGGCTTTGGAATGTCATCTTGGATCTCTGATCAAGCTCAAGTACTCTGATGGCTCGATCCCAAGAAACATCCATTGGCAAATTACCAAAATACCCCTGGGTGCCCTTTCTTGCATTATCTTAACCCTAAGGGTAAAATCATCATTTTACACCTCTCTGTACCCTGTCAGGGCATATACTGACTCTGACTAACTTTATCTATACGTGCCTTAGCTTCTGGACCTGTCCAAAATGACCAAAATGCCCTTCATTCCTCTATTACCCTTTAATACAACACATGGGCATTTTCGTAATTTCTCACTTTCCCGAGGTTCCGCTGGACACTGGCCCACCTATCAGTCCAAGTGTCTTATTGGGCCTTTGATGGCGCCATTAGTGGGCCTCCCAGGGTCCATTACCTTTATGGCACGCATCACGAGGAATCTTCCCCTGGCAATGTTAATCGAGCGTTTTAGCTATTATACACCGTTTATATACATCTCCGGACACTGGCTCCTTTTATCAGATACACTGGCCTACTATGTCTAGGCATCCATTTGGGTCATAACATTCATCTGACTGAGGTCATCTGAACTCATTCAGTCTCTGTTTAAATACCGATAAATCTCCCTATCGGATACCTGGAGGCCTCACACTCCCGTCTGTATTTGCTAATTTGTGAATAACTTTTTCTACATACCTCCTATCGGTATTCTGTCAGTTTCCTGACATTCGCCATATCAGGGCGCATCATCCTGTAATTTCTCACTTATATCTGAGATCTAGGATATCCGGTAGGAATTTTTATAACTTTTTCATTATCAGATCAATTTTGGCTATCTGGAGTCCGGAGAAAATTCCTGTATTAAGTGGGATTACCCAGCATCACTTGCTCTATCTACCGGTGAAATCTGGGACTGAAATACTTTCGGGCAGTCCAAACCACTTCCGCCCTAACTTTCTTTAATTATAATTTAGCCCCAGAGAACTGATCTTCTTTTCAATTAAGTCCCTTTTATTTGGCTAAAATTACACTTAAGGACCCCACCTTTTTGTCTACTTTTCCCTTTTAGCCTTATACTTTTCATATTTGCACTTAAGTTCCTTCATTTTCTTTCTTTTGCAATTAACCCCTTTCCTTGCATAAATGACCACTATATCCCTAGGGACTTTCACTATTTATATATAAGTCCCTGGACTTTCACTTATTTGCAGTTTAGTCCCTAAAAACTCTCTGTATGTTTCTAGGACTTCTGCTCAAAGGGTCTGGTAGTCTATTTATTTCAGGCTTACTTTTTGAGTCTCTAGGCCTGAAAATTGGGATGTCACATACACCACTGTAAATAACAACTACCTAAGACAGCAAAAATAACAACTCCATCACTTACAGTTAAGAACCCCCTATTGGCTGAGTAACAACCCCAGCGCCCATGAATAAAAACCCCAGCACCCATAAATAACAACCCCAGCACCCATGACTAACAACCCCAGCACCCACGAATATTAACCCCAGCACCTATGAGTAACAACCCCAGCACCCATGAGTAACAACCCCAGCACCTACAATTGACAACAATCCCAACGTCTGCGGTAACAAAAATAGCACCCATGAATAACAACCCCAGCACCTGCTGTCGCGACTGGGCGATCCTCTTGTCGTGACTAGACGTCTCGGGTGTTTTTGGTCGCGACAACAAGTGTCTTCCGGTCGCGACAATTATTCACACAAGCTTCCAGAAAACAACCCCAGCACCCATGAGTAACAACCCCAGCACCCATGAGTAACAATCCCAGCACCCACGAATAACAACCCCAGCACCTATGAGTAACAACCCCAGCACCTACAATTGACAACAACCCCAGCGCCTACAGTAACAACAACAGCACCCATGAACAACAATCCCAGCACCTGTTGTCGCGACTGGTCGATCCTCTTGTCGTGACTAGACGTCTTGGGTGTTTTTGGTTGCAATAACAAGTGTCTTATGATCGCGATAATTATTCACACAAGCTTCCAGAAAACAACCCCAGCACCCATGAGTAACAACCCCAGCACCCATGAGTAACAACCCCAGCACCTACGAATAACAACCCCAGCACCTAAGAGTAACAACCCCAGCACACATGAGTAACAACCCCAGCACCCATGAGTAACAACCCCAGCACCTACAATTGACAACAACCCCAGCGCCTGCGGTAACAACAACAACACCCATGAATAACAACCCCAGCACTTGCTGTCGTGACTGGTCGATCCTCTTGTCGCGACTGGACGTCTCAGGTGTTTTTGGTCACGACAACAAGAGTTATTAGTCTCGATAATTGTTCACATAAGCTTCCAGAAAACCAGCGCCCAGGAATGACAACCCTTGTACCTGCCAATTACAACCCCAGCGCCTGGGAATGACAACCCCTACACCCGGGAATGACAACCCCTGCGCCTTCAACTAACAATTGACAGTACACATAGTATTTGATCTGATTCATATATATGCACTTTCCAATTACATCAGGTATTGCCAGCAAATACAAAAGGCATACGGCAAACATAGACACCTTCATCAAGATCCATCCTACCTTCCAACAAGATGGAGATTGATCAAGGTTACAAAAGATGACTTTCATCACTTTCTACAGATATATACAAAGCAAAAATCAGTGTGCTATGTATTTACACAAAAAAATAGAGCAACCCACCGCCATTCCTCAGCTCGGGTTTGGATTCTTGCATGTCTTCACTGTGTGCCCAGCTTCATGGCATCTTCCACAATGATAAGTCTTCCTGTTCTGAAATTGAGACACAATCCTCTTTCTCTTTGGCCTTCCTGGAGGCCTTCTAGTAATTGGGGGGGTCAAGGAACCTTTGTTTCATTAGTTCGGACACTGTGGGGTCGTCAGGACATGGACAATCATGTGTAGCTATAGGCCTCATGATACTAGCATATACTTTCTCTTGGGCATGTAACTTGTAGCAATCGTCCACAAATGTGTACACACTTCCATGCATTAGCTTTATTGCAGCACATGCATGGACACAAGGGAGTCCACTCATTTGCCAACCCAAGCATGTGCATTTACGGGTTTGCAGATCAACTATAAGTTTTATTACTCCATGGGGGCCCCAAGTCTCAACCTGGACTATGTCATTTCCCCAATATTGGGCACGCATATTTGTGGCACACCTAACTTGCTACTGTAACTTTGCCTCAATATTTGGCCCAACTCCATTTTTCCAATTGACCATTGACATTTTTCTTTCCAGCACCTTCTGGGCCAACTTCTATTGATGCTCAAGAATTAGAATAGACACATTGTGCCTCCGCTCTTGCAAAATCCATGCATTGAATGACTTCGCTAGCTTAGTAGTAATATTGTCCCATAGTTTGAATAGGAACGTGCTCATAGCCCATTTATGCATGTCCCCTTAGGTCTCAACCCTATTGCGCCAGCTGTGGATAAAAGGCTTGTAGCTTTCCCATTGCGATATTAAAATCTCCCTCGAGCCTTGCATATGCAATTCCATCAAGCAGGTTAAGTGTGTCCTCCTTTCGGACCCCTGATGCTTGTCCCCTACCTCTTACAATTTTGAGGAAAGCAGCACTATAGTTTTCTTTTACATGACGGTAGCAATAAGCATGTCTTGTGCAGGAAAAAATAGTCCGAACAGCAGTTATGATTGCATTGTTCCGGTCAAACACAATTATGATCTCCAACGATCCTGTGATCTCTTTAACATTTTGGAGAAACTAAGTCCACTCATCATTCGTCTCACCACTAACAATAGCATATGCCAACGGAAATAATTCATTATCTGCGTCATATGCGTTCGCTGTAAGCATTGTTCCCCTGTATGGACCACTAAGATGACATCCATCTATATACAGTACTCTCTGCACCCTTGCAAAAAACCTTCAATTGAGCATCCATACTCAATGAATACCCTCTCAAATTTGTTGGACTCTGAGGCTTCCCATCTAGCAACAGTTCTTGGATCAGTTTCCATAAGCCTCTCACATATCCAAGGAATAATCTTGTAAGAATTCGCTGCAGTACCATGTATTTTCCTTAATGCAAGTTCTCTACCCCTGTACACTTGCTTATGGTTCAATCACACACCGTAATCTTTGTACAAGTCCTTGCTAATTTCTTTTGCATTCTTATTCATGTGACTCCTCAAAGAATCAATCATGAGAGACGATGTTAACTTTGACTTTCCATGGTGAGATACAAGTAGGTCTTCCTGTGCATTATGCATGTGCTGACTTCTGAATCTTCGTATACTTGAGAATTCTGCATCTTGACGTTCACCCATACAATATGCACCCATGTACCATGGGCATCCATCAACCTTGCACTGGACAATGATTTTTTGCTTATTGTTCTTGATAAATTTGTACGAAAACCTGTGCACGATACTGTACTGGTATAGCTTCTTTCGAAGAACCCCCGTATTTGGAAATGTTTGGCCTTCTCCAACAATCAAATCCTTCCACTTTGTGCAATTCATTTCAGGTATAGCTGTTGGAATCATTTGGTCAGCACAAGACACTAATGGCAACACTTCATTCTCATTTCCTAATGCAGCTGGAGACATAGAGCATACATTCCCACTTCCAAACAATTCATCAAACCTGCAGGAAACGATAACTTACTGGGTCAATAATGACAACTACCTACAACTAAGATGACAACTTATATATCAACTTGCAGTGCACAATATTTTCAAATCAACACACCATATAACTTACAAATCTAGGCCCTCCACTACATCATCCATCTGAAGTTGTGTGCACTCATTGTCTGCTTTCTCTCCTACATACACATGACCACTTTCTCCATTAAACATTATCAAATGCTCAATTCCTTCATCATTACACATGTCAATAAATGTGTGTTTATCAAATCTGACAGTGAATTTTATCAACAGTTCATCACTTCCTTTCTCAACAAGTGATGCTACTAATACTTTGAACTCATCATATGTCGTGCCTTCCTTTATGGATATTATTTTTACTGCACCCCCAACATATGTATGACTTTCTACATCATTTCTAAATTGTCCTCCCATATGAACATAACAGATAGATGCTTTGCAGATGAACTCGCCATCAATAATGACAACCTGCACCAGACATAGAATATAAAAACTCAGGAACTTATATTAACAACTATGACATACTATAATAACAACTCTTCATGTCTCGTATATCAGCTCATGTCAGCCATTCACAGATAAGCACCTTTGCATAGTTCATATTTTCTTACCACACTCAACAAAACACACTATAAATTCCTGCAATCCAAACATAACTCTTAAAACCCTAAATAAACTTATTTAACCCATAACTCAAATGATAAAAAACCTACAAACACAATGTCCATATTTACATGGGTCACCTTCTATACCTCACTGCAGTAATGACAACATGCACCAGACATATAATATAACAACTGAAGCACCTATATTAACAACTATCGCGTAATATAATAACAACTCTTCTTGCCCCCCATATCAGATCATTATCTGTCATTAACACTTTCCAAGAACCTTTCTATTGTTCATATTTGCTTACTACATTCAACTACAAATTCCTCTAAATCGAACATAACATTTAAAACCCAAAATAAACTCATTTAACCCACAGGTCAAATGATAAAAAATTTATGCTACGAACACACTCTCCATATTTACCTAGGTCACCTTTTAAACCTCACACTTCAGCCATACACTATCATACGTAGCAGAACGATGATGAGCTATCCACTTCGCTAGGTTTGATAGCAACAGACTTCACGTTCTCATATCATAATCAGAAAAGGCGATATATACAGCAATTATGCCTCAACGTTCTGCCACGATAACGAGATAACTCAACTGCGAACCCACCGTCAGAGCCATCGTATGGGTGGTAATGGTCTTGTCTACTATTTTCTTGTTTCATAGCAGAAAGCGCGCCAACTCTCATTTCTTCTCCACTGTGTTTTTTCCCCAAGGGCAGTTTAAGTCTTTTAACAATTGTAAAAAATTCCTATGAGGTCCCATGGTGTTGGAAATTATGCCCTAGGGGCCAATCATTGTCTTATAAACATTATTGTTTTATGAATTTCTTAATTATGTTATCACATTATTTGCATGTTTACTGTGATGACCATCCGTGGATAACTCATGATTTTATCCTAAATATCCCTGGTCAGTCATCTATGCGGGAGCAGAGATGAAATAAGACCAGTATGACTTTGAAGATATATAGAGATATAAATCAAAGTCATAGGCACATGTAAGAGTACAGGGTGTTGGACCGACCCGCTATGAGAGAGCTGCATGGGTTAAGTCATAAGCTTCTCACATATACAAACTATGTCACTATACCCTTTAACCTGAGATCATCATGGATTCCTACATGACAAACGCTCAGCTTTGACCTAGTCAAAAGTCACTTTTGACCGAGTGATCATAAAGGCTATGTTCGGGCTTAGTGGTTTTTCATGCGAAGGAATGTGAATGGTCAAGATTTAATTTGTCCCTCACATTCTTAGAGAGATATTACTGGGCCCCTCGATGAGTGAGTCTGAGAAATATATGGCCAAACTGTAATGGAAAGGTAGTTCCATTTCTATATTCAGACTACTCAGGGATTGAGAAAGTAACGATCAGGAACAGGAGGATGACGTTCTCCATGCCTCATCCTATTGGAGATTGTGCCCTAGGGGCCAATCATTATCTTATGAACATTGTTGATTTATGAATTTCTTAATTATGTTATCATATTATTTGCATGTTTACTATGATGACAATCCTTGGATAACTCGTGATCTTATCCTAAATGTCCCTGGTCAGTCATCTATGCGGGAGCAGAGATGAAATAAGACCAGTATGACTTTGAAGATATATAGAGATATAAATCAAAGTCATAGGAACATGTAACAGTACAAGGTGTTGGACCAACCCGCCACGAGAGAGCTGCATGGGTCAAGTCATAAGTTTCTCTCATATACAAGCCATGTCACTATGCCCTTTGACCTGAGATCATCATGGATTCCTACATGACAAACGCTCAGCATTGACCTAGTCAAAAGTTACTTTTGACCGAGTGATCATAAAGGCTATGTTCGGGCTTAGTGTTTTTTCATGCGGAGGAATGTGAATGGTCAAGATGGAATTTGTCCCTCACATTTGTAGAGAGATATTACTGGGCCCCTCGATGAGTGAGTCTGAGAAATGTATGGCCATAATATAACGGAAGGGTAGTTCCATTACTATAGTCAGACTGCTCAGGGATCGAGAAAGTGACGGTCAGGAACAGGAGGATGACGTTCTCCATGCCTCATCCTTAACCGAAATATCGTGTGACAAAAGGGACGTGATATGGTTGTATGAAAGGTTACATCGTTTATCGATCCTCATATATTTTGGATAGTCGTAATGTCTTGCTAGAGGCCGCTTACGATTTGTGGGTTAGTATAGTAACTGGCCCACTACCAACTTCATATGGGCCTACAGGGTCGCACATAAAATAGCCCAACTCGAGCTGTGATGTCCAGATTCATTGAATCTAAGAGATGTCTAGATTCAATGAATAGTCTAGGGTGGACTTATATATTTTATATATATATATTATAAATTTGTATATATATCATATATATAATATAAGAGATATTTGCAAGATTTAATTTATAAGGATAAATTAAATTTCTATCACTTTTGAATTTGAATTTAAATGGATATGATCTATTTGAATTTGAAATTCAAATTGATAAGATATCTCAAATTTGATTTATGAGAATAAATCAAATATAATTCTGTCTTATCTTTATTTTAAATTAAATAAATAGGTCAATTAAATCTGTGAGACGGATTTAATAAAAATCGTATTTATTTAATTAGTTTCTTATTAAATTATGCAATATATGATATTGTATTAATTCAAAATTGATATAAGATTAATTCTGAAGCCCAGCCCTATTAGAAGCCCGATAGCTTCCTATATATTTGACATTAGGGGCTAGGGTTCTACACATCTCTACACACACATTCAGACGTGAGAAAAGGGGGCAGGGAGAGTGCAAAAGGTTTGCAGATAAGAAACTGCCAAAATAGAGAAGGTGAGGACGGAATCTCTAGAAAGCCCTAGAGGGACAAGAGGCCCTAGCACGTCGTTCGCGATTGGAACGCTGTTCGTACGGATACCGGTAGAGGAAGCCGATCTGAGCTGTCGACTTCTTACGATCGACGAGACACGAAGCAAGGTCACAACCTATTAACACTGAGGTCGCTACCATACGGGCATATGAACGTCAGAAATCTGAAAAGAGGAGACAGGTCGCGACTTAAAGCTGACGAGGTCGCGACTACAAACTCTAGAGACGTCCGGTCGCGACTAACAACTCCAGAGGAGACAGGTCACGACTAGAAGTTGAGGAGGTCGCGACTGAAAGTTCCAGAGGCGAGGAGTCGCGACTAGTGGACACTGAGGTCGCGACCAAAGTTCGAATACCGAAGGTAACACTTCTTTCTCCTTGACTTAAACACATTCGGTAGATCCTGGATGGGAATGAAAAAAATTTTAAAGTTAATTTCCACTGCGTGTCTTCCAATTTCCTTCACATCCATGATCAAAATATCATGTGACAAAAAGGGACGTGATATGGTTGTATGAAAGGTAATATCATTCATCAATCCTCATATGATTTGGGTAGTCATAATGTCTTGCTAGAGACCGCTTACGACTTGTGGATTAGTATAGCAACTGGCCCACTGCCAACTTCATATGGGCCTACAGGGTCGCACACAAAATAGCCCAACTTGAGCTGTAATGTTCAGGTTCATTGAATCTAAGACATGTCTTGATTCAATGAATAATCTAGGGTAAATTTATATATTTTATATATATATATAATTTGTATTTATATATTATATATAATATAAGAGATATTTGTAAGATTTAATTTATAAGGATAAATTAAATCTCTATCACTTTTGAATTTGAATTTAAATGGATATGATCTATTTGAATTTGAAATTTAAATTGATATGATATCTCAAATTTGATTTATGAGAATAAATCAAATATGACTCTGTCTTATCTTTATTTTAAATTAAATAAATAGGTGAATTAAATCTGTGGGACAGATTTAATAAAAAATATATTTATTTAATTAGTTTCTTATCAAATTATGCAATATATGATATTGTATTAATTTCAGAATTAATATAAGATTAATTCTGAAGCCTGGCCCAATAAGAAGCCCGATAGCATCCTATATATTTGACATTAAGGGCTAGGGTTCAACACATAAGAAAAGGGGCAAGGAGAGTGCAAAAGGTTTGCAGATAAGAAACTGCCGAAATAGAGACGGTGAGGACGAATTCTTGAGAAAGCCCTAGAGGGATAAGAGGCGCTAACACATCGTTCGTGGTTGGAACACTATTCGTGTGGATACCGGTAGAGGAAGCCGATCTGAGTTATCGACTTCTTGCGATCGAGAAAAGAGCACCAGGTACGACGAAGTTGCGACCATTTGACACAGAGGTTGCGACTAAATTGGCATCTGAACGTCAGAAATCCGAAAAGAGACTACAAGTCGCGACTAGAAGCAGAGAAAGTCGCGACTGCAAACTCCAGAGACGACAGGTCGCGACTAGAAGCTGAGTAGGTCGCGACTGCAAACTCTAGAGGCGACAGGTCATGAGAAGAAGCTGAGGAGGTCGCGACTGAAAACTCCAGAGGTGAAGAGTCGCGACTAGTGGACACTGAGGTCGCCACCACAGCTTGAATACTGAAGGTAACACTTATTTCTCCTTGACTTAAACACATTCAGTAGATCCTGGCTGGGAATGAAAAAAATTTTAAAGTTAATTTCAGCTGCGTGTCTTCCAATTCCCTTCACATGGGACTTGAAATTCATTATGGCATTTGTTGGGACTTTTTTGTCATTCCATTGCTTCCATGGGACCTAGGTGTCATTTTCCCTTAATTTTTTGTTTTAATTTATGTAAAATCCACGTAGACTTGAGTAGGAAGCCAAGTAAACAAATTTAATTATATTATTAATATTTTTTCCACATAGAATGACCCAATTTATAGACTGAGTTAGGTGCGAATAAAAAATTTAAGAATTAAGTTATAATAAGTTAAAATTTAAAAATTAAATTATAAATAAATGATAGTTAAATAATTAAAAGATTAGTTTTTCGTTAAAGAAAAAGTAGATGGAAGCGGAACCTACCGATTCATCTGCTATTAAATTGGACCTTGCTCTCAGTTGACACACAGTCACGTCCGAAAAGGAAGTGTCGCGTTTTAGGAGCCCATTCCAATTATTTGTTGCGTCATAATTGTTTTAACTCAGCCCAACCCAATTCTTTAAGTGGTTCACAATCTATTGGATCAATTTTATCCCGATTCTTAATATAAAATATACGTAATTAATTTAATTAAATTATTTAAGTTAATTAATATAATATATTTTTTTAAATACTCTAATCATCTTCTTTAATTCTCTCCATCACTCTCTTACTTGATTATTTTTTAGGGAATGTTAATAAATATAATTTAGAAAAAAAATTGATAAATATAGAAAATAGATCTTATATTTAGGATCAAAATTAACTCCTCAATTAAGTCATATATTAAGGATTGGAAGAGTATTAATTTCGTTGAGCTAACCTAAATTTTAAAGGATTCATTATTAGTTATTACTACATCCGATCCTAATTATAAGAGCCATTTAACTTGTTTAGATAGATCTAGGGAGTTAAATAAATTAGTTAATTATAACTAATATAAGAATCAATTGACTAATTTAGGTAGATTGAAGTATATATAATATGAATTCATCTTGAGTGGCTAAATTTAGTCATAATTAACTGATTTATTTGGTTTCCTAAATCTCCCTAAAAAAATCAAATGACTCTTATAATTAAGACTGGAGGTAGTATAAAATAAATTTTCCCTGTTTGTTGAACAAAAAATAATATTAGGATAGAAAAATTGAAATAATTTTTTTTTGTACAGAATAAGAGCTGTGCATTGAGTATTATTCTAAGATAAATGACCTAACTTTGAATAATATTCCCAATTAAGTCCCACTGGACAAAGAATAATATCCCTTAGGCATTGTTTAGTTCAACTTAGGGGAGAGTAGGTTGAGTTAATGTAAGGGAGGGTAGGTAAGGGTAAGGGAGGTTATGGGGGTGAAGGTAGGGGAGGAGAGGTGATGCTTTTTGTTTGGTTTGGGAGGGGAGGGTAGGGGAGTTAATTAAAATTTGACAAATATGCCCTTACCTATTTATTTAAATTTATTTATAATATTTATATTAAAATTATTATTTTTTAATTTATAAATCTCAAATTTTTTTATCTCATTTATATATAATGATAAAATTAAAAAAATAAAAAATATGATAAAATTTTAATGTTGTCTCTTATTAATTAATAATTATTATATATATTAATATAATATATAAATTAATAAAATGCTTGAGCAATCAATGTAAAAATGTCAAAAAAAGAAAAAGAGAGAAAATTGATGCTTGATGTGTGAGGAGAGGAGGAGGGTATAATTGGAATATTAAAATATTATAAAGGGTAATTTTGTCAAATTTGCATAAAAATTTCTCTCCCCTCCAAAAACCTCCACTTTTGGAGGGGAGGTGGAGGAGGGGAGGTGAGCACATAAGGACAAAAAATTTCACCTCCCCTCCCCTCCATTTTTCCTAACCAAACACACTTATATCTCCCCTCCCCTACCCTCCCCTTCAAAACCCCCAAACCAAACAAAGCCTTAGTCAAAAGACAAGATAGAGCAGCTTTTGTTAAAAAAAATAAAAATAAAATCTAAAAAAATGAATAGCTTGTTTATTCTTTGCATGAATAAAGCAATAGCATTTGATTTATTGATTAATGGAAGGTTATACTGAAGAGGGTCAAATAGAAAATGGATGAATTAGGTACAAGGTGGAAAAAGTCATGAAAATATCCGACATCAAATATAATAAATTACTTACATATAAATTCTTTGTCCTCAAAGAAAACAGAATCTGACCTCATCAAAATAAAAAAGAATCTGAAATTTTGTTTCTTAAATAGATCAATTGATCATCAAAGGACATGAATGATCCGAGATGAACACACACAAAGTTGTTTCTTTATTCAATGGCTCGGTGATCTAATAACATTAAAACTCTTCTATAAATAAAAGTTATGTGTTTATCCTGTTTATAATATCTTAGTTCATTAGTATTGTCCTCTAAATAAAAAAAAGTTATTTCTTTTATGTTAATCCAAGTATAATCCTTTCATAAATTACTACTTTTTTAATAATTACTTAATTTTTTATTTCTATTAGTTTTAATTTCATTACAGTTTTAAATCAAGCAATACACTTTTTTAAGAATATTAAGTCAGAAAAAGCAAAAAAAAATAAAGATAAAAAATTCAGTTATATTTACAATATTTTTATTCTTATTTTTAAAATTTTAATTATTGACTAGAGCTATTAGAAGAGGCCATCTATCACAGCCCAACCACAAGTTGAACGAGATGGGCTAGTGTAACTTGCATCCTGACAGCCTGGCAAAATATCAACTAAAGCCGGCAATGGTGAATTGACAGACTAATTCGCAGCCCACCAATAATATATATACTTTAAAAAAAAAAAAGCTAGCTGTGAAATCATGATGAGTTCTCTTCTTTCAATCTCTCATTATATATTTATCTCCCATTTAACATTTTTTGGCCGATACCACATAGAAGCTACTGCTGCAAAATAGATTTCAATCTTATGTTTTCTTTATGGTGTATCAGTCTCTAATTTTTGTTGATGTTAC
Source organism: Leucaena leucocephala (assembly GCA_037074615.1). NCBI lineage: Eukaryota > Viridiplantae > Streptophyta > Magnoliopsida > Fabales > Fabaceae > Leucaena > Leucaena leucocephala. The sequence goes on along the minus strand of CM073565.1, from coordinate 14,471,908 downwards.
TTGTTGTGTAGGAAAAAAAAAGAATAAATTAGTCCGTCTCTCGTATTCAGTAGATGTGCCTAGAGGAAATATAAGGGCTTAAGCTAGGGGCAATTTAGTATTTATATATTTATATTTTAATTTTTAGTCCTTCTAAATAATAACATTTTCTCCGAGTCTTTCCTTCTAATTTTCCCAACATCTTATTTTTATCATGTGAGCCTACAAACCTAGTTTTGACAAGATATGAAACGTGTTTAATATTTTATTTTGGTTAATGGAGTTTCTTTTAGGTCAGATGATATAAATCATGAAAAAAAAATTAATAATATAAATGGATATATATATTTATATTAATAATTATATGATATATTGAAGTTATAATTATGTGGATGTTAGTAGAAAATAAAAATTTAAAAAAAAAAATAAGAAGAGCGTCTTGGACATCTCACACCAAAATATAATTTTATTTTTATTCTAAATACTTTATTGAAATTTCAAAATCTTTTGAAACCTATTAAAAATGTATGTTTTGTGAGACTTTACTAAAATTCTCTCCATATGATCAACATGCCTCTCCCTAGGGGACTTTTTCAACAAGGCAAATTATGTTTAAATCTCACATTATTAAAAAATACTTTGATAAGAGGTATTTTGATTATAAAATCTCAATCAAGAGTACTTAGTTGTTCATATATGAGATAATAAGATAAAAATAAGGGAAAAGGACAAATAAAGCCCATCTGAATTTTAGAAAGACAAATTGGGCATCTTAATATTAAAAAAAATAGATTGGGCAGGAGGCCCAATCTGTCATTTCCAAATTGTTGGGCAAAGACCAAATTAGCCTTCACTTAGAAGAGGATAGTATAGCAACAATACAACATCAATCAGACAATGCTATTGGCGCGAATGACAGAAGAAGCTTGCGAGAGACGCCTTTGGCTGAGTTGAAGCTGGTTTGGAAGAAGTGTAAGCAAATGTTTAGCAAAATCTTCTTGTTGAATTCCAGTGGTAATCAGCTATGTTTTATTTACTTCGATGGTTGGCTTGGGAGAAAGAGTTTGACAAATATTGTAGCGTCAAGTAGTTGAAGAAAGAACTTGCGAAGGAGAACTTCAGCACAGAGATGAACAATCGTTTGGGAAATAGAAGTTGTTTGGGAAATAAAAGTCATTCAATGGTTATAGTAAGGCTAATATGCAAGCCATAAAACCAATTGGGTCACTTACTACTCTTATAATGGTATTTACCACTTCAGGAATGATTTTGACAATTTCAACAAAAAAGTTTAATACTCCATAGAAAAAGTTAGATGCAATTAGTTGGGTTAATTATTATTCCTCTAATGGAATATACAACTTTAGAAATGATATTAACAACATCAACTTAAACATTTAATACTCTGCAAAAAAGTTACCTACAATGAGTTGGGTCATTTAATACTCCTATATTGTGGCTATCTTGTAAAGTGTTGAATGATGATTGTTAGGGGCGTAAGATTGTGATCAATGCTTTGTTTATTGCAGGTTATTGGCCAAGATGACATGTAACATTGGCTCGACATTTTCAAAGGAAATTTGTTGTTTTTTCCATGTAGGTGGGAACTTTGTATATAATGTTGAAGGTGGAGTTAAATATAATGGCGGGGATGTGAAGGTAAAATCGATAAAGGAGGGGATGATACTTGAAGAATTGAGGGTAATGATAGGTGGATGGTTTGGTATAGATGATAATACTTGTGTCATGAAATATACAGTGAAGTTTGATGAGAGAATATTACTAGATCTCAATGATGATAGTAAAGTTTATAATCTGTTTCAGTTTAATGACAGTAGTGCACATGTTTATTTAGCAGTTAAAGTAAATGATAATATACCAAAACAAAGGGATGATCCAGATATGTAAGTGAAATTTCTTGTGGTTATTTATGAAATTCCTTACTTATTTGATTGTGTTAATGTTTATGCAAAACATGTTTTCTTGCTGACAGTGTGAAGGATTTGTTTGGAGTGCTAGAACAAATGTGCCCCTCTTTGTGGAGCGAGGGTAACAATTTGGAGACTCTATTTGAGCAAACTACTGTTGGAGCTATAACTAGTAGGGTGGTAGAGAACTTAATTTAAGCATACCATATGGAGTACAAAGGTCACAAACATCAATGGCTGTGATGAACTCTGTGAAATGGAAGGAAGAGTTGCTTGGAGGGATACAGATTTTTGCAAATGTGGACACATTTAAGAAGGCGTTGCACAAGTTCAGTATTACGCATAGGTTTGAGTACAAATATGTAAACAATTATAAGGATAATATGTACGTGAAATGTAAGGTTGAAGGTTGTCCGTGGCATATTACTTCGAGAGTACTTGGAAAGAGCACACCTTTCCTACATGTGACGAAATTCAGAAACGACCATGCTCATAGTGCCCAAGACAATCTTAAAGTGACACATGGTGGAAGTGCTACCTTGACATCAGCAATTATAATTGATGAGGTGAGGGATCATGTAGACAAGCATCCAAATGAAATAAGAAAGAGTTTGGAGAGAGATTATGGCATGAAGTTGACATATAAGCAAGCATATAGGGCGAAAGAAAAAGCATTAGAGGACATACATGGAAGACCTGATCAGTCTTATATGTTAATACCATGGATATGTGAACGGTTGAAGGAAAATGATAACAAAACTGTGGCTGAAAAGGTGGCTAGTGGGAACACATTTGAGCATGTATTCATAGCGTATGGATGTTGTATAGAAGGGTTCGTTGCTGGTTATGGACGTGTCCTGTACATTGACGGAACTCATTTAAGTGGACCTTACAAGGGGACGTTGTTGGCAGCTACTGCTTACGATGCAGACAATGAATTGTTTCCATTTGCATTCGTAATTATGAAGGGAGAGTGATAACTGTCATTTCTAATTATCAAACAAAACTAAGTTAACCAATAGTAAAGCGGAGGCTAACCTAGGTCGGATCACAAGGAGCCTAAATGGATGTTAGAGTTCCTAATTAATCTATTGAGCCACAATTTAACAATTTAAGCAGATGAGTTGTGTTGTTAAACTATTTGAACTAAAACTGAATGTAAATTCTATCCTATTGTTTATGATTTCAAGTGTTTATAATGATGAGATGAATGAATGATGACAAGTGTGTTCCCTTGGAGATTACCTTACCTTCATTATCCACAGAATATCAAGAGTTAATCAATTGAACTAGAATAAGTTAGCTAACAACTAGCTAGCTAAATCTCAATTAACGCTACAACTCGCAGACATCAATAGAGAATAGGAATTGTTCAACTTAGAGATAATAGAATATGAATATTAATCAAATGATCATTAATGTAGGAAGAAAGAATCCAACTCGGTTCCCTGATTCCTTGTCATCTATTACTCTAATTGAATCAATAAACCAGAAATAAACACATCAACTCAATACAATTAAATCTGATTTAAAGACTCAATGACACTCCCTGTTTCAGCTCAAGGACTCTGGTATGGTATCATCTCTAAGGAAGCACAGCAGCTCAGCCTTGCATTGCTATCTGAAACATTGGTACAGCAGTAGCAGTCATGTGGAAATAGAAGGAGAAAATAAAGATGATAAACTGCAGAACTTTGCTCTGGTTCTGTTAACTAGAACAGAGCAAAGTTGCAGAAGAGAAATGAGAATGGAGAAGAAGGGGATGGTGTGTGCGTGAAACTGGAATCTGGATGCTCTCAATGGAATGACGCGTGTGTATGGTATATCAGAATTGTATGGCAGAATGTATGGGAATGTATCCCATGATACATGATGTGAGTATGATGTGATATATATGAAGTCTGAAATGCATAAGTGAATCAATGGAGTTATCCAGATGCCCTCCATCTCCAGCTGTCAGCACATGATCTGGTATTCTGTTCAGCACATGCTTCCCACTTGCTGTTGACAACTTGCTCATTCTGTTCAGATGGAGTATGCTGATGTGTACAGTGCGCGCGTGAACATTGCCAGATGTGTGGAGTTCATTTCTGCTGCTGCACATGTTTGATCTCCCACTTGCAATCTGTTAAGTCCAGCTATGCAATCCATCCCATGATTAAATCACCTTTCTGTCCAGCTATCCCTTCTGTCATTCGCTGATTGATTTCTGCATTTGAAATTTGGTCGCGACCTTATATACTCTAGTCGCGACTAATATTTACAGAGAGCGCTTCTTCTTTGATGATTGAAGTTTGGTCGCGACGGTGAATCAATAAGGTTGCGACTCTAGTACACAGGGACGCTCTACTTTACTGACTGATTGCTGTATTGACTTGAAATGTATATTTAATAGATTATTTATCCAATTAAGCACTAAAATCATATCATTTAAATTACCATTTGTCCAATTTCATATTATTAACTAATTTGCTCAATATAATAGTAAATGTGGATAGAATCAATAATAAACTCTCTTTTAACATATTAAAAATCAGTACAAATATGAGTTTATCAGAGAGATATTAGAGGACTGGACATGGTTTCTTTACATGATTAAACGAATAGTTGGTTCTATACAAGTGACAATTGTGTATAACCATCACAAGGCAATAGTCGGTGCTGTCGAAGCAATATTTGGAAGGGACATCCATGCATACTGTTATAGGCATATCAAGGAGAACTTCAGCACACAGCTGATTAAACTAAACAAAGGTAAGAGAAAGATGAGTGGACAAGGAAGGGACGATGGACTGAAGTTGCTTAATGATATTGCATTTGCAAGGCTTGACACTGATTTTGACAAAGCAATGGAAAACATGAGAGCTTTCAATGTGCAGTTATATGAGTGGGTTGTCAATCATGGTGACGTAGAAAAGTGGGCACTCAGCAAGTTTCCATTTAAACGGTGGGATAATATAACGACAAATGTTGCTGAGTCTTTCAATGCATGGATTGTCAAAGAGAGACGCCATAACATTACCCAACTGATCCATGAGCATCGTGAGAAAGTGGCTAAGAAGAAGTACGCAGCAACAATAGCTATAAGTAAATGGAAAAATGGTGTAGGCCCAAACATAAATGCAAAAGTGATGGAGAATGTGGCTACTGCTAAGCATATGACTCCTATACCTTATGGCAGAGGGCAGGTCTGTGTACATACCTCTGAAGGAGCCTTACATGTGAATCTTGGTTCACATGAATGCAGCTGTGTGGAGTGGCAAATGTCAGGCATCCCATGTGCACACGCTTGTATGGTCATCAAGGCTTCACATCTCAATGTATACGACTATGTTGATGAGTGCTATAAATTACCTCCCAGAAAAAGTTTTATAGAAGGATCATGCTTCCAGTGGTCACACTTGACATACCACAACCCAATGACTATCGACTGCAAAATAGAGATGACCAAGTATGTTTTACACCACCTCTTATAACCAGACCACCAGGAAGGCCAAGAACTAAAAGGACAGAATCTCAATTCCAAACCAAGAAGATATATCACTGCAGCACCTGCCCCCAAGCTGGCCATACTAGAAAAACATGCAAAAATCCAAATTCAATATGAAGTTGTCTGTTAGCCTATGACGGATGATTTTTTGGTAGTTATCTTAACTTTTTTGTCCATGATGTTTAGGGTATAACAACAAAGCGTATAGTGCATAGAAGATGATGTATAGCATTAATCATTCATAACAGTATGGTGAAGTGTGATACTAAGGGTTGCTGTTTATTTGTTCATATGTAATGTAACTGCTGTTATGGGCAGAATATTTTTTGCGACTCGCTTCAGTGAAGTTGCAAACACCATTAGGAAAGTTGTTAATACCATTGTATAAGTTGCAAATATCATTGCTGAAGTTACAAATGAGACTGCGGAATTGCATCATACGTTGTGGAAGCTGCACATCACGCTTAGTAAGTTGCAAACGCCATTTGGGAAGTTGCATCTCCTATTGGTTAAGTTGCAAATACCATTGGGAAAGTTACAAACCACATTGGGGAAGTTGCAAACGAACATTGGAGAAGCTACAAACCCTATTGTCAAAGTTGCAAATACCATTGGTTAAGTTGTAAATCCCATTGTCAAAGTTGCAAACACAGCGGGGAAGTTGCAATACCGTTGGGAAAGTTGCAAATCCCACTGTGCAAGTTGCAAATCCCATTTGGAAAGTTGCAAATACCATTGGTTAAGTTGCAAATCCCATTGGGCAAGTTGCAAACATAGCGGGGAAGTTGCAATACCATTGGGAAAGTTGCAAATCCCATTGGGAAAGTTGCAAATCCCATTGTGCAAGTTGCAAATCCATTTGGAAAGTTGCAAATACCATTGGTTAAGTTGTAAATCCCATTAGGCAAGTTGCAAACACAGAAGGGAAGTTGCAACACCATTGGGCAAGTTGCAAATCCCATTGTCAAAGTTGCAAATCCCATTGGGAAAGTTGCAAACCCCATTGGTTAAGTTGCAAATCCCTTTGGGCAAGTTGCAACACCATTGGGCAAGTTGCAAACCCCATTCTCAAAGTTGCAAATACCATTGGGAAAGTTACAAATACCATTGTCAAAGTTGCAAATTCCATTGGGAAAGTTGCAAACACAGCGGGGAAGTTGCAACTAACACTGGGGAAGTTGCGAATGATATTGGGGCCCTGCCAAACACCATAGGGGAATAAAACATAGTTGATTACCATTGACATAAAGTATGTACATAGTGATTACAAAATTTTGTCATGGTCATTACAAGGTTAACACTCCAACTATCGTACAGGGGAATGTGTGTGCCTAATGTCACCAGTCATTAACAGTAAATATGTACACAGTCATTACAACCATGTAAACATCATTTGGTCTTCCTTGCACTCTTACTTTCTGGAAGTAAGCTTAACGCAAATTTTTGACTTGAGTTTAGCTCATGATTTACTAGCCACCACAATAAGTTGTGTCTAAACTTTGCAACGTGTTCATCATTATAGTCAAGTGCAACATTGGGCTCCCATTTTGTCAGCCAAGTGAGTACATGTGCCCCACAATCTCGCCTGAATAGACAACGATAACAACGATATGACCAACTTGTACCAATTAACCACGTACACTTCTTAATAGCAACTAATTCAATGACTTACAAATTATTTTATAGAGGAACTTGGGGCCAAATAATTTCACCCTTTCTCTTTTTCCCCTTCCCGAGGAGGTTAGGCTTAACTAACTCAATGATATCATAAAACCTATCTCTCTGCACAGAAGACAAATGCATAGGTTAGCCATTATAGTCATCACCAATATATAGATGTAAGGGGTGAATAAGGCACTCACATATGCTTTGACAACAAATGTCATCTCGTTCCCTTTTGCACTCGTCTTCTTTCTCTTCTTACTGAAAACATTTTTGACCAATAAATCCAATACGTAGAAGTTCATTGTCCTCGGCTCTAATGCAAGACAAAACCAATGAGCTCCGACAAGTGTAAGCCCAAGAATCAAATCACAGTCACCCAAGTTGTAACCAACATGATCAAGCATCAGTTGCTTCTTCCTCGAATTAACATTCCAAGTGATGGGGTTAGATGCCATAATTTCCTGCAAAATATATTGAAGGTTACTAACTCAGCATTTGCACAGCAAAAACTGATGTGACAAGAAGCTCACCATGAAGTCAGCGTCGAACAGGTGTCGCCTCACTTGTCCTTCCTTCTTCATATCAGCCATTAATGTCTTACACACCATTGACATAACCTGTATGAAGCAGCAAGAAACGCATCTTATATTCAGCAACAATGCAAATCCCTCACTTCACTCAAAAATAAGATCAGTTATTGTACACTTACCCTGTTACTTATTCTTTGAATTCCACCAAGTGTGTAGAGTTGATCGCGACTGATATCTTTGTCCAGTATGTTGACCAAAACCCTATAATTTTGTCATTAGCAACACGTGAATAGCAAATCAGTAAATCCAACAGAAGGGACTTAACACGCCAAAACTTACTGTTGACTCTCCTCACGTGAACACATGCGACTTATCATTGTGAAAAATACATCTTTCGCAGAAGCCACCATCTTTTTCCTCTCAGCATCCTTCTTCAGTACCCATGGAGACAGTACTGAAGCGGCAGGTCTCTTTTGGTATTTTGATCTCCTAAGTTGTACTTCTCGTAACACTTCCGCCTTATCCATTATGTGGCCTTCAAAATGTATAGAGACAGAGATGGGGTCATCATCATCATCACTCACTTGTCCTTTCTCACCAGCCTCTTCTTCTATATGTCCCTTACCACCTCTATGTCTTTCTCCTTCTCCCTTCTCAGCAACTTCTCCTTCTTCATCTCCTTTCCTTTCATCCTCATGTGGAAAAGAATCCTCTTTTCCTTCACTTCCTTGTTCAATGTTCAGTGCATCTGCTTTGTGACGCTTCCCATGTCTATGGAGCTGTACCTTTAGCAGCTCTTTCTCAACAACATTGATAAGCCTACGACTGCTCTCTTTAATTGCACCCACCAATCGTGAATGCAACTCCTTCAACTCCTGCATAACACAATCAGAACGTGGTCAAAGGCTTAACTCAGTCTTACAACAGTAAACTAACAAATCATAACACATACCGGGTCTAAATAGATTGTTGTAGCCTCCTTCACCTCCCTCACTTCAGTACGAGCTTCAGAATAGAGAATTCCCATGTAGCACTCCCTCTCAATCTTAACCATTTCCTTCAACCTCTCATCAGTCCAAAAATGCATAGGTTTGGTGGACTCATGCTGTCCAGCTTTCCGCAATGCAAAATGCTCTCCAAAATATAACTGCAACAGCGACAACATAAACTGTAATATTTTCAATAAAAGAAAATAGGTACAAGCATAGACAATAAACACATACCAATAGTAGGTAAATGCAACCTCCCATGTTGCACCTCCCTCCCTTACTCTTTTTCAGAGAATTCACATAAACCGCCATCTTTTTCCATAAAATATTTATGATGTATTGGGCCCAATTAAACCGTTGAAATCCATTCATGGTGTATGTGATAACCTTCAATAGCTTCTCACTCACCATTGTGCTAACAGTAGGAGCCAAAAATGTCCCAAACACATACATTATAAACAACAACTAGAATTTATCTATTTGCTTACCAGATTTTATATATGCAAGTATTTTGGTATATGACACTTTACCATACTGAGTCTTTAACATCTTGAACATCTCATCGTCATCATCAATATCCATTCTTATGTCCTCCCCATTGCAAGGTACACCAAGTAACTGGTAAACATCTTTAGCTCCTATTCCTCTTGTCTTCCCCTAATTCTAAATTGATGAGTTGGGGGATCATATGACTGAATCAATAAGGCTAACAAGTTTCTGGGGAGTCTTGTCGTTCCAACGTCAAGCAAGTTGTGGAACCCTAAAGTTTTCACCCTCGCCACTAAGCCTTCATCTTTGTTGACAAAATCTATCAGTGCCTTCAGTTGACGGGGTGAACACCGAGTATTGAAAGCAACTTCATTCTTCATCGGTTTCTTCTCCCTCTTCTCATCAGCATGTGAACTCTGCAACTGTTCTCTATACCACTTCTGATCATCAGCAGACAAGTTCTTCCAGGCCAATGCTGCCTTCTTAGCTTGTTCATTCATGTTCTTGAACTTCCTACCGGAATGGATGAATTCATTTCGAAAGAGAATGAACGGATTCCTAACTTGTTTGCTTGTCCCTCTTTGAAATGCCATTTTTTTTGCTAAAAAACAACCAGTACATGGTAAGTTACATAAATAGGTGTAGCAATAAATCTACACAACTTGTTCCTAGAGAAACCCAAGGAATTATCAATATTATGTAATGCTAGTTTGCAACTACTAATCTCTCTTGCTTGACCACAGATAAAGCAATATCTACATATACCTAGCTTCACACTAAAAGCATGATCAAATCAGATCAGGTATGTTGCTAAACATGCTCATGATGAAATTGGTGCAATTCCTCCATAACAAAAGCATAGGTAAATAAATTTTTATAGCAAAACATACCAATGTAAACCAAACTTTACAATCCAAGTGAAAAAATTATGACAAAAACATTGCCAGTAGAACCAACATGGGTTCATAAAAGTGCTATAATCAACACATATTCTAAACAAAATAAATACGAATTAATAAGTTCTAACAAGGACTAAACCCCATTTTTTGGGCTTTATTTAAAGCAAGTAAAGCTGATTGAAAGACAAATTCTTAAGATGAAACCCACAACTTCAAATATAAAATCACCACCCATTTCTATTTTTAATAATTGCAAAGCATAAGCTCTAACAGATTGACAAACGAGGAATCTTTCCAGTATTAGGTACCACAGCTGTTCTGATACCTAAGGATGTCCATAACACAGACTGATAAAATAGCAGGTAGTTAAAGTTGAAAGATACCAGGGAGGTGACGGTTCTTTTTATTGCCCAAGATGGGATATCAGAGACAGGGTTACACAGGGGTCCATCTATAAAATATACATACAAGGAAAAAGAAAGAGAGGCGGATAATAAGAATTGAAACAATGAATGTGACATGAAAAAGTATGAGAAAAGGGAATAGAGGGATCAAGAGCTTCAGGTCCCGTAGCTTCATTTTTCAACATCAAGATAACCGAACTCAAATCCTACATGAATGGGTAGTTATATTAAATCAGGCAACAAAAAATACACTAAATTTCAGAAGGATAAACCGAACAGAAAGGGATTTTAGATTAAGCTCAAGATAACCATTTTAGATAAAGAACTTAAAAACAACAACAACAATAAAACTTCACCTTCGACGAACAAAACACAAAAAAAATACACCTTTATGCTGTAGGATAAACCAAACAGAAGATTATAGAATCCCAAATATGGATTAAGAGTGTTCAAGTAGTCTGCAGCAACAGATGTGAAAAAACGAAAGGTTCCCAGTAAGGTGTAATATCCTTAATTTTCTGTACTGGTTCCTATGTACAGAATAAACGGAATATATGAGCTCTGTTTCAGGAAAAAGATGTGGTCCTTTATGTAAAGAAAATGATTAAATTGCAAAAGAAAGGAAAAGAAAGGACTTAAATGCAAATATGGAAAGTTTAAGGTAAGGAAGGAAAGGTAGACAAAAATGTGGGGTCTTAAAGTGTAATTTTAGCCAAATTAAGGGACTTAATTATAAAGAAGGAAAAGTTCCCTGGGGCTAAAGTATAATTAAAGAAAATAGGCCAGAAGTGGTTTGCACCGCCCGACAGCATTTCAGTCCCAGATTCTACCCGAAGGTAGGGTAGGTGACGCCGGGTAACCAAGCCTAATACCGGAATTTTTGAAGACTCCAGATAGCCAGAAATGGACTGATCGTCCAAAAGTTATAAAAATTTATACCTGATACCCTAGATTTCAGATATAAGTGGGAAAATACAGGATGATGCCCCCTTATGGGACGGAGGTCAGGAAACTGACAGAATACCGATAGGAGGTCTGTAGGAAAAGTTATCTGCAAATTAGAAAATCCAGACGGGAGTGTGAGGCCTCCAGGGATCCGGGTTGGAGATTTATCGGTATTTTTAAAGGGGCTAAATGCGATCGAATGACTTCGGTCAGATGACCGTTATAACCCCCAAGGATGCCTAAACACAGTAGGACACTGTATCTGGGAAAAAGAGCCGGTGTCCGAAAAAGGTGTATAATCGGTAAATAATAGTTAAAATATTCAATGAACTGTGTTAAAGGAATATTTCTCGTAATACGTGCCATACAGGTAATGGACCCAAGAAGCCCAAAAATGGCGCCATTAGAGGCCCAATAAGACTCTTGGATTGATAGGTGGGCCAGTGTCCAGCAGAACCCCGGAAAAGTGCGAAATTACGAAAATGCCCCTATGTTGTACAAAAAGGGCAGCAGATGAATAAAGGGTATTCTGGTCATTTTGGACAGACCCAGAGGTCAAGACATGTCTAAATAAGGTTGACTAGAGCCAGTATAAGCTTTGACCGGGTCCAGAAAGGTGTGAAATGACGATTTTGCCCTTAGGGTTAAAATAGGACAAGATAGGGCACCAAGGGCATTTTTGTCATTTCGCAGGGGATCTGTAATTGAGTCTGGACCCAGTATTACAAATTTAATGATATAAAGGGTCTAGATACTAAATGTGAGGTCAGTAGACATAAAAAGGATCTTCAGAAACATCAGATACAGAAAACAGCACGTTTTTCGAGGCGATAGACCGGGCCGGTGCCAGATTGGACCGGAAAGCTTCCAGAACCTCCAAATTTCGTCACATGAAGAATATGGGTGATGAAGTGTCCTATGTGGTGTCCCATGAGGTGTCCAGGGTGATGCAGTAAAAGAGAATTAAAGAAAATAGGAAATTCCAGGAAAAACCAGGACCTCAGGATCATAAGTCTTCCTAATTACAAGATTGCCATTGCTCAACACTATAAATACCCCCCCTTACTCCTTCATTTCGGTGCAAGCAAGAAAGAGAGGAAGAAAGAAGTTCTTGAGAGAGAAAGTGAGAGAAAGAAAGAAGTAAGGAAGTTCTGGTGAAGTTGGAAGTAGTAGAGAAGTTCTGAAGCTCTGCTTTTGAGGTAACAACTAATCCTAACTCTTATGTAATGTCTTTGTGATGTGTTGTCTTGTTTGGTTGATTGTTGTCCTATATGTTATGCTTGAAGCTCTATTCCAATGCTATGATCATATGTTATTGAATATGGAAGCATGCAGCATACTTATCTGTACACAGTCACAAGCAAGCACCGTCACTCTGCATTACATATTTTGTTATGATTATTATTACTGGGATTCTTTTGAATCTCATTCCCAAACATAACATTACAGGGGAGGTTCTGTCAAAATAAAATTTGGAAATCTTAAGAGACGCCGGTAGGCTGCCGAAATTCCGGCAACGAAGACGGAACAAAGAAAGGAACTGATACGTACTGTGTACGTAGTGCTGTCTAAGGAGGCTGGAAGTGAGTGGACCCAGAACGTTCATCCAGTCTTTCCTGGGTACTACGTAGAATGGTAGTTCTCATAAGGGAATTACCGAATCGGTACAACATCGGTTACTTTCTAAAGAAGAATCGTAGCAGTTATGCTGCCGGATTTTAGACAGAGAAGGATGTAATAGAATATGAGGGAGTTAATCATGCACTGATATATATCAGTTGATTATTTGATATTAATTGTTATCTGGCCTGTATGACTGATATGTGTTGGTTGTATGCTTGGGTATGTAAAGACTAAATGCTGAAAATAGGCTCAGTGAACAGTAACTCATGAAGACCCATTCATGTTTGATAAATCATTAAAAATAGTAAATGATTGAATTAATGTACGAAATTTTTAGGGTAGAAAGTAGACATACTAAGCTTTAATTTGATATATATAATGTATAATTTGGATGTATACAAGAAAATATATAAATTGTTAAAGTTGGGACCAGAATGCTGGATTCAGGAGAAAGTCATTGGATGAACAGTAATATTGGAACGTTGACCCACGTTAAATTTGTCAAGTATTGGTCAACCAATGATTTTTCCCTGAAATATATTTGAGTTAGCTTCATGTAGCAATTGGAACCACTTCATTTAGATTTTTCTATAATTAGTTATGAATTTTCAAAGTCAGGTCACTCATCTGGAATTTGCCACAGTGAACAGTACTGGATATGAATAAAATTTCAGATTAAGTGTTTAGACTTCAATGACCCTGAAAGTGGTTTAAGTGCTACTGAATGGTCCCTAAGATGTATAAAAAAATAAGGATGTGACACAAGGCGTCTTACCTAATCGCTAAACCCTAATCTTCCTCCCACTCCTAAACGCAAACTGACTTTCGACGATGACAATCCTCGACAATAAAGGCGTCCGGCAATCTTTTATGGTCGAGGAATCAGGCTTCAATGGTGCTGGATTGCGGCTTCATCGTGCTGCAATGAGGTCGCCAAATTTTTGCTCCAAGGACTCAGATCCTCTCTCTCGGGCTGATATGCGTATTTGAGAGTGATATGCGTCAAATTTTTGCCTTTAGCTTCATTCTTGATTTACTGAGAGGGCTAATTTGGTCTTTCCACCAGAATTTACAAATGACAGATTGGGCCTCCTGCTCAATCTATCTTTTTTCATATTGAGAGGCCCAATTTATCTTTCTGAAATTCAGATGGATTTTTTTTGTCATTTTTCCTAAAAACAATGTTGGATATCGTGTCCGGAAAGGGTTATGGAGAAAAACAAAGCTAATCCAAAGTCTATACACCCACTTTGATATTAAAAAAGAGTAATGGAGAGAGAGAGATCTAACTTATGAGTATATACTATATAGCCTAAATATGATGACATTATGAAATATTCCGTACTGAATAATAATAATTAGATAAATTTTATCCCTAAAAGGTTCAACTCTTTTTTGTCAAATAAAAATTCCATTTTGTCAGGCTTAAATTATATTCGATCTGTGGTATTCCAAGAAAGTCCATAAATGCGGCATTTCCAAAAAAAAAAAAAAAACCATACCCAACTTGTTATTTTTAGGGCCCACGGCTTGTATTGTTGTCCTTCATGAAACTTTTAAAATAAATAAAAATGTCAAAGTAATCAGATTGTCTTTATTAACAAAATCAGGGAGAGACTTATTTTATTAAATACAAATCGATATAATCTAATAAGCAAGTCAAGCATATTGTTTTTTTGGTAAAAACCACCTAACTGATAACTTAAAAATTAATTATTTTAAAATATAAAGATTATTAATATAAGTTTTATTTTTTTTAATAAGGTCTTTTTCTATACACATAACATAATTCGAATCTAAGCTATTATATTAAAGTGAATAAACTATCTACTAGTTGTTCTAAATTTTATTACTCATATTATTTTTTTTATTTGATATCTAATATTATTAGTAATTGACTAGTACGATTCACTAGAATATAGATCTACAATAATAAAGTTTTATTATCTCTAAATAATTATTGATATTATATATTTAAGATTCGAACACGAGTTAACTAGATTGTTGAAATGACTTACAACAAATCGAAGTACTCATGATTTCTCTAAATTAACATAATTTTTTGTTTAAATAAAAAAACAAATACTAGTAGATTGTGAAGGGAAAACACATAATTATTTTGATTGGTTTAGCCAAGGTACTAAAATCCGGATCCGCGATTAAACCGGTCTAGGCACTGGGCAAAGGATCGTGAATCATATCATAGTCAATTTGTCAATTAAACCGGTAAAAAATAAAAAAATAAAAAATAATTTAAATTGATTCACATAACTTGTCTTCCTGTCCAATGCATCGTTATCAAATACTTCTTGAGAAGTGTAATCCCATCACTTCAAATCGGAAAATGTGTAAGAGAGAAAAACTTTTTCATTTTATTAAAAATCGTATAGATATAAAAATTCATGTAAATTTTAAAATGTTAATATGATCATTTAAATATTTAAAAGATAGATTAACTAAAAGACTTAATCTATTATTTATAAATTTAAATAAAAATATTAAATTATCCTAAACTAAATGAAGAGTATAGTGCACTATGAATATGAAGAAGAAACCGCTCTTCTTTTACTCTTTTCTCTGTCAGAACCACCTTGACGCAGAGCCACCAAATCTCAGTGGCATGGGTGGGCAAAAATTTTTCTCGAAAGCTATAATAACTAATTTTCCCAAAAAAATTTTGCTGCCTTTTTTCTGAAAAAAGTCTTAATCTCCTCCATCAACCCCACCGATACCTCGCCCCTCTACCCCCAAACTTGCAGTTCATTTTCTTCCTCTGCGTCATCAAACATTATAGAAGGCATTCATTTTCCTACACGTTTATTTATTTTGTCCCTTCTTCAAGGTACATTCTCTCCCTCTTTCTGTGAATGGCTACTTTATTGTTGCATTTGGTTCTTTATTCTATTTTTTTCTTTCTTGCATGTTAGGTTATTCCTCCTCCTTTTGTTTACTAGCATTCATTTTGCAAATTTTTTTACTTCAAGGTTCAATCCAGCCATTATTACTGAGGATTATTGAAGGGAAGATATTGAGCTTATTTATGGCTATATTGAGCAAGAGGTTGTAGACAAGAGGTTGAGTTACAAAGAATGAAGGACCCTAATTCGATCTTCGGACCCCAGTGCTTTCATTCCCTTACTTTTCATATTCATCTGTATAGCTAGTGAAAGTTTTTCTGTATATTGGGAAGTTCATTAGATTGAAGATTAAGGTTCGTTTTTGTTTAGAGAAAACGTAAAACCTGGCTATTTTTGTATTTTATTGCATTCCCTCGGTCAAAGGATATATATACTACTTTAATTACTCTTGCATTGGCTTCAGAAAGCAATAGGGGTTAGATGGAACCAATTTGGATTATGGTTCAAAATATATATGGCCTTAATTTCTTTGTGGGAATTTTAAATGTGTAGGTCGCTAAACAATGAAGGTGATTGAAATAATTTGTCTTCTTTCCTTGTTTTTTTATGTGCAAGCCATTTGTTGTACTTTGATGAACAATCCCAATGAAAATGCAGGGTTAGCCTTGTTGGAGTTCCGAGGTAGAATAATGTTTGATCCTTATGGAGCTTTGATGAATTGGAATCCAAACGATGGTAGCCCTTGCAAGTGGTTGGGTGTTCATTGCATTGACAGTAAAGTTCAAATTATGTAAGTTTCTCTTTAGTTTTCCTCATATACAATCCACCAGAGCATAATTGCTACTTTAGTGAAAGACAAATATTTGTAGTTGTACTTGTTCTTGATGTTGTATGAAAATTGCTTTTGATACTTATCCTATCCAATACAATTCATCTTTTAAGAGTAATATAGAACTTATTAATGCTTACAGGATATCTATTCTTCTGATGATTTTTAGTAGTGACTTAAACTCCTTATCTTTGGAAGGAATATTGGGCCAAGAGCTTGGGAAACTTGGTCACTTAAAATCTCTGTAAATATTATTTAACATGTTTCTATTTACGTGTTCTTCAACAAAATACATGTTGAATGGAAGTTAGATAAAGCCAGTTGAGTTCTAAGTTGAAATATAGTGAAATATTTGAATTATGGAAGATAGATGATAAAGAAGGGAATTAGAAGACACGCAGCGAAAATTAACTTTAAAATTTTTTCCATTCCCTGCCAGGATCTACCGAATGTGTTTAAGTCAAGGAGAAAGAAGTGTTATCTTCGGTATTCGAGCTGTCGTCGTGACCTCAGTGTCCACTAGTCGAGACTCTTTGCCTCTGGAGTTTTCAGTCGCGACCTTCTCAGCTTCTAGTCTCAACCTGTCGTCTCTGGAGTTTTCTGTCGCGACCTCCTCAGCTTTTAGTCACGACCGGTCGTCTCTTTTCGGATTTCTGACGTTCAGGACCCCTGTATGGTCACGACCTAAGTGTCTACACGTCGTGACTCATCATCGTACCTGGTGCTCTCTTCTCGATTTCACACGAACAGTGTGTTAGCGCCTCTTGTCTCTCTAGGGCTTTCTCAAGAATCCGTCCTCACCGTCTCTATTTTGGTAGTTTCTTATCTACAAACCTTTTGCACTCTCCTTGCCCCTTTTGTCACTGCTAGAACCCTAGCCCCTAATATCAAATATATAGGATGCCATCGGTGTTCTTATTGGGCCGGATTTTAGAATTAATCTTATATTAGTTCTGAAATTAATACAATATCATATATTGCATAAATTGATAAGAAACTAATTAAATAAATACGGTTTATATTAAATCCGTCTCACAGATTTAATTAACCTATTTATTTAATTTAAAATAAAGATAAGACATAATTATATTTGATTTATTCTCATAAATCAAATTTGAGATATCTTATCAATTTAAATTTCAAATTCAAATAGATTATATCAATTTAAATTCAAATTCAAAAGTGATAGATATTTAATTTATCCTTATAAATTAAATATTACAAATATAAATATATATATCCACCCTAGATTAAATATATATATCCACCCTATATGTCTTAGATTCAATGAATCTGGACATCATAGCTCGTGTTGGGCTATTTTGTGTGCGACCCTGTAGGCCCATATGAAGTTGACAGTGGGCCAGTTACTATATTAACCCACAAGTCGTAAGCGGTCTCTAGCAAGACATTACGACTACCTAAATCATATGAGGATCGATGAACGATATTACCTTTCATACAACCAAATCACGTCCTTTTTGTCACACGATATTTCGGTCATGGATGAGGCATGGAGGATGTCATCCTCCTGTTCCTGACCGTTACTTTCTCGATCCCTGAGTAGTCTGACTATAGAAATAGAACTACCTTTCCATTACAGTATGGCCATACATTTCTCAGACTCACTCATTGGGGCCCAGTAATATCTCTCTACGAATGTGAGGGACAAATTCCATCTTGACCATTCACATTCCTCCGCATGAAAAACCACTAAGCCAGAACATAGCCTTTATGATAACTCAGTAAAAAGTGACTTTGGACTAGATCAAAGCTGAGCGTTTGTCATGTAGGAATCCATGATGATCTCAGGTCAAAGGGCATAGTGACATGGTTTGTATATAAAAGAAGCTTATGACTTAACCCATGCATCTCTCTCATAGCGGGTCGGTCCAATACCCTGTACTCTTACATGTGCCTATAACTTTGATTTATATCTCTATATGTCTTCAAAGTCATACTGGTCTTATTTCATCTTTGCTCCCGCATAGATGACCAACCAGGGATATTTAGGATAAGATCATGAGTTATCCAAGGATGGTCATCACAGTAAACATGCAAATAATGTGATAACATAATTAAGAAATTCATAAATTAACAATGTTCATAACATAATGATTAGCCCCTAGGGCACAATTTTCAACAGATAAAACAAATACGACTTAATCAAAGTACTTTCCCTTTCTCATCAATTTTTTTTTGTAAATTTCATATAGTGGATATGAGGTACTATATATATATCTTGTGTCTAGAAATTAGTATATGTGTCTTTCAGAAGTGTTCCTTTTTCTTTTGGTAGGTTCTGTCATTTCCATCATATTCAATAAATCTGAAATACAATTCAGATTTGTAGTTAGGTGTGCTTCTGAATGATTGAGTTTCTATTTTATTCTAAGATTACTTGACTTATGATATTATCAACGTAACTGTGCTTCTAATAGAAAATTTTAGTATATTAACATTTTCCTAGTTCTTAGTTTAAGTTTAATATGCCTTACCTTGCATCAAGGATGCAAACATCAAATCAATCTCTTGCAGTAGTTTAACATTATGCTTTATTTTTACTTCTTTATCTTTCCACTCGCATCTTCTATGTGATGTGATTTCTAAGTGTGTATTGCCTCTCTCATCCAAATATGCAAAAAATTGATATATCCTTTATTAATTTGCTACTTTAAAAATATGGTTAGTTTTCTCTCAGTTCAATCAACTTATTACTTGTGTTATTGTTAGAATGCTATGTAATATGAAGACTTAAGCTTTTCATTAGAATTGACTTTTTGTTGTTCATATATTATTAACTTATTCTATTGTCATACTAGTTTAGTTGTTCATGTACTATCAAAACATATTTACTATCACGCAGTTGTTTTAATTCGTTATTCTCTATCCAACTACTTTTTTTATTGTTGTTTTGGTAATCTTCCTTTGCTTTTTTAAATTACTGGATTTAAGACCTTTAATTGAAAATTTTGGGTTGAAAGGGGCTTCCAATTTCTCTCAATGTCGCTAGAAATTATAGTAGAGGATAAGGGTGTGAATTTCTATAGGGATGTTAGCATTTTCCTTTTCCTTGTATGCTTACTCTGCAGATGCAACAACCAACATAAAAACCTTTGAAACAGAAAGAGTGTATATTTGTTTAGTCTTTCAATTATTATTATCTTTCTTCCTATTCCATTGTATGGCTTTGAAAATGTCACTTGTCGATTACTAAAGCTATTTTATTTTTGTTTATTTAGTTTAACTCTTCCCATCCTGTAACTCCAGTATGAACTAATATATTAAGTATCTTTTATATAATCCCAATGTGCATGAACAAGTTATATGGATTTGTTGCTACACTTGTTTATATAAATTACTATAGAGTGGTTGTCTATGCAGACGAGATTGTGGGGTGCATGTACTAATTTGGTTGACTAAATAGGATCCGAATGTAGCACTTAACTATGATGACAAACACGTTACAGAGTTTAGACAAAACCTAGAGTGGTGGCTAGTAAATTATGAGCTCAACTCAAGACGAGAATTTGTGTTAAGCCTACTCAGTGAGACCGCCACATTGACCAAATAATGTTTCAATTTTTGTAATGTCCAACTTTTGTAATGTTACATTTTTGGAAAGTTCAACCATTAATCGACTGATGTTCAAAGTTAGTCAATCACTTTTCAGTGTTCGACTTATGTACTGTTAGACTTTGTAATGATTACAACTACATTTTGTAATGACTATGTACATATTTTTCCTTTCACATTTACAACAATGGAATTGCAACATATTGCCTTCGGGTTTGCAACTTTAACAATGGCATTTGTAACTCGTCTAATGAGGTTTTTAAGTCCTATAATGGGGTTTGCAACTCGTCTAATGAGGTTTGTAAGTCCTCCAATGGGAATTGCAACTTCAATAATGACATTTACAACTAAAATTGTAACCTATTGCTAATAGGATTTGCAACTTTTGTGATGGCATTTTCAACTCATCTAATGGAATTTGCAATTTGAACAATGGGATTTGCAACTCCTGCAATGATATTTACAACTGAAATTGCAACATATTGCTAATTGAATTTGTAACTTTAACAGTGGGGTTTGTAACTTCAACAATGATATTTATAACTGAAATTGTAACATATTGCTAATGGGATTTGCAACTCCTGTAATGGTATTTGTAACTCGTCTAATGGAATTTGCAACTTCTACAATGACATTTACAACTAAAATTGTAACCTATTGCTAATGGGATTTACAACTCCTGTAATGGGATTTACAGCTTCAACAATGGGATATGTAACTTTAACAATGACGTAGAAAAACACAGTCTTTCAGAGGGAGAAGATGGTCAATCATTAAACTGTGTCAATTCTTCAGTTTCTGAAACCCAACCTCTTTCTCCCCTCTTCACCAAATCTCTCAAATTTAAAAGCCTTCCTTCATTCTCCAGATTTTGAACCCCTTCCTAATTTATTTTCTATTCCTTGTTTCTTCCTTTAGTTTGCTTTAATCCAACTTTTCCACATTTTTCTATTATTTTTTGGTAAGGGCGGGGTATCAATAGGGTTGACGGAAGAGACTAAGACTTTTTTCAGAAAAAAGCAGCAAATATTTTTTCGGAAAATTAGTTATTATAACTTTCGGGAAAAATTTAGCCCACCGGTGCTGTTGAGATTTGGTGGCTCTGCGTCCAGGTGGTTCTAACGGAGAATAGAGTAAAGGAAGAATGGTTCCTTCTTCACATTCATGGCGTACTTTTCATTTAGATTGGGGTAATTTGGTATTTTTATCTAAATTTACAAAGGACAGATTAGGCCTCCTGCGTATTCTGTCCTTTTAGATATTCAGATGCCCAAATTGTCATTTTGAAATTCACATAGGCTTTTCTTGCCTTTTTCCCTAGATGTAATCCATGCCTTTTTAAATTTTCACCTTTCACATCTACCTTTTTCTTTGATATTATTACAAAAATGAGAAAGCGAGAAAGTAGAAAATAAATCAAGATAAGAATTTGAGAGAAAGAACAAGCAAATATTCCTCATTAAGATATTAGTCTTTTTTCATCTTACATATATTTTGTACATAGTTTTTATTTATAGGCCTCAAACCTTTAAAATTAATCCAAATCTTATAATAAAATAAATAGTAATATAATGATATTCACAATAAAAAAATCCTCCAAACTATTCATTAAGAAGATTATGAAGTTAAGGATATTAAGACAAAATAAATCTTAAGGATTGGAGGTTATGAACATTCATTCTTAAAATATTCATAACACTCCCTCTTGGATGTTCATAACAAAAATTATGCCTCATTAAAACCTTATTAGAAAAAACTCAGTGGGACAAAAATCTAGTGAAGGAAAAAAAGTACACAATATATATTAAAGTTGTCTCTTTAAAAACCTTAAAAAAAACCCAATGAGACAAAAGCTTGGTTAAAGAAAAAAGAGTATAGCATATTATTTTCTCCCCTAAAATATTTTCACCTTTACTTCTCCTCGTGACAATAATATCATTTTTATTTGAAACATCCTTCTTTATATCTTTCAGAGTACTCTTACTATAGCACTCTCAACTGGATTATATCTCTCTTGCCAGAAATCCTGGCAGAAAATAACTATACTGATTCGGTAATTTCCCATGAGAACTACCATTCTACATAAGTACCTAGGAAATACTGGATGAACCAGCTAGGTCCACTCACTTCCAGCTTCCTTAGATAGCACCTACATACACAGTACTCTGTATAGTCTACCAGCACAACGGCATTTTCTAGTAAATATCTTTAAATCTTAACCTTAAAGCTTGACCTTAAATCTTAACCTTACATATATTCAATTGGAATGATCTTAGATCATTAGAATACCTCTTAACCTCAAAAATATGAATTTCCAAGAGTTGGGCTTACGGGTACTGTTCACTGTCACTATTTATTGGGTAATTCCAGATTACAGCCTGAACTTTAGAAATTCATAATTAAATTTAGAAATATCATATTGAGGTGATTCCAATTTTTAATGAAATATATTTCATTTAAATTTGAGAAAAAAATATAAAAATGAGGTTTCCTTGTCCAGATCAAATCAGTTTATTCATTGAACTTTACTGTTCATTTGGTAAATCTGGAAGTTCCAATTTCTTTTCCCCATTTTCAAAAACTCATTTCTCCTTGTATACTTATCCAATTAAGTCGAATTACCTATGGATTTAAATGTCAGAATGTGTACTTTAAGCTCACCAAAAATCACGGAAAAACTCATTCATTTGCTATAAGAAAACCGCGTTGGAACCTTACTGTATCGGATGACTTATTTTATCTTGATCCAGAGTTGAAGTCCAACTTTGAAAAATCATATCAATTTGAAAACTTAACCAAATTATGCGTTCTTAGTTTCCAATTAAATCTCTAGATCTTAGATATGTTCATGCCAAATTTCACGTGAAACCGAAATGGATAAGTCACTCAAACTATCGCTGGAAGGTCACTCCCTCAACTCGGATCCAGTGAGTATTTACCATATACACACCAATATATCATCACATGAATTAAAGGCATGCTTTCCAAGTCATATACACATTGTTCATTCCCATTACCTTCCTCCTTGTGAAGTTCCAGCACCTAGAGCAATATTTATTGATATGGAAGGAATGAGATTTCATGGAAATCTCAATAGCAAGTAATACAAACTATAAGGTTATGCATGTTTGATTAAATGCCTAACATGTTATCATGCAATGGGAGCTAATTCATGCTTATACATAAGCAAACTCTAACATGCATATTGTCATGACATATATTGCAAGGAGTGGCACATATTCATATCACATCATCATCACACAATATTCTATGCTCAACCAAACCTTCATGCATAACAAGTA
Organism: Leucaena leucocephala; assembly: GCA_037074615.1. Lineage (NCBI taxonomy): Eukaryota > Viridiplantae > Streptophyta > Magnoliopsida > Fabales > Fabaceae > Leucaena > Leucaena leucocephala. The sequence continues at coordinate 14,448,402 of CM073565.1, read as the reverse complement.
AGCAAATCAATCAAAGCACATAAGTTTATAGTTAGGTATTCTTGTTACCTCTTATGGATCCTTGTCCTTACCTTCTTGGAGTGATCTTTCCTTGCCACAAATGTCAAAACCTAGACATTACAAGACAATTACCAAATTATAACTCAATTCCAAACAAATTTCAAGTCTAGGCTTCAATATGCCCCTTTCTTTCTCTACTTTGTGACATATGTTTATATCTTTCTACACTAAACTCTCATGGTTCATTTCCACATAATTTTTCATGTAGAATCCAAATATGTATTCAAAAATTCCAGAATCCAATTGCTTCCCAAAGTTCTGTACAGATTTGGAAAAGCATACATAATTCTTCCAAAAATTCTCATTTTGATTCCAATGCTTCGTATACTTGTTCCTCCACTTTTCCCCCACACAAAATCTCATTTTAAGACCATTGGAAGCATCAAAATCATAAAATTCAAATCACTGTTCATGCGAGTGAATAGCAACCGAAAGGAATTTTCAACATTACAACCATTAATTCCAATGGTTTCCAAGGTTCAAAACCTATCCAATCCTACACAAAATCATCATATAAACTCAATGGAAGCATTAAATCATTGAAACTCCATCTCTTTCTATCATGAACAGTGCAAACCAAAATGTTTTTCCATGGTAAAGTCAAGAACATCAACTTAATCCAACAACCAATAATGCAACTAGCTTGTTTAAGCTTGTCTAAACTATCTATAACATAAAACTCATGTTCCTCTCACATATACATAGAAATTCCAGCAGAATTTCCCCAAGATTCAAGCCTCAAAACCAAATTAAACTCAAGAAGAAATCATGAGAACAAAGTCTAGAAGCAAAGGAGCAACTTACCTTACTAGCTTCTTCAAGATCCTTACTTCTTCCTTGCTTGAAAAAATATTTTGCAAGAGGTTCCCTACACTTTCTCCTCCATGGTTTTGGATTAGAATGAGGGGGTATTTATAGCAAAATCTTGGAAAAATTGAAGGCTAAGATTACCTTGGGAACTACTTGATCTAATGGTTAAAGGTTTGATCTTGGAATATCTTTTCTCTTTTCACTCATGACATCACCACCATGACATCACTAACATGACATCACTTGGGACACCTAAGCCTCCTCTTTGGCACCATTTTGGGATCCTTGTGGGTCCCACCATGTGCAAACCCTAATTTTTACTTTATTCTCTCTTTTTTTTCTTTTCAAAAATCCATAAATTATTCATTATTGGACTTGGGATCCAAGATAACTTTTGGGACTTATTGGTCTGGCCTAGGACAAAATTTTGGGCCTCTTTCAGGTCCAATAGCTAATTGGCACAAATCCCAATGTACTTTCCTTATACCGATATCCTTAAATTACCCTAATCTTAGAATAAATGCTAAACACCTCTTTTAATTGTTCTAACATTTTTATAAATTCATTCTAATATAAAATGAATACTCTACAAAGTTTCATAATTTTCTGAGACCCAGAAGTCCTGATAAAAATTACATACATTTCCTTTAACCCCTTTTCGGTGTCCTTTTTCACCGTAAATTCCATAATTAATTCTACAGGACTCCTTTTTTACTTCTGTCAACTCCATAATTTCTCATATTTATTATAATAATTTACTATCAAATTTCATCTGATATCCATCCATTGTGAAATAACCAAAATATCCTTGGTGCCCTTTCTTTCACTATATTGATCCTAAGGGCAAAATTATCATTTCACACCTCTTTGTACCTTATCAGAGCATATACTGGCTCTAAATAATCCTTCCTGTACCTGCCTTAGAGTTTTAGCCTATCTAAAATGACAAAAATGTCCTCCATTCACTTCTGGTTTCTTAAGGCATCACAGGGGCATTTTTGTAATTTTGCACTTTGGCTCTTACACTCTCTTCCTCTTCCAATTAATCCCTTTCTTTACATAAATATGGCCACATCTTTTTCTGAAAAAATCTCATATATTTTATTCAATCTGTACATGCAACTTAGTACAAAAAATTTGGGATGTTACATTATTCCCTTGATGACATCATATTTTCAATGCTTTTTCAATAACACTTTCTCAATAGAGTTAAGAGTGTATTATTTTTTCAATTGGATTATTTCTAATACTTTTTTGAGTATATCTTCCTTTTAGCTGAACTATGCATAATGTATTGTCATCATATAATATTTGTACGTATATTTCTCCAACATATATTTTGGATATGTTGTATTATCAACATATTCTTCAACTGCCTTAAGCACTCAAATCTCAATTTTATTATTCATTGTGTACCTGTAAAAACTTAATTTTGCCAATAAAATTATAATATGTAATACCAACATAATAGGTAAATATAATAGAATAAATATATAGGACTCATGGTCCATTAAATTTAATATATTTTCATAGACAAAATAACCATAGCAAAAATTAAAAGATTCTAAAATTACTGGGTATTCAACTATAGACATTTTCTTTATACGCTTCAGGCATTTTAAATCCTTTAAAGATTATAATGAAAATTTCACTACTTAGTGAGTCATATGCATAGGATATAACAATATCTATTAGACGTATAGTTTATTTTCTTATACTGCTAGACTAGTAATATATGCAAAAATTATTGCATCCAACACAGAATAATATTTCTCATCATAACCTTTGTAAAAATATTTATTTTTCACATAAATATTTATATGTCGAATAATAACTTCATGTTTCAAATATTTAGACTGCAGGTCTATAATTTTCACCTATCAAAAGAATATAATTTATTCTCATTGCGTTTTTATCATTTTCCTTTTCCTTTTGGCCAATCACCTTTTTGTCTACTTCACATGATAGATCTATACACAAAATTCTCATTTAATGATATTATTATCAAAACTGTTGTCTACAACTTTATCTTTTCAGTTCTATTTATCTTTTTGTGGCATAATATATTAAGCTCTCTTCATTATATTTCAGGTACCTTAACCTCTTTTGAGGTTTATACAAGTAATTATGTCTTGGCACTCTTATGGAGTACATGCCTGATATGACACAAATTGTGTATGGCTTTTGTGACATTTTAAGGGTTTTGTAACAACTTTACCATTCATTTTATGCATATAATTGTGCTTTTGTTAGTTGTACTTTTACTGTGAGTTTTGATTGTGAATTGTAGGTATTTTAGAGGAGAACCAAGAACTAATGTGAAAAGAAAAGAAATCACACAAAGAGAATCAAATCAAGGAAGCCAGCTTCTGTGATATTTAGTCGCGACTAAAGTGTCCACAGGTCACGACCTCATTTCTTTTGGGAAGTTTTTCTGCGTTCACAGGTCAAGACCACAAAAAGATCTGGTCGCGACCAAAGAAGACAATCAGTGAAGCTACGTATTTTTGATTAGGTCATTCTGGAATTAAAAGGAGAGGGAAGCCACAGACGCGAAGGGAGGTTGGTTTTTACCTTATTTGGCTAAGAAGTAGTACTCAACGCTCTCTCAACACTCTCTTTACAACCTACACACACATCTTCCATCTTCCTTGATCTTTCCACATATTTTCTTCACGGCTTCATATCTAGGTAGTGACTGCAGCACAGTAGGAGTTATGAGATGCTAGATCTTTAGTCTCCTGGTGATGGATCGCATATCTTGAGTTTATGGACTGCACTGTGGAGTTTTCTACCTTAATCTGCACCTATTTCATGTTTTGATATTTCTAGATTTAGGGATTTCATTGTATGAGTAGGGATTAAATATTGATTGATTATTCTCATATTAGGTATTTGTAATTGAATTTGGATGATTTGAATTTTGATTTTAATATCAATATTTCAATTTAGATTTATGGATAGTTGGATTATTATCAATGATTGTTGGTATCTAATTCAATTGTTTGAAGTACATGGTTGTTGATCGATAATCATTTGAGGTATTTTCATCATCTGATTTAATTACACACTAAGTGGTTTTAACAGTGCATTAAAAGCTTTTAAACTAGCTTTGATCAAAGGAGTTCAAGAACTATTAATGCTCTAGACTTAATCGATTGATTGAGGTTTTATTTAAGACTTAGTGATTTCAAAACTTCAATATCAAATTAAGAGCAAGGATAGATATATTTTCATTATCAAGAGTCTTTCTCAACATATTTCTTTCACAAGCCAACTCATTTTTCTCTTAATAAAAAATACAAAAATATTTATTTTACTGCACCCTTATTTTATTGCATCATAAATCAATCAAACCCCAAAATCCATGTTATTTTCACTCAGGTCTACAATAGTTTTGTCACCCAATTTGCTATGATTCCAATAAAAAGGGCTCCTTGAGAAGAACGATAGAGTTGTGCCTTATACTATATTATTGGGTGCAATTATTATTTTGATGGATCGAACGACGACAATTCGACCTCATCAATGACGCCGTTGCCGGGGAGCCAAGTAATTGGTTCCTTAGTAATTGGTTGTCAATTCCATTATTTACCTGAGTCATTTTTTTGAATTTTAGTTTTAGTTATTTTCAGTGCGTAGCATTATGCATTTTTCTAAATTTCTGCGAAATTACTCTGTGTACCTTTGAGTCGCGACTAAACCTCATTTGTGTTTATCACGACCTTATTGCTTTGCTGTGGTACGTGATTACTCTATGTGAAATCCAGTCATGACGTGATCCCTTTTATGTTGCGACCTTAAATACATTTTTGAACTTTTGCTCTCTGTGTTCATGGGTCGCGATCTGAACATCCTTAAGTCGTGACTAGTTGAAATTTTCTACTGTGAAACTTTCGTGTCTGATTTTGATTGCTTGAGTGGCCATTCTTGATTGTTTATGTGTTGCATGGGTAGAAGAACTGAACCATTAGTGCCTTTTGAACCTAAAATTGAAAGACAACTTAGGAAACTAAGGAGAGAATTTAGAGAAGAAGGAACTAGTAAAGTTGTAGCTAAAGAAGAGGTGAGATCAATAGAATCTAGTTCATCCTCTAGTAGTCTGGGATCTGAAATTGAACTCAATTTAGAGATTCCATTAGAAATTCCTAATATGGATGAGATTAATCCTAATCGGCATAATGGGCATAATAGATAAGAAGAAAATGAAATACCAATGAATGTAGAAGATAATACAAGTGTGAGGGAAATAAATCATTCGCATGTGAATTATGATCCTTATGGTTTCTACACTGAAGAGGCTAATTTTGAAATTAAAGGAGCTTTGATTGCAGCCTTTGTTGGAGATTGTGCCGTAGGGGCCAATCATTATCTTATGAACATTGTTGATTTATGAATTTCTTAATTATGTTATCATATTATTTGCATGTTTACTATGATGACAATCCTTGGATAACTCGTGATCTTATCCTAAAAGTCCCTGGTCGGTCATCTATGCGGGAGTAGAGATGAAATAAGACCAGTATGACTTTAAAGATATATAGAGATATAAATCAAAGTCATAAGCACATTTAAGAGTACAGGGTGTTGGACCGACCCGCTATGAGAGAGCTGCATGGGTCAAGTCATAAGCTTCTCTCATATACAAGCCATGTCACTATGCCCTTTGACCTGAGATCATCATGGATTCCTACATGACAAACGCTCAGCTTTGACCTAGTCAAAAGTCACTTTTGACCGAGTGATCATAAAGGCTATGTTCGGGCTTAGTGGTTTTTCATGCGGAGGAATGTGAATGGTCAAGATGGAATTTGTCCCTCATATTCGTAGAGAGATATTACTGGCCCCCTTGATGAGTGAGTCTGAGAAATGTATGGCCATACTGGAATGGAAGGGTAGTTCCATTTCTATATTCAGACTACTCAGGGATCGAGAAAGTAACGGTCAGGAATAGGAGGATGACGTGAAGGGAATTGGAAGACACGCAGCGGAAATTAACTTTAAAATTTTTTCCATTCCCAGCCAGGATCTACCGAATGTGTTTAAGTCAAGGAGAAAGAAGTGTTACCTTCGGTATTTGAGCTTTGGTCGCGACCTCAGTGTCCACTAGTCGCGACTCCTCGCCTCTGGAACTTTCAGTCGCGACCTCCTCAGCTCTAGTCGCGACCGGACGTCTCTGGAGTTTGTAGTCGCGACCTATTCAGCTTCACGTCGCGACCTGTCTCCTCTTTTCGGATTTCTGACGTTCAGATGCCCGTATGGTCGCGACCTCAGGGTGTTCTGGTCGCGACCTTGCTTCGTGTCTGGTCGTATCGTAGAAGTCGACAGCTCAGATCGGCTTCCTCTACCGGTATCTACACGAGCAGCGTTCCAATCGCGAACGACGTGCTAGCGCCTCTTGTCCCTCTAGGGCTTTCTAGAGATTCCGTCCTCACCGTCTCTATCTCGGCAGTTTCTTATGTGCAAACCTTTTGCATTCTCCCTGCCCCCTCTTCTCACGTCTGAATGTGTGTGTAGAGATGTATTGTCTGTCGAACCCTAGCTCCTAATGTCAAATATATAGGAAGCTATCGGGCTTCTAATAGGGCCGGGCTTCAGAATTAATCTTATATTAATTCTGAATTAATACAATATCATATATTGCATAATTTAATAAGAAACTGATTAAATAAATATGGTTTATATTAAATCCGTCCCACAGATTTAATTCACCTATTTATTTAATTTAAAATAAAGATAAGACAGAATTATATTTGATTTATTCTCATAAATCAAATTTGAGATATCTTATCAATTTGAATTTCAAATTCAAATAGATCATATCCATTTAAATTCAAATTCAAAAGGGATAGAGATTTAATTTATCCTTATAAATTAAATCTTACAAATATCTCTTATATTATATATAATATATATATACTAATTTATATATATAAAATATATATCCACCCTAGATTATTCATTGAATCTAGACATCTCTTAGATTCAATGAATCTGGACATCATAGCTCGTATTGGGCTGTTTTGTGTGCGACCTTGTAGGCCCATATGAAGTTGGCAGTGGGCCAGTTACTATACTGACCCACAAGTCGTAAGCGGTCTCTAGCAAGGCATTACGACTACCCAAAACATATGAGGATCGTTAAACGATGTAACCTTTCATACAACCATATCACGTCCCTTTTGTCACATGATATTTCGGTCAAGGATGAGGCATGGAGAACGTCATCCTCCTTTTCCTGACCATTACTTTCTCGATCCCTGAGTAGTCTGAATATAGAAATGGAACTACCCTTCCATTCCAGTATGGCCATACATTTCTCAGACTCACTCATCGAGGGGCCCAGTAATATCTCTCTACGAATGTGAGGGACAAATTCCATCTTGACCATTCACATTCCTCCGCATGAAAAACCACTAAGCCCGAGCATAGCCTTTATGATCACTCGGTCAAAAGTGACTTTTGACTAGGTCAAAGCTGAGCGTTTGTCATGTAGGAATCCATGATGATCTCAGGTCAAAGGGCATAGTGACATGGCTTGTATATGAGAGAAACTTATGACTTAACCCATGCAGCTCTCTCATAGCGGGTCGGTCCAACACCCTGTACTCTTACATGTGCTTATGACTTTGATTTATATCTCTATATATCTTCAAAGTCATACTGGTCTTATTTCATCTCTGTTCCCGCATAGATGACTGACCAGGGACATTTAGGATAAAATCACTAGTTATCCAAGGATTGTCATCATAGTAAACATGCAAATAATATGATAACATGATACAATGATTGGCCCCTAGGGCACAATTTCCAACATGACGTTCACTATGCCTCATCCTTGACCGAAATATCGTTTGACAAAAGGGACGTGATATGGTTGTATGAAAGGTTACATCGTTTATCTATCCTCATATGTTTTGGGTAGTCGTAATGCCTTGCTAGAGACCGCTTACGACTTGTGGGTCAGTATAGTAACTGGCCCACTGCCAACTTCATATGGGCCTACAGGGTCGCACACAAAATAGCCCAATACGAGCCATGATGTCCAGATTCATTGAATCTAAGAGATGTCTAGATTCAATGAATAATCTAGGGTGGATATATATATTTTATATATATATAAATTTGTATATATTATATATAATATAAGAGATATTTGTAAGATTTAATTTATAAGGATAAATTAAATCTCTATCACTTTTGAATTTGAATTTAAATGGATATGATCTATTTGAATTTGAAATTCAAATTGATAAGATATCTCAAATTTGATTTATGAGAATAAATCAAATATAATTCTGTCTTATCTTTATTTTAAATTAAATAAATAGGTGAATTAAATCTGTGGGACGGATTTAATATAAACCATATTTATTTAATTAGTTTCTTATTAAATTATGCAATATATGATATTGTATTAATTCAGAATTAATATAAGATTAATTCATAAGCCCGGCCCTATTAGAAGCCCGATAGCTTCCTATATATTTGATATTAGGGGCTAGGGTTCAAAATATCTCTACACACACATTCAGACGTGAGAAAAGGGGCAGGGAGAGTGCAAAAGGTTTGCAGATAAGAAACTGCCGAAATAGAGACGGTGAGGACAGAATCTCTAGAAAACCCTAGAGGGACAAGAGGCGCTAGCACGTCGTTCGCGATTGGAACGCTGTTCGTGTGGATACCGGTAGAGGAAGCCGATCTGAGCTGTCGACTTCTTGCGATCGACCATACATGAAGCAAGGTCGCGACCTATTGACACTGAGGTCGCGACCATACGGGCATCTGAAACGTCAGAAATTCGAAAAGAGGAGACAGGTCGTGACTTGAAGCTGACGAGGTCGCGACTACAAACTCCAGAGACGTCCGGTCGCGACGTGAAGCAGAGTAGGTCGCGACTAACAACTCCAGAGGCGACAGGTCGCGACTAGAAGCTAGGGAGGTCGCGACTGAAAGTTCCAGAGGCGAGGAGTCGCGACTAGAGGACACTGAGGTCGCGACCAAAGCTCGAATACCGAAGGTAACACTTCTTTCTCCTTGACTTAAACATATTCGGTAGATCCTGGCTGGGAATGGAAAAATTTTTAAAGTTAATTTCCGCTGTGTGTCTTTCAATTCCCAACAGTGGTATCAGAGCCATGCCGTTTTGTGTTTAAGTTAGGTTTGATTGTTGATACATGTGATGTATGTTAGACTTCTTAGCTGATTATATGATAACATGCAAGATATGTATGACATATATGGAATCTGTTTATGTATGACATATACGGAATCTAAAAGGAAACTGAAATCGTTGGTGTATGTTAATTAATTTGATCAATTAATATTAATGGGGTCTAAGGAAATAGAATTAAGATTCTTGATTATTTATCAAAAAAAAAATTCCATGGGGCGCTACCCCACACCCCGTGGCTACCTGTTCATAGCACAACATAATCGTAAAATATACTGGCTTTCCTTATGTATGAATGTTTTGAAATATTTATTGCCCTTCAAATAGTATGAATTTTGATTCTTGAATGTTTGGGTATGGTGAACAATATGGCTCTAGATTACAAGTGTTGTAATTTTTCTAAATACGGCCTGCGTGTCGTGCCTTCCTCTAATGACTCTCATTGTACATTCTCTTCTCATCTCACTCCCCTCGAATGTTAAAACGAGGTTTCCTTATGTAATTTTCCTATTCTAATTAGACAGCTTCTCTCATTGGCTTGAGGGGACTTAGGATAGGTGAGCCATATTGTATCACGTTTAAGATTATGCATCTTTTGATTAGATCACTGCATGTATGTTTTATATGCATAATACTGGTATGAGATACAACCGAGATACATGCAAACCGGATAATTAATTAAACCCTCTAAAAGAAATCTTAAGTCATATGCCATCAATTAATGAACACTTGTTAAAACCTCGATCGCTCATTTGTAGGCTCCACCAAAGTGGGTGCATTTGAGTTATCTTGGGGAGATAAGCAAGAGTAATGGTGCTACTCTTATGTTTGTTATTGTTTGACTTAATTGAGATTATCAAAACGGTTTTGGGTCTCAAGGCATTAGATGGGATTAAAACATGCCGGATCATATGATGATGGAATCTCATAAATATCTAAGAGTTACATTTGATGTAATTGGTAAAGTTGTTACCTACCTAAATAACTTAAAGTTGAGCGTTCTGCCAAAGCGGACTCAAGTTTAAGCCAAATATGGATCTTAGCCCACTAATTATTACATTGAGGGTTGTTTTATTCAGTGGGAGATTGCTAATTAAATTGCATATTTTAATTGTAGAATCATGACGACTAGTAATACTGCTACATTATCGTTGCGATCTGTCCTTGAGAAGGACAAACTTAATGGGACAAACTTTCTTGACTGGTTCAGGAACTTGAGAATTGTACTCAAGCAGGAAAGAAAGGTATATGTCCTAGATCAACCCATTCCTGAGGAGCCAGCAGCCAATGCTCCTAGAGCTCAGAGAGATTCTTATGCGAAGCATAAGGAAGACTCTGTCGATGTGGGATGCTTGATGCTTGATGCTTGCCACCATGGTTCCGGAGCTCCAAAGAGATCTGGAACACATAGAGGCTTATGAGATGATTGTGCATCTTAAGGAAATGTTCCAGCAACAGGCAAGGCAAGAGAGGTATGAGACCACTAAGGCCTTACATTCCTGTAAGATGGCTGAAGGTGCATCAGTGAGTACTCATGTCTTAAAGATGAAAGGGTACATTGATCACCTTGAGAGGCTTGGATTTCCCATGAGCCAGGAGTTAGCTACAGATTTGATCTTGAACTCACTCCCAGAAAGTTATGACCTATTTGTTATGAACTACAACATGAACAACATGGAGAAATCTATTTCTGAACTGCATGGGATACTTAAAACTGCTGAGCCGACTGTTAAGAAGAAGCCCAGTACTATTTTGATGGTTCATAAAGGAAAGGGTATGAAAAAGAAAGGCAAGGGTAAGGGGAAGGGTCATGGCTCATCTGGTAAGACCAAAGAGTCAGGCAAGCCCGAAACCAAGCCTGCACCAAAGAAGGCAAAGCCTCCAAAGGAAGGAGTTTGCTTCTTCTACAATGAACTGGGTCATTGGAAGAGGAATTGCAAACTCTATCTTGAAGATCTGAAAAAGAACAAGAAGGATAGCGGGGCTATCGCTTCAGGTATTTATGTTATAGACATTCATCTCTCTACTTCCACTACATGGGTATTAGATACTGCATGTGGTTCTCACATTTGTACAAATGTGCAGGGCCTAAAGGACAGTAGAAAGTTGATGAATGGCGAAGTTGACCTACGAGTTAGAAACAGAGCAAGGGTTGCTGCTTTAGCTGTACGCACTTATGAATTAGTTCTGCCCATTGGGCTTTTGTTAGTTTTGAACAATTGCTATTATGTTCTTGCTTTGAGTACTAAAATTGTTTCTCTTTCTTATTTGGATAAGGAAGGTTACACTTCCATTTCTGGGAATGGTAAATGTTTCATTTATCGTAATGATATTTTCTATGCTCATGGTGATTTGCATGTTGATCATTACATATTAAACTTGGAACAACCCAATCATGGAAATATTTATAACATAACCACCAAAAGGGTCAAACCAAATGATTTGAATCCGACATACCTCTGGCACTGTCGTCTGGGCCATATAAATGAGAAACGCATTTCTAAACTCCATCAAGATGGATTTCTCAACTCATTTGATTTTGAATCATATGATACTTGCGAGTCTTGTTTGTTAGGAAAGATGAAAAAGTCTCCTTTCATTGAGCACAGTGAGAGGGCCACTGATTTGTTGGGACTCATATATACAGATGTGTGTGGACCGATGAATACAAATGCTAGAAGAGGTTATTCGTACTTCATCACATTCATAGATGATTTCAGTAGATATGGCTACGTCTATCTAATGAAACATAAATCCGAATCTTTTGAAATGTTCAAGATATTTCAAAATGAAGTACAAAACCAGCTTGGCAAAACAATTAAAGCCCTTCGATCTGATCGAGGTGGTGAATATTTGAGCCAAGAGTTTATCGATCATCTTAGGAATTGTGGGATAGTCTCACAATTGACTCCTCCAGGAACACCACAATGGAATGGCGTTTCTGAACGAAGGAATCGAACACTATTGGATATGGTTCGATCCATGATTAGTCGAACAGATCTTCCACCGTCCTTTTGGGGCTACGCCCTAGAGACAGCTATGTTCACACTAAATCGTGTTCCATCTAAGGCAGTCGAAAAGACTCCGTATGAGATATGGACTGGGAGGAAACCTAGTTTATCTTTTCTCAAGATTTGGGGATATGAGGTCTATGTTAAGCAACAAGCCTCAGATAAGTTAGCGCCCAAATCTTCAAAGTGCCTTTTTGTGGGATATCCTAAAGAAACCAAGGGATATTATGTCTACAACCCCACTGATAACAAAGTGTTTGTTGTCAGAAATGGTATCTTTCTAGAACAAGAATTTATCTCTAAAAGAACCAGTGGGAGTAAGGTACACCTCGAAGAAGTTCGAGAGCCACAAGACACCACAGAACTACAGATGGAAAATAGAGAAAACTCACAACAAGTTGTTGAGACTCCTCAGGTCACGCAAGGCCCACGGCGATCTAATAGGGCACGACTTCAGTCTCAGAGATATGGATTTCTGATTTCTGACAATCGTGATGTGTTGCTCATTGAGCATAATGAGCCAACTACCTATCGAGAAGCTATAGTGGGACCAAACTTTGAAAAATGGCTTAGTGCCATGAAGTCTGAGATGCAATCCATGTACGACAATAAGGTATAGACCTTAGTCGACCCGCCTGAAGGTGTAAAAACCGTCGGGTGCAAGTGGGTTTTTAAAGAGAAAATCGACATGGATGGCAATGTAAATGTCTTCAAGGCACGACTGGTTGCAAAAGGATTTACTCAAACTCATGGTGTGGACTATGATGAGACCTTTTCCCCAGTTGCAATGGCCAAATCAATCAGAATCCTCCTTGCCATTGCAGCATATTATGACTATGAAATATGGCAAATGGACGTCAAGACAGCCTTCCTTAATGGAAAGCTCCTTGAGGATGTGTACATGACACAACCTGAAGGATTTGTGCGTTTTGAGGACTCTGGTAAGGTGTGCAAGCTTCAAAGGTCCATTTATGGACTGAAGCAAGCATCTCGGAGTTGGAATCATCGTTTTGATGAAGTAGTCAAAGAGTTTGGATTTCTTCAAAATATTGATGAATCTTGTGTGTACAAAAAGGTTAGTGGGAGCACAGTTGTATTTTTGGTACTCTATGTCGATGACATCCTACTCATTGGGAATGACATTCCTACCTTGCAGATTGTCAAGTCTTGGTTAGGAAAATCTTTCTCGATGAAAGACTTGGGTGAAGCCACCTACATCCTAGGAATTAGGATCTATAGAGATAGATCTAAAAGGCTTCTAGGACTGAGTCAGAGCACATATATAGACAAGATACTGCATAGGTTCAGTATGCAGGAATAAAAGAGGGGTTTCATACCCATGTCTTATGGTATTCACCTCAGCAAGGATTTGTGTCCTAGTACACCAGATCAGCGAGGTCGCATGGGTAAGGTTCCATATGCTTCGGCCATAGGATCTATCATGTATGCCATGTTATGTACTCGACTGGATGTCTCGTTTGCCTTAAGTATGACTAGCAGATATCAACAGGACCCCGGTGAGGGCCATTGGACTGCTGTCAAGAATATCCTTAAGTACTTGAGAAGGACTAAGGACTTATTCTTGGTCTATGGTGGATTGGATGATGAGCTCTATGTATCTGGTTACACAGATGCAAGTTTCCAAACTGACCAGGACGACTAGAAATTGCAATCTGGATACATATTCCTCCTGAATAATGGAGCAGTAAGCTGGAAGAGCTCTAAGCAGAGCACTGTAGCAGATTCTGCAATTGAAGCTGAGTATATAGCAGCATCTAATGCAGCTAAGGAGGCCGTTTGGATAAGGAAGTTCATTACAGAACTAGGGGTGGTACCTACCATCTCAGATCCAATAACTTTGTTCTGTGACAATAGTGGTGCCATTGCACAGGCCAAAGAGCCTAGGTCACATCAAAGGACCAAGCATATACTCAGGCGATTTCATCTCATCAGAGAAATCAATGATAGAGGTGATATAAAAATATGCAAGGTAGCAGGGGAAGATAATGTTGCTGATCCTCTAACAAAGCCGCTTGTGCAAGCAAAACATGAGTGTCATGTTAGGTCAATGGGAATTAGGCAAATTAATGATTGTACCTAGTGCAAGTAGGAGGATGTTGGAGATTGTGCCGTAGGGGCCAATCATTATCTTATGAACATTGTTGATTTATGAATTTCTTAATTATGTTATCATATTATTTGCATGTTTACTATGATGACAATCCTTGGATAACTCGTGATCTTATCCTAAAAGTCCCTGGTCGGTCATCTATGCTGGAGCAGAGATGAAATAAGACCAGTATGACTTTGAAGATATATAGAGATATAAATCAAAGTCATAAGCACATGTAAGAGTACAGGGTGTTGGACCGACCCGCTATGAGAGAGCTGCATGGGTCAAGTCATAAGCTTCTCTCATATACAAGCCATGTCACTATGCCCTTTGACCTGAGATCATCATGGATTCCTACATGACAAACGCTCAGCTTTGACCTAGTCAAAAGTCACTTTTGACCGAGTGATCATAAAGGCTATGTTCGGGCTTAGTGGTTTTTCATGCGGAGGAATGTGAATGGTCAAGATGGAATTTGTCCCTCACATTCGTAGAGAGATATTACTGGGCCCCTCGATGAGTGAGTCTGAGAAATGTATGGCCATACTGGAATGGAAGGGTAGTTCCATTTCTATATTCAGACTACTCAGGGATCGAGAAAGTAACGGTCAGGAATAGGAGGATGACGTTCACCATGCCTCATCCTTGACCGAAATATCGTGTGACAAAAGGGACGTGATATGATTGTATGAAAGGTTATATCGTTTATCGATCCTCATATGTTTTGGGTAGTCGTAATTCCTTGCTAGAGACCGCTTACGACTTGTGGGTCAGTATAGTAACTGGCCCACTACCAACTTCATATGGGCCTACAGGGTCGCACACAAAATAGCCCAATACGAGCCATGATGTCCAGATTCATTGAATCTAAGAGATGTCTAGATTCAATGAATAATCTAGGGTGGATATATATATTTTTTATATATATAAATTTGTATATATATATTATATATAATATAAGAGATATTTGTAAGATTTAATTTATAAGGATAAATTAAATCTCTATCACTTTTGAATTTGAATTTAAATGGATATGATCTATTTGAATTTGAAATTCAAATTGATAAGATATCTCAAATTTGATTTATGAGAATAAATCAAATATAATTCTGTCTTATCTTTATTTTAAATTAAATAAATAGGTGAATTAAATCTGTGGGACGGATTTAATATAAACCATATTTATTTAATTAGTTTCTTATTAAATTATGCAATATATGATATTGTATTAATTCAGAATTAATATAAGATTAATTCTGAAGCCCGGCCCTATTAGAAGCCCGATAGCTTCCTATATATTTGATATTAGGGGCTAGGGTTCAAAATATCTCTACACACATTCAGACGTGTGAAAAGGAGCAGGGAGAGTGCAAAAGGTTTGCAGATAAGAAACTGCCGTAATAAAGACGGTGAGGACGGAATCTCTAGAAAGCCCTAGAGGGACAAGAGGCGCTAGCACGTCGTTCGCGATTGGAACGTTGTTCGTGTAGATACTGGTAGAGGAAGCCGATCTGAGCTGTCGACTTCTTGCGATCGACCAGACACGAAGCAAGGTCGCGACCTATTGACACTGAGGTCGCGACCATACGGGCATCTAAAACGTCAGAAATCCGAAAAGAGGAGACAAGTCGCGACTTGAAGCTGACGAGGTCGCGACGATAAACTCCAGAGACGTCCGGTCGCGACGAGAACCAAAGTAGGTCGCGACTAACAACTCCAGAGGAGACAGGTCGCGACTAGAAGTTGAGGAGGTCGCGACTGAAAGTTCCAGAGGCGAGGAATCGCGACTAGTGGACACTGAGGTCGCGACCAAAGTTCGAATACCGAAAAAGGTAACACTTCTTTCTCCTTGACTTAAACACATTCGGTAGATCCTGGCTGGGAATGGAAATATTTTTAAAGTTAATTTCCGCTGCGTGTCTTTCAATTCCCAACAGCCTTACCAAAATTTCATGGTTTTGTAGGAGAATGTCCACATCGCCACTTACAAACAATGCATTTGATATGCTCTTCGATAAAGCCTTAAATGACTGCATTAGATGACATCTTAAGGAGGTGTTTCCATTTCACTATGGAAGGGAAGGCTAAGGAGTGGTTATACATTCTGCTAACTTATTTCTCAACTCTTACATGTGATCAGTTGAAGTGAACATTTCTAGAATAGTTCTTCCCGACCTCAAAGACTACTTAGATGAAGAAGGAGATTACAAACATCTTGCAATAGGATGGAGAGTCATTACATGAATATTGGACAAGATTTATCAATTTGTTATCTCGATGTCCACATCACAACATTACAAAGACTGATTTACTAGACATTTTCTTTGATGGTCTACTTCCTCACAACAAGGTGTCCTTGAATGCAGTAGCAAATGGATCTTTGAAAGATAAAAATCCATAAGCAAGTTGGAATTTATTCCAAAAAATAGCAAATAAAGACCATTAGACTGAGGTTCCAAGGAGAATGCCCATATCATCTTCTGGTAATTCAAATAAGATTTTAGCAGAAATAGCAGCTCTAGGAAACCGAATGGAAAAAATGATGAATTTAATTAAAAGAGAGCTGCATTCTATGAAGCAAGTTCATGCAGTAGGAACCTCACAAGCACTAGTTACAGGATGTGAGTCATTCGGTTCAAAGATGCATACTACAAGTATATGTGATAGATAGTATGAGGAAGTAGCAGCAATATATCAAGGGAGAGATAATCAATACCAGAAGAGAGATCCATACTCCAACACATATAATCCTGGTTGGAGAGACCACCCAAATTTTAGGTGGGGGAGTGGGGAAAATAGGCCAAACTAATTCTAAGGGGGTGGTGCTTTCTCAAGCAACTATCAAAGTAATGCAAGGTCTATGGTTCCAACTCACCTTAATACTTTAGTGGCATCAAGACCAGATAAGACTTCTCAATCGTTAAAGAGAATGGCAGCACAGATAAATAACATGGACAGTAGAATGACCAATATAGACAACAAGCTCAAAGAGAATGACGGTCAATTCACCTCCATAGCTTCAATTCTTCAAAGTATGCAGAAGAATAATCAGATGTGCACAGGAAACTCAAGGATTTAAGTTCTAAGAATGCTGATATTACAAGTCATTTAACTCAAGTTTCTAATACAGTGAGCAACATCCAAACAAAGAGCAGCGGCAACATACCTTCGAATACTATTATTAATCCAAAGGTCTGAATGCCATATCACTCAGAAGTGGGAGAAAGGTACATTTTAAGGAAGATGAAACACCAAAAGAGGATATGGAAGATTTTGAAGTTGAAAATTCATCATTGTCACAGATGAAGATTGGGAAATCAAAAAGTACTAAAGAACAACAACTTATGATTAAGAAGGTAACCCAAGAAGAGAACTCACAAGCACAAGATGAAATACAAGAAATGCAAGAAGAGGAAGTGATAATGCCAAGTCTAGCATACAAAGGAAAGCAAACTGAGGAGAAGGCAGAGTCGAGCAAGCAAGGAGCCTTTATGCATACAGGTAAGGAGGTAAGTATAAAGGATCTCCCTTTTCTTAAAGCTTATTTTGCCATAAAGAAAAAGATTGACTGATGATCAGGTCAAATTGTCGTCTTCCGATCCAACAAAATAATAATGTTCACACCTAATAATATAGTATAAGGCATAACCCTATCGTTCTTCTCGCGGAGCTTTTCTATTGGAGACCTAGCGTATTGGTGCCAAATCTATTAAAAACCTGAGTGAAAGTAATATGGTTTTGGGATTTGGTTGATTTTTGATGCAATAAAATAAAAGTGCAGTAAAGTAAATGTTTTTGTCTTTTTTTGATTAAGATGCAAATGCGTTGGTTTGTGAAAGAAGTATGTAATGATAGACTCTTGATGATGAAAGTGTATCTATCCTTGCTCTTAATTTGATATGAAGTTTTTCAAATCACTAAGTCTTGAACAAAACCTCAATCGATCGATTGAGTCCAGAGCATTAATATTCCTTAAACTCCTTTGATCAAAGCTAGTTTAAAAACTCTTGATGCACTGTTAAAATCCACTTAGTGTGTAATTCAAATCGGATGATGAAAATGCCCTCGAATGATCATCGATTGACAAACCGTAGATTTCAAGCAATTGAATTAATTAGCAACGATCGTTGATAACAGTTTAACTAACTTAAAATTGAAACTGAAATATTATATTAAAATGACATTCAAAGCATCCAAGGTCAATCACAATTGTCTAATCTGAGAGTAATCAATCGACACTCAATCCCTTGTTCATATAATGAAAACCCTAGATCTATAAGCATTAAAACATGAAATAGGTGAAGATTAAAACAAAAAAGTCCCCAGTGCAATCCATGAGCTCAATAGACGAGATCCATCACCAAGAGACTAAGGATTTAGCCTCTCATAACCCCTATTATGATGCAATTGCTATTCAAATATGATGCCATGAGAAAAGCAGAAGGTGAGATGAAAAGATGAATGATGAAGTTGTGTGGAGACAGTAAAGAGAGTGTAGAGAGAGTTCGAGCATTGCTTCTTAGCCTACTCAGGTCAAAAACCAGCCTACCCTGCGTTTGTGACTTCCCTCTCCTTTTAACAACAGGTTGACCTAATCAAAAACGCGTAGCTTCACGACTGTCTTCTTTGGTTGCGACCAGATCTATGTTTTGGTCGTGACCTATAAACACAGAGAAGCTTCCCAGGAGAAATTAGGTCGCGACTTGTGGACACTTTGGTCACGACTGAAATACATAAAAGCTGCTTCCTTGATTTGATTCTCTGTCTTATGATTTCTTTTCTGCTCACATTAGTCCTTGTTCCTCTAAAATACCTGCA
Source organism: Leucaena leucocephala (assembly GCA_037074615.1). NCBI lineage: Eukaryota > Viridiplantae > Streptophyta > Magnoliopsida > Fabales > Fabaceae > Leucaena > Leucaena leucocephala. The sequence continues at coordinate 14,429,417 of CM073565.1, read as the reverse complement.
ATTCAAAACCAAAGCTCATTGTAAAAGTCCCACCAATAAAGGAATATTATATATGCCATTTAGAGGAGTTAATTTACCATTTTACCCTTAAAACAACAATTGTCAAGCATAATCATGTATTACCTTAAAAGCACAATTACAGGCATAAAATGAATGGTAAAGTTATTATAAAACCCTTAAAAATGTCGCAGAAACCATACACAAATTGTGTCTTATAAATTACCCCACACTTGAACCTTTATACTCCTGGACAAAGAAATGAATTACACTTAAACTAACGCTATTGAATCCGAGATAACAACATAATCCACAGTGTAACCTGAAGACAATTAATTCACCATCTTTTGGGAATACATAAGTGATAATATGAGCAATGCAAAGTAATCAACTACTAAATGAAATCAACCTTAACCGTGTGAGCGCAATAGATTCTCTCTCAGGATATAAGTGTTTAGCTCTCCATATCCTCTCATTGTTAGGGTTCTTTCACTTAGATTCAAATTGAAAAACATCCTACCATATGCTTGTAATGACTCTAAATCTCAGCAACCATATAACACTTATGCAAAGAATCAAGAGGTCTTTTAGGCGTGAAATGATAGAGATAGGCCACGTGGAATGGAATATGAAGGGCAGAAAGTAATATATGCATTAAATGGAGAATATGTAGCATGAATTCATGTCTTTTGAGATGTATAGGTGATAATTGTGCTAATAGGAGTTGATAATAGTGCCTTCTTCACTTCTCTTTTCTTTTTTTCTTTTTTTTTTCTTTTATTTGTTTCTTTCTTCAATTTTTCTTGCACTCTTCTTTTTTTTTCATGCAATATGCTCTTTTCTCTTCCTTTTATTTGGCACCTTATACATAGAAGATGTAGCACAACATCACAATAACAATGAGTTTTGACATGAATAACAAGTTTATTTTGGAAAGATGTTCATGCATATATAACTTTCTATGATAGAAAAAGAAAAGTGATGGGCTCAAAGTGGGTGACTACAGATATAATATGTAACGGCCTTGTGTTTGGAGTAAACGGGTTTAGAAATAAATGCCTCTATCATGTTCAACAACATAAATACGCAAGTAATTCTCAACTCAGAGCCAAGACAAGTTCTAGAGGATATAAACCAATTGAATAATCACTTAATATAGGAATTAAGGCCGAGAATTCTTCCAACTAAGGTTTTCATCTAAATTGCTCATAAGCTAAAGTCTCAAGCACTGTTCATCATTAACTAGGCATTAAAACACTTATCACAACTGAAAACCCTTTTAAATGATGATTTAAAAGTTTCAAAGTAATCACTTAGAATCATGTAATAATCCCAAATCTAATAGTGAAAACTTATAGATATAGATAGATATAGAATCTAGAATTCCTGTTTTTTTATTTCGAATTACGCCTAACAGAGTATCAGACCTAGCTCTGCACAAATAGAATCTATATATTACGTTTCCAATTCGCTTTCCAAGAAATTTAAATAAAAAATTCAAGTGTGAAAATGGTTTCTGTGAACTCTATGCAAAAGGTTAAAAAGCAAGAGGGCAATGAATCATTTATAAAGCACCTTAGTAGCTCAATGGAATCCTTCTATACAGCATTGAGCAAAGCAAAGAGAAGGTAAATGGATATTTTTATTCTCAGGTCATGACTAGACACAGTGAAGGTCACGACCAGAGTTCACAGTAGGTCTGGCTCTAACTTACCAATACTGGTTGCGACCAGGAGAGGTTCCTGTCACGACACAAATGCATAGAGAGGTTTAGTCGCGACCTAAAGACACTAGCGTCGTGACAGTGTTTTACAGAGAGTCCACAATCAATAATTTTCAAACCAGGTCGTGACGATATTAAACATAGGTCGCGATCAATTTTCACAGAGCGTATAAAGTCCAAAATTCCATGCTAGGTGATGAGGCTCTCGGATTGTCGTAGTCTGCACCATCAAAATAAAGTTAATTGCACCTAATAATATAGTATAAGACACAACCCTATCGTTTTTCTCAAGGAGCATTTCTAAAGGAAACCTAGCAAATTGGATGTCAAAACAATGAAAACCTGAGTAGAGATAAAATGGATTTTGGGATTTGATTTGCAACAAAATAAGGGTGTAGAAAAGTAAATATTTTTGGATTTTTTATTAAGATGAAAACAGGTTGGTTTGTTGAAAGAATATGTTATGGAAGACTCTTGATTATGAAAACATATCTATCTTTGCTCTTAAGTTTAAATTGGAGTTTGAAATTGCTAAGTCTTAAGTAAAACCTCAATCGATCGATTGAGTCCAAAACCCTAATCTTCTTTTAACTCCTTTGATCAAAGCTAGTTTAAAGACTATTAGCGAACTGTTAGAAACAACTTAGCTTGGAATTAACCCTAGATTATGAGAACGCCCTCGAATGGTCATCAATTGAAAACTCTAGATTCGAAGCAATTGAATTGGTTCGAAACAATCGTGAAAAAAAGCCAACTTTCTTAAAATTGAAACTGAAATATTAAATTAAAATCCAGCGTTCAAACATCCAATAATCAAATTACAACAGTCTAATATGAGAATGATCAATCGATATTCAAAACTTATTCATGTGATGAAAACCCTAGATCTAGCAGCAATCATAACATGACAATATGCAAATTAGAAAAGAGGAAACTCCCCGGTTTAGTCCATGAGCTCAAGATATGAGATCCATCACCAAGGGACTAAGGATTTAGCCTCTCATGACTTCTGCTGCACTGCAATTGCTGTTCAGGTGTGATGACATGAAGAAACGATGAATAGATGGTAGATTGATGGTGTAGAGATGTGTAGGGATCTGTGGAAGGTGTAGAATGATGGAATATTTGGCGAAGGTGATCAGAAAGTGCACGAGTACTGTTTCTTAGCCTAATCAGGTCTAAAACCAACCTCCCCTTGATAGTAGCTTGCTCGCCCTTTTAAAAGCATCTTGACCTAACCAAAAATGCGCAGCTTCACAACTGTCTTCTCTAGTCGCGACCAGGTCCTTGTTTTGGTCGTGACCTGTGAACGCAGAGAAAGTTCCAGAAGAATGAAGGTTGCGACCGGAGGATATTTTGGTCGTGACTAAAAAGCACAGAAGCGTGATTTGATTTCCTTGACTAGTGATTTCTTTCCTGGTCCTTGCTCTCTTCCAAAATACCTGCAATTCAACATAAAAGTACTCTGTAAAAGTCCAAATCAGTAAATAACAGTATATGTGCAGTTTAGAAGAGTTATTTTACCATTTTACCCTTTAATTAGCACATTGCCACGCACAATCATGTAATACATAAAAGTACAATTTAAGGCATGAAATGAATGGTAAAGTTACAATAAAACTCTTAAAAATGTCGCGAAAACCATATACAAAATGTGTCTTATCACTAGGTCGCGACCAATGTTCACAGAGACTACCATGTGATAGATTTCAAAACCCAAAACTTCTTTTACACTTAAAACTTTTTTAGCTAACCACAAAATAGTTTAAAGTGGGGATCCAATTTCAGCAATTTATCACACATTAAGATCAAAAACCACAAACTTTATGATGAAAGATTGGATTAAGTGAAGAAGTTTTTCATTAATTAGCATAGAGACAAGAACATCTCCCCCATACTTAAACTTTACAGTGTCCCACTGTTAGTAAAGGTATAAAAATCACAGCATTATAGAAGGTCAATGGCTCCAACACAGCAGGCAAACACGCTACTCAATGGAAATTTGACAATGAAGCTCGCAGTCACATTCTAATCATACATATCATACAAGTAAAGCAAAGATGACATGATGGGTAAGCTAAAATCATGCATGTGTGTATGCACCTTAGATTACCATCAATAAGTATGCGAGGCATGGATAATGAAAAGGAGTAAGTGAGAGCAATAAGAGTCAAGGTATTTGTATTAAGTGAGAGCAATGTACAACCAGGATATCCAAATATTTCTCAAGTACAGATTAGCCAAATAAAAAGAAGAAAAGAAAAATACAAAACTCTCATACTACTCATCCCTCTCTTCTGCAGCGCCCTCAGTAGCGCGGTCATCCTCATTCATCTCTAAACCATTTTCCACAGCAAATCAACATAAAACTCAATGTAAATTTCATAATGAAACGCACAGTCACATTCAAATCATGCATCACAATACATGGGGAGCAATGATGATAAGATGGGTAAACTATAGCATGAAATTGAGTTTGTAAAACAACCCAAAACAGAACCAATAACTAAACAGACCAAGGATAGCACAGGAGTATCATGTAAAATAGAAGCAAACTGACAATAAATAGAAATAAATTGAAAATAAACACTATCCTACTGAATCATCCCCTTTCAATCATCAAACCAATATTCAGATATATAGTATTAGAAAAACTTGTAAAAGGTAAGAGATAGGAATGGGATAACCTGGCCTCGAGGCGGCAAGGCGGATTCCTCGTAAAGTTTCAAGAGGTGGCCATTTTCCTGAAAGATTTTGCCCATCGCCTCCTCTTTCAACTCGATCATCCCAAAGTCGTGGGCTTTGACAATTGTGTAAGGCCTATCCCAGCTAGTTTTTAATTTACCATGTTTAAACTTGAACCTAGCTTGGTACCTTAACACTCTATCACCTTCCTTAAACCTCTTCCTTAGAAATTTACCATGGAATAGCTTTGTCTTTTGTTTATAGATGTCATAGTTGCTGTAGGCATCCAATCTAATCTCTTCTAGCTCTTAAATCTGCAATAACCGCTTTGAATTGGCTTCTACCAGGTCCTCATTGTAAGCTTTCACAGCAATATCTTATGCTCTTTATCCACATTCATGTGATAAGCTTTCCCAAAAATTGTCCTATAAAGGGGCATGCCTAGAAGGGTTTTAAAAGCTATTCTGTACGCCCATAAACCATCGTCAAGTCTTAAGTTCCAATCCTTATTGGATGGCTTAACAATCTTTTCTAAAATATGCTTTATCTCCCTATTAGAAACCTTTGCTAGACCATTAGTTTGAGGGTGGTATGGGGTTGAGACTTTATGAGTTACACCATATTTTGCTAACAAGCTAATGATTAACTTATTGCAGAAGTGGGTGTCTTGATTATTGATTATTGCTTTTAGTACTCCCAATCTACTAAAGATATGAGACCTTGAAACTTGGAGACTGTTTGGGCATCATCTAGTCTTGTAGGGATAGCCTCTACCCAACCTAGATAAATAGTCTATAGCCAATACAATGTAATGAAACCCTGCTGCAGGTGGAAAAGTCCCATGAAATCTATTCCCCAAACATAAAAAATCTCACAAAACGAATAGGTTATTGCGGCATCTCATGCCTGTTACTAATCCCCCCAAATCTTTAGCACCTATCATAAGTTCTACAAAATTCAAAACCATCTTTAACAAGGGAAGGCTAATAGAAACTGGATTTAAGAACTCTTCGTGTAGTCCTTTTACCCCCAAAATGGCCACTGCATACCCATGAATGGTAAGCTTCTAAAACTGATTTGTGATCTTGGTCTGGGACACATCGTCTCAATAATTGGTATGAGCACAACCTCCACAAAAAAGGCTTGTCCCAAATAAAGTATTTAGATTCACTCTTGAGATTTTGGGCCTGAAATCTAGTCAAATGAGAAGGGATTAGACCAGTTTCAATAAAATTTACTAAATGAGCATACCAAGGTTCCACAATAGCAACCAAACAAAGAGATTGATCAGGGAAAGAATCACAAATGAGATCATAACTACTTAGATGATCTGTAACCTGGTTCACATTACCAGCTCGATCCCTCACTTCTATATCAAACTCTTGAAGTAGTAGCATCCATCGTAGGAGCCTTGGCTTAGATTGAGGTTTATGGAACAAATACTTGACAGCTGCATTATCTGTGTACACAATAACTTTGGAGTTAACGAGATAAGCTATGAATTTATCCAAAGCCACAACGATTGCAAATAATTCTTTCTTAGTAGTGGTGTAATTAATTTGAGCAGCAACAAGTGTTTTCGAGGCATAGGCAATCACTCTAGATATATTACCTTCCTTTTGACCTATCATAGCTCCCACAACATAATTGGAAGCATCACATGAAAGTTCAAAAGGAAGATCCCAATTTGGTGAAGTTAGGATAGGTGGAGAAACCAACCTATCCTTTAATTTTTCAAAAGCCTCTTTGCAATTAGTAGAGAAAACAAAGTTAGTGTCTTTCTACAGAAGATTTGAGAGTGGTAAAGCAATTTTGCTAAAATCTTTGATGAATCTTTAGTAAAATCCAACGTGCCGCAAAAAAAATCGAAGTTCTTTTAAATTTGTGGGGTAGGGCAACGAGGAAATTACTTCAATTTTTGCTTTATCCACCTCAATTCCCTTGCTAGATATAAGATGTCCAAACACTATTCCATGATCAACCATGAAATGACACTTTTCAAAATTCAAAACCAGTTTTTTCTCAATACATCTAGCAAGGATTCTATCAAGGCTCTCAAGACACTCATCAAAAGAATTACCATATATAGTAAAATCATCCATGAATACATCCATGCATTTTTCAATGAAATCAGCAAATATAAAAAGCATATAACATTGAAATATGCCAGGGGAATTACATAAACCAAATGGCATTCTTTTATAAGCATATGTACCAAAAGGACATGTAAATGTGGTCTTTTCTTGGTCCCTCGGGTCTATGGGAATCTGGAAATATCCTGAATACCCATCTAGGAAACAGTAATGACTTTTCCCTGCTAATCTCTCAAGCATTTGATCAATAAAAGGTAAGGGAAATGATCTTTCCTAGTAGAGTCATTCAACTTCCTATAGTCAATACAAACCCTCCATGAATTCTGCACTCTAGTAGGTATCAACTCATTATTCTCGTTCTTTACTACTGTCGGTCCACTCTTTTTAGGCATTACAAGCACAGGAGATACCCATTCACTATCTAAAATAGCATATATAATTCCTACTTTTAACAATTTACTAATCACCTTCCTAACCACATCAGAGATCAAAGGGTTTAATCTCCTTTGGGGTTGTTTAATTGGCTTGAAATCTTCATTCAGTAAAATCCTATAAGTGCAAACAGTGGCATCTATCCCTTTTATATCAGCTAATTGCCAACCCAAAGCTTCTCTATTCTTTCTAAGCACACTCAATAACCTAGATTCTTCACTAACAGTTAAAGCACTAGAAATTATTACTGGCAATTTTGAGTCTGGCTCAAGATAAGTATACTTTAGGTTAGAAGACAAATCTTTCAACTCTAAATCTGGGGGTTGGACAATAGAAGGAATAAGATGGTGGCAATCATTCAAATTAGAAATACTCCCTTTTGTAGATTCTTAGAGGTTGCTTACATTTGGTTCATTAGGATATTTCATCTTACCTTTGGCCTCTTCAGGAGTTGCACCAAGCTTAAGTTGGTCTACAACTGCAACATAGTTGAGATCACCCTCTATCATACCTGCATCATCGGTATAGATCGAATCATTCAAGAATCTTAAAGTATGTGAGGTAATTTTGGACTGTGAGTTAGGATAAGTAGAGTTAGAATGTATTGGCCCTTTAACCAAAGCAGTGGAGTATGGAAGTGAAGGTATTTGGACTTCACTGGTTATGTCTTCCATTTATGGTCGCGACCTCTTAGGGTTATCTTCAACTTCTGGTCACTATTTAAACTCACAGAGGTTGTCTCTAGAATATTTGGTCGCGACCTCTTCATCTTTACATTGCGATAGGATATCTCTGGACTCTATAGGCTCGACTAATAGGTCTTCTCGTCGTGACTCCAATTCACAGAGAGGTTCCCCCTTAGCAGACTGATATTTGGTCTCAACTTGTAGGCCTTCACGTCATGACTTGGGGTCACAGGAGCTCAACACTTCTTCATTTGTTCCACTTCTAACTTCCAGAGTATCTTGTGATCCTGCAAAATCACTCACAAACTCCTTTCCAAAGACATTATCACTAGCAAATGATGAAATCGAATCAAAATTTGATGAAAATGATAAATCTGGAGAGGGTGAAATCATGCTTTTTACATCTAAACAGTTAAAACATTATGCATTACCTTCATACGAGCAAGAGAAAGAGTAAACAGAAGAAAGAGATTCAAAATAATCATCATACGTACTCAAAGATAAATTTGAATCCTCATGCTCTTGAGATGCTTTATGGGATTTTTGGGAATCATGCAACATATAATCACACCCATCATGCAAACTCAATTCATGCTCATCCCTAGTCTCTTTCACAGCATAACAATTGCATTCAACCCAACAAAAGCAGAATTATCAAAAGGATATTTCATTGCTTCATTCATGTTGAAAGTTACTACATGTTCCCCAACTTCCATTGTGATGGAACTATGTTTCATACTAATAATTGTCTTGAAAGTTTGTAGAAAAGGTCTACCTACGATCAAAGTGCTCTCACTCACTAGCTCACTGGATATGTCCAGAACATAAATATAAGTTGGGAACACTAAGTCTTTGACCTGCACAAGAATATCCTCAAGAATTCCCTGGGATACCTAATCGACCTATCAGCTAACTGGAGTACTACAATTGTGTCTCTAAGATTATTAATGCCTAAGGCTAAGTATACCGACCAAGGCATCACATTAATGGTAGCCCTTAGATCTAGTAACGCTCCTTGGATATGAACATTTCCTATAGTGTATGTGTAACACCCCAATTTTTAGGCCTAGAGATGCCATAAAGAGAATTCAAGGGCATAATCGTAATTATAGGAAAGATCGGGCTGGTAGCCGATGAGTACCATATTTTGCCAGAAAATAGAGAAAATTATGTTGATCATTTCACTGAACTGTGAAATGTGCATATGAGGTCTCTATGTGTATGAAAGAATTAGAAATATAACCAAGGGTAGAATGGTCATCTTTTAAAAGTGTGCGCGGGAGCGTACTTTCAGGCAAAAATAGCCCGGTCCGGATAAAATATCTGAAAATACCAAGAGATAGAGAAAAGGATTTCGGGTTGAATGATGCAACACAGAATTTTGATTTGAGGTCCCGATTTTTCTGTAAAAATTCTCGAAGATGGGAATTTACAGTTATAATCGGTAAAGGAAGAGCAGTCAGAATAGAGATGATCGGACTATGTCCAGAGGCCATACAGTGTTTTCTAAGGCCCGTAGTGACACCAGGAAAGGCCCAGGCCCATAATATCAGTTCAGTGGTAAGAGGGGCCGGTGTCCGGGAAAAATGTGCAAAATGACGAAAATGCCCTTATGTTATAGAATGACTGAAGAATGAGTAAAGGGTATTTTGATAATTTGGCTAAGGTTAGACAGTCAAGAAAGGGTATCTGGATAGTTGACCAGGGTCAGAGAATACTCTGGTAAGATATGAAAAGACAATAATGCCCCTAGACCTAGTAAAGTAAAAAAGGAAATGGAAGGACTTAAGTGCAATTATGGAAAGTTTAAAGCCAAAAAGGAAAAGTAGACAAAAATGTGGGGTCCTTAAGTGTAATTTTAGCCAAATAAAAAGGGACTTAATTGAAAAGAAGAAAAGTTCCCTGGGACTAAAGTATAATTAAAGAAAGTTAGGCCGGAAGTGGTTTGGACTGCCCAAAAGCATTTCAGTCCCAGATTTCACCAGTAGAGAGAGCAAGTAATGCTCGGTAATCTGGCTTAATACAGGAATTTTTCAAGACTCCAAATAGCCAGAATTGATCTGATAGTCTAAAAGTTATAAAAATTCTTACCGGATATCCTAGATTTCAGATCTAAGTGAGAAAATACAGGATGATACGTCCTGATGGGGCAGATGTCAGGAAACTGACAGAATACCGATAGGAGGCCTGTAGAAAAAGTTATTCGCGAATTAGAAAATCCATATGGGAGTGTGAGGCCTCCGGGTATCCGATAGGGAGATTTATCGGTATTTGAAAAGGGACTGAATGAGTTCGGATGACCTCAGTCAGATGACTGATATGACTCACATGGATGCCTGAACACTGCAGGCCAGTGTATCGGACAGAAGGAGCCGGTGTCCGGATATGTGTATAAACGGTGAATAATAGATAAAATATTCAATAATCATTGACAAGGGAGGATTCCTCGTAATGCATGCCATGAAGGTAATGGACCCTAAGAGGCCCACTAATGGCGCCAACAAAGGCCCAATAAGACCCTTGGACTGATAGGTGGGCCAGTGTCCAGCAGAACCCCGGAAAAATGCGAAATTACGAACATGCCCCTGTGTTGTGCTAAACAGTAATAGATGAATGGAGGGCATTTTGGTCATTCTGGACAGGCCCAGGAGCCAAGGCACATACAGATAAAGTTACTTAGAGTCAGTATATACCCTGACAGGGTACACAAAGGTGTAAAATAACGATTTTACCCTTAGGGCTAAGATAGCGCAAGAAAGGGCACTCAGGGGTATTTTGGTAATTTGCCAAGGACTGTTTCTTGGGAATCGAGCCATCAGAGTACTTGAGCTTGATCAGGGACCCAAGATAATATTCCAAGGCCCAAAAACGTATCCCATGAAGTATGTGGGAAAAAGTGGCATTAAAATACTATTTTAATGCTGTTTCAATAAAGTAAAGTTACTCGGTCAGCACGATAACTGAGGAGGTGATCAGATAAAGTCCTAGGTTTATCTGGATAGCATTGGAAGGCGTGAAAGGTCCCTTCCAGATGCCACTTGGCGTCATCTTAGAGGCAGAAGGAAAAGTTGAGGACACGTGGCACAATCTCAGTCGGTGAGTCCAGTTTGTGGGAAATCGGACCGGACCGGTACTGGATTGGACTGGAACTGCTGAGTCAGCTGATGAGGTGTCCAGGAATTGTGACATGTGAAGAATGTGGCGATGAGGTGTCCCATGAGGTGGCCTTGAGATGATGTCATGCATGATGCAGTAAAATAATAAAGAAAAATAGTAAATTTCGAAAAAACCAGGACCACAGGATCAGATGGCTTCAAAATTACAAGAATGCCATTGACCAAAACTATAAATACCCCCCTTGCCTTCATTATGCACGGCCCAAGCAAGAATAGAGAGAGGAGGAAGTGCTAGAGAGAGAAAGTGAGAGGAAGGAAGAAAGAAAGAAAGGAAGTTCTGGCAGAGCTGAAAGCAGGATAGAGATAGTAGAGTTCTGCTAAGCTCTTGAGGTAGTAACTAATCCTAACTTTTATGTAATGGCTTTGTGATTTGTTGTGCTATTGTTTGGTTGGATTGTTGTCTTATATGTTATGTCTGAAGCTCTACTGTAATGTTATGATCATATGTTATTAAGCATGGAAGCACGCGGCATACTTATCTGCACACAATCACAAGCAAGCACTGTCACTCTGCATTACATATATTGTTATGATGTTTCTACTGAGATTCCCCCGAATCTCATCCCAATAAGTAAATCATTACAGGGGAGGTTATGTCAAAATGAATTCTGGGAATTTTAAGAGACGCCGTTATGCTGCCGAAATTATGACAAGATGGCAATAGTAGAGAAAGGAACTGATACGTACTGTGTACGTAGGTACTGTCTAAGGAGGCTGGAAGTGAGTGGACCTAGCTGGTTCATCCAGTCTTTCCTGGGTACTTACGTAGAATGGTAGTTCTCACAGGAATTACCGAATCGGTACAAGATCAGTTACTTTCTAAAGATGAAGCGTAGCGGTTATACGGCCGGATTTTTGGCAGGAAAAGATGTAATAGAGATATGGGAAATTTTGTACATACCCAGATTGTAAAACAACTTATTAATTAATAATAAGTGTTGTTTGGCATGTTTGACTGATATATGGTAGATGTATGCATATGTTTGCAAAGTAGAAATGCTGAAATTTACCACTGTGAACAGTAACACGTGGTGATCTAGTCATGTTTGATAAATGATTAAAAATAGTAAATGGATGAATAAATGTATGAAATGTTTATGGTAAATAGTAAACATACTAAGCTTTAATTTGATATATAAAACGTCTCATTTGGATGTCTACACATGGAGATATAAATTATCAAAGTTGGGACCAGAATGCTGGATTCAGGGAAAAACGTTGGATGAACAGTAAAGTTGAAACGTTGACTGACGTTGACTTGGTCAATGCATGGTCAAGAAGTGATTTTTCCCTGAAATATAATTGAGTTAGATTTAAGTATCAATTAGAACCACTCCATTTAGATTTTTCTAGAATTAGTTATGATTTTTGGAAGTCAGGTCACTCATCTGGAATTTGCATAGTGAACAGTACTCGATAAGAGTAAAACTCTAGATTGAGAAATTGGACTTCAATGACCTTGAAAGTGGTTCTAAATGCTACCAAATGGTCCCTAAGACATACGAAAGTAAGGATGTTTCAGTATGGGATGGTGTAGTATCCTGTATCTTGGCACTTAACCAGTAATTCAGCCTTAAAAAGTGATGACACATTAGCACTCACCTGAATTCGCTCAAGGGGCCTAAACTTTTTTCTTATCAACAAATAATTCCTTTAAAAATTTAGCATACTTAGGGTTTCTCTTGAGGAATTCAACCATAGGGATATTTATTTCTAACTTATTGAAGAGGTTATAAGTATCTTGTGCAAAGTCAGGATCAATCTTTTTCTTTCCAGCAAAATAAGATTTAGGAAAAGGGAGATCTTTTATACTTACCTCCTTACCTGTATGCTTAGAGGCTCCTTGCTTGCTAGACTATGCCTTCTCCTCAGTTTGCTTTCCTTTATATGCTGGACTTTGCACGATCACTACCTCTTATTTCTTTTCTTGTAGTTTCTCTTGTGCTTGTGAGTTCTCTTCTTGGGTTGCCTTCTTAATCATGAATTGCTGTACTTTAAGACTTTCTGATTTCCTAATCTTCATCTGTGAAGATGATGAATTTTCAACTTTAAAATCTTCCACATCCTCCTTTGGTGCATTATCTTCCTTAAAATGCACTTGTCTTCCACTTCTAAGTGATATGTGTAATACCCCAATTTTCAGGCCCAGAGACTCAGAAAGTGAGCCTGAAATAGATAGACTATCAGACTCCTTTGAACATAAGTCCTAAAAACATACAGAGGGTTTTTAGGGACTAAACTGCAAATAAGTCAAAGATCAAGGACTTATAGGTAAATAGTGAAAGTCCCTAAAGATATAGTGGCTATTTATGCAAGGAAAGGGGTTAAATTACAAAAGAAAGAAAATGTAGGGACTTAGATGTAATTATGAAAAAGTTTAAGGCCAAAAAGAAAAGTAGACAAAAAGGTGGGGTCCTTAAGTGTAATTTTTGCCAAATAAAAAGGGATTTAATTATAAAGAAGAAAAGTTTCCTGGGGCTAAAGTATAATTAAAGAAAGTCAGGCCGGAAGTGGTTTGCACTGCCCGACAGCATTTCAGTCCCAAATTCTACCAGAAGGTAGGGCAGGGGACGCCGGGTAACCCAGCCTAATACCGGAATTTTTGAAGACTCCACATAGCCAGAAATGGACTGATCGTCCAAAACTTATAAAAATTCCTACCGGATATCCTAGATCTCAGATATAAGTGAGAAAATACAGGATGATGCGCCTTTATGGGGCGGATGTCAGGAAACTGACAGAATACCGATAGGAGGTCTGTAGAAAGATTTATTCGCAAAATAGCAAATACAGACGGGAGTGTGAGGCCTCTGGGGATCCGGGTAGGAGATTTATCGGTATTTTTAAAGGGGCTGAATAAGATCGGATGACCTCGGTCAGATGACCGTTATGACCCACAGGGATGCCTGAACACAGTAGGACACTGTATCTGGGAAAAGGAGCCGGTGTTCTGAAAGGTGTATAATCGGTAAATAATAATTAAAATATTTGGTGAACTGTGACAGAGGAAGATTCCTCGTAATGCGTGCCATATAGTTAATGGACCCAGGAAGCCAAAAAAATGGAGCCATTAGAGTCCCAATAAGGCTCTTGGACTGATAGGTGGGCCAGTGTCCAGCAGAACCTCAGAAAAGTACGAAATTACGAAAATGCCCCTGTGTTGTACAAAAAGGGCAGTAGATGAATGAAGGGCTTTCTGGTCATTCTGGACAGGCCCAGAGGTCAAGACATGTCTAAATAAGGTTGACTAGAGCCAGTATAAGCTTTGACCAGGTCCAGAAAGGTGTGAAATGATGATTTTGCCCTTAGGGTTAAAATAGGACAAGATAGGGCACCAAGGGCATTTTGGTCATTTCGCAGGGGATCTGTAACTGAGTCTGGACCCAGTATTAAAAAGTTAATGATATAAAGGGTCTAGATACTAAATGTGAGGTCAGTAGACATAAAAAGGATCTTCAGAAACATCCGATTCAGAAAACGGCACGTTTTTCGAGGCGATGGACCGGGCCGGTACCGGATTAGACCGGAAAGCTTCCAGAACCTCCAAATTTCGTCACATGAAGCATATGGGTGGTGAGGTGTCCTATGAGGTGTCCCATGACGTGTCCAGGGTGATGCAGTAAAAGGAAATTAAAGAAAATAGGAAATTCCAGGAAAAACCAGGACCATAGGATCATAAGTCTTCCTAATTACAAGATTGCCATTGCTCAACACTATAAATACCCCTAGCTCTTCATTTTCACGCCAAGAAGCATTCTTAGAGGTAGAAAGAAGTTCTTGAGAGAGAAAGTGTGAGGAAGAAAGAAGTAAGGAAGTTCTGGTGAAGTTGGAAGTAGTAGGGAAGTTCTGAAGCTCTGTTTTTGAGGTAGTAACTAATCCTAGCTCTTATGTAATGTCTTTGTGATGTGTTGTTTTGTTTGGTTGGATTGTTGTCTTATATGTTATGCTTGAAGCTCTATTCCAATGCTATGATAATGTGTTATTGAATATGGAAGCATGCAGCATACTTATCTGTACACAATCACAAGCAAGCACCGTCACTCTGCATTACATATATTGTTATGATTGTTGCTACTGGGATTCTTTTGAATCTCATTCCCATACATAACATTACAGGGGAGGTTCTGTCAAAATGAAATTTGGAAATTTTAAGAGACGCCGTTATGCTGCCGAAATTCCGGCAAGAAAGCAGGAACAGGGAAAGGAACTGATACGTACTGTGTACGTAGTGCTGTCTAAGGAGGCTGGAAGTGAGTGGACCCAGCAGGTTCATCCAGTCTTTCCTGGGTACTACGTAGAATGGTAGTTCTCATGAGGGAATTACCGAATCGGTACAACATCGGTTACTTTCTAAAGAAGAATTGTAGCAGTTATGCTGCCGGATTTTAGACAGTGAAAAGATGTAATAGAAATTTGAGGGGATTGATCATACACTGATATACAACAGTTGATTATCTAATAATAATTGTTATCTGGCATGTATGACTAATATGTGATGGTTGTATGCATGTGTATGTGAAGATTGAATGCTGAAAATAGGTTCAGTGAACAGTAACTCGTGAGGACCTATGCATGTTTGACAAATCATTAAAAATAGTAAATGATTGAATTAATGCATTAAATTTTTATGGTAAAAATTAGATATACTAAGATTTAATTTGATATATAGAATGCCCCATTTGGATGTCTGTACGAAAGGATATAAATTACCAAAGATGGAACCAGAATGCTGGATTCAGGAGAAAATCACTGGATGAACAGTAACTTTGAAACGTTTACCCATGATGAATTGGTCAAGTAATGGTCAACCAATGATTTTTACCTGAAATATAATTGAGTTAGATTCATGTAGCACTTTGAACCACTTCGTTTTGATTTTTCTAGAATTAGTTATGAGTTTTTAAAGTTAAGTCGCTCATCTGGAATTTGCCACAGTGAACAGTACCGAAAGAGTAGAATTCCAGATTGATACTTTGGACTTCTATAACCCTGAAAGTGGTTCCAAATGCTACTGAATGGTTCCTAAGATGTATAAAAATAAGGATGTGACAATATGGCATTCATACCCTTAGGATGCATGACAGCGTTTGAAGGTATTCTGCCATTGCTTTTTGTTTGGATGTCACTCATTGTATTGGAAACTTGAGTTAAATGACTGGTACTATCTGCGTTTTTGGAACTTAACTCCTCAAGTTTCCTATGCACATCTGCATTATTCTTCTGCATACTTTGAAGAATTGAAGCTATGGAAATGAATTGACTATTTATCTCTTTGAGCTTGTTATCTATATTGGTCATTCTCCCATCCATATTGTTCATTTGTGCTGCCATACTCTTCAATAATTGAGAAGTCTCATCTAGTCTTAATGCCACTAAAGTGTTAGGTTGAGTTGGAAATATAGACCTTGCATTACCTTGGTAGTTACTTGAGGAAGCACCACCTCCTTGGAATTGGTTTGGCCTATTTTCCCCACTCCCCCACCTAAAATTCGGGTGGTCTCTCCAGCCAGGATTGTATGTGTTAGAGTATGGGTCTCTCTTCTGGTATTGGTGGTCTCACCCTTGATACATTGCTGCTACTTCTTCATACTGTCTATCATATATGCTTGTAGCATGCATCATTGAACCGCATGACTCACATCCTGTAACTAGTACTTGTGAGGTTCCCACTGCATGAACTTGTTACATAGAATGCAACTTTCTTTCAACTAAATTCATCCTCACTTCCATTCAGTTTCCTAGAGCTGCTATTTCTGCTAAGATCTCATCTGAATTGCTCGAAGATGATGTGGGCATTCTCCTTAGATCTTCAGTCTGATGGTCTTCATTAGCTATTTTCTGGAATAACTCCTAACTTGCTTATGGAGTTTTATCTCTCAAAGATCCATTTGCTGCTACATTCAAGGACACCTTGTTGTGAGGAAGTAGACCATCAAAGAAAATGTCTACTAAATCAATCTTCGTGATGTTATGATGGGGACATCGAGCCAACAAATTGATAAATCTGGTCCAATATTCATGTAATGACTCCCCATTCTGTTGCAAAATATTTGTGATCTTATTCTTCATCCGAGTAGTCTTTGAGGCTGGGAAAAACTGCTCCAGATATGTTGATTTCAACTGATCCTATGTAAGAGTTGAGAAATAGGTTGGCAAATTGTATAACCATTCCTTAGCCTTCCCTTCCATAGTAAAATGGAAACACCTCCTTAAGACGTCATCTAATGCAGTCATTGGAGGCTTCATCGATGAGTAGATCTTATGCATGATTTGTAAGTGGCGATGTGGGCATTCTCCTGCAAAACCATGAAATTTAGGTAAAGTTGCAATCAAGGCTCCTTTAATTTCAAAATTAGCTTCTTCAGTATAGAAACCATAAGGATCATAGTTCACATGCAAATGGTTTATTTCCCTTACACTTTTATTATCTTTCACATTTATTGGTATTTCATTTTCTCCTTGTCTATTATACCCATTATGCCCATTATGATTTACTTCAGCCATGTTAGATTCTGATGACCTCGCCTCTTCTCTAAACTTTCTTCTTAGTTTCCTAAGTTGGCTATCAATTTTAGGTTCAAAAGGCACTAAATGTTCAGTTATTCTACGCATGTAACTCAGAAACAATAAAGAATAGCTAGGCAAGCAATCAGAATTAGACACAGAAGTTTCACAGCAAAAAGTGTCCATTAGTCGTGACAAAAGGGTGTCGAGGTCGCGATTGCAGAACACAGACAGCAAGAGCTCTTAAAAATGGTTATCAGGTCGCGACCCAAATGTACTCAGGTCGTGACTAAATAACACAGAGAGTAATTTTTTAGAAACTTTGAAAAAGAAAAAAGCAGAATGTTATGCAATGAAAACAACAAACACTAAAAGGTTAAAGCAAAAAATGACTAAGGTGAATAATGGATTTGACAATCAATTACTAAGGAACCAATTACTTGGCTCCCCGGTAACGGCGCCATTGATGAGCAGGTCAGATTGTCGTCTTCCGATCCACCAAAATAATAATGTTTGCACCCAATAATATAGTATAAGGCATAACCTTATCGTTCTTCTCACGAAACTTTTCTATTGGAGACCTAGTGTATTGGTGCCAAATCTATTAAAAACCTGTGTGAAAGTAAAATGGTTTTGGGATTTGGTTGATTTTTCATGCAATAAAATAAAGGTGCAGTAAAGTAAATGTTTTTGTCCATTTAAAGATCTGGATCTTAACTATTTTCATACCAAATTTCACGTCAAAATACGTTGGATAAGTTGTGAAAACTACCGTCAAAAGTACACTGCCTCGGGATAGATTCATAGTATCATACATCATGCACATCACAACATCATCTTCTAAGGTCAAGTACTCAACTTTAATTCATATACAAATTCAACTATCCACATTTACCCTTTTTCCTTGAGAAGTTCCAGCACCTATAGCATGTTTATGTATATGGAAAGAATGAGATTTCATGGAAATCTCAATAGCAAGTCATACAAACTATAATAACATGCATACTTGATTAAATGCCTAACATGTTATCATGATATGGGAGCTACTTTGTAAACATACATAAGCAAACTCTAACATGCATATTGTCATGACATTCATTGCAAGGAGTTGCAATCATTCATACTTTATCATAATCATCAAAGTATCGTCTTAAGCTCAACCAAGAATCATAACTAACAAGCAAGCATACAATCAAACAAACATAAGATTATAGTTAGGTATTCTTGCTACCTCTTAGATATCCTTGTTACTCTCTTCTTGAAATGATATTCTCCTTTCACAAATGTCAAAACCTAGCCATTACAAAGTAACATCAAATTACAACTCAACTCCAAAACAATTCTAAGACTAGGTTCTTACTATATTCCCTTCTTTGTCTAACTTATGACTTATACTTACATCTTTATAAAATAAATTCTCATAGTTCATTTTCACATAACTTTTCATGTAGAATCCAAATATGAAATCAGAATTTTAAAAATCAAATCATATCATTGGCTGCTGCACATAACTGAAAAGCCTCTCATATTTTCCAAAAATTCTCATTTTGATTCCAATGCTTCCAATACTTGTTTCTCTACTTTATCCCCACACAATTTTCCATTTTAAACCCATTGGAAGCATCAAAATCATGAAATTCCAACATATGAATAGTGTTTCATACAGTAACAGCCAAGAAGACAATATTCCATTCACATGCATACTTGGATCTCCAAGCTAGTATAACTTGATTCTAGCTTGTTTGAGCCTATCAAAACTATCTATAACATAAAACTCATATTCCTTTCACATGAAAATAGAACATCCAGCAGCAGCACCAAGAGAAATATGTCCCAAAAACCTCTTAAAATCAAGAGCAAACTTGCTAGAATAAAGTCTAAGATCAAGGGGACTAGTTACCTTACTTGTTCTTCCAAGTTGCTTGCTACTTTCTAGCTTCAATAAAAATTTTGCAAGAGGTTCTCCAAGGTGTCTAAGCTGCCAAATCAAGTCTGATTTGGGGGGGTATTTATAGAAAAATTTGGTGGAAATGGAAGGCCAAGATTACTTTAGTTACTATTTGATCTAATGGTCTAAAATCCACCTTGTAAGAAGCTTGCCCTAGAAGCCTCATTAATGACATCATCCATGACATCATCAAGGCTATGTTTGGTGCAATAAAGTAGGAAATATTGATAGGAAAAATTCCAATCCAGTCCAGTACCGGTCGGGTCAGTTTCCTAAAAACCAGACTGTTTTATGTTCCCAATTTTTATAATATTCCAGAATATATATTATGTCAGTAAAACCAATGCTCAGGTTTCTCCTACCATTGACATTGTTATACTAAGTATTTATCTGCTATCCATTCATTGAGAAATGACCAAAATACCCTTGGTGCCCTTCCTTGCACTATATTAACCCTAAGAGCATAATTATCATTTCACACCTCTTTATACCTTATCAGGGCATATACTGACTATGAAGACTCATTCCTATACTCACCTTAGCGTTTTGGCCTATCCAAAATGCCCTCCATTCATTTCTTGCACATTATTATAACACAGGGGCATTTTCATAATTTCACACTTTTTCGGGGTTCCTCTGGACGCTGGCCCACATAACTGCTTAAATACCTTATTGGGCCTCTGGGATGCCATTTTGGACCTTTGTATAGGTCCACTACCTTTATGGCACAAATTCCAAGAACCCTCTCCCAAAGGTATTTATCAGGTATTTTATTTTACTGTAAATTCCATTAAAAATTCTGCAGGATTCCTTTTTTGATCGTATCAGTTTTATAAATTCTCATATTAATTATAGAAATTTACTATAAGGTTTCATTTGATTCTGTGGTCCAAAAAATATTGTAATAATTTTTTCTAACTTTAGAAATTTATATCAATTTTTCGGGACCTCAAATCAAAATTCTATGTTGCGTTAAACTAACCGGAATAATTTTCTCTAACTACTAGTAAAATTTGGGACTAATCTGTTTCCGGCCATTTTTAGGCATTTTCCAGCTCAATTTCTTCATAATTACACTTTTGCCCCTTGAACTTTCCTTAAACTATATTTATGTCCTTAAACTTTTTGAAATTACACTTAATGGCCCAACATTCATGTCTACATTCTATTTTGGCCCTAAAACTTTTGTAAATTTCACTTAGGTCCTTGAACTTTCTATTATTTTCAATTCAATCCCTTTCCTTCCTTAAATTGCAACATTTTCCTTAGAAAATCTCATATATATGCGTACAGACTGTACATACATATCAGATAAGAAAATTAGGGATATGACATTTCTCTTCCACTTAAAATAAATTTTGTCCTCAAAATTTACAATATATACACATACTAAGGAAATAACTCAGGGTACATCTCTTTCATTCTTTCCTCTGCTTCCCATATAGCTTCGTTCTCAGTTAAACCTTTCCAGACCACTTTGACTAAGGAAATCTGTTTATTATGTAGTTGCTTGACCTGTCGATCAATAATTCGTACTGGTCCAACCTCAAAAGTTAGGTCATCTCGTAATGCAACCTCATCTTGTTCAATCATATGTGATGGGTCTGGAACATACTTCTTTAGGTGGGAAACATGAAATACATCATGTATCTGGCTGAGATTTGGAGGAAGAGCTAACTTGTACGCCACTGATCTTATCTTTGAGAGAATCTGAAATGGCCTTATGTATTTAGGATGCAACTTCTTTACCTTGATTGATCGTCCGGCTCCTGTAGTTGGAGTCAACTTAAGGAATACATGCTCTCCTTCTTCAAACTCCAATGGTTTTCTTCTGACATCAGCATAACTTTTCTATCTACTCTGAGCCGTCAATAATCTTTTTCTAATCATGTCAATCTGCGCTGCAGTTTGATCTACTATATCAGGACCAAATATTCTTCTCTCGCTCAACTCTAGCCAGCATAAAGGAGATCTACACTTACGTCCATAGAATGCTTCAAATGGGGCTATCTGAATACTAGTTTGATAACTATTGTTATAAGCAAATTCTACTAGTGGCAGATAAACATCCTGATTTCCTTTGAAATCCAAAACACAAGCTCTTAGCATATCTTCTAGTGTCTGGATTGTTCTCTCAGATTGACCATCCGTCTGAGGATGATAGGCTATGCTAAATCTAAGAGTAGTGTCCATTTTTTTATGTAAAGCTCTCTAAAAATTGGATGTAAATCTCGGGTCTCTGTCTGACATAATACTATTTGGGACACCGTGCAACCTGATAATCTCCTTTATATACAACTTCGCCAGCTTCTCTAATGAGTCTCTCTTATTTATTGCCAAGAAATGAGCTGACTTTGTCAATCGATCAATAATTACCCATATTGCATCATGCTTAGTTGGAGTTATGGGTAGTCCTTCAACAAAATCCATGGCAATACTATCCCATTTCCACTCAGGAATATCTAAAGGTTGCAATTTTCCTGCTTGCTTCTGATGTTCAATCTTTACTTTATGACATGTCAAGCACTTTGATACATAAGCCACAACATCTTTCTTTAATCCAGGCCACCAAAATAAACTTTTAACATCATGATACATCTTGGTCATACCTGGATGTACTGTATATCAGCTTTTATGTGCTTCATCTAAAATTTTCTCCTTTAATCCCATAGTATTAGGGATATACGGTCTTCCTCTAAACCATAGCAATCCGTCCTGAGAAACTTTAAAATTTTTAGTTTCCTCTCTTCTCAACTTATCTTTAAAAATTGCTGCAAGCTTATCATGCTTCTGTTCTTCTTTTATCTCATCTTCAATAAAAGCTCTGACTTGTACTCCTCCATAAGGACTTTCTGTCATCTGCATCTGGTATAAAGGACTCCAATCTCTGCCATCTTCTAACAATTTCAATTCTTTGATCATCAGACTTACCACCTGCACCACTTTTCTACTTAGAGTATCAACCACCACGTTGGCTTTTCATGGATGGTATTTAATCTGGAAATCATAATCCTTCAACAATTCCATCCATCGCCACTGCCTCATATTCAACTCTTTTTTGATCATGCATATACTTCAGGCTTTTATGGTCACAATACAACTCTATGGTAGCTCCATACAAGTAGTGTCTCCATATCTTGAGAACATAGACTACCACTGCAAGTTCCAGATCATGAGTGGGATAATTTTCTTCATGTGGCTTTAACTGTCGAGAGGCGTAGGCTACTACTCGACCTTGCTGCATTAGCACACATCCCAACCCCTGCTTACTAGCATCAGTATAGACTACATAGGTCTGAGTTGGGTCTGGAATAATCAGTACGGGAGTAGTGGTTAATCTCTGTTTCAATTCTTGAAAACTAGCCTCGCACTTCTCATCCCACTTGAACTGCTAATTCTTTCTGGTCAACTTGGTTAATGACAAGGCAATTCGAGAAAAGTCCTTAATAAACCTTCTATGGTATTTAGTCGCGACCACAGTGTCCACAGGTCACGACCTCATTTCTTTTGGGAAGTTTTTCTGCGTTCACAGGTTGTGACCAAAAAAGATCTAATCGCGACCAAAGAAGACAATCAGTGAAGCTACAAGTTTTTTATTAGGTTATTCTAGAATTAAAAGGAGAGAAAAGCCGCAGACACGAAGGGAGGTTGGTGTTTACCTTATTTGGCTAAGAAGCAGTACTCAACACTCTCTCTACAACCTACACACATATCTTCCATCTTCCTTGATCTTTCTACATATTTTCTTTATGGCTTCATATTTGGGTAGCGATTGCAGCATAGTAAGAGTTATGAGAGGCTAGATCTTTAGTCTCTTGGTGATGAACCGTATATCTTGAGCTCATGGACTGCACTGGGGAGTTTTCTACCTTAATCTGCACCTGTTTCATGTTTTGATATTTATAGATTTAGGGATTTCATTGTATGAGTAGGGATTGAATATCGATTGATTATTCCCAGATTAGGTATTTGTAATTGAATTTGGATGATTTGAATATTGATTTTAATATGAATATTTTAGTTTAGATTTCTGGATAGTTGGATTATTATCAATAATTGTTGATATCTAATTCAATTGCTTGAAGTCCATGGTTGTCGATCGATGATCATTTGAGGGCATTTTCATTATCTGATTTAATTACACACTAAGTGGTTTTAACAGTATATTAAAAGCTTTTAAAATAGCTTTGATCAAAGGAGTTCAAGAACTATTAATGCTCTGGACTCAATCAATTGATTGAGGTTTTATTTAAAACTTAGTGATTTCAAAACTCCAATATCAAATTAAGAGCAAGGATAGATATTTTTCATCATCAAGAGTCTTTCTCAACATTTTCTTTCACAATTCAACTCATTTTTCTCTTAATCAAAAATACAAAAATATTTATTTTACTGCACCCTTATTTTATTCCATCAAAGATCAATCAAACCCCCAAACACATGTTATTTTCACTCAGGTCTATAATGGTTTTGTCACCCAAATTGTTAGGATTCCAATAAAAAGGGCTCCTTGAGAAGAACGATAGGGTTGTGCCTTATACTATATTATATGGTGCAATTATTATTTTGATGGATCGAACGACGACAATTCGACATCATCAATGCCTCCTTAATATGATCATCTTAATACATGCTCCAATATTTCTAATATTATATTTGGAACAAATTATCCTTTCATGCTTCATGAAACATCCTTCCTTAGACTCCTCAGAGTACACTTGCGGAAGCAATATTAGCTTGATTATATCTTAACTTAAGCCCAGAAATTCAAAATTTTACTCTTAAGTTCCTTATTCTGGATCTTTAATTTGAAAATTAATTTATCTCGTTCTGCACATCCAAATGAGGCTTATTAACTATCCACATAATGCCCCAGATGTGTACGACTGGCCTGCCAAATTTCATAGCCAAACTCCTTCGTTTACTAGGTCAAACTGAGGTCAAAACACTGCTACCTCAGGACCTGCGAATTTCTCTTTTAATTCATCATTCACAAATTGAACATGCCAAACAATATTTATTATTAAATAATAAAATGTCATACAACAAGGCATACATCAAATTCTCATATTTCTATTACATCTTTCCCTGCCTAAAATCCGGCAGCACAACCGCTACATTCTTTCTGTAGAAAGTAACCGATCTTGTACCGATTCGGTAATTCCCGTAGGAACTACCATTCTACGTAAGTACCCAGGAAAGACTGGATGAACCGGCTAGGTCCACTCACTTCCAGCCTCCTTAGACAGCACCTACGTACACAGTACGTATCAGTTCCTCTCTTTGTTCCTTCTTCGTTGCTAGAATTTTGGCAGCCTAACGGCGTCTCTTAAAATTTCCAGATTTTATTTTGACAGAACCTCCCCTGTAATGTTATATATGGGAATGAGATTCGGGGGAATCTCAGTAGTAATAATCATAACAATATATGTAATGCAGAGTGACGGTGCTTGCTTGTGATTGTGTACAGATAAGTATGCTGCGTGCTTCCATATTCAATAACATATGATCATAGCATTGTAATAGAGCTTCAAGCATAACATATAAAACAACAATCCAACCAAACAATAGCACAACAAATCACAAAGCCATTACACAAAAGCTAGGATTAGTTACTACCTCAAAAGCAGAGCTTCAGAACTTCTCTACTACTTCCAACTTCACCAGAACTTCCTTACTTCTTTCTTTCTCTCACTTTCTCTCTCAAGAACTTCTTTCTTCCTCTCTTTCTTGCTTGTGCCGAAATGAGGAGCTAGGGGGTATTTATAGTGTTGAGCAATGGCAATTTTGTAATTTTGAAGACTTGTGATCCTGTGGTCCTGGTTTTTCCTGAATTTTCTATTTTTCCTTATTCCTTTTACTGCATCATGCATGACATCATCTCCATGCCACCTCATGGGACACCTCATCATGCACATTTCTCACATGGTGAAATTGAAGCCTTCTTGGACACCTCATCAGCTGACTCAACAGTTCCAGTCTAATCCAGTACCGGTCCGGTCTGATTTCCCACAAACTGGACTCACCGGCTAAGATTGTGCCACGTGTCCTTAACTTTTCTTCTGCCTCTAGGATGACGCCATGTGGCATCTGGAAGGGACCTTTCACGCCTTCCAATGCTATCCAGATAAGTCTTGGACTTTATCTGATCACCTCCTCGGTTATCGTGCCAACCGAGTAACTTTACTTTATTGAAACAACATTAAAATAGTATTTTAATGCCACTTTTTCTCACATACTTCATGGGCTACGTTTTTGGGCTCTGGGAACATCATCTTGGGTCTCTGATCCAGCCCAAGTACTCTGATGGCACGATTCCTAAGAAACATCCCTTGGCAAATTACCAAAATACCCCTGAGTGCCCTTTCTTGCGCTATTTTAACCCTAAGGGTAAAATCATCATTTTACACCCTTTTGTACTCTGTCAGGGTATATACTGACTCTAAGTAACTTTATCTACATGTACCATGGCTTCTGGGCCTGTCCAGAATGACCAAAATGCCCTTCATTTATCTGTTACCCTTTAGTACAACATAGGGGCATTTTCGTAATTTTACACTTTTCCGGGGTTCTGCCGGACACTGGCCCACCTATCAGTCCAAGTGTCTTACTGGGCCTTTGTTGGCGCCATTATTGGGCCTCTCAGGGTCCATTATCTTCATGGCACGCATTTCGAGGAATCTTCCTCTGTTAATATTTATTGAATATTTAATCTATTATTCACCGTTTATACCCATATCCGGACACCGGCTCCTTCTGTCCGATACACTGGCCTGCGGTGTTCAGGAATCCCTGTGAGTCATAACGGTCATCTGACTGAGGTCATCCGAACTCATTCAGTCCCTTTTCAAATACCGATAAATTTCCCAATCGGATACCCGGAGGCCTCACACTCTCGTCTGTATTTTCTGATTTGTGAATAACTTTTTCTACAGGCCTCCTATCGGTATTCTGTCAGTTTCCTGACATCTGCCCCACAAGGACGCATCATCCTGTATTTTCTCACCTAGATCTGAAATCTAGGATATCCGGTATGAATTTTTATAACTTTTGGACGATCAGTCCATTTCTGGCTATCTGGAGTCTTCAAAAATTCCTGTATCAAGCCAGATTACCGAGCGTCACTTGCTCTCTCTACCGGTGAAATATAGGACTGAAATACTTCCGGACAGTCCAAACCACTTCCGGCCTGACTTTCGTTAATTACACTTTAGCCCCAAGGAACTTTTCTTCTTTTCAATTAAGTCCCTTTTTATTTGGCTAAAATTACACTTAAGGACCCCACCTTTTTCTCTACTTTTCCTTTTTGGCTTTATACTTTCTATAATTGCACTTAAGCCCCTTCATTTTCTTTCTTTTGCAATTTAATCCCTTTCTTTGCATAAATGGCCATCATATCCCTAAGGACTTTCACTATTTACATATCAGTCCCTGAACTTTTACTTATTTGCAGTTTAGTCCCTAAAAACCCTCTGTATGTTTCGGGGACTTCTGCTCAAAGGGATATTCCTCACATTCCTCATTTTGAACCTAGGTGAACTGTCCCGATTCTGTAGGTTAAAGACTTAACTCATCTTTAAATCCTGAAGGACTTAGTTCATCCCTGGATTCCTACAAAATACAGGTAAGTGATCCGCCCATATCAGATTACTACCCTGGGACTACGGGTTTAGCAGCCTGCCCATATCAGACTACTTTCCAGTTCTCCTAGACCAAAAATCGGGATGTTACACTTCAAACATGTTTCACTTTGATTTATACTAATTGAAGTATTTTTAGCTGGAATATGAGATTTGATAATCTTTATTTAGATCAGTAATTATATATGGCTGATATTTTGTAATATCTTTTGAATGCAATATTATATGAACTTCTAGTTCATACTACTAATATCAGCACGAGTTTGCTTCAAAAAATTTGAGGTATGAATTTTTTATAGATTTATATGTTCTTGTAGTATATGATAATGCTTTATTTACACAAATATTTCTTTTACCCAGTTATCATGTATAACTTTAATTTTCTATATATTTACTATATTTAATATGTTGATTGTTATTACGTTATTTTCTATTTTTACATTATCTATTATTTTATATTATTTTTGTTATTTTTATTTATGTTATCTATATTTATCTTTTCTGTTGTTATCTTTTATCTTATTATTTATTTTTACTTTATATTTTATATTGTTTATTATTATATTCACAACATTATAATTGACACATACATATAATTTATGTCATTTACATGTTTTCTTCATTTTTTGGGTTTGTATTTATGTTGTTTGGTTTATATATATTTATATATATGTATGTATATGTGTGTGTATAATACATAATATATAGTATTATATATGATTATATAATGTAATTTATATGATTTTAGGTTTATTTTTTCCTTATATTATTTGATTATGAGATTGAATTCATTTAATTTATTTTGTTCTAGCATTATTCTTGCCCTAATTTAAATTGCTAAAATTATATTTATATATTGCTAATCCCCCTTTCCCTCTTTCTACATATATATTAATTTATGTTTCAATAGATTTATTTATCTCTTATATATCTTGTCTCTTTCTTCATGGAGATTATAATTTTATATTATTAAATGGCCAGAGCAATAATATTCTTAATTTTCTAATTACATGGCCATAAGCCACTATTGATATGTTTCTTTGCTAAAGGACCATCTTTTGATTTTAATAATTAGTATCATACGACAAATATTATGACAATTTGATGATATAATGATTATATAAGCCCTGAAGGCTAATGATTCAAATCTATTTTTTTATAAAAACACTAAAGGCCCATGATTCATACATTAAATCATACAAAATAACTTTGTAGCTTTAAAATTTTTTTATGGTCCTGAAGACTATAATATTTGGAGAAATTGATGTTAATGTACTATTGAAAACATGTAATAGATCTATAAAATTGGTAATAACCATCACATTACATTGAAGAGCAATTATTCTCTTAATACAATAAGTTGTGGAGAAAATGCTAAAAGCAAATAACATAAGCCTAGAAGGCTATAGACTATGTGATATTTGTATATGATATTTAATTTTTATTATTGTTTAAATTTACTGAGAATAATTCGTATGAGAGAAATTATTATAAGTAATATTATGATATTGATACGAATTTTAAGATTTGCATGAAAGCAAATAGACTAAAAAGTAATTATTAGTCATATTGTGATATTAACATATTATATTATTTGTATACAAATTAAAGGGATGATATATATTATACATTTTATTTATTTATTTGTATGATTCTATTTAATATTAGTTTAAATTTATTATTATTTATTGATGATAAATTTTATTATAAGTTTTTGAAGTTTTTTTACTTTAACTAATTTCTTGTTAAGAAAGAAAAATTAAGCATTCATATAATATATAAAAATTCATTCACTTGACATACTTTGAATGTTACAAATAAGTGATAAAGTATCTTGAATAATGTTAAAAAGTTTAGCACGATATGTTCATTTTGTACTTTATTCTCATAATTAAAGTTCTCTTTAAATAATTTTCTGTATTTTTGGGTTTGATGAGTTTGATAATGATTCAAATACAATTATATACTTATTTGTTATTAATATTCTATTCTAATCTCAAGAGAGTTGTTTTCAACTTTCATTTTTTAAGTAATGAATTATTGGGCCTATATATTAGAATTAAATTTGGTTTTCTTATGATATTTGAGAGAAAAAGAAAAATCATATATTTATGTTACATTTGAATATGAATTTATTATTTTATGGATTCTAATCTTAAGAGTTAATCCTTGCTAATCTCAATATTCAAGTTCGGAAAATTGTATATGGTAAGTGACATATTTTTAATTCTATTGAATATAGTTAATCTCGTTGTAACATTACTCATGCAAGGATTTTGAATGAATTACCATTGGCTGAAGGTAATTTTTATACTCTTTATTTGGTCATTAACGTGATAATTGATACAATCAAATATTAAAAATGGTGTGTATTATGTGAGTTATTGGCTATCGATTTAGTTCCCATGGGATTGGTTATTTATATTTATTACTCAATTATTGATTAATGATAGTTAAATTTATTGATGCTAAAATAGTTGGGACAATTTAAAAGAAAAATATAAATATTATAATTATTTATTATTTTTATTATAATGTTGATAATATGTTGGATCTTATTTTGTTCTTTTCACTTTACCCCTTATAATATTTTGAATATATTGAAGTATATTATCAATGATTAATAGAGTTATATATTGATGTAAACCTATATGATAGTTTCATAAGAACTTTATGTAATAAAATTGAAATAGTTACTGAAGAACTAAGTTTTTCTTTTACAGAATAATTGATAATAGAAATTATGATTTATAGATTCATTAGAGTTTTTGTTGGCTAAAGAAATGAAAGTTAATGCTCAATTGGATTAAAATTAATGATTGTATATGAGTTGAGAAGCATTTAGACTCCCAAATAAAATACTCAAAAAAAAAGGAAATCAATACGAGAATTTGGGAGAGAGAGTAAAGAAATATTTGTTATTTATATGTGAGTTTTTTTTTATCTTATATATGTCTTATACATAGCATCTCTTCAGCGAGGCCTCAAATTTTTAAAGTTAATTTAAAGGTTATAATAAAATAAATAATAATATAATGATATTAATAATAAAAAAATTCTTCAAGCTATTTGAAGAGATTATTAAGTTAATAATATTAAGAGAAAATTAATCATAAATTGAGGGATATGGATATCTATTTTAAAATATTCACAACAGTTTTTGTTTTTTGCCTGGGTAGTACTACTTGCTCTCTGACCCTTTACTTAAAATCTTCTCTTTCTCTCTCATATTGACTCACTAGGGCTAATACGAGGATCAACGCTTCATCCTCTCTCCGTTTTCTCAAGCATCCTCCTCTGCTGCTCATGAATCTTCCAAACCGTTTGAAGATTGAAGGTTGCTACATGTGCGATGCAGTCGAAGCATCGAAGCTATCATGATTCATGAATAGCCAAAGCTTCTTATTGCGGAACAAAGGGTGCTGATTAAAAATTTCAAACGCTTCTTGTTGCTTTGTGCGTTGGATTTCTTCTTTTTCTTCATCTTGCTTTCTTTTTCCTCAGTAAGGCTGAGATTTCTTCTTTTTATTAACCCGACAGATCGTTCAACTCAACGAGCTATCCGAGTCTATTCCGAGTTACCCCAAGTCACACCGAGTCAGTTCTAACCCACGTCAGATTCTCGACTGACCGGCAAGGGGCTAGGTCACCGGTTTCTGAGCCCACCTAGCCCGTCCCGTTCCAGTTTTAGAGCATTGGGTTTAGCAATTTTATGAGAAAATCGAAAAAACATAAAACAAAAAAAAAAAGAAAGAAAAGAAAAGGATAGGAAGACAAACTATTCAATTGAAATTTTAATTTGACGCGCCATAACTGGATGCCTCCTAATGAGAGAAGCTCTGCTTTCCTTCTCCAATGAGAAGAGATTGATTCATCTTCCTGCCCATCCTTCCCTAGGTCCTTTTTTCCTAATTTATTTAGCCTTCTTACCTACTGCTTGTTCATTGATCACCTTCTTTCTAGCATCTTCATAGTTAATTCGATCTTTTCAAAACCTTTTTCCTATTGGATTATCCTTCCTTTTCCCCATATTTGCTCTTAATCTTCCGCATATTCTCCTTTTCTTCTCCCCGGCTATTGGTTCCTTTTCGCTTCCCTCCATTTATCGCCTTTACTGGTTAATCATTCCCTACTTACTTGCTCTTCATGCTTATCATCCATTGGCCCTTAACCCTCCTGCTACCCCCATAGCCCATCATGATTCCCTTTTCCATTTCGGGCCTGTCTCATCTTGCTCATCATCTTTCTCATGCTTGCAGGGTATAAATACTCACCGATGCTTCTTACTGTTCACCTCAACTCATGCATGTTCTCCCTTGGTCTTCTTTCATTTCTTCGACTATATTCTACTTTCTGAAACCTTTCTAGTCTATTATAAGCTTTTACTGTTGATTATTTCTTTCAATTCATTACCCTACTCAAATTATGACTCCCTTCAACTGTAGCTCCCATTTTTCTTCCTCCCACTCTTCTTTCACTTTCAACCCTTTTTTGGATCTCACGGATCTTCAATCTTCCTTGGATGTTAATTGGAGACTTTAATCAAATTTTATCTTGGGATGATAAGTCTGGCTCTCATGGATGTTCAAGTAATAAGGCTAGTTTCTGAGAATGTCTAAATGTTTCTGATTTATTCCAAATCACTCAGCATGGACCTGCTTTTACTTAGACTAATGATCGAAGTGATGAACATCGTGTCCTTGAAAGATTAGACATGGGTTTTGAAGGGAATTGGAATACACGCAGCGGAAATTAACTTTAAAAATATTTTTATTCCCTTCCAGGATCTACCGAATATGTTTAAGTCAAGGAAAAAAGTGTTACCTTCGGTATTCGAGCTGCAGTCGCGACCTCAGTATCCACTAGTCGCAACTCTTCGCCTCTGGAGTTTTCAGTCGCAACCTCCTCAGCTTCTAGTAACGACCTGTCACCTCTGGAGTTTTTAGTCGCGACCTCCTCAGCTTCTAGTCGCGACCTGTCGTCTCTGGAGTTTGCAGTCGCGACTTTCT
This sequence comes from Leucaena leucocephala, assembly GCA_037074615.1. Taxonomy (NCBI): domain Eukaryota; kingdom Viridiplantae; phylum Streptophyta; class Magnoliopsida; order Fabales; family Fabaceae; genus Leucaena; species Leucaena leucocephala. The sequence continues at coordinate 14,397,524 of CM073565.1, read as the reverse complement.
CTGCTAGTAGTCGCGACCTGTAGCCTCTGGAGTTGTCAGTCGCGACTTCTTCAGCTTCTAGTCGCGACCTGTCATCTCTTTTCGGATTTCTGACGTTCAGATACCAATTTAGTGGCGACTAATTGGTCGCGACTTCGTCGTCGTACCTGGTGCTCTTTTCTCGATAGCAAGAAGTCGACAACTCATATCGGCTTCCTCCACTGGTATCCACACGAACAGGGTTCCAATCACGAAAGACGTGCTAGCGCCTCTTGTCCCTCTAGGGTTTTCTCAAGATTCCGTCCTCACCGTCTCTATTTTGTCGGTTTCTTATCTGCAACCCTTTTGCACTCTCTTTGCCCCTTTTTCACTTGTGTGTAGAACCCTAGCCCATAATGTCAAATATATAGAATGCTATCAGGCTTCTAATTGGGCTGGATTTCAGAATTAATCTTATATTAATTTTGAATTTAATACAATATCATATATTACATAATTTGATAAGAAACTAATTAAATAAATATGGTTTATATTAAATCCGTCCTACACATTTAATTCACCTATTTATTTAATTTAAAATAAAGATAAGACAGATTTATATTTGATTTATTCTCATAAATCAAATTTGAGATATCATATCAATTTAAATTTCAAATTCAAATAGATCATATCAATTTAAATTCAAATTCAAAAGTGATAGAGATTTAATTTATCCTTATAAATTAAATCTTGCAAATATCTCTTATATTATATATAATATATATACAAATTTATATATATATAAAATATCTAAATCCACCCTAGATTATTCATTGAATCAAGACATGTCTTAGATTCAACGAACCTGGACATCATAGCTCGTGTTGGGCTATTTTGTGTGCGACCCTGTAGGCCCATATGAAGTTGGCAGTAGGCCAGTTCCTATACTGACCCATAAGTTGTAAGCAGTCTCTAGTAAGACATTACGACTACCCAAATCATATGAGGATCGATAACGATATAACCTTTCATACAACCATATCACGTCCCTTTTGTCACACGATATTTCGGTCATGGATGAGGCATGGAGAACGTCATCCTCCTGTTCCTGACCGTTACTTTCTCGATCCCTGAGTAGTCTGACTATAGAAATGGAACTACCTTTCCATTATAGTATGGCCATACATTTCTCAGACTCACTCATCGAGGGGCCTAGTAATATCTCTCTACGAATGTGAGGGACAAATTTCATCTTGACCATTCACATTCCTCCGCATGAAAAAACACTAAGCCCTAACATAGCCTTTATGATCACTCGGTCAAAAGTGACTTTTGACTAGGTCAAAGCTGAGCGTTTGTCATGTAGGAATCCATGATGCTCTCAGGTCAAAGGGCATAGTGACATGGCTTATATATGAGAGAAGCTTATGACTTAACCCATGCAGCTCTCTCATAGCGGGTCGGTCCAACACCCTGTACTCTTACATGTGCCTATGACTTTGATTTATATCTCTATATATCTTCAAAGTCATACTGGTCTTATTTTATCTCTGCTCCCGTATAGATGACCGACCAGGGACATTAAGGATAAGATCATGAGTTATCCGAGGATGGTCATCATAGTAAACATGCAAATAATGTGATAACATTATTAAGAAATTCATAAAACAATAATGTTTATAAAAAAAATGATTGGCCCCTAAGGCACAATCTCCAACATCCTCCTACTTGCACTAGGTACAATCATTAATTTGCTTAATTCTCATTGACCTAACATGACACTCATCCTTTGCTTGCACAAGCAGTTTTGTTAGAGGATCAGCAACATTGTCTTCTCCTTCTACCTTGCATATTTTTATATCACCTCTATCATTGATTTCTCTGATGAGATGAAATCGCCTGAGTATATGGTTGGTCCTTTGATGTGACCTAGGCTCTTTGGCCTGTGCAATGGCACCACTATTGTCACAGAACAAAGTTATTGGATCTAAGGTTGTAGGTACCACCCCTAGTTCAGTAATGAACTTCTTGATCCAAACGGCCTCCTTAGCTGCATCAGATGCTGCTATATACTCAGCTTCCGTTGCAGAATATGCTACAGTGCTCTGCTTAGAGCTCTTTCAGCTTACTGCTCCATTATTCAGGAGGAATATGTATCCAAATTGTGATTTCTGGTCGTCCTGGTCAGTTTGGAAACTTGCATCTGTGTAACCAGTTACACAGAGCTCGTTATCCAATCCACCATAGACCAAGAATAAGTCCTTAGTCCTTCTTAAGTACGTAAGGTTATTCTTGACAGCAGTCCAATAGCCCTCACCGGGGTCCTGTTAATATCTGCTAGTCATACTTAAGACAAACGAGACATCCGATCCAGTACATAATATGGCATACATGATAGATCCTATAGGCTGAGGCATATGGAACCTTACTCATGCGACCTCGCTGATCAGGTGTACTAGGACATAAATCCTTGCTGAGGTGAATACCATGAGACATGGGTATGAAACCCCTCTTTGATTCCTGCATACTAAACCTATGCAGTATCTTGTCTATATATGCGCTCTGACAGATCTATCTCTATAGATCCTAATTCCTAGGATGTAGGTGACTTCACCCAAGTTTTTCATCGAGAATGACTTTCCTAACCAAGACTTGACAATCTGCAAGGTAGGAATGTCATTCCCAATAAGTAGGATGTCATCGACATAGAGTACCAAAAACACAATTGTGCTCCTACTAACCTTCTTGTACACACAAGGTTCATCAATGTTTTGAAGAAATCCAAACTCTTTGACTACTTCATCAAAACGATGATTCCAACTCCAAGATGCTTGCTTCAGTCCATAAATGGACCTTTGAAGCTTGCACACCTTGCCAGAGTCCTCGAAATGCACAAACCCTTCAGGTTGTGTCATGTACAATCCTCAAGGAGCTTTCCATTAAGGAAGGCTGTCTTGACGTCCATCTTCCATATTTCATAGTCATAATATGCTGCAATGGCAAGGAGAATTCTGATTGATTTGGCCATTACAACTGGGGAAAAGGTCTCATCATAGTCCACACCATGAGTTTGAGTAAATCTTTTTGCAACCAGTCGTGCCTTGAAGACATTTACATTGCCATCCATGTCAATTTTCTCTTTAAAAACCCACTTGCACCCGACAGTTTTCACACTTTCAGGTGGGTCGACTAAGGTCCGTACCTTATTGTCGTACATGGATTGCATCTCAGACTTCATGGCATTTAGCCATTTTTTAGAGTTTGGTTCCACTACAGCTTCTCGATAGGTAGTTGGCTCATTATGCTCAATGAGTAACACATCACGATTGTCAGAAATTAGAAATCCATATTTCTGAGGATGAAGTCGTGCCCTATTAGATCGCCATGGGCCTTGCGTGACTTGAGGAGTCTCAACAACTTGTTATGAGTCTTCTCTATTTTCCATCTGTGGTTCTGTGGTGTCTTGTGGCTCTCGAACTTCTTCGAGTTGTACCTTACTCCCACTGGTTCTTTTAGAGATAAATTCTCGTTGGAGAAAGATACCATTTCTGACAAAAAATACTTTGTTATCAGTGGGGTTGTAGACATAATATCCCTTGGTTTCCTTAGGATATCCCACAAAAAGGCACTTTGAAGATTTCGGCTCAACTTATTTGAGGCTTGTTGCTTAACATAGACCTCACATCCCCAAATCTTCAGAAAAGATAAACTAGGTTTCCTCCCAGTCCATATCTCATACGGAGTCTTTTCAACTGCCTTAGATGGAACACGATTCAGTGTGAATGCAGTTGTCTCTAAGGCGTGGCCCCAAAAGGACGGTGAAAGATCTGTTTGACTCATCATAGATCAAACCATATCTAATAGTGTTCAATTCTTCCGTTCAGAAATGCCATTCCATTGTGGTGTTCCTGGAGGAGTCAATTGTGAGACTATCCCATAATTTCTAAGATGATCGATAAACTCTTGGCTCAAATATTCACCACCTCGATCAGATCGAAGGGCTTTAATTATTTTGCCAGGCTGATTTTGTACTTCATTTTGAAATATCTTGAATATTTTAAAAGATTCGGATTTATATTTCATTAGATAAACGTAGCCATATCTACTGAAATCATCTATGAGTGTGATGAAGTATGAATAACCTCCTATAGAATTTGTATTCATCGATCCACACACATCTGTATGTATGAGGCCCAACAAATCAGTGGCCCTTTCACTGTGCCCAGTGGAAGCTGACTTTGTCATCTTACCTAACAAACAAGACTTGCAAGTTGTTGGAAATTATGCCCTAGGGGCCAATCATTGTATTATGAATATTGTTGATTTATGAATTTCTTAATTATGTTATCACATTATTTGCATGTTTACTGTGATGACCATCCTTGGATAACTCATGATCTTATCCTAAATGTCCCTGGTCTGTCATCTATGCGGGAGCAGAGATGAAATAAGACCAGTATAACTTTGAATATATATAGAGATATAAATCAAAGTCATAGGCACATGTAAGAGTCCAAGGTGTTGAACCGACCCGCTATGAGAGAGCTGCATGGGTTAAGTCATAAGCTTCTCTCATATACAAGCCATGTCACTATGCCCTTTGACCTGAGATCATCATGGATTCCTACATGACAAACGCTCAGCTTTGACCTAGTCAAAAGTCACTTTTGACCGAGTGATCATAAAGGCTATGTTAGGGCTTAGTGGTTTTTCATGCGGAGGAATGTGAATGGTCAAGATGAAATTTGTCCCTCACATTCGTAGAGAGATATTACTGGGCCCCTCGATGAGTGAGTCTAAGAAATGTATGGCCATACTGTAATGGAAAGGTAGTTCCATTTCTATAGTCAGACTACTCAGGGATCGAGAAAGTAACGGTCAGGAATAGGAGGATGACGTTCTCCATGCCTAATCCATGACCGAAATATCGTGTGACAAAAGGGACGTGATATGGTTGTAGGAAAGGTTAAATTATTTATCGATCCTCATATGATTTGGGTAGTCGTAATGTCTTGCTAGAGACCGCTTATGTAACATCCCTAATTTTCTGTACTGAGTTGTATGTACAGATTGAATGAAATATATATGAGATTTATCTGGAAAAGATGTGGCCATTTATGTAAAGAAAGGAATTAAATTGGAAGAGGAAGAAAGTGCAAAATTACGAAAATGCCACTGTGATGCCCTAAGAAACTAGAAGTAAATGGAGGGCATTTTGGTCATTTCATTCAATGGATGGATACCAGATAAAATTTGATAGTAAATTATTATAATTAATATGAGAATTTATGGAGTTGAGAGAAGTCAAAAAGGAGTCATGTAGAATTAATTTTGGAATTTACGGTGAAAAAGGACACCGATAAAGGGTTAAAGAAAACATATGTAATTTTTAACAAGACTTCTAGGTCTCAGAAAATTATGAAACTTTGTAGAGAATTCATTTTATATTAGAATGAATTTCTAAAAATGTTAGAACAATTAAAAGAGGTGTTTAGCATTTATGCTAAGATCAGGGTAATTTACGAATATCGGTATGAGAAAAGTACATTGGGATTTGGGCCAGTTAGCTATTGGACCTAAAAGAGGCCCAACATTTTTGTCCTAGGCCAGCCCAATAAGTCCCAAAAGTTATCTTGGAACCCAAGTCCAATAATGAATAATTTATGGACTTTTGAAAAGAAAGAAAAAGAGAATAAAGTAAGAATTAAATGTTGCACATGGTGGGACCCACAAGGACTTCAAAATGGAACCCAAAAAGAGGAAGGGTTAGGTGTACTAAGTGAGGCCATGCTAGTGATGTCATGGTGGTAAGGTCTTGAGTGAAAAGTGAAAAGATATTCCAAGATCAAACCTTTAACCATTAGATCAAATAGTTTCCAAAGTGATCTTGGCCTTCAAATGGCACATGACTTTTTCTATAAATACCCCCCCTTTCCATTCATTCTTCACACCCAAGAACTCCTTTGGAGAGAGAAGTGAGTTCTAGAGAAAGAAAGTGGAAGAAAGCAAGGAAGAAGCAAGGGTCTTGAAGGAGCAAGTAAGGTAAGTTGTCTCCTTGCTTACTTCTACCTTTTGTTCTTATGGTTTGTGCTTGAGTTTAAGTAATTTTTGAGGCTTAAGGAATTTGTGTGTATATGTGAAAGGAATATGAGTTTTAAGTCATAGATAGTTAATACAAGCTTAAACAAGTTAGTTACATGCTTGGTTGTGAAGTAAGTTTATGTTCTTGACTTTACCATTTCGGTTTGCACTGTTCATACACTGTTCATGAAACATCCTTACTTTCGTATGTCTTAGGGACCATTTGGTAGTATTTAGAACCACTTTCAAGGTCATTGAAGTCCAATTTCTCAATATGGAGTTTTACTCTTATCGAGTACTGTTCACTGTGTAAATTCCAGATGAGTGACCTGACTTCAAAAAATCATAACTAATTCTAGAAAAATAGAAATGAAGTGGTTCCAATTGATAATTGAAGATAAGTCAATTATATTTCATGGAAAAATAACTAGTTGACCATTCATTGACCGAGTCAACGGAAGTCAACGTCACAACTTTACTGTTTATTCAACCTTTTTCTCTTGAATCCAGCATTCTGGTCCCAAATTTGATAATTCATATCTTCATGTGTAGACATCCAAATGAGACTTATTATATATCAAATTAAAGCTTGGTATGTCTAATATTTAACATAAAAATTTCATACATTTATTCATCCATTTACTATTTTTAATCATTTATCAAACATGATTAGATCACCACGTATTTCTATTCACAGTGGTAAATTTCAGCATTTCTACTTTGCATACATATGCATACATCCATCATATATCAGTTAAACATGCCAAACAATATCTTTATTAAATAGTAAGTCATTATACATCAGGGCATGTATGAAATCCTCATATCTCTATTACATCATTTTCTGCCTAAAATCCGGCAGCATAACCGCTACGCTTCATCTTCAGAAAGTAACTGATCTTGTACCTATTCGGTAATTCCCGTGAGAACTACCATTCTACGTAAGTACCCAGGAAAGACTGGATGAACCGGCTAGGTCCACTCACTTCCAGCCTCCTTAGACAGTACCTACGTACATAGTACGTATCAGCTCCTTTCTTTACTATTGCCATCTTCTCATAATTTTGGCAGCATAACAGCGTCTCTTAAAGTTCCCAAAATTCACTTTGACATAACCTCCCCTGTAATGGTTTACTTATTGGGATGAGATTCGGGGGAATCTCAGTAGCAACAATCATAACAATATATGTAATGCAGAGTGACAGTGCTTGCTTGTGATTATGTACAAATAAGTATGCCACATGCTTCCATGCTTAATAACATATGATCATAACATTACAGCAGAGCTTCAGACATAACATATAAGACAATAATCCAACCAAACAATAGCACAACAAATCACAAAGCCATTACATAAAAGCTAGGATTAGTTACTACCTCAAAGGCTTAGCAGAACTCTACTATCTCTATTCTACTTTCAGCTCCGCCAGAACTTCCTTTCTTTCTTTCTTCCTTTCACTTTCTCTCTCTAGCACTTCCTCATCTCTCTAAAACTTGCTTGGGCCGTGCATAATGAAGAGCAAAGGGGGTATTTATAGTTTTGGGCATTTCCGTAATTTTGAAGCTATCTGATCCTGTGGTCCTGGTTTTTCCGGAATTTCCTATTTTTCTTTATTCCTTTTACTGCATCATGCATGCCATCATCTCCAAGCCACCTCATGGGACACCTCATCGCCACATTCTTCATATGTCACAATTCCTAGACACCTCATCAGCTGACTCAGCAGTTCCAGTCCAATCCAGTACCGGTCCGGTCCGATTTCCCATAAACTGGACTCACCGGCTGAGATTGCGCCACGTGTCCTCAACTTTTCCTTCTGCCTCTAAGATGACGCCATGTGGCATCTGGAAGGGACCTTTCACGCCTTCCAATGCTATCCAGATAAACCTAGGACTTTATCTGATCACCTCCTCGGTTATCGTGCCGACCGAGTAACTTTACTTTATTGAAACAGCATTAAAATAGTATTTTAATGCCACTTTTTCCCACATACTTCATGGGCTACGTTTTTGGGCCTTGGAATATTATCTTGGGTCTCTGATCAAGCTCAAGTACTCTGATGGCTCGATTCCCAAGAAACAGTCCTTGGCAAATTACCAAAATACCCCTGAGTGCCCTTTCTTACGCTATCCTAGCCCTAAGGGTAAAATCATCATTTTACACCTTTCTGTACCCTGTCAGGGTATATACTGACTCTAAGTAACTTTATCTGTATATGCCTTGGCTCCTGGGCCTGTCCAGAATGACCAAAATGCCCTCCATTCATCTATTACTCTTTAGTACAACACAGGGGCATTTTCATAATTCTGTACTTTTCAGGGGTTTTGCTGGACACTGGCCCACCTATCAGTCCAAGGGTCTTACTGGGCCTTTGATGGCGCCATTATTGGGCCTTTCAAGGTCTACTACCTTCATGGCACGCATTACGAGGAATTCTCCCTTGTCAATGATTATTGAATATTTTAACTATTATACACCGTTTATACACATATCCGGACACCGGCTCCTTCTGTCCGATACACTGGCTTGCGGTGTTCAGGCATCCCTGTGAGTCATATCAGTCATCTGACTGAGGTCATCCGAACTCATTCAGTTCCTTTTCAAATACCGATAAATCTCCCTATCGAATACCCGGAGGCCTCACACTCCCGTCTGGATTTTCTAATTTGCGAATAACTTTTTCTACAGGCCTCCTATCGGTATTCTGTCAGTTTCCCGACATCCGCCCCATCAGGACGTATCATCCTGTATCTTCTCACTTAGATCTGAAATCTAGGATATCCGGTAGGAATTTTTATAACTTTTGGACTATCAGATCAATTCTGGCTATCTGGAGTCTTGAAAAATTCCTGTATTAAGCCAGATTACCGAGCGTCACTTGCTCTCTCTACCGGTGAAATCTGGGACTGAAATGCTTTCGGGCAGTCCAAACTACTTCCGGCCTGACTTTCTTTAATTATACTTTAGCCCCAGGGAACTTTTCTTCTTTTTAATTAAGTCCCTTTTTATTTGGTTAAAATTACACTTAAGGACCCCACCTTTTTGTCTACTTCTCTTTTTGGCCTTGCACTTTTTCATAATTGCATCTAAGTCCTTCCATTTCCTTTCTTTACTTTACTAGGCCTAGGGGCATTATTATCTTTTCATATCTTACCAGAGTATTCTCTGGCCCTGGTCAACTATCCAGATACCCTTTCTTGACTGTCAAACCTTAGCCAAATGACCAAAATACCCTTTACTCATTCTTCAGTTATTCTATAACATAAGGGCATTTTCGTCTTTTGCACATTTTTCCCGGACATCGGCCCCTCTTACCGCTGAACTGATATTATGGGCCTGGGCCTTTCTTGGTGTCACTACGGGCCTTAGAAAACACTGTATGGCCTCCGGCCATAGTCCGATCATCTCTATTCGGACTGCTCTTCCTTTACCGATTATAACTGTAAATTCCCATCTTCGAGAATTTTTACAGAAAAATCGGGACCTCAAATCAAAATTGTGTGTTGCGTCATTCAACCCGGAATCCTTTTCTCTATCTCCCGGTATTTTCAAATATTTTATCCGGACCGGGCTATTTTTGCCTGAAAGTACGCTCCCGCGCACACTTTTCAAAAATGACCATTCTACCCTTGGTGACATTTCTAATTCTTTCATACATATAGAGACCTCATATGCACATTTCACAGTTCAGTGAAATGATCAGCATAATTTTCTCTATTTTCCGGCAAATATGGTACTCATCGGCTACCAGCCCGATCTTTCCCATAATTACGATTATGCCCTTGAATTCTCTTTCTGGCATCTCTAGGCCTAAAAATTGGGGTTTCAATGATTTAATGCTTCCATTGAGTTTATATGATGATTTTGTGTAGGATTGGAAATGTTTTGAACCTTGGAAACCATTGGAATTAAATGTTATAATGTTGAACATTCCTCATGATTACTGTTCACTCACATGAACAGTGATTTGAATTTCATGATTTTGATGCTTCCAATGGTCTTAAAATGAGATTTTATGTGGGGGAAAAGTGGAGGAAACAAGTATGGGAAGCATGGGAATCAAAATGAGAATTTTTGGAAGATTTATGTATGCTTTTCCAAATCTGTACAGAACAGTGTATTCTTGCTGGAATTGGGTTATTTTGAGTTCATAAATGGATTCAAAAGGTGAAATTGTGTAGGGTAAGGTCAAGACATCAATTGGTTCAAAGGCCAAGTTAATTGGCAAAGATTAAAGAAAGTTATGTTAGTTAAAGCAAGTTAAAGGTTCAAGAGAGGTAGTCTTGAGTAGTGTTTGAGTTCATGGTCCTAATGGATTATGTAATGAATATGAATGTATTTAGGACCTTGAAACCTCTAAGAAGGTGTTGGGGAATGATTGACCAAAAAGCTTCATGATTGGAAAGCTTGGGAAGCAAGTGCAAGCATAAGAAAGAAAGCTTAAATCCAAGGTAGTAGACTTACCCTAAACTTGTATATATGTAATGTATGCTTGATTGTGCTATGGCTTGGTTGAATTATGTGTATATGGTAGATGATTGAAGCTCTGTTATTTTATGATTTCTTTGGCCAATTGTATTTCATATGATACATGGAAGCATGCTCATCACACTATGATAACACTTTCACAAGCAAGCACAAGTCTTTACATTAATACATGCATTGTTTGGTATTATTTGCTACTGAGATTCTGTCACATACTTATTTTATATATCTTAAGGACCATTCGGTAGCACTTAGAACCACTTTCAGGGTCATTGAAGTCTAAACTCTTAATCTGGAATTTTATTCTTATCGGGTACTGTTTACTGTGGCAAATTCCAGATGAGTGACCTGACTTTGAAAAATCATAACTAATTATAGAAAAATCTAAATGAAGTGGTTCAAATTTCTATATGAAGATAAATTAATTATATTTCAGGGAAAAATCATTGGTTGACCATTCCTTGACAAATTCAACGTGGGTCAACATTTCAAGTTTACTGTTCATCCAATGATTTTCTCCTGAATCCAGCATTCTGGTCCCAACTTTAACAATTTATATCTTTTCGTGTATACATCCAAATGAAGCATTTTATATATAAAATTAAAGCTTAGTATACACGAAAGTGGTATATAGGTCGCGACTGCAAACTCCAGAGACGGATAGGTCGAGACTAGAAGCTGAGGAGGTTTCGACTGAAAACTCCCGAGGTGACAGGTCGTGACTAGAAGCTGAGGAGGTCGCGAATGAAAACTCCAGAGGTGACAGGTCGTGACTAGAAGCTGAGGAGGTCGCGACTGAAAACTCCAGAGGCGAAGAGTCAGGACTAGTGGATACTGAGGTCGGGACTACAGCTCGAATACCGAAGGTAACACTTCTTTCTCCTTAACTTGAACACATTCGGTAGATCCTGGCAGGGAATGGAAAAATTTTTAAAGTTAATTTCCGCTGCGTGTCTTCTAATTCCCTTCATAAGTATCATATGATTCAAAATCAAATGAGTTGAGAAATCCATCTTCATGGTGTTTAGAAATGCGTTTCTCATTTATGTGGCCCAGACGACAGTGCCAGAGGTATGTCGGATTCAAATAATTTGGTTTGACCCTTTTGGTGGTTATGTTATAGATATTTCCATGATTGGGTTGTTCCAAATTTAATATGTAATTATCAACATGCAAATCACCATGAGCATAGAAAACATCATTACGATAAATGGAACATCTACCATTCCCAGTAATAGAAGTGTAACCTTCCTTATCCAAATAAGAAAGAGAAACAATGTTACTACTCAAAGCAGGAACATAATAGCAATTGTTCAAAACTAACAAAAGCCCAACGGGCAGAACTAATTCATAAGTGCCTACAGCTAAAGCAGCAACCCTTGCTTTGTTTCCAACTCGTAGGTCAACTTTGCCCTTCTTCAGCTTTCTACTGTGCTTTAGGCCCTGCACATTTGTACAAATATGAGAACCACATGCGGTATCTAATACCCATGTAGTGGAAGTAGAGAGATGAATGTCTATAACATAAATACCTGAAGCGATAGCCCCGCTATCCTTCTTGTTCTTTTTCAGATCTTCTAGGTAGAGCTTGCAATTCCTCTTCCAATGACCTAGTTCATTGCAGAAGAAGCAAACTCCTTTCTTTGGAGGCTTTGCCTTCTTTGGTGCAAGCTTGGTTTTGGGCTTACTTGACTCTTTGGTCTTACCTGATGAGCCATGACCCTTGCCCTTGCCCTTGCCTTTCTTTTTCATACCCTTTCCTTTTTGAACTATCAAAACAGTACTGGGCTTCTTCTTAACAGTTAGCTCAACAGTTTTAAGCATCCCATGCAATTCAGAAATAGATTTCTCCATGTTGTTCATATTATAGTTCATGACAAACTGGTCATAACTTCCAGGGAGTGAGTTTAAGATCAAATCTATAGCTAACTCCTGGCTCATGGGAAATCCAAGCCTCACAAGGTGATCAATGTACCCTTTCATCTGTAAGACATGAGTACTGACTGATGCACCTTCAGCCATCTTGTAGGAATGTAAGGCCTTAGTGGTCTCATACCTCTCTTGCCTTGCTTGTTACTGGAACATTTCCTTAAGATGCACAATCATCTCATAAGCCTCCATGTGTTCCAGATCTCTTTGGAGCTCCGGAACCCTGGTGGCAAGCATCAAGCATCCCATATCGACAGAGTCTTCCTTATGCTTCGTATAACAATCTATCTGAACTCTAGGAGCATTAGTTACTGGCTCCTCAGGAATGGGTTGATCTAGGACATATGCCTTTTTTTCCTGCTTGAGAACAATTCTCAAGTTCCTGAACCAGTCAAGAAAGTTTATCCCATTGAGTTTGTCCTTCTTAAGGACAGATCGCAACGATAATGCAGCAGTATTACTAGTCGTTATGATTCTACAATTAAAATATGCAATTGAATTAGCAATCTCCCACTAAATAAAACAACCCTCAATGTAATAATTAGTGGGCTAAGATCCATATTTGGCTTAAACTTAAGTCCGCTTTGGATGGACGCTTAACTTTAAGTTATTTAGGTAGGTAACAACTTTACCAATTACATCAAATGTAACTCTTAGATATTCATATGATTCTATCATCATATAATCCGGCATGTTTTAATCCCATCTAATGCCTTGAGACCCAAAATCATTTTGATAATCTCAATTAAATCAAACAATAACAAACATATGTGAGTAGCACCATTACTCTTTACTTATCTCCCCAAGATAACTCAAATGCATCCACTTTGGTAGAGCCTACAAATGAGCGATCGAGGTTTTGAGAAGTGTTCATTAATTGACGGCATTATGACTTAAGATTTCATTTAGAGGGTTTAATTATCCATCTGGTTTACAAATGCATGTATCTCAGTTGTATCTCATACAAGTAATATGCATATAGAACATATAAGCATAAGATGCATAATCTTAAACGTGATATAATATGGCTCACCTATCCTAAGTCCCCTCAAGCCAATGAGAGGAACTCTCTAGCAAGAACAGGAGAATTACATAAGGAAACCTCGTTTTAACATTCGAGGGGAGTGAGATGAGAAGAGAATGTACAACGAGAGTAATTAGAGGAAGGCATGACACGCAGGCCGTATTTAAAAAAATTATAACACTTGTAATCTAGAGCCATATTGTTCACCATACCCAATCATTCAAGAATCAAAATTCATATTATGTGAAGGGCAATAAATGTTTCAAAACATTCATACATCAGGAAAGGCTCTATGTATTACGATTATGTTGCGCTACGACCAGGTAGCCACGCGCGGTCCCGCTATGATAAGTCTGGCTCTCATGGATCTTCAAGTAATAAGGCTAGTTTCTGAGAATGTCTAAATGTTTCTGCTTTATTCCAAATCACTCAGTATGGACCTGCTTTTACTTGGACTAATGATCGAAGTGATGAACATAGTGTCCTTGAAAGATTTAACATGGCTTTTGAAGGGAATTGGAAGACACGTAGCGAAAATTAACTTTAAAAATTTTTCCATTCCCTGCCAGGATCTACCGAATGTGTTTAAGTCAAGGAAAAAAGTGTTACCTTTGGTATTCGAGCTGCAGTCGTGACCTCAGTATCCACTAGTCGCGACTCTTCGCCTCTGGAGTTTTCAGTCGCGACCTCCTCAGCTTCTAGTCATGATCTGTCGCCTCTGGAGTTTTCAGGCGTGACCTCCTCAGCTTCTAGTCGCGACCTATCATCTCTAGAGTTTACAGTCGCGACGTCCTCTGCTACTAGTCATAACCTGTAGCCTCTGGAATTGTCAGTCGTGACTTCCTCAGCTTCCAGTCGTGACCTGTCATCTCGTTTCGGATTTCTGACGTTCAGATGCCCATTTAGTCGTGACCTATATATCAACTGGTCGCGACTTCGTTGTCGTACCTGGTGCTTTTTTCTTGATCACAAGAAGTCGACAACTCAGATCGGCTTCCTCTACCGGTATCCACACGAACAGCGTTCCAATCACGAATGACGTGCTAGCGCCTCTTGTCCCTCTAGGGCTTTCTCAAGATTCTGTCCTCACCGTCTCTATTTCGGCAGTTTTTTATCTGCAAACCTTTTGCACTCTCTTTGCTCCTTTTTCTCTTGTGTGTAGACCCTAGCCCCTAATATCAAATATATAGGATGTTATTGGGCTTCTAATTGGGCTGGGTTTTAGAATTAATCTTATATTAATTTTGAATTTAATACAATATCATATATTGCATAATTTGATAAGAAACTAATTAAATAAATATAGTTTATGTTAAATCCATTCCACAGATTTAATTCACCTATTTATTTAATTTAAAATAAAGATAAGATAGAGTTATATTTGATTTATTCTCATAAATCAAATTTAAGATATCATATCAATTTAAATTTCAAATTCAAATAGATCATATCAATTTAAATTAAAATTTAAAAGTGATAGAGATTTAATTTATCCTTATAAATTAAATCTTGCAAATATCTCTTATATTATATATAATATATACAAATTTATATATATATATAAAATATATAAATCCACCCTAGATTATTCATTGAATCAAAACATGTCTTAGATTCAATGAACCTGGACATCATAGCTCATGTTGGGCTATTTTGTGTGCGACCCTCTAGGCCCATATGAAGTTGGCAGTAGGCCAGTTCCTATACTGACCCACAAGTAGTAAGCGGTCTCTAGCAAGACATTACGACTACCCAAATCATATGAGGATCGATAAACGATATAACCTTTCATATAACCATATCACGTCCCTTTTGTCACATGATATTTTGATCATGGATGAGGCATGGAGAACGTCATCCTCCTGTTCCTGACCGTTACTTTCTCGATCCCTGAGTAGTTTGACTATAGAAATGGAACTACCTTTCCATTACAGTATGGCCATACATTTCTTAGACTCACTCATCGAGGGGCCCAGTAATATCTCTCTACGAATGTGAGGGACAAATTTCATCTTGACCATTCACATTCCTCCGCATGAAAAACCACTAAGCCCTAACATAGCCTTTATGATCACTCGGTCAAAAGTGACTTTTGACTAGGTCAAAGCTGAGCGTTTGTCATGTAGGAATCCATGATGATCTCAGGTCAAAGGGCATAGTGACATGGCTTGTATATGAGAGAAGCTTATGACTTAACCCATGCAGCTCTCTCATAGCAGGTCGGTCCAACACCCTGTACTCTTACATGTGCCTATGACTTTGATTTATATCTCTATATATCTTCAAAGTCATACTGGTCTTATTTCATCTCTGCTCCCGCATAGATGACCGACCAGGGACATTTAGGATAAGATCATGAGTTATCCAAGGATGGTCATCATAGTAAACATGCAAATAATGTGATAACATAATTAAGAAATTCATAAATCAACAATGTTGATAAGACAATGATTGGCCCCTAGGGCACAATCTCCAACAGCTTTATGTAATTTTGATTGGATTGAACTATTTCCATCCTCCATGGTGTTTACCCTTCCTATTGCAGCCTCTGATCATAGTCCAATCGTCTTTTCTTTTAAGTGTTCTTTTCAAAAAATAGTCAAACAAGGTTTGAGAACTTCTAGTTATTATTCAAGGACTGCTCTGATATTATTAAGGACGGCTAGTTTGAGGACACTCCTTCAAAGTTCATGCCAAACTTACAAGAGGACTTCATCATTTAGTTGGGCTTATAGGCTATCAGTTTGACATCTTTTGTCAATAGAGAGGACTAGTGGGTATAGATTGCTTTTTATTACTGCCGCTTTGAGAGGCAATTCATTTACCTTTTCGTATAAGTCATTAATATGACCTATAATAGTAGTACAAAAATTGTTTACTTAGGTAAATGAATTATTAAAATGTTTATTTGGGTAAATGAATTATTAAATTGAATAGTTATTATATTTACTTGTATTTTCAAGGACCAGATCTGGAGAATCAAAGTTCTATCTATTGTTGATAATCCAACATTAAATAGATTAATTAGATTTTTAAGATTGCTGGTATTTGAATTATTGAGACTACCTTCTTACTTCTTTATGCTTAAATAATCAACAATAAGATTATTTTTTGTTTAAATATATTTAATTAAATAATCATAATAAAACAAGTCATTTTGTCACTTAAATGACATTTTGTTAACAACACTTATTTATCTAATTCCTTTAGTTAATTAATATTTTACTTAAATATTATCTGTTCTTATTATAAATTGATATTGTACAATTAATAATTCATATTTTTTATATCTTTTACTACTGCTAATAGTTCTTTCCAATTTGAGGGGCACTTAGTTTGAGATTCATTAAATTTTTTACTAACATATCTTGCATTCCCCCATAATATTATGAGGCATCAATATATAAAATATATTTTATAGGTTCTATTTTTAGGATTTTAATATTTGTAAAATTTGAGATATTTCTTTTAATTTTAAGACGTCTTTTTGATGATTATTGCTCCATTCAAAATTAGATTTTTTTTCTTACTAACTTATTTAATCTTCAGGTATATCTAGATAAATATGGAATATAACTTCTAGCTTGATTAATTATTCCTAAGAATGATTGTAATTGTTTCTTATTTTCTATATTTTTAAAGTCTAATATTTTTTTAGGTATATGTTCATGTAATTCTAATTCTTCATGAGATATTATTTATTCTAAAAACTTTACTTTAGTTTTTTTTAATTCGATCTTTTTAAATGATACATTTATTCCTTTCTCATAGATAACATTTATAAATTGTTCTAAATATTTTTCATGTTGTTCTAAATTATATGAGAATATTAGAATATAAAAAATATATACAATGACAAACTGATTTAAAGTCTTTAATCGTTTGTTCAAATAATTTTGGAAAATTCCTGGGCTATTATGATATCCTATTAGTAATATATTCCATTCATATAAATCTTCTAATGTACTAAATGCAGTATATTTTTTATTTTTCTTTGTTAATTTTATTTGAAAAAAAATTATGATTTACAGTCAAATTTACTAAATATTCTTTTTTCCTTTTATTCTTTAGAATAAAATTTCTATTTTTGGTATAGGATATCGATTTCTTATTGATAACTCAATTAGTCTTTTGTAATTAATATCCATTCTAGATTTTTCTCTTAAAATTTTATTATGATTTAGAACTATCATTGTCGCTGAACTAAATGGCGAAATACATTCTCTTATTAAATTATATATTTTTTATTTTATTAATATGCATAATAAATTCATTCGTATCTTTCTCAGTATATGTGTAAGGTTTTATATTTATCTCTTTACTATAATCTTTTAATTTTATTTCTATTAAAGGTTTAGACTTTTAATTTTACTTCTTTGTATAACTCTTTCTTCTAATAAATTTCCTTCGCGAATTTCTCTTAGATAATAGCTTCTTTGTATAGGAGTTCCTATATTTATTTGAAATGCTATTCTGTTTTCTATATTTATGGATCTTCTTCCAAAATGGGAAAAGTCTAAACCTTTGATAGAAATAAATCAAGATATCACCACATGCTAGAGAATTTAAGAATTTAAGAAGAATTGCATGCTTCTCTTTGATCGCAATAAATCCAGTTTTCCAGATATCACTTTAAACCAGTCATTCATAAGCAGTACTATCCCACAAGGGACCATGAGCCACAATGACTCTTAGATATCTAGTACTTCAGATTTATTCATCATATATTTAGTTCGTTTCTTACACTAAACCATACAAAACATCCATTTTTTCTTAAACTCTTCAGAGAACACTATCAAAGGATCATCACAATGATCTCATTCGAATTCATATATTTGATATGATAATTTTCATTATCTTTTCCCTATAGAGGCTTAGTTAGCTATACTTACAGATATTCCTGGCTTTAGATATTGGTACTTGAGCTTTAATCTTTCTAGAATGAATATTATATTTACTGGGGAGTGTTTACAAGAATGGTTGAAGGCTCTAGAGAATCTAAGTTGTTCTCTTAGATGCTTCAATATTCGATGATTCTTAAATGAACTGACGAGGGCATTTTATAATGAGCCTTCGCTTTACATATGACTAGCAATCAGAAAAAACTGACTACCAACGCAATAATGACACTCGACATAATCATTTAACTTTACAAAAGTAAAGTAACTTTACAAAAACCAAAAGTAAAAAGTATAATCATTGCATATTCTTTTCAAAAAGTGTAATAATTAGATTCCCTACTTTTATAGATGGCCAACATGACTAGATGGACATCATAATAATATGGGCAAGTTCCTACTCCGTAGTTGCCCTATCTTCATATTCCTTTGTACAATATTTATATTTATGATTAGGAAATATTTCAAGCCTATTACATATTCTTTTTTGAGTAAATTCATTATATTCCATATTTTTTAGTCGTATTTGGTCATACTATCTTTGAATTTTCTGGGTTCTATGAACTATCTTACCAGATGTATATATGCATATATTAGGACCGGTATGATAAACCCATTGATGTTCCTCTTCTGAAGTAATGCACCTGTTTAATTCTTTGAACATTGTTCAATCCTTCTTTTCTTCTTTAGTCTTGAGTATCTGTTTAGTTGTTCCAAGTTGAATTAGATGGATTAGAGGATAAAATTTCTCTTTTGTAACTTCGACGATAGTAGAGTAACATCTTATAAATATTTGATGTAGCTTTACTAATCAGAAATATGACTTTAATACTTCTTTTACTACTTTTGGTAGCAACTTTATTTCCTTCATATTCGTTGATAGGTAGATGGCATGTACAAGTTCAAAGCTAAATAGACTAGCTATCATCTCCAGTGATGCTCTGGGTTTGATGATGTATTTGTTTATTTGATAGTAGGATATAGTTACCATGTGCTCGATTTTATGGCATTGATTTACTTTTTCCACTAATGTTTTATAATAGTTGTTCTGCTATCTCCTTTTCTTAATGTTTAATAAAGGAGCTTTAGTGCTGGGGCTTGGTTCTTTTTCCTTTTTCACTGCTTCTTTGTAATCTTCCTTCACGGGTTCTTTTTCTTTTTTTCTCTTTGGAATTTACATGGACTGGATCTATTAAATCTTAAGCTTTGGAGTCAATCTTCATTTGGGAATATCTCTAAGAGGAATTAATCTGAGAATGGTTTATAATGCCTTTTAAGATCAATTCAACTTGGTTGCTCTATTGATCTGACTAGAAAAACTGAATTTCATGATCTATCTTGAATATTTAGATGACTGTGAAGCTAGTTTTTGGTCTCAAAGAGCTAAGCTCAAGTGGTATTACGGTGAGTGAACGAAATAAAAAGTACTTTCACAATGTTGTTAGTCGGCGCTCTTGTGCTAGCTTGATCAGAAGCATTCTTAAATCCGATGGTTCCTGGACTTCATATGACATGAAGCTTTAGGATTCGGCTCTTTCACTTTCGAGACATATATCAAGCTCCTGAACTTTGCTCATTTAATGAAATCCTTAATGGTTTAAATCACATTGATATTCCCATGCTTAATGATGAAGATTATCATACTTTAATGGTTTTTCCTATTACACTCTATGTTTTAATGATGACAAATTGATTAAATGTTCAATTCTAATTTAGATAGCTTATTTTTCAATAATCTTATCAATAAGGGTGTTTATCGATAAGCCCTTTGATAATAAAAATAAAATCCAGTTTCTAAAAAGAACTTATCAAAGCATTTATCGATAAGGGTGTTTATCGATAAACCTTTTGATAAACATTCAGTTTGTGAAATATGTTTTTATTAGGCATTTATCAAAGTATCTATCGATAAAGGTGTTTATCGGTAAGCCGTTTGATAAATGAGAATAAATGTTGTTTATGAAATAGGTTTCTAAATGATATTTATTGAAACATTAATCGATAAGGTAATTTGTTGATAAAAATTTCAATAAATAAAGAAGTTTTAGTTTTTAAACTAGTTAAGTGATATTTAAATTTATAATTATTTAAACAATGACCTTATGATTACTTTAGAAAATAATTTTATAGAAGCTTGGAAAACTTTAATTTGAACTGTATTACATAGCATTTGTGATAAAGTTAGAAGAATTAAAGATCAGACATAATGTTTTTTCAAAAGACCATTGTTCTAAAACTTTAGGATTTTATTGAATAGTTATTCGATAAGCCTACTTATCAAAAAATACTTTGATAATTTACCTCTTCTTGTCTATGAAACAAACACTTTGAATAGACTTATTCTCGATAAGTATTTGGATAAGCCCGAATCATGCATTTGTAACTACAAGTTTATTTTTGAAGGACATTTTAATAATGCTGATTTTCAAAATATTATTCGATAAGAGTCAATTTGATTTGAATATTTATCGAAGTTCTTTTCTATAAGAGTATTTTTTGATAAACACTTCGATAGATCTACTTGTTCTTCAAAATAATTTTCAAACTAGACTTTGTCATTTCAATCCCAAATGTTAGAAACTAATTTATCTTTGCTTAAACACTTATTGTATCATTTATACTATGCATTTCAAGATCAATTACAGGTAGAAGTAAGATCTATCATATCCTAATTTTTTTTCTTATTGTATGAAATAGACAGTGGAATTATAAGGAACAGATAGAGGAAAGAGTTTTGGAAGGGATTATGACGATGATTAGAATGAATAATAAATGTTAGATGAGTTTTGAAGGAAGAGAGGGACTAAACTAAAAAGTTTAAAAGGCCCATGGTACAAAATAAAATATAGAGATAAAGTTTGGGCCCTTAAGTGTAATTTTAGAAAGTTTGAGGACTAAAATACAATTTTGTCTAAATCAGGGGCAAAATTATAATTATGAGAAAGTTGAGCTGAAAAAGGCCCAAAATTGCCCAGAAACAGTTCAGTCCCAAATTTTATCAGTAAATAGAGAAAATTATTCTGATCAGTTTAACGTAACACATAATTTTGATTTGAGGTCTCGATGAATTGATATAAATGTTTGAGTTTAGAAAAATTATTGCAATATTTTCTATACCTAGAATTAGATGAAATTTTATAGTAAATTCTTATAATTAATATGAGAATTTATAAAACTAACAGAACTCAAAAATGAGTTATGTAGAATTTATTATGGAATTTACAGTAGAATAAAATACCTAATAAATATTTTTTAGGGAAATTTTATTGGGAATTATGCCATAAGACATTAGACCATATAAAGGCTCAAGTTGACGTCCCATAGGCCCAGTAAGATACTTTAACAGTCATGTCAGTGTCCAGAAGAACCCTAAAAAATATGAAATTATGAAAATGTCACTAGGTTGCAATAATGAGCAAGAGATTAATGGAGGGCATTTTGATCATTTGTACAGGGTCAAAAATGTCAAGCCAAGTACAGAGATGATTAATCAGAGTCAATATATGCCCTGATAAGGTGTAAAGAGGTGTGGAATGATAAATTTGCCCTTAGGGGTAATATAGTACAAGATAGTGAACCAAGGGCTTTTTGATCATTTCTCAAGGGATGGTAAGTAGATAAATACTCAGTCTAACAATGTCAATAATAGGAAAAACCTAAACACTGTATTGATTGCCATATAAACAGTAAAAATCTAGAATTTCCAGAATTTGCCATATAAATAGTAAAAAGTAACAATTTAACTGTATTGATTGGCAAAGTAAATGTCCATATTTATATTTCCCCCCCTTAAATAGCTATGTAAGAGCTTCAATTAGAAATTTGGATAACCTCCATACGAGTTTTCTACAATTAGTTAAAAATTTTTAAAATTGGACTGTCAATCTGGAAATTACCTAATGAACAGTACCCGAGAAGTAAGTTTTAAAATATAAATTTTTGGGCCAAATTAATGCTTCCGCTAATCAAATATGCTTCCGAATACGTACTCTAAGAGGTTAAAAGTAGGATGTTTCAAGATCAAATGAAGAACATAATTAAAAAGCAAATTTGTCTCAGATGCATTAAATGCTTCAATTGTCACACACCAACTGCTTTGCTCTTCAACGTCTACTTCAATAAGTCCAAAGGTTACTCAAAGCAGCATCTAATCCAAAAATCCTTTCCAACAAACCAGGTAGTGAAAAATGAGACTAAATGAAGAGTGAGCAATATGATGATTTGATTTGGAAAGCCTTTCCAATGAACAAGGTAGTTGTAGAGGTTATCATCAAATGGTAAAACAATATGCTATTCATAATCACAACAATTTTTGGATAACGTGCAACATGAATTTGATGAGTTTATAGAATAGGATTGCAATGTGCAATAGAAGTTAAATGAATTTGAACACTTGTAATGACAAGATTTCTAATATGATGAATCTCTAATGTATGTGACTCAATATCTTTGGCCACCAATTAAAAATCTTTATTCAGTTTAAGACTCATGTCTTCATATTGTATGGATATTTCTTCTAACTTAGCCTCTTCTCTTGTATCTTAATAAAATCTATATCAGTTGTATTTACTTCCTTGACCTCTTCTATGGCTACGCTTTCACTTACAATAGAAAACCCAACTTCAAGACTATCAATTTCTTGTGGTACAACATGTATAGGTGAAGGCAGATTAAAGAAGGTACTATTCTTGAGTTGTCAAAGCATCATGTTCCTATTTAGTGTCATATCCTAATTTTTACGCCTAGAAGCCTAGAAAGTAGCCATAGGTAGGCTACCAGGCCCTTTTAAGCAGAAGTCCTAGAAATATACAGAGAATTTTAAGGGAAGAGGAAATTTAGGGACTAAGGTGCAAATAGAGAAAGTTCATAGGGCAAATATGTAAATAAAGTTAGGGACTCTAGGAGAGTCTCAAGGGCTCAGAAAGAGAAACGAGGATAGTTACAGGCCTAAGGTTAAGGTAAAGGCATAAAAGTGATGATTTATGAGATTAAGTCCGAGCAGGGGTAAAACTACAATTTTAGAAAGTTTCAGGCCAAAATGGGCAACAGTGAATATACAAAGTACAAAAATTCCAAAAAATCCCAAAAAATGGGAATGAGGAATAGAGCCCTCTTTATGAGTATAAATGACAAAAATACCCCTAAAGTAACTTCAATAGAATTTTCAGTATAATAGCTCAATTTGAGGTACTTATCTGGATATAATTATTTGAGCCATGAGGAGGCCTAAAAAATATATGTAAAAATGGGGGAAAATAGTTAAGAGACTAAAGATGTTTATAAAATTAGTCTTATTATGAAAAGGTTAGCAGTATGAGTTGTAAAATACTGGAAGCTCAAGATGCCAGTAAGAGGCATTTTTCAAAAAATTCACAAAGAAATAGCTAAAGGAAGAGTTATGGCCCAAAAAAATTTATGAAATTTTCCTATAATTAAAGGAAGATTATGGAGCATGCAGAAGAATTCTTTAAGCTCCAGAAGGCCATTAAGAAATCTAAATAAATGTGAGCCAGTAAAGTAAGAAAGGTTTAGAAATTAATGACCAATATTTGATCTTCTTTCTTCCTCCTTCTTCAAGATGGCGCCACCTAGCTTGATGATGTAAGAGGAGGAGAAGATAATGCAAGAAGGCCATGGAGATCAAATCTTGATCATCTATTTGATCTTGTAATTTCTTGCAACTTGGAGGACATTTTAGCAAGTGGAGTATTATAAATACCCCCTCCAAGAGTACACAACCAAGTGAGGAATAGATAGGAAATTCTAAAGAAATTTAGAGAGAAAAGAGAAGAGGAAGGCAGCCATGGAAATAAAGAAGCAAGCTCAAGATTAAAGCTTCAATCAAGGTAAAATGACAATTCTAGCTCTTGATCTTATATTAGTTTGTATTCTTGAGCTTGGGTAGGAATTTTAATGGATTTGGAAACTTGAACTCTTGTGGTATAGCTTCTGGTTTAAATCTAGAAATTTTGAGAAAGACAAGTATGATGTTAGACATATGTGTAAATGATAGAAAATAGAAGGATTCAAGTGGTCTTAGCTTGTAATTGATTAAATTTCATGAATTGGTTGCCTAGAGGAGTACCATGGCCTTGCTGTGTTCTTGTGCCTAGGATGTGATTTTATTGATTCTAAGGCTTCTAATGGATTTAGAATGAAAAATTATATGGAACTAAGTTGAGAAAATGAGTTGTAAACCTTGGAATCTGTAACATCCTAATTTTTGGGTCTAGTTGAACTGGGAGGTAGTCTGATATGGGCAGGCTGCTAAACCCGTAGTCCTAGGGTAGTAATCTGATATGGGCAGATTATTTACCTGTATTTTGTAGGATCCGAGGGATGAGCTAAGTCCTTCAGGATGTAAAGATGAGTTAAGTCTTTAACCTACAGAATCGGGACAGTTCACCTAGGTTCAAAATGAGGAATGGGAGGAATGTCCTAAGTCTTAAGCCTAGGAATTCTGCAGGTAGCTTGATATGGGCTGGCTCCTGTGTAAGATAACCTGATATAGAGGGTTGTCGAGCCTTTCAATTAACAAGGACTCCCGAAGAGTAGGGGATGAGTTATTGAAAGAGAATTTCTAGAACTTAGGAGGAAGGATAAGAAGAAAGTGAGATAAGATAGACCCCAGAATTATGCTAAG
This sequence comes from Leucaena leucocephala, assembly GCA_037074615.1. Classification (NCBI taxonomy): domain Eukaryota; kingdom Viridiplantae; phylum Streptophyta; class Magnoliopsida; order Fabales; family Fabaceae; genus Leucaena; species Leucaena leucocephala. The sequence goes on along the minus strand of CM073565.1, from coordinate 14,372,505 downwards.
ATTCTGTGGGGTGAGATATGAAAGGAATGGACACTGAGCAGTAGAGTTGTCCATAAGAAAGAAAGCAGACAGTATGAGAAAGATGTATTGGTGACTTTTGGTCGCGATGAGGAAGTATATTGGTCGCGACTAATATTGGTAGAGAGGATTGGTCATGACGGATATGTATGTGGTATCGCCACTAATGAGTAGAATGAGCTTGGTTGCGACTAAAAAAGTGATGTGGTCGCGACGAAAGACTGTTATGGTCGCGACTAATGAACACAGAAGGTGTTATGTCGCGATGAGATGATGGCTAGGTCGCGACTAGTGACTATAAGTGGTGCTAGCCGTATGAGATCTAGTGGGCCAAGAGTTGTGAAGGTCCAAATGAGATAGTTACCCGGTTAGAGATAGAACTGGGGAAGAAGGTCAGATACAGGAAAGGTTATCTGGAAACCATGAGGTAGACTGATAAGGTGTTCTCATGGGACCCACAAGATGACACATGGCATTAGAGCATGGTTCAGTGACCTTTCAGTAGAGTAAAGTTACTCGGTTTGCACAAAAACTGAGGAGGTGATCAGATAAGTCTGGGACTTATCTGGATAGTATTAGGTGGCGTGAAGGGTGCCTACCTTGTCGCCACATGGCATTAGTCTGGAGAAAACAGATAAAGCTAAGGACACGTATTACGAGGCAGGACTCTGGACCGGTGAGTCAGCATGCTGAGTCAGCTGATAAGGTGTCCCAGGATTTTTGACATGTGGAAAATATGCTGGTGAGGTGGCTGCTGAGGTGTCCCCTGAGGTGGCACTGATGATGCAGTAAAAGGAAATAAAAGAAAATAGGAAATTCCAGGAAAACCAGGACCACATGTTCAGATGGCACGGAAATTATGATTATGCCATTGGAGAAAACTATGTAAACCCCCCCTTTCATTCATTTGCTCCACGCATGGCAAGAGTAGTGAGAGAGAAAGAATAGAGAGAAGGAGGAGGAAAGGAAGAGAGAAAGGAAGTAAGGAAGTTCTGGCGGAGCTGGAAGAAGAATAGAGATAGTAGAGTTCTGCTGAGCTAGCCAGGTAGTAACTAATCCTTGCTTTTATGTAATGGCTTTGTGATTTGATGTGCTATTGTTTGGTTGGATTGTTGTCTTATATGTTATGTCTGAAGCTCTACTGCAATGCTATGATCATATGTTATTGAGTATGGAAGCACGCGGCATACTTATCTATACACAATCACAAGCAAGAACTGTCACACTGCATTACATATACTGTTATGATTATTACTACTTAGATTCCCCCGAATCTCATCCCCCTTGTATACCCATTTCAGGGAGGTTATGTCGAGGTAGATTTTGAGAATTTTGAGAGATGCTGTTATGCTGCTGAAATTTTGGCGGAGATAGCAGTAGTGGAGAAAGGATATGATGCGTACTGTGTACGTAGGTACTGTCTAAGGAGGCTGGTAGTGATTGGACCTAGCCGGTTCATCCAGTCTTTCCTGGGTACTTACGTAGAATGGTATTTCTAATGAGAGAACTACCGAATCAGTACAGCTAGTATAGCTTCCGCATGTGTGCTCTGAGGAGTCTAAGGCAGGATGTTTCAGAATCAAAAGTGGAACTTTGGCACCAAGATGGACAACCTCTTGGCCAAGGAAATTTCATGAGGAAGGAATTTTTAGAAAGCTAGAACACTAATCCGAAAATTAAGAGAAAGATGTTTAGTTCAAGTGAGCTAGTATTCCATATGGTGAGTTCTTGGCCCTAATGAGTTTTATAATCAGTGTGGCTATGTTTAGGACCTTGAGACATCTAAGAGTTTGAATTGATGAGGTTGGCCGAGTTACTCATTGGTTGGTAAGCTTAGGGAGCAAGTTTAAAATCAAGAAGAAAGCTTATCATACAAGGTAGTAAACTTACCTTTCATTATGTGCTTATGTGCTATGCTTCTATAACATGTTTGATTGCTTTACTTGAATATGTTAAGCATGTATGAGTGAATGACGTTTCTGTTACCATATATACCATGGCCTTTTGTATGATATAGGAAACCATGGAGCATGTATGAATGTCATAATTTTAACATAAGTTCATGAAAGCAAGCATGTTATCTTTCAAGCATATAGTTGCATGCATTAATGGTATGATTTACTCTTGAGATTCCCCTGAATCTCAACCCTCCCTTAACCAAACAATATAGGTTAAGCATTATGGAAGATGTATGCATGAAGAAGAGCCAATGAATAGAAGAAGAAAAGTAGACAATTACATGTTCTAGCATGAGTTGTATGATTCTTCAATTATGTAAATGTTATGAATATGCTAAATTATATTATAAAATTGTATAGAATAATAATAGCATGTTCATATGAGTATATGAATGTATGAGAAGCCAAGACAACAGTTCAAGCATGCTAGAATAATTAAAGATAGTTAAAGAAAGAAGTTAGTAAGGCAAATTCATAGGTTTTGGAGAAGTGATATTCCAGCCTAATTTGACCATGTTAATGGTTGAATCTGACCATGAAATTTGGAGAACAGTAGTACATGTCCCAGGATTTAAAAGCATAGGTAGTTATCCTTAATTTGATGTGTACACTAGGAGATATTAATTTTTAAAGTTGAGGCAGAAAAGATGGAAATCCAGAAATTGACCAAATGAATTTTAAAGTTTAATAAATTAATTGTATGAATTGGAAAGGATTACCTCAGGTTTTATATTTTTTCTTTTAAAGGGAATTAAAGAGATTTAAAGAGAAATTTGGAGTACCTCCATATGATTTTTTTATAATTAGTTATGATTTTTCAAAATTAGATTGCTGAATATGGAAAAATGCATAATGAACAATGCCCAATGACCAGTTTGCAAAGTTTTAATTTTTAGGCCTAAGTAAAACTTCTGCGCATCTAATTGCTTTCGAACGCGTACTCTGAGGGGTAAAAGTAAGGATGTTTCATTTAGGTTCAGAGAAAGTTATCTCAAGATCACATTGACTATTGAAAAACAAGAGAGCCTTCTTGTTTTCTTCACACTTTTGATATATGGATTGTTTCCATTTAACATTGTTTACTTGATTAGATTCTTGCCTTTCTATAGTTCACTAGTAGTAGTGTTCATAAGCTACTAAATAGTTCTTATGCAAGCATATTCTCTAGACTTCCTTTCATCCTATTTTTACTATATTTTTTCAAATGCTATCAATCACAATGTAAATTCTTCCCACGAATTGTCTTAGAGTTGCTCATGAACTTCTTTATGTCAATAAGAGTCAGCATATTCATAATGATGATGATAGCTAATATATTCATGTTAATCATCATATTTATATTGACAATGGTTTGTAAGCTCATATTGTTGGAGCTCAGTGTGCTCATATCGATTAGCATATTCATATTGCCTGTAATTAGCAAACTTGTATAAGTGAGTAGCATACTCATTATGATCTTCATATTGCTCACAATACATATCCTTGTAGCATCATTCCCCATACTAATCATGACTATAATCAACATGTATATAATGTCGACATTTAGTATACTCTTATTGTTTCTGGCAAAAAAACAAGCACACTGTTGTTGGCAATTGGTGAACTTATACCAACACTCATCATCGTTGTACCATCTTTTGTTACTTTGTCAAGATGGGGTGCCATATTTACCTTGACACCACCTACACGAACACACTGGTGGAAAATTGGCATTCAAAATCCCCATTTTTAAATCGGTCAATGTGGAGACGGTTTTAAAAAAATGACCGGTGGCATTTTTGTAAATAACATGAAATATTTACACCGTATTTACTCGTGACCGGTGTGAAAAAATGTAATCCAGTTTAGATGTTTACTTTCTACAGCGGATGTTATAGTGACCGATGTGGAAATATTTAGTCCAATTTAGATTAACTCTGTCTGTATCCTTTCCCACCATTTTATGTCAAGTCTTCTCAGACATGCGTAGTAGTTCATCATGATCACCTTCTTCGATATCTGTTTTATATTCATTTCTTCTATCTTCTATCTTAACTCTCTAATGGCTTCTTCCTTCTTCGCCTCACAAAACACAAAGAACTAATTTTGAAGAAAATAATGTCTGTCATCATGATAACCCTTCAGTTCCTTCTCCTCCTCTCCTGCTCCAACAACTGGTGGAGTGCCTGGAGGAACTCATCCCGCGCTTCAATGCCCTAGAGCGCTCGGTGGAAGAACTGGGCCTGAAAGTTAAGAGGATGAATCAACGTTTCAGAGCCTTCTGTTCTGAAGTTCGTCGCCATCAATAGGATGATTTCTTTCATCCTGTTGTTGATCCTAATTCAGACTCCCAAAACACTGACTCAGAAGATGATGATGAGTGAAAATGGGGTCACCTGCCTTTCCCTATTCCCCACCTCCTTTTTTATGTAATGAAAAGAATGAGGAGGTGATGATATTGTATTTATATAGATTTCAAGATGTAAAGTTTGATAGTAAAGTTTAATTTGAATGAATGTGTTTAACAAGTTTCTTGTTCTGCGCTGCATACGTTGCTGATGATCCATTAATTATTTTCATCTAAATCCCACTTTTAAACTTGACACTGAGGAGAAGGCGGTTTAAAAAAAAATTAAATTTTTACACCGGTTTTAAAAGTAACCGATTTAAAATATAAACACCCGGTGCAGATTAGCTTCGTCCTATCTGCCTCTTTAGTTTCCTGTCTATGCTTTCCCGCGCGCTTTCTTTATTCTTCAGACTGTTCATTTCACTTCTTCGGTTCCCAACGTTTGTAGTTATTATGATAGAAGGCCAATTGCATTCTTCTATATTCTTATTGATCATGAACAATATATATATGTATACCATTCTTATGATCGATCTGTACATTTCGTCTTATCACTTTATCTCTATTTTATTTTATTTTCATCTATCTGACTCCTCTAATGGCCTCTTCCTCACGCACGCCTCCTTCTCTGCCCCACAAAAGAAACAGAGATGACTTTGAAGACAAACATCCTGATCCTCACCCTTCTGTTCCTTCTCCTCCTCCCCTGGTTATGACTCTAATAGAGCGCCTTGAGGAACTCATACTACGCTTCAATGGGCTGGAGGACTCTGTGTAAGAACTGAATCAAAAAGTTGACAGACATTGAAAGCAAGTTTCAGAGATTTCTGCTCAAAATTTCTCCACCATCAACCCCGTGATAGCTTCTTTAATCCTGTTGATCTCACCCAATCTGATGACTCCCAAAACTCCGAGTCTAATGAGTAGTGAAAGATTATAACTTTTATATATTCTGATATATTTTTTGTGTGTGTAAAAGTTGATGACATAGTGGTCTATCACTTTAAAACAAAACTGATATATTTTACACTGGTTTATATATAGTGGCCGGTGTAAAATATACTCTCTCCACCTGTTGTATATATATATACACAGGTATAACATTTTATCCTGTGTATATTTTCTTACCAAATAAACTTTTTTTTTAATTTTTTTTACCAAATACTCTTTTATTTAGTACATTTCTCGCGCCTTCTATCTCTCATTTTTCCCTGGTTCGCGCGTTAAGTCTTCTCGACGCTTCACAGAGGTGAGTTTTGTTTTGAACTCCTATCGAGAACTGAAAATTTATTCTCTCCATGCATTAGCTACAACGTAATGGTTTCTTGTTTTCTATTTTTCTAGTTTCTTAGTCTTCCACAAATATGAATCGTAGTTGGATAAATGCCAAACGAACAAGTGTTGAGTATGCTGAGGGGGTGAAGGAGTTTTTGGATTTTGCTAAACGGAGTGGTGATGATGACAATGGAAGGTTTTATTGTCCTTGTGTGAGTTGTTTGAATGAGAGGAAACAAAGTCCTGCTGATATTTACACTCATCTAATTTGTGAGGGGTTTTGCAAGAGTTACATGGTATGGGTATGGCATGGTGAACAGGTGGAACAGACCTTTGACGATGACATGGATACTGATGATCGAGTAGAGGATATGATTCGTGATGTTGGGGAAGATGCTTTTATGCGGTCACATGCATATGGTAATATGTGTAATGATGCAGAAAAGCCTCTATACCCAGGGTGCAGAAAATATAACCTGTTGAATGCGGTGTTAAGATTGGTAAGTGTGAAAGCTCAGTATGGGTGGAGTGATAGTGGTTTTTCAGAATTGCTTGAGTTGTTACAGGACATGTTTCCTGAAGAAAATACGTTACCCAAATGCTACTATGATGCGAAGAAAATAATAGGTCCTTTAGGCATGCAGTATAGAAAGATTCATGCATGCCCAAATGATTGCATATTGTACAGGAAAGGGTTTGAAGATGAGGAGAAGTATCCAATATGTAAGACACCAAGGTACAGATCAAACAACTCTCCTGCCAAGTTGTGATGGTATCTTCCAATTGTACCAAGGTTTAAGCGACTTTTTTCTAATGAACATGATGCAAAGAAAATATTATGGCATGCAAATGAAAGGATTAATGATGGAAAGATTCGTCATCCTACTGACTCTTTGCAATGGAAGAAGATTGATGACTTATTTCCCGAGTTCGACAATGAACCACGAAACCTAAGGCTTGGACTTAGTACGGATAGCATGAACCCTTATAGTAGCCTTAGTAGTATACATAGTTCATGGTCTGTCCTTCTGGTAATTTACAACCTATCTCCCTTGTTGTGTATGAAACGGAAGATGTAATATTGTCTATGCTGATCTCAGGACCAAAATAATCAGAAAATGACATAGACGTTTACCTAACACCCTTGATGGAAGATTTGAAGAAACTATGGGAAGGTGTGGATGTTTTTCATGCGGTTAAGAAGGAGGTCTTCAATATGTAGGCCATGATCTTTTGTACAATTAATGACTTTCCTGCATACAGAAATTTGTCAGGGTATAGTGTTAATGGCCATAAAGCATGTCCGATTTGTGAGGAAGGGACTTGCTACTATCAACTTCGTCATGGAAGAAAGACAGTCTACCTAGGTTATAGGAGATTTCTAAGACAAGCCCACCCATACCGTCGACTAAAGAAGAAATTTTATGGCGGCCAAGAATTTGAAAATGCTACAAAGCCATTGACTGGCGAACAAGTTTATGAAAAGGTGAAAGACATCAATGTCACTTTCGGTAAGATTACCAAGAAAAGTGAGAAAAATGTATGGAAAAAAAGATATGTGTTCTTTGAGCTTCCGTATTGGCGACATCTTCATGTAAGGCACTGTATTGATGTGATACATATGGAGAAAAATGTGTGTGACAGCATTGTTGGAACACTTCTCAACACACATGGTACTTCTAAAGACAGTTTGAAGGCAAGATTGGATTTGAAAGAAATGGGAATACGAGAGGATTTACATCCGAGGCCAGATGGTAAGGGGAGCTATCATGTTGAAGAGACTAACATTTTGACCAAGGCTGAGAGAAGAAGTATTTGTGAGTGTTTGTAAGAAATCAAAGTTCCCTCTGGGTACTCATCTAATCTTAAGAGGATTGTGTCCATGAAAGATTTGAAATTAGTAGGCCAAAAGTCTCATGATTATCATGTATTGATGCAACAATTACTCCTAGTGGCTATTCGAGGAATCCTTCAAGATGATTTGAGACACATTGTAACCCGACTTTGCTTCTTATTTAATGCAATATGTGGCAAAGTCTTTGAGACTGAAAAGTTGGAGGAATTGGAGCACGAGGGTTATGTTATTTTGTGCCAGCTTGAAAAATAGTTTCTTCCTGCCTTTTTTGACATCATGGTACACCTCATCGTTCATTTAGTGCAAGAGATAAAAATGTGTGGCCCTGTATACTTACGATGGATGCACCCATTTGAAAGATACATGAAAATTCTTAAAGGGTATTGAAGAATCCAAATCGGCCTGAAGCATCCATTGTTCAAAAATATATTGTCGAAGAAGCTATGGATTTTTGTCAACAATACCTGTCTAAAGTAAGACTTACTGGTCTCCATAAACCCCGTGCCAAACAGGGGGTCAACGCGGAATATTGGTGAGGTGTGTTAATCGTAATGAATTGCAGCAAATACACTTACACATCTTGAATAACATTGATGAAGTTCAAGACTATATTGTTGTTCATAAAGATCTTGTCCGGAAAAAAAATAATAGGATGACAGAGCAAAGGCTGATTAGAGAACACACCAAATCTTTTGCACATTGGTTCAAACTGGAGGTTGAAAATGAGGATTGAGTTTCTAATACATTTAGATAGTTGGCATATGGTCCTGGACATAATGTGATCTGTTGGAATTCATTTGATATCAACGGGTATTCCTTTTATACGAAGTCCCTAGATGATAGAAGTAGCGTGCAAAATAGTGGTGTTATGTTAGTGGCTGAAGCTATGCATTTCTCTAGTTCAAAAGACAATAATCCTAAATTAGCAGCCATCCCTTATTATGGCGTTGTTGAAGAGATTTGGGAGGTGGACTACTCCAAATTCAAAGTTCCCTTGTTCAAATGCAAGTGGGCTAATGTAAACAACGGTGTTATGGTCGATCGGTTAGGATTTACACTGGTGGATTTGAATAATACAAGTTTTGGGGATAAGCCTTTCATTATGGCACACCAAGCAAAGCAAGTGTTCTATATCACTAATCCTCAAAATGAAAGATGGTCTGTCGCGCTCCAAGGAAAAAGGGTTGTTGATAATGATGATTCTATTTGTGAGATCCCTTCTTTTTCAGTAGGTTTACCAAAATTAAATGAAGAAGAAGTGGATTCTGATTGATTTCTATGTGTTTCTTTTTTTTGATGTAGTCTAAACATGCAATATTAAGTTTCTTGTTATGATTGCGTATATGATTTTGATGTAACAATAACAGAGACAGATTCTTATTCTGATAAGAATGTTGTGACGCCAAGGGATGGGATGATATATATGATGATTGAGTTTAAAAAAATAACTACAACATTAAAACCGGTCTTAAGTGTTATCCGGTGTAAAAAGTCTACTACTGACAATTTGGTAAATAAATTATAGTTCGATTTTACACCGGTTTATACTTTATTCGGTGTTATATTTTAGACGGTGTTATTTTTTACACCGGTTTATACTTTATCCGGTGTAAAATGTATAAATTTTACATCGGTTAAGTTGTTGTTTGGTTAGAATAATTTATATCCGGTGTAAATATTTATATACATTTTTTAAGCCCGCCCCTTGGCGCGACCATCATTCTCATTTCTCACGTACTATGTCATATCTCCGCCCGTCGTGCTCTATGGTTTTCGCGAGGCTTCTCCGTGCTCAGTCATTCTTCTTTTTTGTCTCTCTCGTTCTGCTATTCCGTGTACGTGTTCTCTGCACTTATTTTCTCCTGTGTACGTGCTTCGCCGTTTTTATGTTCGTTTAATCTAGGTTTTCTATTTTTCCTGATGAATGCTTGCACATCTTTCCATTCATAACTGCTAAAGGAACAAGTTTTGTGTACTCTGATGGGTTGAAGGAAAAAGGGTTAAGTCTGTTTTCAATATTTTTGATGTTGTTATTGCGTACATAGGAATATGGGGGATAGAGTTACTCAGATTGAGGCTAGCGATGCTCCAAGCGCCACTACGCAAAGGAAGGGCAGAAGTGCGACTCGTTTGAAAGATATTATAAAGGACAGGATAGAGGGAAAACTGCTTTCGATAGAGGTTGACATAAACTGGAACCCAACTGGTGAACACAGGGCAAAGTACGTAAGTTTTGTCAGCCTCCTAGCACGCAACAAGCCTAGCATCACCTATTTGACTTGGGATGTTGTGGATGATCGCGTGAAGAATCAAATTTGGGACACTATCCGGGTATAGGAACTATCTAATATTGCATGCAGAGCAATACCAAATACACAACTGTTTGTTGATTACTCTGCTTTCAATGGCAATCATTGCAGCTCACTTACGATGTTCCCAACAATGAGTTCTTGAAGAAGAAGACATTTTCTTATTACGCTGAGCGTTGGAGGGTATTCAAGACACAACTAGCTTGTTAGTATGTGCATGGACGGGACAGAAGTGGTCATCCTCAACCTTCTCCATGCAGCAAGTATCAATTCATTGACGAAGCTGCTTGGGAAGAATTTGTTAGGATTCGGACCACGCCAGCAGCAATGGTGAGTGTATCCTTTTGTATGTGTTGGCAAAAAATGTATCAGAATATCATATGTATTGATTTTAACTACTTCATGTCTTGTAGAAAAAAAGGGCAAAAGCGATTGAATACGCCCTCAAGAATGATTGCCCCCACACAATGTCTCGAGGGGGTTATGCGAAGGCAGAAAGAGAGTTGTTAGGGGCCAAGAGGAAGAGGCTAGAAGAAAATGTTGGGTCGGATCCTAGTGTTCTTCTTGACCCCCTTTCTCTGATACATCGCGAAGAAAAATGGTTGTACGCTCGCCAAAGAAAGAGCGGAATATTTACAAGCAACAATGCTCGCATGATTGTTGAAAAATTGTAAGCACTACTTGCATTATTTTGTTTTAATAGACTATAATTATATCATTTTCCTTATGTTTGTTCATTCTATGTTATAGAGTGATCTTAAACAACAAGAGTCCCATGGATCCTTCAAGTCAGATGGTAGGAATGACATCTTGACTGTTGCCACTGGGAAACAAGAACATGGGGGCCGTGTCAGGGGAGTTGGAAGAGGTGTGGGTATAAGAGATTACTTTGGAGCATCTCAAAGATGTTCCCCACATGTGGTGCAGAGGGCAGAGTTGGAATCCTTGCTTTCCACCATAAGGGCATAGGCTAAGGCAGAGGCTTGGATAGAGGCTAGGGCATAAGCAGAAGTTTCAATTGAGGCGCGATTACAAGAGGGGTTGGCAAGGATCAAGGATGAAATGTTGTCCATGATGACATCAAGGTAGCAAGAGCCAACTGATCCCCTCCTACCCTCAATTGCAGCCCGTCCAAGCACTAAGGGGAGCTGTTGCTTACCGCTGTCAGAGGATGCAGAACATTGTGATCTATATGTGGAGGATCCTCTTAGACGCTTAGTGGCACATGTCTCCATCCATAGCCTAGGGGCAACTGTTCACCACATCCAAATTCAGGACGATCAATTAAGGGTGATAGTTGAAGACGTGCTAATTGGAGATGGTCTTGTCCCAATTTTCACTGATGAGGTAAAGACAGTGAGCCAAGCAAAAGGGACTTTCATATTGTGGCCAAAGCATCTTGATTCGGATCACGTCGCCTCATCCCCCAGCCAACTTCCAACCCCTCCCACTTTGAATGCCATGCAACGTGTGATCCTATTGGCATATGACAAAATGCTCCATGTGGACGCATTGCTTATGGATTCAGTTGTGGGCGACATGGGGGCACCGGCCTTCCTTGACCATGCGGACGTCAAATCTCTGATCACTCCCAGGAAGAACTGACCTCCGGTTGCATCCAAGTATTTTTTATGTAAGTATAATTTAAATGTAAATATATGTAATAACAAAGTTCAAGTCTTACAACTAATGTCGTGTATGCATTGTAGGGAATTGGAAGACACGCAGCGGAAATTAACTTTAAAATTTTTTTCATTCCCTGCCAGGATCTACCAAATATGTTCAAGTCAAGGAGAAAGAAGTGTTACCTTCGGTATTCGAGCTGTAGTCGCGACCTCAGTATCCACTAGTCGCGACTCTTCGCCTCCAGAATTTTTAGTCGCGACCTCCGCAGCTTCTAGTCACGACCTGTCATCTCTAGAGTTTTTAGTCGCGACTTCCTCTGCTACTAGTCACGACCTGTAGCCTCTGGAGTTGTCAGTCGTGACTTCCTCTGCTTCTAGTCGCGACCTGTAGTTTCTTTTCGGATTTTTGAAATTCAGATGCCAATTTAGTCGCGACCTATGTGTCAACTAGTCTCGACTTCATCGTACCTGGTGCTCTTTTCTCGATCACAAGAAGTCGACAACTCAGATCGGCTTCCTCTACCGGTATCCACACGAATAGCGTTCCAATCGCGAACGACTTGCTAGCGCCTCTTGTCCCTCTAGGGTTTTCTCAAGATTCCGTCCTCACTGTCTCTATTTCGGCAGTTTCTTATCTGTAAACCTTTTACACTCTCCTTGCCCCTTTTCTCTTGTGTGTAGAACCCTAGCCCCTAATGTCAAATATATAGGATGCTATCGGGCTTCTTATTGGGCAGGGCTTCAGGATTAATCTTATATTAATTCTGAAATTAATACAATATCATATATTGAATAATTTGATAAGAAACTAATTAAATAAATATGGTTTATATTAAATCCGTCTCACATATTTAATTCACCTATTTATTTAATTTAAAATAAAGATAAGACAAAATTCTATTTTATTTATTCTTATAAATCAAATTTGAGATATCTTATCAATTTAAATTTTAAATTCAAATAGATCATATTAATTTAAATTCAAATTCAAAAGTGATAGAGATTTAATTTATCCTTATAAATTAAATCTTGCAAATATCTCTTATATTATATATAAGATATATATACGAATTTATATATATAAAATATATATCCACCCTAGATTATTCATTGAATCTAGACATGTCTTAGATTCAATGAATCTAGACATCATAGCTCGTGTTGGGCTATTTTGTGTGCGACCCTGTAGGCCTATATGAAGTTGACAGTGGGCCAGTTACTTTACTAACCCACAAGTCGTAAGCGGTCTCTAGTAAGACATTATGACTACCTAAATCATACGAGGATCGATCAACGATGTAACCTTTCATACAACCATATCACGTCCCTTTTGTCACACGATATTTCGGTCATGGATGAGGCATGGAGAACGTCATCCTCCTGTTCCTGACCGTTACTTTCTTGATCCCTGAGTAGTCTGACTATAGAAATGGAACTACCTTTCCATTACAGTATGGCCATACATTTCTCAGACTCACTCATCGAGGGGCCTAGTAATAACTCTCTACGAATGTGAGGGACAAATTCCATCTTGACCATTCACATTCCTCCGCATGAAAAACCACTAAGCCCAAACATAGCCTTTATGATCACTCGGTCAAAAGTGACTTTTGACTAGGTCAAAGATGAGAGTTTGTCATGTAGGAATCCATGATGATCTCAGGTCAAAGGGCATAGTGACATGGCTTGTATATGAGAGAAGCTTATGACTTAACCCATGCAGCTCTCTCATAGCGGGTCGGTCCAACACCCTGTACTCTTACATGTGCCTATGACTTTGATTTATATCTCTATATATCTTCAAAGTCATACTGGTCTTATTTCATCTCTGCTCCCGCATAGATGACCGACCAGGGACATTTAGGATAAGATCATGAGTTATCCAAGGATGGTCATCACAGTAAATATGTAAACAATGTGATAACATAATTAAGAAATTCATAAAACAACAATGTTTATAAAACAATGATTGGCCCTTAGGGCATAATTTCCAAAATGCATTACCTGTAGGTACATGCAAGCAGAGTTGGTTTCCTCCAAGGGCAAACAAAAAAAGTTCAGATTCCTATGCCCACTTCAGATTTATGCTAAAGGGACCTCTCAATCTTTGAGGCTTGCATACATTTCAAGGAGGCTCAGTGAAACCGATATTGATTATTTCTTCGCACCATATATGCAGGAGTAAGAATAATAATATTTCATCTTTTTCATCTATACTAGTTTTGTATTTGCTTAATTATAATACTCATTCTCTTTTAATTAATCTCTACAGCAATCATTGGCAACTTGTCATCCTATGTAAGCATAGCTATAAAGTTTTCTTCTTATAGTCCCTCAATTACAAGACATCGGTTGATGTCAGGAAGATCATGAATACGTGAGTTCTCTTCTATACACAATGATCTTTGTGATAAATGGGTTACTAACTTTATATCTTTGGTCATAGGGCTATGAAGATGTTCGCAGTTGCAAGGGGCCTTAAGCACGCTAAGTTGGTGAGGGACCCTGAATGGATCACACCGAAGGTAATAAAAGTATATATTAGGTGTTAGCCAGGTTCCCCGTTTTGATGATGAGAAATAATTTTTATCTTGTTAACATTACAGAGTCGAAGGCAACCCATAGAAAGCAACTTGTGCGGCTTCTACATAGTTAGACACATGGTCAATATTATCTTGTCAAATAGGATTGACCTAACTGAGGAGGTAAAATTGTATTTTTAATGATTTCATATTTTTTAATTGTCAATCTAATCTATATTAGTAATGCCTTAATTTCTTTGATTTTGATTTCATATTTCAGATGTTTGATCAACCTCAGATGTTTGATCAACCTGATCCATTTCCTGACCAAGATATTGAGGACCTGTGTAATCGGTGGGCAGGGTTTTTTGTTCAATTCCTTCATTTTTAATAGTATTTGTCTCTCACTGAATACCTTTTTCTACTTTTCTGTTCAAATTGAAGCATTTTTGTATTGAATTTTATTAAATGAATAATATAATGAGCAATTGAATTATATATGTCTCTGGCATCTTGAACTGATGATCGATGATTGAGTCGTATATTATATTTGGGCAGTTTATTTATGAAGCTTCAGGCCAACGAAATATATTAAATATAAATTTAATAACATCTACATCGAAGGTATATACCTGCCTGTGTAGAAAGAATATATATCATAATATAAATTTAATAACATCTACATCGGACGTATATACAACCGGTGTTAACATTTGAATAATCTACACCGTCCTAATATTCAACCGGTGTTAACATTTGAATAATCTACACCGTGCCAATATTCAACCGGTGTTAACATTTGAATAATCTACACCGTCCCAATATTCAACCAGTGTAGATGTTATAAAATAAAATACCAGATGTAAAAGTGAACCTCTTTAAAATGTCGACCGGTTTAAAAAAGTATACATTCTACACCGGTCATGTGACCGGTGTAAAATGTCTCACTTTTGACACGGTCCGTTTCTACACCGGTTATATGTGCGATGTAGAATACCATTTTCAACCGGTGTAGAAATCCTTTTTTCCAGCCGTGACATCCTCTAAAACTATAATAAAAACTGAGTAGCATGACCTTTAGGGTTTTCTAGGAACCTAAATATGAAAGATTCCAAAGTTGCCTCCATCAAAAATTTTGATTTTACCTCGAATGAAGCTTTTAATTGATTATTCTTGAGTTTGCAATGGACTATAATGAAGAAAACCTTGTGAAACATATAAAAAATCTAAGAAAGATAGTTTTGGATGAATCTATACGGTGACTTATAGAGAAATAGAGACAACGGGGTTAGTGAACACCATGCATAGGAAGATTCGTCAACGTGTGCGACAAAGGGTGGTGGTGAGATTCGGTGGATAGGATGAATTCTAGATAGTGAACATGATGGCAGTGTTAGTTTTCTAATTTGAAGTTTGGAACTAATATGTTTGGCTTTGACAGTAAGAAAACAGGGTATAGGGGTATGGTGAGTATTTTGCATTTTTTTGGTGGTAGGAGCTACCTAGGAGCGTTTAGAGCCTTACTCTAATACCAAACTAATGTAAAACACACACTCACACACTTTTATGGACAGATGCAAACAGATTTGAAAATAGTAAGAAATATAGAAAATAGGGAAATTGAGGGGGGAAAGAAAACATATTTAATGGGGGAGGATAAGAACTGAGGGGGAAGGTGAAGTAGAACTAAAACGTTGGGGGAGAGTGAGATAGAGGTTATATGAGGGGGAAGAGAGTTCACATAGCATCAATAATATTCATTTCATCAAGTGTCTATCTTAAAATACACAAGGACACACATATATAGGCTAAGGTTTCCTTCTCACGAAGGAAACCTCCACTTGCTCTACCTTATGTTTCCTTCCCATAAGGAAATCACCAACTTGCTATGCCATCATTACAAAAAGAAAGAAACCTACTTGCTAAATATAGTAAACAATAAAAATAAAATAATTTGCAACTATAATAAAAACATCCATTTGCTAATTAAGCAAATAAAATATAAAAGATAGCATGCTTTCCTTTTATAGGCTGTTTTCTCAATATATATAACTCTTATAAGGTTATGGTGCAAATTTAACAACCAGGTATTTTTCACTATAAACATCTAGCACCATTAAGTTTTGAAGGGTGCAAAAATGGACACAATCTTTTAAAAAACTAAGCAAAAATGCCATCTCAGTTAAGAGTCACAAACGGTTATTAATTTTAATTTTGGTGGGTCCCACTATGTGTCTAGTTTAGCATAATTACATCAGAATGCTCTATACTCTCTAACAAAAACATTACCCCTCTCCCTCTTAAATGTTATCTCTCCTTCTACTCTCATTTGTTTGTCACTTTTAAATTATTTTAATAATATCTCTCTTGAATTCGTCTCCCCCCTCAATATGTGACAATCAATTCCTCTCTCTCTCTCCCCACTATTCTTCTGTATCCTCTTCAGTCGAGAATATTTCCAAGAACATTCTTGGTTTTCCTTTGGCTAATTTCTTAAGCATCATTTTTAAAATTGAAAAAGTGAAAGTTCATAGATCCAAGCACACAAGAATCTCACTGAAGGTTTTAGTCTACAAACAAACAATTCAAGAATTAAATCCTCAAAAGGTTGATATTATGTACAAAGTCAGCTCAGCTTGTTCTCATTGGGCTTGGGTTCTCCTTCTAGTAACTATCTCAAGCACTTTGAGAACATTCAAGAAAAAAATGAAAGTAGTAGAAAATGATGGGAATCTAGGAGTTGTCGACGGTAGCTAGTTGGATAGTACAACAAGGAGGTTGGGCATCATTTTGGACTCTGATAAGAAGTGGGTGTTGCTGAGCGAGAACTTGATGGAGTGAGATGAACTGGATCTGGAGTTGGTAGTGCTGCACCAGATCAGTCACGTGCTCAGACTGAGCCACTCAACGATAGAAGAGACGGTTATGCACCCTTTCACTCTACTATCATCGCAAAAAAGGTGGATTTTACGAAAAATGATTTGGACAAGATTCAGCAACTTTATGGTACAAAATCCAATTCTAGTGAGTTATCACATGCGTTGTCTATGGTCGTTTAGTTTCTTCTTCCACCGTTCTCTCATATGCGCTGTGTTTAACTGTGTGACTCTATTCTTGACTTGTGAGGTTGTGTAAAGGTGTAGCTAGGTGGTTACATATGACTAAATGGAGTGGGTTAGGAAGATGGGGTAGACACAAGTAGGACCCACCAAAATTAGGGGTAATAGAAACTCGTCAATTTAACGGTAATGACAAAATTGATTCGTTTTTAAAAGATTGTGTCTACTTTTACACCCTTTAAAATTTAATGGTGTTAGACGCTCATAGTAAAAAACTTTATTGTTAAATTCGTACCTTAACCCATTCTTATATTCCATCATCCTATAAGTAAGGTTATCTCTTTTCTTTCATGGTTATTCAAGTATATATGTTGAAGGTTGTAACATTGCTATTTAATTACCATGGTAATTGATATAGAAATTGGAAGAATATGCTAAGTGCTGTGGTTAGTAGAATAGGGTGTTACATTATTCACACTGCAAGCGCGTGATTCATGACAAGTAATAAAGTGATGAGAGAAGTATCATTCTCACAAGGATTTGGTTCCAAAACCCAATCAAGTGTTGATTATCACACTTTTGCCTAATTTGTGTAACATTAAAATCAAGAGCGAAGAGAAACTATGAAATAAACATATCCTAAAATTAGAAATTAATATAAACAAGTTATTATTTAACTTCAAAGATAAAATGAGTTCAAGAATTATGTCCTCCTTGTATTTCTTAACATTCAATTTAACACCTCTCATATCTTTTCAAATCAAGGAAAACCAAGAAAAGAGGCTCAAATCTCTTTAAATCTTCAATCCTTAGCTTCAATAACTCCAAAGACCTCAAACTCTAGCAGAGAAATCTCCCCAAGATAGCCTCCAAGTCGCAAAATAACAGCCAATGTTGAAGTAGGAAGAAAATAAAACTCTAGCATCAATTTTGTCACCAAAACGCGCAACTTCAATAATTGACATTGCCTGCAACCAAGACTTTATTTGGCTACACCCGAGCAATTTTTGTTCAGTCTTGGCTGAGCCTAAGAAATTTGTTGGTTGAGACCAAGAGCTATCTAACTTGTCTTTAGCTGAGGCCAACTACTCTCTCTCTTCCCTTTGTAAACACCAAAGAAGTTGTTGGTTGAGCCAACCCTTCTTGCTTTCTTGTCTCGTCTTTTCTTTTTTTCATAATGTCCTTACTTCCTAAAATACTTTCCAACTTCTTAGCAATTGATTTAAACTTTTATTGGCTCCACATGTGACTTAAACAATAACCTAACAAAATAGAAAATAAATCTATAAATGCCAAAGTTGATAAAATAGGGCAAACTATTCACAATTAAACCACGAGTTCTATCACTTTAACCCAAGTATTAACTATGCACATTTTCCTATCATATGTATCCCAAGTATGCATAAATTCACCAAAAAATGATAAGAAACTATATGAAAATGTGTTGAAATGACATGTGAAATATCCTCCCTTAGACCCCTCATAGTATACTTGTTGAAGCGATATTGACTCGATTATATCTTAACTTAAGCCAAAAATTAAAATTTTACTCTTAAGTTTCTTATTCTAAATCTTTACTTTGAAAACTGATTTATCTCATTCTACACATCCAAATGAGTCTTATTACCTATCCACATAAAGCCCCAGATGTGTGCTACTGGCTCACTAAATTTTGTGGTCAAACTCTTTCGTTTACTAGGTCAAACTGAGGTCGGAACACTACTGCCTCAGGACCTACGAATTTCTCTCTTAATTTCTTAACTTTTCAATTACTCTCATAATTACTTCTCTTATGATAACCCATTATTCTAACTACTCATACACAAGTTGAACATGCCAAACAATATTTATTATTAAATAATAAATTGTTATACAACAGGGCATGAACAAAATTCTCATATCTCTATTACATCTATCCTGCCAGAAATCCGGCAGTATAACTACTATATACTTATCTTTAAAAATAACTGAACCGTACTGATTCGGTAATTCCCATGAGAACTACCATTCTACGTAAGTACCCAGGAAAGACTGGATGAACTGACTAGGTCCACTCACTTCCAGACTCCTTAGACAATACCTACGTACACAGTACTCATCATATCCTATCTTCATTATAGATATTTTGTCATAATTTTGGCAGCATAACGGTGTCTTTTAGCATTCTCAAAATTCATGTCGACATAACCTCTCTGTAATGGGTTATACATAGGGGATGAGATTCGGGGGAATCTCAATAGCAAATAGTACTAAACAATATATGCATTAATGATTGGTATTAGTGCTTGCTTGTGATTGTGTTAACTTAATGTAATGTGCATACTTCCATGTAACATATGAAATACGATTGGCCAGAGTAATCATAGCACAGAGCTTCAACAATTACATATTAACATCAATCAATCAAGCCATAACACAATCAATCATACAATCAACACATACAAGTTTAGGTAAGTTTACTACCTCACTAGCTTAGCAGAACTCTAATATCTCTATACTGCTTCCGGCTCCGCCAGGATTTCCTTCTTTCTTTCTTTTCTTTCTCTTTCTCTCTCTTATTTTCTCTCCTTTGCCTTGCTTGGCAGTGAATGGAATGGCAAGGGGGCTGGGGTATTTATACTTGAGGCAAGGTGGAATGAACGGCTCAAATCGAATCACGATGAACGGCTCAGATCGCTTGCTTCCTCAAGAAGCTTGCCTGCATCATCGTGATGACAAAATCCTCCATAATGACTCATCAAAAGTAACATCATCATGGGACACCTCACATGCTTAGGTGGTTCAATGGTGACGCCTCACTAGCTGACTCAGCGCTTCCAAAGAGTTCCAGAGTCTTATACTGAAATCAACGGCTGAGATTGTGCCATGTGTCCTTAGCCTTTTCTTCTTCCTCTAGATTAGTGCCATGTGGAGCCTTATGGTACCTTTAATGCCACCTCATGGCTTCCGGATAAGCTCAGGACTTTATCTGATCAATTCCCCAGTTATCACGTCAACCGAGTAACCTTACTTTATTGAAAACTCTCTAAAACATTATTTTAATGTCACTTTAATTCACATATTCCTTAGGCTACGTTTTTGCACTCTAGGAATGCTATCTTGGGTCTCTGATCAAGCTCAAGTACTCTGATGGCTCAATTCCCAATAACCATCCCTTGGTAAATTACCAAAATGCCATTGGTTCCTCTTTATTTACTTTAATGAGTCTAGGGGCATTATCGTCTTTTCACATCTTACCAGAGTATTCTCTGACCCTGGTCAACTATCTAGATAACCTTTTTTGACTATCTAACCTTAGTCAAATGACCAAAATATCATTTACTCATTCTTTAACTATTTTATAACACAAGGGTATTTTCGTCATTTTGCACCTTTTTTGGACATTGGCTCCTTTTACCGCTGAACTGATATCATGGGCCTGGGCCTCCCTTGGTGTCATTATGGGCCTCTAAGTGACGCCATCTGGGCTTATTCAGTCCCAATTTGCTTACCGATTAATTTCTCAATCAGATATCGGGTGTTTACGAACTCCCGTCTGAATTCACTAAAAAGTAAATAACTTTTTCTACAGAACTCCTTTCTGGATTCTGTCAGTTCCTTAACCTCCGACTTCACAGGACGCACATTCCTGTAACTTTTCACTCATATCTGAGGTCCAGGAGATCTGATAAAAATTTTAGATAACTTTTTGACTATCAAATAAATTTCAGCTATCTGAAACTCTGATAAAATTCATGTATTAAGCCAGATTAACCAACATCATTTTCTCTATCTACTGATGAAATTTGGGACTGAAATGCTTAAGGGCAGTTCTAAGCCATTTCCGGCTCAACTTTCTATAATTACCATTTTGCCCCTGTAAACTTTTCTAATTCTTACATACTCATAGGAACCTCATATGCATATTTCACAGTTCAGTGAAATGATCAGCATAATTTTCTCTATTTTATGGTAAAATATGGTATTGATCGGCTACTAGCCCTATCTTTCCCATAATTACGATTATGCCCCTATTCTCTCTTTCTAACCTCTTTACTTATCTTTTTATCCTTTATCTTAATTTCTCAAAATTCTCTTTCAACAACTCATCCCCTGAACTCTTCGGGAGTCATTGTTAATTGAAAGGCTCGACAACCCGCCCATATCAGGTTATCTTACTCAGGAGCCAGCCCATATCTAACTACCTGCAAAATTCCTAGGCTTAAGACTTAGGATATTCCTTACATTCCTCTTTTTGAACCTAGGTGAACTATCTCTATTTTGTAGGTTAAAGACTTAACTTATCTTTAAATCCTGAGGGACTTAGCTCATTCCTCGGATTCCTACAAAATATAGGTAAGTGATCTGCCCATATCAGATTACTATCCTGAGACTACGGGTTTAGCAGCCTGCCCATATCAAACTACCTCCCAGTTCTCCTAAACCCAAAAATCGGGATGTTACAACATGAATTTCACAAGGTTAACATACATTAGCCATTCACAGCGTATATATTGGACCATGGCTCATAGAGTCCCTTCTTGAATGAGGTTGTTTGGTACATGCCATTTTTTAATTTGGTTTTGCTTTTTACTCTTTCAACATATTATTGCTAATTCATAATCTTTCTTTCTTTTGCTTGGTTTAAGTTTTGCCTTTCATGCTTTTAACTAGGTACTTCCTGAAAAATGATTGTCTTAATGAATTATTGTTGGTTATTGATTAGAATGAGAAGACTTGAACCAATAATCTCTACTACATTGATTTTGGGTTCTTTTTTCTGTATAAATCAATGGGTATCGCTTCAGATTTTGTTCCACAAGTAATTTTATCTTTAGTACAGAAGGCAACACTTGGACCTCTTATAATGATAAAGGCAAACTAATTAACTAATCTACTTTTGATTTATCTTACTTCATTATGGATTTTAAAGCTTGGCAGCTTATGCATCTTTCAATTGTTGTTATATTCCATTAAAGATTTTGATTGTTGAAGCTTGGCAGATGATTGTTGTATTACATAACAATTGTCGTATCGATAATTATTCGATAAGATCCTAATGTTTTAGAACAATGGTCTATCTTTAAAACTTTATTTGATTCAACTAACTTCATCATAAATAATATGTAATACATTTTTGAATAAAGATTTTATAAAAATATTTTCCAAATTATAAGATCATTGTTCAAATAATTACATGTTCTAAAAATCGCTTAACTAGTTTCAGAAATAAGTTTAACAACTAAAACTTCTCTATTTATCGAAATGTTTATCGATAAGCTACCTTATTGATTAATGCTTAGATAAATGCCATTTAGAAATTGATTTCATAAATATAATGTATTATTATTTATTGAAAGTCTTATCGATAAACACCCTTATCGATAAATGCTTCGATAAATACCTTTTAGAATTAGATTTTGTAAACTAAATTTTGTTCTTGTTTTTCGAAAGGTTTATTGATAAATGCTTTAGTAAATTCCTTTTAGAAACTGATTTTTACAACTAAATTTTATTCTTATTTATTGAAGAGCTTATCAATAAACACCCTTATCGATAAGCTTATCAAAAAATAAGCTATCTAAATTAGAATTGAACATTTAATCGTTTTGTCACCACAAAAACATGGAGTTCAACATTCTCCCCTTTTCTGATGATGGTAAAACTCAAATGATAAGAATAAAATTAGTTTAAAAATATCAGGCAAACAAAATTCAACAAACTGATATAAGTGAGAAATTGACAAAATTGACAATAACATAATCAACTGATAACAATTTCATTAAAAAGAAACTTGTTCAAAGTACAAAATATGACACAATGCTTATCAATTTCTCTCCCCCTTCTTGACATTATAAAAAAGAAAACAATTATGTCTTAGAAGAGGAGGGTTTGGATGCAGAAGGTACTGAAGCTAAGGGTACTAAGGGTCTAGGAGCTGAGGCAGGATTTTGTGAGGAAAATAACTCATCAATAGAGAAGGTGGTATGAGAGTTGTCAACTTTGGTCTTTAAATCTACCACCTCTTGTTTCAAAGCCTTGGGTACTTGAGTTTGAATATCGATTAAGTTGTAAAGAATCCCAAAGTGGTTCTTTGAAGCTTCATGCAATTTGGTAATTTTAGAAACTAGCTTTTCCTCAAGTGACTGTCCAAAGTCATTAAACATCTCAGGAATCCCCTGGAATGATGCTTGATCAACTTCTTGAACGCTAGCCATTATTCTCTCCTCAAAATTTCTTAGCTCTTGTTATAGCACATGTTGGAGAGATGCTTGAGAAAATGCTGGAACATAATGGTAAGTAGGTCTTGCAGAAGATTGAGCTTTATCTTGTTGCCTTAAGGTTGATGCAACATGTTTCTTACCTTTTCCCTTTTGAGCTTGCTTGCCTCCAGATGGCAAGGGCAATGAGATTCTCATCCTATGAATTTTCTCAGCCCTAAATCTTGAAATCTTCACTTCTTTATCTCCTTTCTCCAGATAATCAATGTTGTTGTAGTGGAGAATGAAAGAGACCAATTGGGGATAGGGGATAAGAGTAACTTTGGACTTCTCAGTGGAAATTTTTACTATAAACTAAAGCTCATATGTTGATCTTCTCTTCATTTATAATCCTTGCTAACAGAAGATAATCATCTTGATTGAGTATGCTAAACTCCCTGACTTATGGATCATCAAGTTTTTATAGTACTTGAGGGATTGAAAAGATTTAACTGAGTATTATCTCTATACTTTAAGTAATCTAAATCCACATATAGCACTTGACGTAAATCTTTATCAGCAAATTATAACTTATATTTCCCTTTATCTTCTCCTTTATCCAAATGTCCTGTGGATAATTAATCAAGGGTAGGAGTAAAAGAGATACCTTGAGAGGACCTAGCTTTTCCTTTTCCTTTTTCTTTTCTAGCAACTTGTTTCTTTTTCTGAACATATGGAAGAGGTTAAGAGGAGATTCATAAATTGAGGGTAGTATATATGGCTTAGTTGATGCTGTCATTAGAATAGGTGTTCTCTGACCCAGATTCCTCATATACAGTAGGCAAAATGTGCCTTTTTCTCTTTAAAGTGGGTTGCCTCGTATCAATCTGTAGTGTTACTGGGTCTTGTGGTGGAGGAACAAGATCTTTCTTTACTTTGGTATGAATGAGGGTGATTTCAATTTGGAAGGAGCCATTGCCTTCTTCCCCTTATTGCTGTCACTCCCAACATTTGACTATGCGAAAACTAGTTTGATTGCATCAGTGTTCTTTTTCAAAGTGAGTAAAATATGACTTGGTGTAGTCTTTGTTTTCTCAAGCATCATTCTATTTATTATGTGTTTGGTTTAGAACATGAACATCATAAATATCTAAAAGTTTGAAAACAATATGATAGAATCATGATACTAAAAATTGGACCAAATCGGCTTGGTTGACTAGGAAACTGGTGACTCGGCCACTTGTCCGGTCTGGTTGATGCCTAGACTTGGAGAGAACTCAACCCATGGTAACTTAGTATGAACCAAAGCGATCTAGGAGTAACTCGGGTAACCCATAGGGTTAAGTGGGTTACCCGAGTCATTTTTTATTTGCCTGAAAAACATAAAAACTCATGGAAAGAAGAAAGTTTATCAGGAAAAACAAGAAGAAATGAAAGGAAAAAGGGAAGAAAAATAGAGGGAGATATCCTATAAAAAACACTTACTATAAATAGAACTTTAAAAAAATCATGATAAAAAATTAAGCAAAGAAAGTTGAGTAGAAACTGGAAAAGAGGAGGAAAAGGAGGAGATTGATTTCTAGGGAGTGAACAGCCCTTGATGTTTGTTCTTCCTGTAACATCACTAATTTCTGTACTAAGTTGTATGTACAAATTGAATAAAATATGAGATTTTTCAGGAAAAGATGTGGCCATATTTATGTAAAGAAAGGGATTAATTGCAAGAGGAAGAAAGTCTAAGAGCCAAAGTGCAAAAATACGAAAATGCCACTGTGATGCCCTAAGAAACTAGAAGTAAATAGAGGGCATTTTGGTCATTTCACACAATGGATAGATATCAGAGGAAATTTGATGGTAAATTATTACAATTAATTTGAGAATTTATGGAGTTGACAGAAGTCAAAAAGGAGTCCTGTAGAATTAATTATGGAATTTACGGTGAAAAAGGACACCGATAAAGGGTTAAAGGAAACATATGTAATTTTTAATAGGACTTCTGGATCTCATAAAATTATGAAACTTAATAGAGAATTCATTTTATATTAGAATGAATTTATAAAAATGTTAGAACAATTAAAAGAGGTGTTTAGCATTTATGCTAAGATCAGGGTAATTTACGGATATCAGTATGAGGAAAGTACATTGAGATTTGGGCCAGTTATCTATTGGACCTAAAAGAGGCCCAACATTTTTGTCCTAGGCCAGCCCAATAAGTCCCAAAAGTTATCTTGGAGCCCAAGTCCAATAATGAATAATTTATGGATTTTTGAAAAGAAAGAAAAAGAGAATAAAGTAAGAATTAGGTGTTGCACATGGTGGGACCCACAAGGACTTCAAAATGGCACCCAAAAAGAGGAAGGGTTAGGTGTACCAAGTGAGGCCATGCTAGTGATGTCATAGTGGTAAGATCTTGAGTGAAAAGTGAGAAGACATTCCAAGATCAAACCTTTAACCATTAGATCAAATAGTTTCCAAAGTGATCTTGGCTTTCAAATGGCACATGACTTTTGCTATAAATACCACCCCTTTCCATTCATTCTTCACACCCAAGAGCTCCTTTGGAGAGAGAAGTGAATTCTAGAGAAAGAAAGTGGAAGAAAGCAAGGAAGAAGCAAGGGTCTTGAAGGAGCAAGTAAGGTAAGTTGTCTCCTTGCTTCTACCTTTTGTTCTTATGGTTTGTGCTTGAGTTTAAGTGATTTTTGAGACTTAAATCTTGGGGAGATACTGCTGTAATTTTTGTGTATATGTGAAAGGAATATGAGTTTTAAGTCATAGATAGTTAAGACAAGCTTAAACAAGTTAGTTACATGCTTGGTTGTGAAGTAAGTTGATGTTTTTGACTTTAACATTTCGGTTTGCACTGTTCATGCTCTGTTCATGATAGAAGGAAATGGAATTTCAATGATTTAATGCTTCCATTGAGTTTATATGATGATTTTGTGTAGGATTGGAAAGGTTTTGAACCTTGGAAACCATTGGAATTAAAGGTTATAATGTTGAAAATTCCTCACGGTACTGTTCACTCGCGTGAACAGTGATTTGAATTTCATGATTTTGATGCTTCCAATGGTCTTAAAATGAGATTTTGTGTGGGGGAAAAGTGGAGGAACAAGTATGGGAAGCATTGGAATCAAAATGAGAATTTTTGGAAGATTTATGTATGCTTTTTCAAATCTGTACAGAACAGTGTATTCTTGCTGGAATTTGGTTATTTTGAGTTCATAAATGGATTCAAAAGGTGAAATTGTGTAAGGTAAGGTCAAGACATCAATTGGTTCAAAGGCCAAGTTAATTGGCAAAGATTAAAGAAAGTTATGTTAGTTAAAGCAAGTTAAAGGTTCAAGAGAGGTAGTCTTGAGTAGTATTTGAGTTCATGGTCCTAATAGATTATGTAATGAATATCAATGTATTTAGGACCTTGAAACCTCTAAGAAGGTGTTGGGGAATGATTGACCAAAAAGCTTCATGATTGGAAAGCTTGGGAAGCAAGTGCAAGCATAAGAAAGAAAGCTTAAATCCAAGGTAGTGGACTTACCCTAAACTTGTATGTATGTAATGTATGCTTGATTGTGCTATGGCTTGGTTGAATTATGTGTATATGGTAGATGATTGAAGCTCTATTATTTTATGATTTCTTTGGCCAATTGTATTTCATATGATACATGGAAGCATGCTCATCACACTATGATAACACTTTCACAAGCAAGCACAAGTCTTTACATTAATACATGCATTGTTTGGTATTATTTGCTACTGAGATTCCCCCGAATCTCACCCCCCATAACCATGATCTAGGTGCTAGAACATCACAAGGAAGGAGGTAATTGTGGATGTATGAATGGTGTATGACTTGAAAAGCATGCCTTTAACTTAGATGATGATATATTGGTATGTATAATGAATTTACTCACTGGATCCGAGCTGAGGCAGATCACTTCCAGCGATAGTTTGAGTAACTTATTATATTCGGTTTCACGTGAAATTTGGCATGAACATATCTAAGATCCATAGATTTAATTGGACACAATGAACGCCTAATTTGGTTAAGTTTTCAAATTGATATGATTTTTCAAAGTTGGACTTAAACTCTGGATCAAGATAAAACTAGTCCTGCGATATAGTGAGGTTCCTACGCGATTTTCATATAGTAAATGAGGGAGTTTTTCAGCGATATTTGGTGAGATTAAAGTAAACATTCTGATATTTAAATCCATAGGTAATTCGACTCAATTGGATAAGTATACAAGGAGAAATGAATTTTTAAAAATAGGGCAAAGAAACTAGAACTTCCAGATTTACCAAATGAATAGTAAAGTCCAACGAATAAACTGATTTGATCTGGACAAGTAAACCTCATTTTCATATTTTTATATCAAATTTGAATGAAAGATCTTTCATTATAAATTGGAATCACCTCAAAAATATTTTTCTACATTTGATTATGAATTTTCAAAGTTCAGGCTATAATCTGGAATTACCCAGTGAATAGTGAAAGTGAACAGTACCCGTAAGCCCAATTCTTGGAAATTAATGTTTTTAAGTTTAAGAGGTATTCCAATGATCTAAGATAATCTCAATTGAGTATATGTAAGGTTAAGGTTAAGGTCAAGATTTAAGGTTAACATTTAAAGATGTGTACTAGAAAAATGCCGTTGTACGGGTAGACTATACAGAGTACTGTGTACGTAGGTGCTGTCTAAGGAGGCTGGAAGTGAGTGGACCTAGCCGGTTCATCCAGTCTTTCCTGGGTACTTACGTAGAATGGTAGTTCTCAGGGGGAATTACCGAATCAGTACAGTTATTTTCTACTAGAAATTCCTGGCAAAAGAGATATAATCCAGTTGAGAGTGCTATAGCAAGAGTACTCTAAGAAATATAAAGAAAGATGTTTCACTTCCCACACTATGAGAGATATAGTGAGATGTCCAGATTGAAAAAGAAAATAAAGAAAACACTGAGTAGCAAAGGAGGAGTTGAGATGTTCAAAATGTAAAGAAGGAAACAGTAAAGAACCTTTGCATTAATGGTTCTAACATGATGTGTTTCTTAGAGGTTGAATTTCTTCCTTGTTCCATTTTTCAAAGCTTGTCCCAAAACTCATAAGCCTATGATCTTTTTTACACAAATATTAAATAACTATCTTCCACTAACACATTCTCTTATGTGCCCTTCCCCTATATTACTTATATATAAATACTCTAAGAATATAATAATTTGATTTGATGAAGAGTAGGAAAGGAAAGTCCAATAATCCCCACGTCTGATTCCTTTATTATAATATTTTTGTCAACTCTTTATTATAATATACTATATATTAAAAATACTTTTATTAAAATATTTTTTAGGGAATATTATGTGAATATTTCGTTAGTGATTCAAGGTGTTGAAGTGATATTTAGTCTTTAAAGGATATGATGATAATTTAAATTATTTTTAAATTTTTTTATTCCTGGCCGATCTAACCCACAGGTTGACTCCGAGCTAACCTACTAATCCTTGATCCAATGCCTCGACTAGGTTAGCGCCTGGTCTAGGTTTTAATACCTTGGATAAAATAAGTTAAAGATATGCTTAACTTATATCCTTTATAATTGTCATAGCAATTTGTTATGCAATTATGGTTAAGCATTCGGTTTTTGGAGAAAACTGAAATAATCAAAAAAATGAAAAATAACACTTTTTTAACACCAAACAACTAACAATAATTGAACCTAAATAACCAAATTATTTCAGTTCGGTTGTTGGTTAACTATTCAACATTGTACCAATAACACGAGGAACAAAAATATATCACAAACAAATAGAAAAGAACGTTGAAATGCCAAATCTCAATCTCAAAATGCTCAAGGGAGATGTATTCGATTACCTTAATCAAAATGCCAACTGTTCACCAAAAAAATCTACTTTTACAGGAATTCACAATAAAAACGGATAAAAAAAAGGTTGAGTCATAGAGGGAGTGATTGAGTGAGGATAGAGAGCATAAGTGATGACGATAATGACTGCTGGACACTAAAGGTGTGAATCACTGAAGTTGGAGTTTGAGAGCGTCTGTTAGATCTGACATAGGGTTAACGGTTGAAGGAGTGAGCGACTGAGCAAGGAACCTTAGGAGGATACTACGACGACAACAACCATAAAGGATAAGTGAGACTAGAGTGTAGGGATTTTCTTTATGGGTTTTGGGATCTTTTTAAAGATGGGGTTATTGGACACTTCAACTTGGACTTCATCATAGCCAAACTTCACTATATAATTCAAATTTTTTGGTTAAAACAAATTTTTTTATTCCCACAAAATCGAACACCGAAAACCAAATAAGCTTTAAACAAAAAATTGAAAATAAAAAAGCCCAAACCGAAACACCATATTGAGGTTCGGTTCAATTTGATCTGTAGTTTTGGTTTTATTTTGCTCACCCTAACTTTGTTTCATAACAGATTGCAAGAACAATAAGCAATATTGACCAAAAAAGAGAGCCAACTCAAACTACATGAATTGACAAGACATGACCATGCTTGAAAAGCACCATGATAAGCTTGCTTGACCAAAAAAGAAAGAAGCAACACATAAGATCCTAAATGATGAGCTTGCTTGATGACAAAAAGAGAGAGCAGCCTAAAAGAAGTCAATACATTGTACAAAAGAGCTGGACAAAATAAGGTGGAACTAAGTCAATCATTGAACCTATATTTGCAACGCATTGTAACTTTGTAGAGTTAGTCTTCAAATTGTGATGTAAAGAATTTCAGATTTCAATTACAGTTATTAAATTGTTTTCTTCCTTTATTATTATTCTTTATGGTTACTAGCATTATATTTTTGGCTAAAATCCAATGCTTCAAGTGAGCTGATGTCAAAGTCAAGTGGGCTTATAATCAAGCAATAAAAAGAATATCTCAATATATACATGTAGTATATAAACAAAATACTGGAGGTTGTTGTCTAACATTATATGACATACCATAACAAATTTGTAAAAGTCATTTGACTTGGTTGAGAGTTATCCAACATCATATTACATGTTGTACTTATGTTGATGTCTAATAAGACCCACTTATAGCATATATTTCATATCATTTTGGGGTCATTTTATGGGTTATTTGAGCTCAATTTGCATAATTTATGGTTAGATTGAATCATAGGTCCATACATGTATTTTATGCTTTAAAGGGAATTTTGGTTGTTCATGCTTCCTAATTTAATTAATTTCCATGAAATTTCTATTACAAATGCTCAATCTTAATTGTAGGGAATTTGAAGATTAATTGAAGTTATGATCGAATTTCAAAAAATGCCAAACAATGACAAAAGGAATATTTGTCAAGGGACTAAAGAACAATCAAGAAGTCACCAAATTAATGGCAAAAAAGGACCAAAGGCCTATTCTCAACTAAACCTGACCCAACTCGTCCTAATAACCTAGGTTTCTTTCCTCAACGAGCCACCATTCATTCCATTCTTCAAACACTCGCTCAAATTTCTCTCATCTTTCACAATTCTTAACCCTAAATCTTCCATTTTCCTTAATCCTTCCACCATGGATTCGCTCTTATAGCTAGGATCTCATATTGTAGCTATTACAATACGTGTCTAGGAATCTTTTGAGCTCTCTTAGATGGGAAAAATGTGATGTATGTTGAATCTAACTTTATCACCTAAGAGGGGGTGAATTAGATTTTAATTTTTTTAAAAACTCTAAGAATATTAGAATAAGATTAAAGAGTAGAGTTTATAATGATATCCCTGAAGAAGAAAGATGATGAAGAAATATTGCACGAAGATGTTTTATCCTGGTTTGGCCCAATTCACTTGGCCTAAGTCTAATCCCCAAAGATCCTCTGAGTGTTCCACTATTCTCCAAGATTAGCTGGCTTTTAGTGCCTCAATACCTAAATGTGAGAATCCTTTCTCACTCCCCTTACAACCAGTAAGGTATCTCCTGTGAGAATCCTCTCATTCTCCCTTACAACTGTAAGGTTACAATCCACTCAAGAATATCACTCTTGAGCAACTTCAGAAATAGATTTGGTAGATTATAAAATCTCTCTAAATGGAGAAAATAAAATAAATACTAAAGCACAGACTCTTTAAGTTTCTCTCTCTCAAGAATATTATATGTTATATATCAAAAAGGAGAAACAGAGATACAATCACTGAATATGATCGAAGTGTACGTTGAGCATCTGTTGTATCTTCTTATGTCTCTCTTAGCTTTCTTCACTTCATTAACTTTTTCTCTTCGTCCTCATCTTCATTTAAAGATGTATTCTTCATAAAACTATTAAAGTAGCCGTTGGAGTAGCTGTTGAAGAATATAGCTATTATTGCTGATGTATGCACTCTAACTTTTTATGAAATTCAGCGTTTGATCTGCAAGTGATCTTAAAACATGCTTTAGAGAAGATATATAATCAGTACAAGCATAAAGCAATTGTTTCCAAATGATTTAGATTTAAAGATTAAAATCTGTCAAAGTCTGGTTTAAAGATATTTTCACAAATCAGCTTGATTTATCAAAGTGTTTATCGAAGATGTCCCTTATCGAAAACATCTTTGATAAATTACTCATGAATTGTATTGAAACAATTTTAAAACTTATCAAACAACACTTCGATAACTAGCCTTATCAAAAAGGACTCCGATAAATCTTAAATAAATTGTACATAAATAGTTCTTGATTTATCGAATAGATCTTTGATAAACATTCTTATCGAGAAACTTATTGAGAAATATTCTTTTCAAAATATACTTTCAGACTTATCGATATATTTATCAATATATTATTTATCGAAGTGTTCTTCGAAAAATTAGCTTATCGAATAGTTTATCGATAAATAATGAAGAATATTCTTTCAAACATTTTCAAACACTTTCATATTCTTTGATCTTCAAAACAATGTAATATAATTGGAAACAATCATACATAAGATCATGTAGCAAACCAAGTCAAGTCATAAGCTCAACAAACAACATTCACATAATCATCAATCAAATATTCAATGTAATTCAGAGATTGAATTTAATTTTAAAGAGATCTTATCGAAGAGATATTGAATAGATTATCGATAAAGGAATAGTGGATCAAACTTTGAATCTTTCATGGTTAATCTATCTTCATATTTTTAAGATTTATCAAACCATAGAAGATTCAAATAAATCAATATCATTATAATCAATATATCATCCTTAAAAAATCATTTATAAAATTATGAAATGAAGACAACTTTTAAAACTTTCTTTCTCAAATTTTGATCTTCTATAATTTGTAACACAAGCGTTCACCGTCCCTTGACTACTAATTAAATACATTATTCTAATGGTTAGAAAAGGGAACAATTAACGAGAATTTTATCATTGACTTCTTCTATCTATCATCTGATTTTTTCTTTTTTTTTTTAGTTCTTGGATTACGCTGTTGTTGGTTCTTCTTGGTTTTTTTGCCAAGCTTTCTGCTTCTGGTTTTGGTTTATGGAGCCAATAGCTTTTCAATATCCTACGTGTTACCCATGTCCTTGGTGGCTTAATTGAATGGCTTCTACTCTTGTTTCTTTAGCTTTATGAGTACTTCTAGTCATCTCCTCCTACTTCGGCATCACCTTTCAAGCTCTCATTGTCTCAGTGTAGCGGCTTTCAATCAATAGTGTCTGGGTTATGTCTTCTGTTTGTGTCTTTTAACTGTAAGCTTTATGTCTTAGTATTCCTTTTTTTGTTTGAACTGATTATTTCTTAGTAGTCGTGTCCTTTAGCTTAATGTTTGTACATTTTCTGTCTTGTGAGTCTCAGATTTTAGTTGTTTACAGGGTCTCTACTTAATGTTAGAGTCCATATAATTTTATCATTTTACTTTTAATGGAATTGTCTTTTTATCAAAAAAAAAATATCATCTATCTTTTTTTTAAAGAAAAGGCCAATGTAGTATATATTTATGTGGAGGGAGTGACGTGATTCACATGAGATAAGAGAACATATGAGAGAAAGGGAGCAAGGTTCGTGTCCGTGAAGCAGATTAAAGGAACCATTCTGTTTTAATTATGTTATTTATTAATTATTTATCTTTCTATTATGGGAAAATCCCTAAAACTTAACTTTTGAATTTCTAAATTCTAAAATGATTATACTAATTTTCAAAATCCCAAATTCATACTCATCACTAAATAAGGATTTTAAAATATAGGTACTTTTACAATTTTACCCTTTATTTTAAAAGAATAAAAAAAATATAAACCACCCTTGACGGAGACTGGCACCGACGACTAGCCCATCTAGTGACAAGCCACTAGAATGCGAGCGTTATAGTGGCAATTGAGCCACCAAAGCTATTTGTTAATAATATACAAAATAATATATAAGTTAACTGTTAAGTTTAACCACATGCGATCTCCTATTCTTATAATGCAATTTACTACAGTTTATTAGATATTTTAACAACAGTAATGCAATTGACAATTACTTTTTCATATCTCAAACATGTTAAATTAAATGGAATCTTTTGGGAGATTTACTATTTTCGTAATAAAATTTACTATACTCTATTAGATATTTACCACAAGAGTAATACAATTAACAGCTACATTTTTCAAAGTTCAAACATGTTAAAATAAATAAGTAATTATTATAATTTAGTATTTTTATAACACAATTTACTACATTTCATTATATATTTACTATAATAGTAATGAATTGCCAACTACTTTCAACTTGTCATTTTTTTAACATGTTTAATTTCTAGAAAATATTGTTATCAATTTCATTACTCTTATAATAAATATTAATGAGGTGTAGTAAGTTTC
The DNA here is from genome assembly GCA_037074615.1 of Leucaena leucocephala. Lineage (NCBI taxonomy): Eukaryota > Viridiplantae > Streptophyta > Magnoliopsida > Fabales > Fabaceae > Leucaena > Leucaena leucocephala. Next base: position 14,338,583 of record CM073565.1, on the reverse strand, counting down.
TTTACAAAAGTAGTAAATCTCTCAAAGGATTCATTTATTTTATGTTTGAGATATAGAAATGTGGTTGTCAATTGCATTACTCTTGTAGTAAATATCTAATGAAGTGTAATAAATTTTATTACAAACGTAATAAATCTCCCAAAAGGATCCATTTATTTTAACATGTTTGAGATATTAAAAATGTGGTTGTCAATTGCATTACTCTTGTAGTAAATATCTAATGAAGTGTAATAAATTTTATTACAAAAGTAATAAATCTCCCAAAAGGATCCATTTATTTTAACATGTTTGAGATATTAAAAATGTGGTTGTCAATTGCATTACTCTTATACTAAATATCTAATGAGGTGTAATAAATTTGGTTACATAAATCTTTCAAATGATTCATTTATTTTATGTTGGAGATCTAGAAATGTAGTTGTCAATTGCATTACTCCTGTGGTAAATATTACTCCTGTGGTAAATATATAATGAAGTATAGTAAATTTTATGACAAAAGTAGTAAATCTCCCAAAAGGATCCATTTATTTTAACATGTTTGAGATATAAAAAAATGTGGTTGTTAATTGTATTACTCTTGTAGTAAATATTTAATGAGTTGTAGTAAATTTTGTTACATAAATCTACTTGTTTTTAGTGTTTATCATAATGTTCTTCACTATTGTGCGCAGTAGTGCAAAGGTTTGAGTATGGGGAATTTGATGAATCCCTATTTTATCATATTATTTTTTATCTATTTTAGGAAATTTATCATATTTAATAGGCATTATTGTAGTAGTTTTACTTTCTTTGTGCTTTAATTGATTATATGAATTAAATGATTAAAAATATTATTTTATTATATTTTTATTGATTTTATTATTTCTCTTGATTAAATTAATTTGCATGAACGTATTTTATTTTTATGTATTTTAAAAAATTAGGAAAAATAAATAAATGATGACTATGAGGAATTGCCAAATTGAAGGAGGAAATTATAATATCTAATTACAGAAAATTAAAATACCTCCAATAATATTATATTATATTAATATTATATTTTATTATATTAATTCATTCATTTAATATAATATAATATAATATAATATTAGTATTATGTCATATTATATTAATTCAATATCATTTGAATTAATTTAAAGATAATTTCTCAATATCCAACATTTGAATTTAATTAAAGAATAATAGATAAGGGTGTTATCTTTTCCTTTTTTTTATTAATTATTTTATCTCATTTATCCTATTACTTCTTATTTGAATTATTTTTAGGATATTTGAGTTAAAAGGATTATCTTGAGATATTAGAAAAGATGACAGGTTAGAAGGATATGTAAAATAAATCAAGGATAAATCATTATCTATTGGATAGCCAATCAGTGAAAAGTTCTACATCAACAAGAAAGATACCAAGACCATAGCCTAAGGCTATATAAAGGACCCCAAGGTGTTAGACTAGGTAAATACTCCCAAGAGGGGGTGAATTGGGTGTTTTAAACTTTTAACTAAAATTTAAAACTTAAAGACAACGAAAATATGAATAAATAAAAAGAATAGGGATTAGAAAGATTTTATAGGAGGATAGCAGAATCAACACAAGCAGTTTATCCTAGTTCAAATTAATCCTTTTGTCCTACATCCAATTCCCAGAGGCCTTCAGAGATTTTCTACTATCTCCAAGATTTGAACGGGCTCCTGGTGTCTCAATACAGCAATTTATCTACTCAATCACTCCCATTTACTACCCATAAGGTTATAATCCCAACTTAAGAGAATCAATCTCACAATCTCTCTCTCTCAAAGAGTATGTATGATGATAAACACTAAAGCTCAATAAATCTCGAGTTACAAAATGAAGAAACAGAGAATGTAATAAATTCAGAAGTTGTTGTTTCGTCTATTAGTTTGATCCAACTCAAACTTTTTCAGGAGCTCCTTCAAGTACTTTGTTTGTGAAATGAATATGTCATTCTTCCATTGTTTGATTTGAAGTCCAAGAAAGAAGTTCAATTTTTCCATCATAAACATTTCAAACTCTCCCTGCATTAACTTGGTAAATTCTTGATAAAGATCCTCATTAGTAGCACCGAAGATAATATCATCCACATAAATTTGAAATACTAAAAGGTCAGATTTGTTTCTTTTAATAAACAAAGTATTATCTGTTTTTCCTCTTTCAAAGTCTTTCTCTATCAGGAACTTGCTGAGATGGGCATACCAAGCTCTAGGAGCTTTTTTTAACCCACATAAGGCTTTCTTAAGTTTATATATATGATTTGGAAAACGATGATCTTTAAAACTAGGAGGTTGTTCTACATAGACCTCTTCCATTATATAACCATTAAAAAAAGCACTTTTGACATCCATTTGATAGAATTTAAAATATTTAATGCAAGCAAAAGGCTAAGAGTACTCGTATGGCTTCTAATCTTGCTATTGGAGCATAGGTTTCCTCATAACCAATATATTCTTCTTGATTATAGCCTTTTGCAGCTAATCTAGCCTTATTTCTAATGATTATAGCATATTCATCAAGCTTATTCTTGAATACCCATTTAGTCCCATTGACTAGATGATCATTGGGTATAGGTATCAAGTCCCAAACTTGATTCCATTTAAATTGATTTAGCTCTTCCTGCATAGCAACTATCCAAAAATCATTTGATAATGCTTAATCTATATTGGTGGGTTCAATGTTATAAATAAATACAGAGAAATGCACTTTATTGAGCACTTGTCTCTAGGTTCTTACTTCATCGACTTCACCAATAATTTGGTCTAAATGATGACTTATATTATGTCTCCAGGCTCTAGGTTGATCTTTTTCTGACTCATTAGGCTGATTGCTAGGTTGATCAACTACGGGCTCTTTTTCTTTATTCAATTTTAGTGTTTCAAGACCCTGTATTATCTCCGCTTCATTATCTAGAGGCTTTGAAATTGGCTCTGTGTTAGAAAATACTATATGTAGAGACTCTTCTATCATAAATTTCTTTTATTAAAAAGTTTATATGCTTTTCTACGATTAGAATAGCCAAGAAAAATACCCTTATCGGATTTAGGATCGAATTTACCCAAGTTTTCTTTGTTGTTGTTATGGATGAAATATTTGCTCTCCAATATCCTCAGATGAGTTAAATTAGGCTTGCGTCCTTTGTAGAGATCATATGATGTCTTGTTGAGAAGTGGTCTGATGTAGGCTCGACTGGATATATAACATGCTGTGTTCATAGCCTCAGGCCATAAACTTGTGAGACACCCTTGTCATTAAGTATCGCTCCTGTTTTTCCTTTCAACAACTCCATTTTGTTGTAGTGTTTTTGGTGTAGAGAAGTTATGATCAATTCCATAGTTGTCACAGAACTCAGCAAATTCAGTGTTCTCGAATTTTCCTCCGTGATAAGTCTTGATAGACACAATAGAAATACTTTTCTCATTTTGCACATTTTTGGCAAACGCAACAAAAGTATTAAAAGTCTCATCTTTAGATGAAAGGAAAAACGTCCAAGAAAATCTTGAATAGTCTTCAATTATCACCAGAGTATATAAGTTTCCTCCGAAACTTTTCACTCTTGATGGACCAACCAAATCTATATGGAGTAATTGGAGTGGTCTCTCAGTTGATACTTCCTTCTTTGATTTAAAGGAAGACTTTACTTTTTTTCTTTTTGACAAACTTCACAAAAAAATATTAATTTCATATTTGACTTTAGGTAACCCAATTACTAAATCTTTCTTAACTAGTTTTGAAACTTGATGCCTATTCACATGAGCTAGTCTCTTGTGCCATAACCAACTTTCTTCAGATTTACTCAGAAAATAATTTTTAGGTGAATTTGAATTGATAGAATGGTATAATAGTTACCGTCCCTTGGAGTATAGAGTTTTGCCTTCAAGCTTTCCTTGTTAAGTATAAGATCTTTCTTGCTTACTAACAAGCATTCTTTGTAGGGAATTGGAAGACACACAGCGGAAATTAACTTTAAAAATTTTTCCATTCCCAGCCAGGATCTATCGAATGTGTTTAAGTCAAGGAGAAAGAAGTGTTACCTTCGGTATTCAAGCTGTGGTCTCGACCTCAGTGTCCACTAGTCGCGACTCTTCGCCTCTGGAGTTTTTAGTCGCGACCTCCTCAACTTATTGTCACAACCTGTCGCCTCTGAAGTTTTCAGTCGCGACCTAATCAGCTTCTAGTCGTGACCTGTCATCTCTGGAGTTTTCAGTCGTGACTTTCCCTCCTTCTAGTTGCGACCTGTAGTCTTTTCGGATTTCTGACGTTCAGATGCCAATTTAGTTGTGACCTCTATGTCAACTGGTCGCGACTTCGTCGTACCTGGTGCTCTTTTCTCGATCGCAAGAAGTCGACAACTCGGATCGACTTCCTCTACCGGTATCTACACGAACAGCGTTCCAATAACGAACGACGTGCTAGCGCCTCTTATCCCTCTAGGGCTTTCTCAAGATTCCGTCCTCACCGTCTCTATTTCGGCAGTTTCTTATCTGCAAACCTTTTGCACTCTCCTTGCCCCTTTTTCTCACATCTGTGTAGAACCCTAGCTCCTAATGTCAAATAGATAGGATGATATCGGGCTTCTAATTGGGCTGGGTTTCAGAATTAATCTTATATTAATTCTGAAATTAATACAATATCATATATTGCATAATTTAATAAGAAACTAATTAAATAAATAGGGTTTATATTAAATCCGTCCCACAGATTTAATTCACCTATTTATTTAATTTAAAATAAAGATAAGACGGAATTATATTTGATTTATTCTCATAAATCAAATTTGAGATATCTTATCAATTTGAATTTTAAATTCAAATAGATCATATCTATTTAAATTCAAATTCAAAAGTGATAGAGATTTAATTTATCCTTATAAATTAAATCTTGCAAATATCTCTTATATTATATATAATATATATATACTAATTTATATATATAAAATATATATATCCACCCTAGATTATTCATTGAATCAAGACATGTCTTAGATTCAATGAACCTGGACATCATAGCTCGAGTTGGGCTATTTTGTGTGTAACCCTGTAGGCCCATATGAAGTTGGCAGTGGACCAGTTACTATACTGATCCACAAGTCGTAAGCGGTCTCTAGCAAGACATTATAACTACCCAAATCATATGAGGATCGATGAACGATATTACCTTTCATACAACCATATCACGTCCCTTTTGTCACATGATATTTTGGTCATGGATGAGGCATGGAGAACGTCATCCTCCTGTTCCTGACCGTTACTTTCTCGATCCCTGAGTAGTCTGACTATAGAAATGGAACTACCCTTCCATTACAGTATGGCCATACATTTCTCAGACTCACTCATCGAGGGCCCCAGTAATATCTCTTTACGAATGTGAGGGACAAATTTCATCTTGACCATTCATATTCCTCCTCATGAAATACCACTAAGCCCGAACATAGCCTTTACGATCACTAGGTCAAAAGTGACTTTTGACTAGGTCAAAGCTTAGCGTTTGTCATGTAGGAATCCATGATGATCTCAGGTCAAAGGGCATAGTGATATAGCTTGTATATGAGAGAAGCTTATGACTTGACCCATACATCTCTCTCACGGCAGGTCGGTCCAACACCTTGTACTCTTACATGTGCCTATGACTTTGATTTATATCTCTATATATCTTCAAAGTTATACTGGTCTTATTTCATCTCTGCTCCCACATAGATGACAGACTAGGGACATTTTGGATAAGATCATGAGTTATCCAAGGATAGTCATCATAGTAAATATGCAAATAATGTGATAACATAATTAAGAAATTCATAAATCAACAATGTTCATAACATAATGATTGGCCCCTAGGGCACAATCTCCAACATTCTGTTGAGTCAAAAATGATCCAATTGTCTTTATCCGTAGTTTGACTCACACTAAAGAAGTTGTGGCATAATCCTTCCACATAGTATACATCTTTTACTTTCACCCCTTCGTTGCTTCCTACCTCTCCAATACCAGCAATCTCCCCGGATTGATTTCCTCTAAAGCTTACTTTGCCTCCTTCCTTATGATAAATCTTGAGAAAATTCTCTGTATCTCGGTCATATGTATAGAGCATCCACTATCAATATACCATTTGTTAGTCTTAGATGCTTTAAGACAAACCTGAAACAAAATCATTTCACTTAAGGTACCTAGACTTTCTTGGGTCTTTTTAGGTTAGTTTAGATTACTTTGGGTATATAAGTACCTTTTGGATCCCATTTCAATGTGCCATAGGGTCCATTCTTCTTGTGATAACAAGAATTAGTGGAGTGACCCTTGCAGTTACAATATGAACATAGAGCAAATGTATTTGAAGTATGTACAATATGTCTAAAGTAATGTAGATATGATTTGTTGCCTAACTTTTTCTTTCCTCTATGCTTGTCTAAGTTAGGATCATATCCTATTCTAGACTTATCAGAGACACATATCTAATTTCCAAGTATAACATTGAACATTTCACTACCTTTAGTAAATTTCTCGAGAGTTTTGGTTAACTCTCTAGTTTTCTTCTCTAACTCCTCACACTTAGCACACTTTGATATAATCTCATGTATAACGCTTATATTTTCTTCTAAACTCTAATTCTTCTTCTTAGAGTCTACTAACTCTTTTGCTAATTTGATAAACTCATAGTTCATTATATTCAGAAAGTAATTCATCATAGGTAGGTTCAGCATTTATTACCTCCTCTGTTTCTGAGTTATTTTCTTCTTGAGTGACTAGACAAATATTTGATGTCTTATCGTTGTTGCTCTCTTCATTTTTTGAAGAGCTTTCTCCCCAGATTGATAAGATGAATGCTCTCCTCTTCTGAAACTTTTATCTCTTCTTTGATGTGGCCTAACTTTTTGTATTCAAAGCAGATAATCTGATCTTTTTGCTCCTTTGATGATGAAGCACCTTTCTTTAGTTGAAATTTTTCGGTTGCTTAGTTTCGGTAGAATTTCTTGAATCTCCTGACTATGGAACCCATCTTATCATCTTCAAGCTCTTCATCATCGATATCACTCTCTTGAGCTTTAAGAGCAATTTCTTTTCTGCTCTTTTCTTTGATATATTTCTTGTATTTCTGTTTGCTCTCGTATTCAACTAGACTTCCAAATAGAGCAGTGATAGACCTCATAGATTCACCTTTAGCTTCTTTAGTGGCTATGACCTTTGGCTCCCATTCTTTCGTAAGACTATCGAGAATCATAAGTACTTGATCTCTTGAGCTATATGATTGCTCAAGAGCTATCAAATAGTTGATGAGATGTTAAAATATTACTTCCATGTCATGGACACTTTCTCCCTTAGCCATTTTGAAAAGCTCAAACTCAGTTTTGAGCGTATTGACTTTGCTTTCTTTAACACTAGAGGTTCCTTCGTGGGCTACTTCTAAGGCTTCCCATATCTCCTTAGTCATTTCCATACTAGACACTTAGAAATACTACTTTTAACTTAAGGCACATTTTATAATATTAATGGCCTTGTCATTGAGTAGCATCAACTTTTTGTCATTGTCATTACATTCACTTCGCTCCTTCAAAACTTTAGCTCTTTCAACGAGTTTTGTTGGAATGTAGTTCCCATCTTGTATGATATCCCAGAGACCATACTCGGAGGCTTTGATGAAGGTCTTTATCCTCATTCTTCAGAACATAAAGTTCTCTCCGTTTAAGCCTGGAGGCTTCGTTGTAAAGCTTCCTTTTGGTAACACGATGTCTCCAAATCCTATCATAGATACCGGATCTGTCTTGAGATTGTTAGATCTTTTTTAAGAGACCTGCTCTAATACCAAATGTTAGACTAGGCAAATACACCCAAGAGGGGGTGAATTTAGTGTTTTAAAACTTTTAACGAAAATTTAAAACTTAAAGATAGAGAGAATATGAATGAATGGAAAGAATAAGGAACAGAAAGATTTCACCGAATAATAGAAGAATCAAACAAGCAGTTTATCCTGGTTTGACTAATCCTCTTGTCCTACATCTCGTCCCTAAAGGCCTTATGAGATTTTCAACTATCTCCAAGATTTGAAAGGGCTATTGGAGCCTTAGTACAGCAATTGATCCACTCAATTACTCTCCCTTACTTCCCGTAAATTTATAATTCTAACTTAAGAGAACTAATCTCTAAAATCTACATAATGAATAAAAAATATATTCACAATCTCTCTCTCAAAGAGTATGTATGATGATAAATATTGAAGCTCAATAAATGTGGGGTTACAGAATAAAGAAACAGAGAATGTAATAAATTCAGAAGTTATTGTTTTATGTTGATTCTCGTTGTTGTATCTTCATAAATGTTGAGTCTTTAAATAACATTTACTTCATTTGGTAATTGTTGGATTCAGAATTGTAACTTTGGAGTGAAGGCATCATTGGTCGTTGGCGGGTAGGTGAGCATTTAATACTTTGCCAGAAGTAGCGAATTTACGTTGCTGTAGCTTTCATCATTTCAACCTCTTAGCTTTTTCTGAACACACTCAATCTCAAAGGATTTATTAGTAGTTAAAGTATTGATTAAGTGTATAAAACATTAATAATCAACTCTTTATCAAAGCTCAAGGTCTTAATCAAGTTCAGATGGCTTTTCAGAAAATATACTATATTAATCGATTAATTATCGTTAATTCAGTCAATGTTTTAATTAATAAGAGAAACAAAAAATAGAGCATTACATTGATCAGAATTTTTAACCATATACAATACAATAAGTTTCTCAAAAAATATATAATGAAGAATGTGGAGAAACATATATATATTTTATATCTAGAACAATCATATATATCTCAAAGAGAGATTCAATCAATTTCAATGCAAACAGAGAAAGATATTTGAAATATATGAAGTTAATCGATTAACTAATAGATTAATATAAGTTAATCGAATACCTAGTGGATTAATATCTCTGGAAGAATTGAAACATAAATGTTTTTAACAAAAATTAATCAAACTATTAATCCATTAATGTAAATTAATCGATTAACTAATTGAATAATGGATTCAGATTTGAATTTCACAAAATGATTCTTCACTGATTAATCAAACAGTTAATAGATTAATATAAATTAATCGATTAACTAATCGATTAATAGAGTTATCTTTGTTTAGAAGAAAAATTGTTCTCAATAGATTAATCGAACAAGCAATTAATTAATTATAAATAATCGATTAATTGACTTATCTGTTCAATTCCAGAGAACTATCTTATGATATTAATCGAACACTTAGTCGATTAATAGACACTCATAAATCGATTAATTAATCGATTAATTGATTTTCTTTTATAACATAGAACATTATCCTTACATTAATCGAATAACCAATAGATTAATTAATACTCATTAATCGATTGATTAATCTATTAAATACTATTAATCAACTGACTAATCGATTAACTTGATAACTTCATCTGTTAACAACATTTCAACACACAAACAACTTGATTATTTTAAATCACTTTTGGCATCATTTGAGCACATAAATAACTTAGTTATTTTGAATTTCTTTTAACATCATTAAAATATTATTGAATATGGAATCTATCACAAGGCTCCCCTATTCACCACACCAATCATCACCACCATCACAATCATTTTCTTCATTTTTTTTTCCACAATTCCATCCTCTTTCCTTTTAAGTTCTTAAGAAGAGATGTAGTGGCTTAAGTTCCTGTGCTTTAGAGTATGAGTTGAATAATTTTATGATTTGATCTTTTTCCTTTATGCAAGTTTATAATTTTCTAAAGTTAAGTTTCAAAATTTGTATATGTTGGATCTAGAGTTTCGGTTAAGACACTTGTGTGATCAAACTCTTATGATTTATTATTTCAATTTATCATTTGGTATTCTTTATTTAATATCTTTAGTTTTCTCTTATAATTATTTATGTTGGGTTCACATATTTAGTTATAGGGTTTTCAGTTGAATATCCATATTAAAAGAATAATTATTTATTGTTTAATTTATCACATGTTAAATGGAAGCTTTAAATAATTATTCTTGGTGCAATTGTATGCTAGATCTAGGTATAATTGTAAATTTTATGATTATGACCATGACGATTGTTTAAAGTTCTACATGCTAGGAACTTAGTATATATAATTGTTATAGTTTCGATATACTATTGAACGATAATAGTCAGGCACCAATCATTGAGAGTGCTCGTCTTCATATTGTTAATATCTTCCATTTATCTTGCTTTTATTCTCATTATTTTCTCTTTATTTTTCTAGAAATTTTAATTAATCAAGCTCGCTTCTACTCCTCCTTCTACACACAATAATATATAGTTAAGATACGTATTGACTCTACATAAAGAATACGACCTAAGTTGACCTCTATACTACATAGAGATTAATTTAGTAAATAATTTAAGCACTGACGATAGATAATATCAATAGTCACCATGCCTTTTGGGATCCAAGGGGTGGTGGGTTCAAATACCACCTTAATCACCTTGTCCCTAAAAATTTCGATTGTCGGTATCGGAGCTCCGATGGTTGGTTTCTAGCAAAGGTGGTTTATATTTTTTTATTTTTTTAAAGTAAAGAGTAAAATTATAAAAATATCTAAATTTTAAAATCCCTATTTAATCATAAGTATGAATTTGGGATTTTAGAATTTAGTATTTTTATTTTAGAATTTAGAAATTGAAAAAGATAGTTTGTAGGGATTTTCCTTCTAGACCTTTCGATTTGGGAAATATAAAAGTCAACTGATGATTCATGAGATCATCTCCAACCATTCCGTTTAAAAAAATTTCCAAAGAATATTTTAATGTTTTTAATCATTTCAGTCCATTCTATTTGGGGAAAAACTCAAAAGATAAAGTTGAAAATAAAGGTGGAAATTCATGGGAACGAGTGAGGGGAAAGGAAGGTCCTTGTGGGGCAAGTTAAAGGACAGAGCGCAGGAGGGGAGACGCGTACTCTGCCGCAGGAGGGACTCCCTCTTGTGGGAAATTGGTCTGTTGACCTCTAAAAAATCACCCCACTATAGATAGAATTATAGACAACATATTATAATTTTTTTAATAAAAAAAAATAGATGAGTTAAATTTTAGAGAAACTAGGGATGGGACATATTTGTAATAGACTTAAAAATATTTACAGTAGATCTATTAACAAGGTATATTCACATCAATATTAAGATTTATTTTAGATTTTATTGGCAACCATAGAGTTTAATGAGAAGCTGTAAAGATCAAACCCCATTCTCACTGTCCCAAAGGGTGCCGCTAGACAGACCAACATACTAGAATTATTTAAAAAAAAAAATTAGATGATTAAAATTTTAGAAACACTAACCACCGGGAATAGAACTTATTTGTAGACTTAAAAATATTTTTAGACAATCTATTAACAAGATATTCACATTAACCTCAATATTTTTTTTTTTTTTTGGATTTTAATGGCAAGGTGTAGAGTCTAATGAGGACTTGTAGGGATTGAATCCATACCCGGTGCCACTAGATAGACCAATGGTCTTGATATCAAGATTTAAATCTATTATGAGTTATTGAACATATCCTTGCCAACTAAGATCAACCTTTGTCTTTTTATCAATATATATGAAATAATATTTAAAATTATTTAAAGTAAATTAATAACGGTTAGTTAATAAAAATGGATTTTGAATATTATAAATGTAATATTTTTTAAAAAAAACATGAATAATAATTTTAGAAATGGTAATAATAATATCTTGAAATATGAATGAAATTTTTTTACAAAATAATTTTTAAAATTATAAATTAGTAATTATAATCACGTTATTCACCAATCATAAATAGTATAATTTATTTTTTATACTTTGTATATACAGCAAGAATGGTTGGCATATATATAACATACCAAAAATGTGTTTAGTACTTTGTGAGTCCATGGCGTGAATTATTTTAAGTGTTGTAATATATTTTTACGTTCTTCATTATAATTCTCGTCAATTTATTGGCCCAGCAGGCCCCAACTACAATCTCTGTTCCTATATAAAATCAACCACATAATCTTACGTTCTTATCATGTCATTTGACATTCTAAACACAATCTAAATCAAAGAGAAAATTCATAATAATATTTATTGCATGAAAATGAAATGTAAGAGTGAAGTTTAACGGGCGGCTTGTTAGAATTTATCATTTCATTTAAAATGTGTGTTTTTCAAAAGCGGAAAACTACTTTTGTTTAAAAGTTTATTATAGATTTCTTCTAGGGAGGAGGAAAAAATATTATAATTGATTAATTATTTATAATTATTTTAATTTGTTATTATAATTAAAATTTTAAAATATTTAAAATTTATTAATAGTATTACTAATTTATTATTATCATATGATTCAAAATCTTTTAAAAATTAAAATAATTTATAATTATTATAAATCATCATAATAGTTAGAAATTTAAAATATCATATAATTAGTTAATAAAATTACTATTATAGATTTCAAAATCTTTTAAGATTAAAATATGATTATTTATTAAAATTATTAATTATAATTTATAGATAAATAAATTAAAAAATTGAGTCAAATTGACCTAAATTTATTTTTAATTCAACTAACTATTATAAAATTTTAATAATAAAGTTGATGATTGATTAATGATTGATTATTATAAAAACCTCAATTGATAACAGAATTAGGGTCCACTTCTCTAATTGTTATCAAAAACTAGTTATTCCTATTTGATAATCATCCTTTTTAGGCGGAGTGTTTCACATGTTATTTCCCAAAAATTTCAAATTACTTTTTAAATAAATACTTTATAATTTTAACAAAAACTTATTTCATGATATTAAAAGCAATCTATTTATTGTTATTACTTTTCACAAAAATTAAATAAATGAATGTTCATTTGTTTTCGTTAACAACAATATCTTAGTTAAGGAGAAAATTTTCAACAAAAATATTTTTTAAAAAAAATTAAGATTATAATTTATATTAATATTCAAAATAATTTTTATAAAAATAAATAAGTAAAATTTTAAACGACATGTTTCATTAAAATTATAATAAAGCTATTCTAATAAAATAAATATATTCTACTAATTAAAAGAAACTAATCTTATTTCCCGTAATTAACTGCATCAAAGAGTAATTAAGATGAAAAAGTATAACAAACCATTCAAGATATTCCATTTCCAAATTCTTAGAAACTCCTATCCTTTAGTAAACTAAGCAAGGTCAAAATTTTAAAATCATGATATGAACTATATAATATTATAACAAATATTTCAATAAAATTATAACAATTGTTTTATATTAATATTATGTAGTGTGTGAGTTTTAAAACTAAAATTTTAAAAGAGTTTTTTGTCCAAACTTTAGTTTAAGAAAATTTTAAAATTGTTCAAAAGGGCTTTTAGACCAAACCATAGTTTAAAATCAAAGTTTTAAATAAGCTACTGAGACTAGCTTTTAGAATAGTAAAAGAGCTTATGAATTACCCAATTACTATTTTACCCTTACTTTTTCTTACATTTTCTTTATCTCTCCTCTCTCCTCCCTCTTCTCCATCCTCTCTCATTTCTCTTCTCTTGTCTACACCCTCTCTCTTCTCCATCCTCTCTCCTCTCTCTCATTTTTTTTCTCTCCTATTTTTAATAAAATCATACACTTTCTAGTAATTTTTCAATTACAAAAATCCTTCTAGTAATAATTATCCAAATACTTATTTATTCATAACCATTTTTTTCTATAAACTCTTTTCCAAAAATAATTTTTTTAAAACTGTCCAAAAATCCCTTTTTTTCATAAGATTTTTTTTAAACTCTTATCCAAACATTCCCGTAGTATATTATGTAGGAGTAATATTATTTTCAAAAACAATATGCAAGCATTATATTTTTTTCCCAGATCAGGCTAAATCATGCAGTAAGAGTTTTGTAAATGTAAATAAAAGTATACAATTCAAAAGTTATTGATTAAAAATATAATTTGCTAACTCTTTTCAAAAAATATATTTAATCTAAAATTGGTACCTGATGAGTAAAAGATTTAAGATAGACCTAACTTACCCACACACAAAAAATGTATGAAACCAAATTTGATCTTGTCTAGCCCGTTCTCTCCTTTTCTGTCCTTATATTTTTTACTGGCAAAAATTTTCCAAACAAAAATACGTATACTTTTTATTTATTTATAAAAAATTTAGCGTAATAATAAAAAGGCCAAATTGCAGACGAAGTTTAATTAGACAACAATCAATGATGTAACGTTGAGCCTCCCACATTTTAGTAATGACTAAAAGAATTTATTCCATTTTGTCCCTCCACAAGTTCCAAAATTTGATTGTATTTTTCTTAATTTTGTTGTGAATGTGACTGTGTTCTCTTGCGAAGTTATTAGTTGTTGAGAATTAGGAAAATGTTATTATATTTTTTTTTTTGCCCAAAGGAACATGTTATTATTAACTAGACACATTTTCTTTATGAAATTTATTACATCTTAATAATTTAAATTACTACTCTATGATATAATTTAATATATATTTATGGTTGGAAAAAAATTTAACACTCCTATATTCTATCAACAAATTAATATATATTTATATATCTACGTAGTATACAATTCATAAATATTACGCTTACGATCTATTAAGTAAGAGACAGATCTTCTTATCATCCAAGTAATGAATATTAATGGATGGCAAAGAAAACAGAAATAAAAAAATATTTATTTATTATTTATTATCAATAATTTATTCTAACTAAATAAAATATATTATTTATTATTTATTATCAATAATTTATCTATATTTATTATTATTTTATTTTATTTTTTTAAATAATATAAGGTATCAACTAGAATTTAAAATAGATGAATTGTTGTATTTTAATTTGTTTGAATATAAATGAGATGGTAGTATATAAATATTTTTTAAAATAATATTTTGTTTCTAATTATAAAAATTAAATATTAAATTAGATTTATTTTTAAATATAAGATCTAATCTAAATAATTTAAATACATCTAATAAAAAATATATTTTAGAGACTATTACGTAATTATTATAATTAATTAATTTTTTTAATTTATATAAATTAATTAAATAATTTTATAATTAAAAATTAAGATAATATTGGATATTAATGAATTTATTCCAACAAATTGATTGATACTGCCGATTTGATCAAAGGATGATTGATTAGTTTTTTTCCCCATCGATTGATTAGTTTAATTAATCAGTAATAATGATTGATTAATTTAATTAATTTAATAATTTGGTTAACATATAGCCGCATCCCTATATCTCCTCGCATCCCCATTTAAACTGAGATTTTGTCTTCACATTACAACAACAACACCATCATCATCATCATCATCATCATCATCATCATCATCATCATCATCATCATCATCATGTGCCATCCCGTTTCTTTCTTCTTTGTCGTTATCATCGCTCCCTTCTCCCTTCTCCCTTCTCCCAACTCTCTTCTCTCTTCTGAACAATTAAACTTTCGATCTTGTCTTCTTCCTCCTTTTAACCCTACACTCCATCTTCTGAAACAATGCTTTAATCTTTAAACTTTTCCGAAACTAAACACTAATCCCTTTCTTCCTTTTCTGCTTTGCTTGTTTATTCTCCGACAGATATGGACTTTACCCCCGTCGCCGCAACCACCCAAACCGTTTCTTCAGATAACCCGACCCGACCTGTCAACGGCTCCGTCAAGAAAAACCCACCTGTAACCGCTCCTCAATCTCCGTCCATGGTGGTTTCTTCCTCCTACAAGGAATGTCTTAAGAACCACGCAGCTAGCATCGGCGGCCACGCCCTTGACGGCTGCGGAGAGTTTATGCCGTCGCTTTCTTCCAACCCCGCCGACCCGCGCTTACTAAAATGCGCCGCCTGCGGTTGCCACCGGAACTTCCACCGCCGTGACCCACAACAAGAGCAGCCCCAGTTCCTCAACTTCTTCTACTCGCCGGCGCTACCTCACCGGAATTTCAGCCCCAGCACGACTCGGAGCACGAGCCCGATGTCAAGCCCTTCGCCGCCTCCGCTGTCGCATTTCCCACCACAGACGTCTTCCTTCCGCTCAGCGGGAGTTGCAGTTCCCCATATGCTCTTAGCACTAGGAACCACTTACTCGGGACCGTCGGAGGAGGAGCACCGGAGCTTCAATTCTCGGGCGCCAGCGACGGAGGCGAAAGAAAACCCGAGTGGAAAAAAGCTGTATAGAACCAAGTTCAGTCCAGAACAGAAGCAGAAGATGTACGAGTTTTCTGAGAAATTGGGTTGGAAAATGCAGAAAGCGGACGATGAGTTGGTTCAGGGATTCTGCAACGAGATTGGCGTTTCAAGAGTGGTTTTCAAGGTGTGGATGCACAATCATAAGAACACATTCAGGAATAAGAGATCAGAATCTGAGAATAACAACAATAATACTGAGAAAGTGACTGAAGAAGAAAATAACAGTAACAATGGCGGTGCTGGTAGGGGTGGGTTTGATAGTGATACCGACAAGAATCCTGTCGCAAAGAGCATTGATATTCATGCTTCTTCTGCTAATGGCTCGTCTTCTTCTTGATCTTGATCCATGACAAAGGATTAAATTGGTGAATTAATGAAAAGCTACAAGCTATTGGTAGCTAGGTCATAGCAATTTGGCCTTTTGTGAGGGACGAAGACGATGATGATCATTTTTGTTGCCGCAGGAAGAAGAGATCTAGTTTTTTTTTTTTGTTTTTTTTTTGGCCTTCCTTATTTAAAACGTCATATGTTTTTTTAGTTAATTGTGTTCATAGGCTCCTCTGGAATTAGTGTCATTTCCAGAAATGTCTCCCGATAGCTCTACCTCTTAGGTAGCACTACATGATAACAGTAGTAGTAATAATAATAATAATAATAATAATAATAATAATAATAATAATAATAATTCTTAAAAAATACTAAATACCACTTAGTTTTTAAAATTTTAAATTTGGTTAATAATAATAATGATGATGATGATTCATATATTTAAATTTTGTTCCTTTTCACTTGTTTAGAATTAGAGCATTTGGTTTTATGTCATAGTATAGATCTCGTGTTGTTAGGATTAACAAGTCATTTTGTTCATGATTTTCATTTATGATTTAAGAATAATGCTTATTTGACCTTCCTGCTGTAGACTTGTATAGAATTCTATATACGAAAAGTCATATTATTCAAATAAAAAGCCATTTATTGGAGAGCTTTAATTTATTAGTCCAAAATATAAGTTAAGTGGCTTTTCTAAATTATTTTGACCTTAATATAAGTCACTTCCATTTAATTTATGAAAATAAAAAAAGTAATTAAAAATAGTTTGTATTATTAAAATGGCAAACAATTACTACTTTCTAATGTTATCTTCTAATTAAAATCAATTTATCTTAATTACCTTTAATTTTTTTATATAATAATATAATCTCCCTCTACAAAAACAATTTAATAAGATCATTTGCAAAATAGAAGAATTTAATACTATTGACTTTAAAAAAAAAAAAAAAACTAGCCGTACCTCTCTTCTTAAATACCTTTCACCAGATTTTTCAACAAAAATAAAGCAATGTACTTCAGAGAAAAATTAGGGCTGGGGCAAGTATGAAAAATAAATATTTTTTTGTACAATTAGTTTAGCTAGTTAAACTATCTTTTGGCTAACTTATTTTTAATATAAGTGACGCAGATATTAATAGTGAAATATATATTTGAGAATGAAATTAAAGGAGTATATGTTATTTGGAATTATCAAACATGCCGGTAAAAAACCTCTCTTAGTTTTTAACGTACGTAGCTGTAAACCCTAATTCAAATTCAATATTACTGGTTAAATTAGGATGGCTTTTAATAAGTTGAGCCACCCACTTGATTGTTTAGTATTCCTCTGATTATTAATATATAATATATTTAATTAATTTAATTAAATTAAAAAAATTTAATTAAATTAGTTAATATGATATTTTTTTTAAAATACTTTAATTATTTTCTTAACTCATTCCCTTCTTTTTTGAGTTAATTATTATTGAGGAGTATTAACAATGATAATTTAAAAAAATTAATAAATAAAAAATATTTTTTATATTTAGAATGATATTAACTTTTAATTAAATATTATATTAAGGATTAGAAAAATAGTTTAAAATCACTCATTTTAAATTTCATGGACAATAAGCACAAAAATTAGTTATATATATATAAATAAAAAGATAATGTTGGATGTGATGCTGCTCTCTCATAAAGTGCAATGGAGGCAAATCTTTTAATTCTGCAACTATCTGCGATTTTGTTGATATTCATTTAAAATATTAAGAGAGATGGAGGGTGGAGTACGAATTGCTCAGAGGGAAAGGAAAGAAGTGGTCCTCAAGAATTTCTTTTCTGGAAGGAAATGAAAAAGGATGAAAACAACCCCTTCTTCATAATGCATGTAATGTGATTTTGTGTTGTTGGTTAAGGTGAGTTGTCTCGTTTCTTTCTTTCTTTATTTTTTAAAATAAGGCACATAGATTATATTTTGCTGACAGTAGAGTTTAATCTCACCCATGGTATTAAAGGCAAGGGTTAAACCTCTTTTAGTGTGGTTGTTGTGTGTACAAAAATTATGATTCAAATTCTCAACTATTTATTTAGGTGACGAGAGTTCTTATAACTTACGTCAATTTAAGTTGGTGAATTTTTTAATTTGTTAATTTAAAATTTAATTGCATTTTTTATTATTTATGAAATATTATATATATTTAAAAAAACTCAAATTGTTTTGTGTATATATGCATTATATATTAACTATATGTAATATTTATCAGCATGAATTGAAGAAATAATAATTTAAATTTTTTCCAGCATTCTATCTATTTTTACAATTTGAATTTTGTTGAAACATGTTAGAAAGAAAGATTAAATTATACGATATATATAATTTTATATTATATTGAAACTTAATAATGATGTTGACTGTTTATTAATCACATTTGATTTTGGTTATTTCTATTTTTAAAATTTATTCCGGAGAAGTTGTTTCCCTTTAAAGCTTTAGCATCATTTTATTTGATAACATAATTCTATGTTTTAAGAGGAGTTATTGTCTTTAAATTAAACTTCTTTTATTAAAAACACAATTTTATTTCAAACAGGTAAAATGGTACAAGACAACGTAGACATAAGCCTTAACAATACAAGAACAACCCACAAGAAGCCCCGGCCATTCTAGGCACAAAACCACAAGATAGAAACATATACTGAAACCTTGATGGTTGGGAACAAATTTAGATGCTCATCACTTTGATAAACACTTAAA
Organism: Leucaena leucocephala; assembly: GCA_037074615.1. Taxonomy (NCBI): domain Eukaryota; kingdom Viridiplantae; phylum Streptophyta; class Magnoliopsida; order Fabales; family Fabaceae; genus Leucaena; species Leucaena leucocephala. The sequence continues at coordinate 14,319,307 of CM073565.1, read as the reverse complement.
ACTCATTAGAGCTGGGCCATTTAGATTTAATTCGGATGATCTAGATGATCTAAATCTATTTTTTTAATGGGAATTTTGTAAATAATTTTTTTTTTTAAAAATGATAGTTAAAAAATTATTTTTATTTTATATTCTATATATCTATTAAAATAATTATTTTTTTAAAAAAAATTAGATCTGAATTGTCCACATCAAATTTAAACGATCCAGATTTAAAGATCTTTAGGTGTTTATCAAAATAATGAATACTCAAATTAGTACTATAGCTGGCACAGAAGTTGGGAAATGGCCACACTTTCCATCCTTTTGCATTGTTGCTAATAAGTAAGGTTGGAAGAACAGAGGATTAAAGCCAAGCATAAAACCTGATAACATAGAAATAGAAAACATACAAACACCAAAAAGAAAAAAAAACGTAAACAAACACATTCAAATAGAGAATTGAGTAGCCTTATAACAGAAGCTAGTCATGCTCTTTTTTATGATCTTTATTATAAAATACTTATGATCATCAAATCAAAACTAAAGAGAGATGATTAAATCAATAATTATTAACTAGGTCTAAAAATAAAATAAAATTTTAAATTTATATATATTTAATATCATAAATTATTTTCAAAAAATTATAGAAAGTACAGTTAATGAGATTTTAAATAAGGACAATCTTAAAAAATATATATTTCTCCAGTCTTTAATATGATAGTTAATTAATTTTTTTTGAATATATTAAAAAAACTAAATAAATTAGTTTATTATAACTTTTTTTGTACAAAAAATTATAATTAATATAAGAACTATTTGACTAATTAGGATATATTAAAGAGTATATAATATAAATTCGTCTTTTAAATTTTTATTTAGTTATAATTAATTAATTAATTTGATTTCTTTAATCTACGAAAAAATTTAATATTTCTTATATTAAGGATTGGTTGAGTAACTAATACCATGTTTGAAGGTTAGTGTTTTTTTTATAAGTTTCAATTTATATTTGTCTAATCATTTAATATTTTTTTTTATTTTTACCTCTTGTTAATTATATATTTTTCTCATCTCTTCTTTTACTTATTCTCTGCCCTCTTCATAAATAAGGGTGTTTAAGAAAATAAGCTACACTTTTTACATATTCATTATCTTTACTATTTAACGAATTTTTTTAATTGCTTAATTTAATTATTTGAAGCTTATATTTTTAATCCAAAAGAATAATAAAGACCATTCATTTATTCTAGAAAGTACCTTATGGTATGGACATGAGGAGGTGCAAGCACAACATTTTATTGCCGTGTCAAAAACAAGATAGTCTTCTGGAAATAGAAAGTGATACTTTTAAAAATTAAAAAACTGAAATATTCAGATTCACAAAACAAATGTGAAGTTTAGGATTAAAGAAACTTATCTTCTTGTGGTTGTCTGTGCTTAGAAGTGAAGCCGCACGCTTTCAGTTAAATAATGGAAAGTAAGGAGAAGCACATTCTTCTTCAACCTTTCCAAATTGGGTTGGTTCAATGAAGCGGCAATTTTGCTTCTCTTTAATTCATAATTAATTAATTAATATTAATTGCATAAGCCATATCTTTTAGATAAGGAAGCAAAGCGGCTTTCTACTGCCAGCCATTATTATTTAATTAATATACAATAAAAAATTTAATAAATTATACTCCCTCTAATCTTCTTTAAATGTTTATTATTTTGATATTTCTTAATTTCCCAAAGCATTACTTTTTTATATAATTTATTTAATCTTATCCTATTTATAAGGAAAAATTATAATGAAATCTAATGGAAAGAATTTAATTACAGAAAAGTCTTGTGAAACTATCTAACGATGGTGGAGTCCCATGGGCCTGTGATTAAGCTTTTAAATTATGAAATGAAGGAACTGCCCTTGTTCTTCTCTTACTCTAATTGTTATTGCTTAATGTTTGAGTTGTTATTTTTTTACTCACTGTCAATTGTTATTCTTTTTCCAAAAAGTTATCATTCCTTTGTCTGTGAGTTGTTATTTTTTCACCCATTAATTTGGGACTAAATTCTCCCAGTTATTATGTCTTCACCCTCAGTTGTCATTTTTTCGTCTATTAGTTGGTATTGTTTGCTTACTTGCTTGTTTTTGGTTCCCTATTAATAGCCTCCCTCTCCTTTTGCCCAGGTGCTCCACAACGATGGTGGAGAAGACGAAGTCGTCAACGCAACACCTGAAACATCATTCCTTAGATTTTTTAGAGTACACTTACGAGAGCATTCTTAACTTTATTAATTCTCTCCTGCCGAGAATCCTGATAGAAATATAACTGTACTAATTCGGTAATTCCCCAGGAGAACTACCATTCTACGTAAGTGCCCAGGAAAGACTGGATGAACCGACTAGGTCCACTCACTTCCAGCCTCCGTAGACAGCACCCACGTACACAGTACTCTGTATAGTCTACCAGCACAACGGCATATTGAAACATCCTTAATCTCATGCTTACATATGTTCAATTGGAAATATTTTAGAACATTGGAATACCATTTTACCTTAGAAACATGAATTTCCAAGAGTTAGGCTATCGGGTACTGTTCACTTGGTAATTTCAGTTTGTAGCATGAACTTTGGAAATTCATAACTAAATCTAGAAAAATCTAAATAAGGTGATTCCAATTTCTAATGAAATATATTTCGTTAAACTTTGAAGAAAAAAATATGAAAATGAGATTTACTTGTCCAAATAAAATTAGTTTATTCGTTGAAAAACACTGTTCATTTGGTAAATCTTGAACTTCCAGATTCTGTGTCTCATTTTCAAAAATTCATTTATTTTTGTATACTTATCCAAATGAGTAGTTTTACACATGGATTTAAATCTCCACATGTGTACTTTAAGCTCATAAAATTTCGTGGAAGAATTCATTCATTTGCTAAATGGAAATCGCATATGAGTCTTGCTGCCTCTCAGGGCTCGTTTTATCTTGATCCAGATTTTAGGTTCAACTTTGAAATATCATATCAATTCGAAAACTTAACCAAATTAGGAGTTCTTGGTGTCCAATTAAATATTTGGATCTTATATATCTTCATGCCAAATTTCACGTGAAAACTCGTCGGATAAGTTACTCAAATGATCGATGAAAGCGTTCGGTCTCGTATGGTTCCAGTGAGTGTATACGTTTTTACATACCATACCACATCTCCTAAGTTAAACACATGCTATCTAGGCCATATATATATTGTTCATTCACAATTAACCTCTTCCTTGAGAAGTTCCAGCACCTAGAGCATGATTATATATATATGGAAGGAATGAGATTTCATGGAAATCTCAATAGCAAAACATACAAACTATAAGGTTATGCATGCTTGATTAAATGCCTAACATGTTATCACGCATTGGGAGCTAATTCATGATCATACATAAGCAAACTCTAACATGCATGTTGTCATGACATAGGTTGCAAGGAGTTGCACATATTCATAACTCATCATCATCATCATAAACATCATCACATAACATATCATGCTCAACCAAACTTCATGCATAACACAAGCAAGCATATAAATCAAACAACATAAGTTTATAGTTAAGTAGTCTTGCTACCTCTTATGTGCTCTTGCCAATTACTTCTTGTATTGATCCTTCCTTTCCACAAATGTCAAAACCTAGGCATAACAAGACAATTACCAAGTCACAACTCAATTCAAACCATTCTCAAGATTAGGGTTCCATTAAATCCCTTTCTTTCTCTACTTTGTGACTTAGGTTTACATCTTTTCAAACTAAACTCTCATGGTTCGTTCCCACACAATTTTTCATGTAGAATCCAAATATGCATTCAAAAATTCCAGAATCCAATTGCTTCCTAGTGTTCTGTACAGAAACCGAAACCTCCCTCTTGTTTTCCAAAAATTCCCATTTTGGTTCCAATGCTTCCAATACTTGTCTTCCTACTATAATCCCACAAAATTTTCCATTTTAGACTCATTGGAAGCATCAAAATCATGAAATTCTAACATATGAACAGTAATTCCGTACTGTACATAACAGAACACAATCTTGGATTCACAAGCACACATGGATTCCTAAGCCATTATCATGTGATTCAAGCTTGTTTAAGCTTGTCTAAACTATCCATAACCTAAAACTCATGTTCCTTTCATATAGGTACCGAAATTCCAGCAGCAATTCATCAAGGTTTATGACTCAAAAAACACTTAAACTCAAGAACAAATCTACTAGAACATAGTCTAGGATCAAGAGGAGTAGTTACCTTGATGTTTCCTTCCAAGTGCTTGCTTCCTCTTGGCTTGAGTTTTCAATTTGCAAGAGTTTCCCCAAGGGTTCTATGCATGCCGAAATGAAGCTGAAAGTGGGGGTATTTATAGACAATTTTGGGTGAAAATGAAAGGCCAAGATCATTTTGGTTACTATTTGATCTTGTGGCTTAGATTTATTCTTGGAATTTATTTTCTTTTTCATTTATGACATCATCTTGATGACATCACTCAAGGGGACAACTCATGGGACACCTATTCAGCATGTGGCGAAATTGGAAGAGCCAAGAAGCCTCTGGAAAATTTCCAGTCCAATCCGGTACTCGCCCGGTCCGATTCCTCGAAAACTGGACTATTTTCTGAATCTAATTTTTCTGAAAATCCATATTATGTCTTCTGACCTTAAATTTAGTATCTGGGTCCTTTATATCATTAACATTTTTATACTGGGTCTAAACTTAATTACAGATCCCTTGTGAAATGACCCAAATACCCTTGGTGCCCTTTCTTGCACTATCTTAACCCTAAGGGTAAAATCGTCATTTTACACCTCTCTATACCCTGTCAAGGTATATACTGACTCTGGTTAACCTCACCTGTGTATGCCTTGGCATTTTTGCCTGTCCAGAATGACCAAAATGCCCTCCATTCATCTATTACTCTTTAGTACAACATAGGGACATTTTTATAATTTCGCACTTTTCCGGGGTTCCACTGGACATTGGCCCACCTATATGTCCAAGTATCTTACTGGGCCTTTGATGGCGCCATTATTAGGCCTCCTAGGGTCCATTACCTTTATGGCAGGCATCACGAGGAATCTTCCCCGGCAATGTTCATTGGGTACTTTCGCCGTTATACACCGTTTATACACATCTCTGGACACCGGCTCCTTTTATCAGATACACTGGCCTACTGTGTCTAGGCATCCCTTTGGGTCATAACAGGCATATGACTGATGTCATATGAATTCATTCAGTCTCAGTTCAAATATCGATAAATCTCCCTATCGGATAACTGTAGGCCACACACTCCCGTCTGAATTTACTAATTTGTGAATAACTTTTTCTACAGACCTCCTATCGGTATCCTGTCAGTTTCCTGACATCCGCCTCAATAGGACGCATCATCCTGTAGTTTCTCACTTATATCTGAGATCTAGGATATCCGGTAGGAATTTTTTATACTTTTAGACTATCAGATAAATTTTGGCTATCTGGAGTCTTGAGAAAATTCCTGTATTAAGCTGGATTACCCAGCATCACTTGCTCTATCTACTGGTGAAATATGGGGCTGGTCTGAATACGATCACTATTTTTGCCTATTTCTGGTCCAGGTTTTCATAATTACACTTTTGCCCTGGAAACTTTTCTTCTTTTCAATTAAGTCCCTTTATTTGGCTAAAATTACACTTAAAGACCCCACATTTTTGTCTACTTTTCCTTTTAGCCTTGACCTTTTCATAATTGTACTTAAGTCCTTTCATTTTCTTTCTTTTTCAATTTAATCCCTTTCTTTACATAAATGGCCACATCTTTTCCTGAAAAATATCTCATATATTTCATTCAATCTGTACATACAAATCAGTACAGAAAATTAGGGATATTACAACACCCCTGCCACTTGATCTCCTTTGACGAAGAAGTATTGCTGACTCGTAGTAGTCATCATTAAAGAGGGAAAGGGAAGAGTAGAGGGGTCCATCACTTGCAATGGAAATGGGTCTCGAGTCTTAGGTCTTGGATCGTGTCGCTCTACCCTCTCAAATCCAACCAATTTCGCTCTTCCTTCTCAGATTTTCATCGCTCTCTCCCTTTTAGATTCACGTCGCACTCTCCCTCTTAAGATCCAAGCTTGCAAATCTGAGACCACCGTTGACAAGAACACCATGAGAAGATGAGACTAGGGGAGAGAAAGTTGGAGGGAGCGAAGGCTAAGGAAGGTGGAGAGATGATGAAGGCCATCTTCTGTCACCCTTGTCAGAGTTGTTGTTGTCTTCCGTCATCCTTGCCATCGTCATTGTAGAGCACCTGGGCAGAGGGAGAGGGAGGAATGACAACTCAAAGACAAAGGAACGACAACTCGCAGGTAAAAGAATATCAACTGGCAGTGGGTGAAAAATAATAACTCAAATATTAAGGAATGATAAATAAGGGTGAGAAAAAAATAGCAGAGGCAGTTCTGTTATTTTATAATTTAAAAAATTAATCTCAAGTCTCATGAGACTTCACAGTCGTTAGATGATTTCAGGAGACTTCTATATAATTAAACTCTTTTCAAAGACTTTATTGCAATTTTTCCTATTTATAAAGCCATTAAAAGATTATTTTGGGATTTTGTTATAAGGGGTTATGTTGATTATTCATTACAATTTTTTTCTTTTTACTGTTATTTAATGTTGATGTACGAAAGTAAAGAGCTTTTTTAATTTTTTGATATAGTTAATACATTTTAATATTTTTTTATTTCAATAATAAATATTAAAAGTAACTTATAAATAAGATTAAAAAAATAATTTTTTTAAAGAGTTATAAAAGTTTTTAAAAAATTTAAAAATATTAACTAATTATAAGTTATAAATGTTAATACTCATTTTTTAAATTTCATACTTTACACATCCCACATTGAAAATTTTAAAAATTATGGATTAGGTAACACGTTTGATCCAATTTAATTAGAAATTAATAAGTTGTTAATTACGCCTTTTTTATTTTTGAAGACAACCCCGATTGAAACATCCTTACTTTCGTATGTCTTAGGAACCATTTGGTAGCATTTAGAACCACTCTCAAGGTCATTGAAGTCCAATTCCTCAATCTGGAGTTTTACTCTTATCGAGTACTGTTCACTATAAAAATTCCAGATGAGTGACATGACTTTGAAAAATCATAACTAATTATAGAAAACTCGAAATGAAGTGGTTCCAATTGCTAATTGAATCTAACTCAATTATATTTCAGGAAAAAATAACTCGTTGACCATTCATTGACCGAGTCAACATCAGTCAACGTTACAACTTTACTGTTCATCCAACGTTTTTCTCCTGAATCCAGCATTTTGATCCCAAATTTGATAATCAATATCTTCATGTGTAGACATCCAAATGAGACGTTTTATATATAAAATTGAATATTGGTATGTATACTATTTACCATAAAAATTTCATACATTTATTCATCCATTTACTATTTTTAATCATTTATCAAACATGACTAGATCACCACGTATTACTGTTCACAGTAGTAAATTTCAGCATTTCTACTTTGCATACATAAGCATACATCCATCATATATCAGTCAATCATGCCAAACAACACTTATTATTAAATAATAAGTCATTATACATCAGGCATGTATGAAATCCTCATATTTCTATTACATCATTTTCTGCCTAAAATCCGGCAGCATAACCGCTACGCTTCACCTTCAGAAAGTAACTGATCTTGTACCGATTCGGTAATTCCCATGAGAACTACCATTCTACGTAAGTACCTAGGAAAGACTGTATGAACCGGCTAGGTCCACTCACTTCCAGCCTCCTTAGACAGTACCTACGTACACAGTACGTATCAGCTCCTTTCTCTACTATTGCCATCTTGTCATAATTTCGGCAGCATAACGGCGTCTCTTAAAATTCCCAAAATTCACTTTGACATAACCTCCCCTGTAATGGGTTATTTATTGGGATGAGATTCGGGGAAATCTCAGTAGCAACAATCATAACAATATATGTAATGCAGAGTGACAGTGCTTGCTTGTGATTGTGTACGGATAAGTATGCTGCATGCTTCCATGCTTAATAACATATGATCATAGCATTATAGCAGAGCTTCAGACATAACATATAAGACAACAATCCAACCAAACAATAGCACAACAAATCACAAAGCCATTACATAAAAGCTAGGATTAGTTACTACCTCAAAAGCTCAGCAGAACTCTACTATCTCTATTCTACTTCCAGCTCCGCCAGAACTTCCTTTCTTTCTTTCTTCCTCTCACTTTCTCTCTCTAGAACCTCCTCCTCTCTCTAAAAGGCCCTTGTCCGTGCACAATGAAGAGCAAGGGGGGTATTTATAGTTTTGGTCAATGGCATTTCTGTAATTTTGAAGCCATCTGATCCTGTGGTCCTGGTTTTTCCGGAATTTCCTATTTTTCTTTATTCCTTTTACTGCATCATGCATGACATCATCTCAGGGCCACCTCATGGGCCACCTCATCGCCACATTCTTCACATGTCACAGTTCCTGGACACCTCATCAGCTGACTCAGCATCTCCAGTCCAATCCAGTACCGGTCCGATCCTATTTCCCACAAACTGGACTCACCGGCTTAGATTGTGTCACATGTCCTTAACTTTTCTTCTCCCTCTAAGATGACTCCATGTGGCATCTGGAAGGGACCTTTCACGCCTTCCAATGCTATCCAAATAAGTCCAGGACTCTATCTGATCACCTCCTCGATTATCGTGCCGACCGAGTAACTTTACTTGATTGAAACAGCATTAAAATAGTATTTTAATGCCACTTTTCCTCACATACTTCATGGGCTACGTTTTTGGGCCTTGGAATATTATCTTGGGTCTCTGATCAAGCTCAAGTACTCTGATGGCTCGATTCCCAAGAAACAGCCCTTGGCAAATTACTAAAATGCCCTTGGGTGCCCTTTCTTGCACTATTTTAACCCTAAGGGTAAAATCGTCATTTTACACCCTTCTATACCCTGTCAGGGCATATACTGACTCTGATTAACTTTATCTGTATGTGCCTTGGCTCCTGGGCCTGTCCAGTATGAACAAAATGCCCTCCATTCATCTATTACTCTTTAGTACAACACAGGGGCATTTTCGTAATTTCGCACTTTTCCGGGGTTCTGCTGGACACTGGCCCACCTATCAGTCCAAGTGTCTTATTGGGCCTTTGATGGCGCCATTATTGGGCCTTTCAGGGTCCATTACCTTCATGGCACGCATTACGAGGAATCTTCCCCTGGCCATGTTCCTCGAATATTTTAACTATTATACACCGTTTATACCCATATCCGGACACCGGCTCCTTCTGTCCGATACACTGGCCTGCGGTGTTCAGGCATCCCTGTGAGTCATATCAGTCATCTGACTGAGATCATCCGAACTCATTCAGTCCCTTTTCAAATACCGATAAATCTCCCTATCGGATACCTGGAGGCCTCACACTCCCGTCTGGATTTTCTAATTTACGAATAACTTTTTCTACAGGCCTCCTATCGGTATTCTGTCAGTTTCCTGACATCCGCGCCATAAGGACGCATCATCCTGTATTTTCTCACCTAGATCTGAAATCTAGGATATCCGGTAGGAATTTTTATAACTTTTTCATTATCAAATCAATTCTGGCTATCTGGAGTCTTGAAAAATTCCTGTATTAAGCCAGATTACCGAGCGACACTTGCTCTCTCTACCGGTGAAATCTGGGACTGAAATGCTTTCGGGCAGTCTAAACCACTTTCGGCCTTATTTTCTATAGTTACAATTTAGCCCTAGGGAACTTTTCTTCTTTTCATTTAAGTCCCTTTTTATTTGGCTAAAATTACACTTAAGGACCCCACCTTTTTATCTACTTTTCCTTTTTCACCTTATACTTTCCATAATTACATCTAAGTCCCTACATTTTCTTTTCTTTTCTTTACTAGGTCTAGAGGCATTATTGTCTTTTCATATCATACCAGAGTATTCTCTGGCCCTGGCCAACTATCCAGATACCCCTTCTTGACTGTCTAACCTTAGCCAAATGACCAAAATACCCTTTACTCATTCTTTAGTTATTCTATAACATAAGGGCATTTTTGTCATTTTGCACATTTTTCCCGGACACAGGCCCCTCTTACCACTGAACTGATATTATGGGCCTGGGCCTTCCCTGGTGTCACTACGGGCCTTAGAAAACACTGTATGGCCTCTAGCCATAGTCCGATCATTTCTATTCGGACTGCTCTTCCTTTACTGATTATAACTGTAAATTCCCATCTTCGAGAATTTTTACAGAAAAATCGGGACCTCAAATCAAAATTCTGTGTTGCGTCATTCAATCCGGAATCCTTCTCTCTATCTCCTGGTATTTTCAGATATTTTATCCAGACCGGGCTATTTTTGCCTGAAAGTACGCTCCCGCACACACTTTTTAAAAATGACTATTCTACCCTTGGTCACATTTCTAATTCTTTCATACATATAGAGACCTCATATGCATATTTCACAGTTCAGTGAAATGATCAGCATAATTTTCTCTATTTTTTAGCAAAATATGGTACTCATCGGCTACCAGCCTGATCTTTCCCATAATTACGATTATGCCCTTAAATTCTCTTTCTGGCATCTCTAGGCCTAAAAATTGGGGTGTTACACCGATCTCCTCATTTAGTTCTCTCTTCTTGAAGGATGAGATGGTTTGCAGCTTTTTCAGAGGATGGAGTGAATAAGGATGGACCACGCAGCTCATAATTTCAGTTTCGTAATTATGTTATACTTATGAACTTGTCTACAGTTTATATCAATATAACATGCTTCTCTTAATTTATTTTATTTTATTTATATATTGACTCATTTCTAATATATTTTATCAAAAATTAAAAAAATATTAAAATATTATCAATTTTATTTTAAAATTTAATAATTTTTTAATTTTTTATTTAATATACACTATCTAACAGTATAAAGTCTACATAATAATAAATAAAAGATAAATAATAAAATATAAAATAATAAATAATAAGGAATTTATATATTTAACATTATTACAAAAATACTTGGTTTTGATTTTGATTGATTTTTATCTTTATTATTAATTGTTATTTGCATCTAATTTTAAGTTTCTATAATATTCTGTCATTAACTCCTATTTATTATAATTAATTTTTAGAATATTTTGTTATTAATTTTTAAGATTAGTTTGAGTCCTATAAATAGCACTTCAACACATTTTTTAGTGAGCCTTATGATCAAATAATAAATTGATTATTGACTTTCTCCGTCTATTCGTCTAATTTTCACCCTCTTTCTTGTTATCTTTTTCTTGTTATCTTCCAGCCTCTCGTCTCTATCTCTTTACTACTTTTCTATACTCTTGGCCATCCCCATCTTGCATCAATAAAATGGATGCCAAAATTTAACAATATAACTTATAAATAAAAATAATAAAAATCTCCTTTTATAAATATGATTAAAAAAATATTTAATTACCTCATATCTAGAATACTACTTCCTTGGACAAATATATAACAATTCTAATTGTTTTAAATTAAAAGAATTTTTTTAATTTTATCCTGATTTAAATGCATAAATTAAACACTTTTAAGAATTTGTAAGGAGGAGTATTTTGAAAAATTAATTAATAAATTTTTTATACAAAGTGATTAATATATATATATATATATCACTATCAATTTATTAAGGCGATTAATATATTGAGTTGAAAGTAGTAAATTTATATTATGGGCATGTTTGGATAAGAGTTTGAAAAATAGCTTATGAAAAAAAGAGAGTTTTTAGATAACTTTTAGAAAAGGGTTTATGGAAAAAAGTGTTTTAAATAAATGAGTGTTTGGATAGTTATTACCAGAAGGACTTTTATAATTAAAAAATTATCAGAAATGATATAATTTTATTAAAAATATGAGAGAGGAGAGAGAGTGGAGAAGAGAGGAAAGAGGAGAGAGGAGAGAGAAGAGAGGGTGGAGACGAGAGAGGAGAGAGGGTGGAGAAGAGGAAAGAGAGAGGAGAGAGAATAGAAGGTGTAAAAAAAAGTAAGAGTAAAATAGTAATTGGGTAGTTCATAAGCTCTTTTATTGTTCGAGAAGCAAGTCTCAGTAGCTTATCCAAAATTTTAGTTTGGACCAAAAGCCCTTTCGGACAAATATAACTGTTTATTTTGAATTTTTTCAAACCAAGGCTTGGGCCAAAAGTCCTTTTAAAATCTTAGTTTTTATTTCTTTCCAAACACACATTATTGTGTGTTGATAGGATTTTAGAAAATAGCTTATAAAAAAAAAAGACTTTTGGACATCTTTTAGAAAAGGGATTCTAGATAAGAATTTATAGAAAAAAAGTGGTTCTGAATAAATGAGTGTTTGGATGATTATTATCAGAAGGGAAAAAAGGGTATGTGATAAAAGGAAAAAATTATCTTCTGTGCATAGAACAGTGACGCACTGTTTATCTCCCCATGTCAAGCTACCTCCAACCAGCGAAGCATAGACGATGACAGACAACGAAGAGCACCAACTTCCAACCAACGACGACATCGACCCCTAACCAGCGACCAGCACTGAGCACCGAAGATGAGCACCAACCAGCATCATCACAGTGAGCAGAAGGCAATCGTGGTGAGCAGACCTTATACCTCCTTCCTCATGTTCTTCTTCGGGCTAGCAGACGGTAATCGTGGTGAGCAGCGAGCAGCAGACGTCTTACAGAGAGAAGAGAGAGGAGAGAGGAGAGAGGAGAGAGGGTGTCAGAAAAAATAGGGGTTAAATAGTAATTGGATAATCTATAAGTTCTTTTACTGTTCCAAAAGTTATTCCTAGTAACTTATCCAAAATCATGGTTTGGTCTAGAAGCCCTTTTGGACCAATATGACTATTTGTTTTAAAATTTTTCTAAACTAAAGTTTGGGTCATAAGCCCTTTTAAAACCGCGGTTTAAGAGCCATCTAAACAGGCCCTATAAGACATTTGTTAAAGTTTTTATTGTTTCATAATATAAGTCAATCTTTAGGTTATTTAATGTCTTTTTTTTTTCAAATGCTCCTTATTAAATTTGGGATTCAACATAGTATGATAGAGAAATTTAAAATTCACAAAAAAGATGTCAACCCTTAATTAGAGTAAATATGAAAAAAAGTATTCTTTGCTATAATTTTAGTTAGCATAACTAATTTTAAACAATTTTATTATTCTTCGTAAAGATCAATACTAGTGTCTTATATTTGAGACTCAAGATAATATATATATATATATATATATATATATATATATACTTTTTTTAATCTTTAACATAAGTCACTTCTAACTAATTTATTGAAATTAAAAGAAATTAGTTGTATGAATAAAGTTGTTTAAAAATTATTTTGGTTTTTATTTTTGCCACTCATTAATACCATAAATTGAAGGGAAAATCCTTTACAAAGAACATGAAAAATGCAAAAAGACAATTTGAGTACCTGAATATTGGTAATTTCACATAAGCCTAAAAATTATTTAAGTACCTTAAAATTATTTTAGGACTCAACATAGGATTTTGAAATCCATACACAATGGTGTGTAGCCATCTTGAGTCTCACATCAATAGTGTGCAGCTGTCGCCACCTTGTCTTATCTCTGATGCAATAGGGACATGGCCAAACCTGGTCTATGATGAATGGTTTTCGATTGACCGATTACTTGTTCGCTGGCTTCGAAACACTATGGCCCAAGATATTGGAGCTCAACTTCTACACTGTCAAACTGCTGAAGAACTTTGGATTGGTGCACGAGATCTCACGAGTGCATCGACCAAGTCCCATGTCATGGTCATCAAAACTAAATTGCATAACACACGAAAGGCTTATATGAAAATGGCTAAATATCTTGGTAAGATGAAAAATATTTCTGACCAACTCACACTCACAGGTTCACCAGTCGCCGGTAATGATTTGATTCTTCACATTCTCAACGGCCTTGATGACGAATACAACCCAATTGTTGTCAAGCTCACTGAATAGTATGATCTCTCATGGGTTGAAGCACAATCATCTCTTCTTGCTTTCGAGAGTCGCCTTGAGCAACTTAACCAATTGTTGTCATTGTCCATTCATCCCTCCGTGAACTACGCTGCTCATCCCGATGCTTTACCCACTAACAACTTCTCTGGATATGGTAACCCACGAGGAGGTAGATCCTCTCGAGGTACTCCCTATCGCGGTGGTCGATGCGGTGTTCATAATAGAAATAATGATGGAAATCGCCCCTTCTGTGATCTATGCAAGCAATATGGCCATAAATTAGCAAGTGTTTTCGACGCTATGATCACTCATATGAAGGCCTGTCTGGTGATTATGGCCACTATCCTCATCCTCAAACCTTTTATCCTTCTCCCAAAATAGTGACAGATCCTTCTTGGTACATGGACAGTGGAGCAAATTATCACGTCACACCACACTCTGACCAACTCGAATAGTTCACTAGTGTTGGTAAGTCAAATCTTGTTACTTGCTCGGGTAAGCAGATTCCTATTGTTGTCTTAGGTATAACGTCTGTCCTGTGTTGTCTATCTACGCTTTTACTCAATAATGTGTTGCTTGTTCTATCTGTTACTAAAAATCTCATGAGTGTGCACAGATTAATTAGGGATCATGGTGTTGATGTAACCTTTACTGACTCTGGTTGCACTGTGAAGGACAAGAAGATAGGTCGACTTCTGATGCAAGGAGCTCCCAAGCAAGGCCTTTACCTAATAATAAGCAAGCCTAGACCTCAACCCAGAGCCTATGTGGCACGTTACACAGCTAATACAAATGCTGATTTCACTCGCTGGCATCACGCTTTAGGACATCCAGCCAATAAAGTCCTAAAATCTATTATGAATAAGTGTAACTAGAATCTTCAAATAAATGAAAACCTTGTTTGTGAGGCTTGTCAACTTGGAAAATCCAAATTTTTGCCCTTTTCTGCTTCCGTGTCTCATGCTTCATCTCCACTTGACCTAATTCACACAGACTTATGAGGACCTGCTTCTATTCAATCTTCCAATAGGAACCATTATTACATTCATTTTATTGATGATTTTAGTCGCTGATATATCCACTAAAGCATAAGGGAGAAGTAATTAATGCGTTTACTTATTTTTGGGCTCTTGTTGAAAATCAGTTCAATACCACCATCAAAGCCATTCAATGTGATAACGGGACAAAATACAAGGCACTAATCCCTCTCACTCATAAAGCAGGAATCAAACTATGATTTACATGTCCCTACACATCTGCCCAAAATGGAAGGTCTAAGAGAAAACATCGTCACATTGTTGAAACTGGTCTCACATTACTGGCACATGCAGATTGCCCCTCAGTTACTGGGCAGACGCATTCAACATGGTTGTTTATTTAATAAATCGGTTACCTACTCGAGTACTTGGTGGCAAAACTCCATTATTTACATTGCACAAGATAGAACCTGACTATAAAGGACTCCAACCTTTTGGGTGTGCCTGCTACCTGTAATATCCCTAATTTTCTGTATTGATTTGTATGTACAGTTTGTACGTAATATATGTGAGATTTTCTAAGAAAAATATGGTCATTTATGTAAAGAAAGGGATTGAATTGAAAAAGGAAGAAAATGCAAGGACTTAAGTGAAATTATAAAAGTTTTAAGGCCAAAATAGATCGTAGACAAAAATGTTGGGCCATTAAGTGTAATTTCAAAAAGTTTAAGGACCTAAATGTAATTTAAGGAAAGTTCAAGAGGCAAAATGGTAATTATGAAAAGTTGAGCCGGAAGTGGCTTAGAACTGCCTAGAAGCATTTCAGTCCCAGATTTTATCAGTAGATAGAGAAAATGATGCTGGTTAATTTAGCTTAATACAAAAATTTTATTAGAGTTTTAGATAGCTGAAATTTATCTGATAGTATGAAAGTTATCTAAAATTTTTATCAGATCTCCTGGACCTCAGATATGAGTAAAAAGTTACAGGAATGTGCATCCTGTGAAGCCAGAGGTAAGGGAACTGACAGAATCTCGAAAGGAGTTCTGTAGAAAAAGTTATTCACTTTTTAGTGAATTTTGACGGGAGTTTGTGAACGCCTGATATCTGATTGGGAAATTAATCGGTAAGTAAACTGGGACTGAATGAACCCAGATGATGTCACTCAGAGGCCCATAATGACACCAACTGAGGCTAGGCCCATGATATCAGTTCATTGGGAAAAAGGGCCAGTGTCCAGAAATTTGCCGGAAAAGTGTGAAATTACGAAAATATCCTTTTGTTGTACCAAGGAGCAAGAGATGAATGGAGGGCATTTTGGTCATTTTAGATAGTCTAAAATGCCAAGGAAGGTACAGGAAGAGTTAGTCAGAGTCAGTATATGCTCTGATAAGGTGCAAAGAGGTGTAAAATGACAATTATGCCCTTAGGGTCAATATAGTGCAAGAAAGGGTACCAAGGGTATTTTGGTCATTTTTTAAGGGATCTATAATTAAGTTTAGATCCAGTACAAGAATTTCAATGGTAGGAAGAATCCAGATACTGGATTTAAGGTCAGAAAACATATTATGGAATCTCAGAAAAATTAGATTCAGAAAACAATCTGGTTTTTGGGAAATCGGACTGAGCCAGTACCAGATTGGACTGGAATTTTTCCAGATGCTTCCTCCCTTCATAATTTTGTCACATGGGCTATGAGGTGTCCCTTGATGATGTCATAATTATATTTTAAGAAAAAGTTAAATCCAAGAATAAATGTGAGCCATTAGATCAAATAGTGCACAAAAGGATCTTAGCCATCCATTTTCCATGAAATTTTCTATAAATACTCCCCAAAATCTGATGCAAAACCGTGAGCACAAGAACCCTTGGGGAACCTCTTGCAAAATGAAAACTCAAGCCAAGACAAAGAAGAATTCAAAGGCCAAAGTTCAAGCAAGCTAGAGATTAAAGGTAAGCAATATATCCTAGCTTATTTTCCTTTGATCTGGGACCTTGAACTTAGGGTTTTCATGGAAGAAACTTGAGTTTTCTCTAAGGTGTATATGCTGTCCAAAACCTTAGATGAAAGGACAAAGAAAAAATTAAAGTTAGAATTATGAGATTAAAGCTTAAACAAGCTAGTTAGATGATTGGTTGTTGAATCAAGTTGATGTTCTTGACATTGCCATGGATGAACCATTTCGGTTTGCACTGTTCATGATAGAAGAAGATGGAATTCCAATGATCTAATGCTTCCATTGAGTTTATATGATGATTTTGTGTAGGATTGGATAGGTTTTGAGCCTTGGAAGCATTGGAATTGAAAGTTGTAATGTTTAGAATTCTTCTTTATTACTGTTCACTCGCATGAACAGTGATTAAAATCTCATGATTTTGACGCTTCCAATGGTTTTAGAATGAAAATTTGTGTGGGGTAAGGTAGAGAAACAAGTATGGGAAGCATTGGAATCAAGATGAGAATTTTTGGAAGAATTGTGCATGTTTTTCAAATCTGTACAGAACAGTGCATAAGAGCTGGAATTTCATTATTCTAAGCTCATAAATAGATTCAAAAGGTGAAATTGTGTAGGGTAAGGTCAAGACATCAATTGATTCAAAGCCAAGGCAATTGGTAAAGGTTAGAGGAAGTTATGTTAGTTAAATGTTCAAGAGAGATAGTCTTGAATAATGCTTGAGTTGATGGTCCTAATGAATTATGTGATGAATATGAATGTGCTTATGACCTTGCAACATCCAAGAAGATGTTGAGAAGTGGTTGACTGAAAGGTTTCATGGTTGGAAAGCTTAGGGAGCAAGTCAAAGAATAAGGAAGAAAGCTTAAGTTCAAGGTAGTGGACTTACCTCTTTTTATACTTGATGTGGTATGCTTACGTGTTGACATGTATATGATATCTGAATGATGTTGTAACATGAGAAAATATGTTGAATATGTTATGAAGAACATGTTTCCCATGGCCATGCATTTTTATACAAAGTTTATAGCATGATGGAATGTCACTAATTAAAGAAAATTTAATGAAATTACATATCATGCATTAGCATCCATCTTGCATATTTAAGTGGTAATGTTTGCTACTGAGATTCCCTAGAATCTCACCCTCCCACAACCAACCAATTTAGGTCAAGCATGATGGAAAATGTATGCATGGAGAAGAGCTAAAGAATAGAGGAAAGAAAGTGAACAATTTGATACTTTCACTTATGGTGTATGGTTTGTTCCAATTATGTAAAGTGTGTAATTATGTGATGAAAATATGTGAAATAATTATAGAATATGTCCGTGATGCATATAAATGCATGAGAGACCAAAGAGATGGGTTATGCATGTTGGTGCAATTATTGAGAATTAGAGAAAGGATCCTGGAATGGTAAAACGTAGGTCCGGAAGCAGTTTTATTGTGGCTTCAGTTTGACCTAGCAAATGAAAGAATTAACTCACAAAATTTTATGAGCTTAAAGTACACATATGGATCTTTAAATCCATATGTAATTCATCTCATTTGGATAAGGGAATAAAGATAAATGAATTTCCAAAGATGGGGACCATAATATGTTTTCAGAATTTTTGACCAAATGAACAGTAATATTTAACAAATAAACTATATCAATTGGCTAAGCATTTGGTCAGGAAATTATTTTTCCCTTAAACTTCAAGATGTTAGCTTCGAGTATAATTTTTCTAGAATTAATTATGATTTTTTAAAGTTCATCGCACAATCTGGAATACCATATAAACAGTAACTCGCTAAGAGTAAAAATTTTAGATTTAGCTAATGGACTTCAAATGTCATGTAAGTGATTCTAAATGCTACCGAATGATCCTTAAGATGTTCAAAAGTAAGGATGTTACACTACCCTTGCCTCATGCCATACAATGAACACATGGTTCAGTATCACAGCCAGAAGTATGTCTATCTCGGCCCTGCCTATCAACAAAAAGGGCATAAATGTCTTAGTTCCTCTGGAAAAATATTTGTATCTCATCATGTGGTTTTTGATCCCTATATTTTTCCCTTTGTCTCAGGCTTTTTAAATCGCAGTTCTAGCTCCAATGGGGATGCTTGCATGGTTCCTATGTTCATTCACTCTAATGCCCAATCTTCTAATACACCATGTCATGAGCAATCTTCACTTATGGGCCCTGGGAGTAGCCTACCACCTCAGCCTACCTTAACGAGTCCTAGTCTTCTCCTTCCACCGAGTCCAGTGCGAAAGCCCAAGTGCTTCTGCTTCACCCGCTTCGCCTGCATCCTCTGGCCTAGTCCGTGACGTGCCAACAAGTCCTGTTAATACTCATCAAATGATCACTAGGGGCAAGACAGGAATCCACAAGCCTAAGTATCTGTTTATTGGGCTTTTACACTTTGAAGATCCAAGTGTTTTCCACCATCATGCAGAGCCTACTTTAACAAGCAACACTCTCTTCTCACCCTATTGGAAACGTGCAATGACAGAGGAGTTTCAAGCTCTTTACCGTAACAAAACATGGCTTCTTGTCCCCTACAAAGGTCAGAAACTAGTTGATTGCTGATAGGTTTTCAAAACTAAATTTAATCCCGATGGTTCTCTCTTGAAACCCAAAGCTCATCTTGTTGCCAAAGGCTTTCAACAAACTCCAAGAATTGACTATGGTGAAACTTTCAGTCCTGTTATCAAGTCGACAACTATATGAGTGGTGCTCACCATTGCAGTAAGCTTCAACTGGGACATAAGACAACTTGATGTAAATAATTCCTTGCTAAATGGGTTCTTAACATAAGATGTGTACATGTGACAACCTGAGGTCTTTGTTGATCCACGAAGACCCACTCATGTCTGTAAACTCGTTAAGGCTCTCAACAGGTTAAAGCAAACACCGTGGGCTTGGTTCGATCATTTAAAAGCAACTCTGCTACAGTTGGGGTTCATAAATTCTAAGAATGACGTCTCTCTCTTTACACTTCAAATGCACAGGCTGACTGTGTTTGTCCTCATTTATGTAGACGACATTCTAGTAACTAGCAATGACTCCTCGTATCTAAAAGCGTTCACTCATAAGATGAACACGCTCTTCTTGCTCAAAGACCTGGGGCCAGCTTACTACTTCCTTGGTCTTGAAATTCACAGAGACCGAACAGGTCTATACCTAAGCCAGGCGAAATATGTTCTTGATCTCCTAAGAAAATATGGGATGCTAGACTGTGCCCCCATAACTACACTTATGGTACCGGTAGACAAATATCTCTCACTAATGGTGAATTAATTCCTAATACAACATTGATCGGCAAGTGGTTGGGTCCCTTCAATATCTCATAACCACTCGCCCTGACATAGCATATGCAGTTAACAAACTCAATCAGTTCCTTTCTCATCCATGAACTACCCATCTCTAAGTAGTGAAGAGAATTCTATGATACTTAAAGGGGACGTATCGACTCAGTCTCCACTTGAAACTAGTCACCACTTTAAAGCTGCACACATACATAGATGCGGATTGGGCAAAGGACGTAGATGATCGAAAGTCTGTGGTTGGTCTCTGTACTTAACTTGGAGGCACGTTGGTGTCCTAGTCCTCTCAGAAGCAATGTTTCGTGGTGAGATCAAGCATGGAATCTGAGTATCGTGCTCTAGTAGATGGGGCTACCGAGTCCAAGTGGCTCACTTCCTTGCTCACCGATCTTGGCTTCTTCCTTAAACAACCAGCCATCAGTGGAGTGATAATATCAGTGCCAAGGCTCTGGCCACGAACCCTGTTCAACATACTCGAAGTAAGCACATCGAGATTGACGTTCATTTCATTCTTGACATTTCCATCGGTATTACATACGTTCCTTCCAAGTACCAAGTTGCTGACTGTCTAACACAACCGTTGTTGTGTTCTCAGTTTTAGTATTTTCGGTGTAAACTCAGGCTATCTATTACACCCTCTCGTTTGAGGGGAATGTTATAGAATAATCAGGAGCTATGGTTTAATTATATTCATATATTAGATTTATAATTTGTATTCTGTACGTTGTAACCTCCCTCATATCTATCCTATTTTGCAAACTCTCTCTTTTATGTAATGTGCATATCACTGTGTATATATGAATAGCATTGGTGCTTGGTTCTATGTGCTGTCAATACATTTTGCTTCTCTAAAATCTGACTTAAGAGTTTTATAACATGGGTTCATACTTTATTGTTATTGTTTCAATAACACCATTTTCTAGTTCTTTAATTTATTATTATCTCTTTTTGTTTGCGAGTCCACTGAGAGTCTACCAATTTTACAAGACCGATTATGGGAATTTAAAATCAAGCTATTTGTAGGTGTATATTCTGATTGATGATGTCTTACCAAATTCATTTGTTTGTTGGTAAAAAGGCAGTCACACTTTCAAAGACAAGAAGGGGAGGGAACATAGAGGAGTAATAGTAAATGCAATAAAAGATGTTGAAAAATGTAGTTTAGTATATGTATTCTCTATTGAAAACATGAGAAATAAAAAATTCAAGGAGTTCTCTATCTCTAACCATCATTAAATTCACTTTTGTCAATATTGTTGTTGTTGATTGTAGCTCCCTCTTACTTCGCTTTGTAATAGCCTTCTCATGAATATTCACTCATCTTCTTCTTCTTTCTAACAATGATCTCTCTTCATAGTCTCCTTCTTCATATAACATCCAATTAATTCTCTTTATCGATCGAACTACTCTAAAACATCAGAGAGAAAAGTTTTATATAGGATTGGTATAAAAATGATTATTTTAACCTTTATTTGTTTCCATTTCCTAAAATTCTCGCGTGTGTTTGAGATTAGGGTAAAGAGAAGAAGAAAAGCGCAAGGAGGTATAAGGTTGAGATTGGTGAAGATGAAAGAAGACGAAGGCATAGAATGAAGGGTTCTGTCTTTCTTTCTTTTCTATTACTAGAGGCTATTTTGGTCATTTGGGTATATATTTCAAAATCCCACATTGGAACCTAATACTTTTGTGGGATTTCCAATATTCAGGTATCCAAATTGTCTTTTTTTCATTTTCTAGGTTCTTTTTAAGGGATTTTCCCTAAATTAAAAGCACATATTTTCTCTTCCCATGATATAAAACATATTTTGAGTAAAAAACTTCCTCTAGTGAGAGAAAATAGAGAGATATGCTAGGGGTGAGCAACAGGCGGGGTGGGCTAGCCCGATGGTCAGCTTGTGCACCTCCCATTTATTTTTAATTGGGAACGGGCTAGCCCATGCCCATGTACCAGCCCATTTAAGCCCTAATAAATAGGTTAGGCTGAACCTATTTGGACTGCAATGGGCATGGGCAACCCGTTTGTCAAAGATGAGGAAAATTTTTATGTTAAGTCCATTTGAGAATAGTTCATTCATCTCTTCAATAGCTTCTTTCATTATTGTGATTGGAGATTGTTTTGAGCTCATTTCTTTTCCTAATCCAAACCAACAACAACAGGTGAAAAGTTATGAGAATGAAAAGATCAGTAAGACCAACAATAATTTTCACAAGTACATCCAATTAACATGCTCAGGTATATATAAATATATATAGAACAGCTTATATTGTTTCTAAACCATAATTCCTCTGATTTGGTTTTGTTTGTTCATATTGGTAGAAACAATGCATATGGAGAGCAATGACACAGCCAAAGCAATTCTGGAACGTATTTATGTTCTTAAAAAAGCCACCTCACTCATGGTACATATATATGCTTGGATTTTATTGAGCTATTATTTTGATATATCATGGCATGCCATTGTGAAACTAGTTAAATAGCTTGATGTGTTGCAGGGGGAGAAAAAGTTAAGCAAAGGGAAAATAGTGAAGCAGAATGCTCCTGAGTTCTGTGAGGTTGCTTTGATTTGTCATGGAATCAAATTATGAAGAAGACAAATTATGATATTGTTCCTCAGCATAGACACTATTCCTCAGCCAGCAAATGAGCAAGCCAAGCAGAGTCGAGTCTCACTGCCATTGTGCCAGATACAGAATCTGATAACCCTTGCAGCCTTACATCAGATTTTAATTCTTTAGTCATAATTTTAAATATATATATAAGCTGGCATGAGCAACCCGATGGTGTGCCCGTGACCTGCCCATATAATACAATGAGCCTGCCCATTTAAGCCTGCCCCGTTATGGGCTTATTTTGGGCGGGCTCAAATTAGGTAAATTTATCCTGAGCCTGGGCGGATGTACCGAGCTGCGGACGCTTTACTTAGCCCTAAGATATGCTCTCCTTCCTTCTCCTTGGAGAAGAGTCCTTTTATCTTCCCAACCTTCCTTTTTGCTCTAGCTATTAGGGTTTCTTAGTAGTTAATTATTTCCTACTTAGCTCCTACCTTGCCTGCCATTGGTCTACTTTACCTTCTCTTATCTTAATCTTTGGTTTTTCCCAGATGCTTGTTCCTCTTATTAGCCCTTCACCCTTTTGTTTTTTCTTCCACCTTTTCCATGCGTTCTCTGATGATGATAACCTGCAACTTCTTAGGAAGCTAGCTACTTTTCTGTATTGTTCTCTCCTGCTAACCTCCATTAATCTCCTTTTCCTCCCTATCATTTCCTCCTTTCGTCTTGCAGTTGCTTTTTTTTCTTATTGGTTTCTTTCATTATCTTTCTCTTGATCCTTCTTTTTCATCCCTCCCTTCGTATTCCTTAGCCCACTACTATTTATATGTCCACTTTGCATTTGTTCCCTACCTTTCTTCCATCTTTGCTCTCTTACCTTTGGCTTTTTTCAATTTCTTTAAAGTCCTCTCCTTTTTCTTCTGTCCTCTTTTGTGGTTCCACTTTCTATGTTTGCCTTTTTTCACCATGCATCCTTTCTCTAGATATCACCAAGACCCCCTTTCTTTCTTCCTTTAACCTTGACTTTCCATCTCATTCACCAATGTTCTCACTACTAGTCCTTCACGATTGTTATCCTCATCGATATTCATCAATTCTCCAAACACAAGCTCAACTGTCAGCTCCAATCTACATGGCTACTCCTTGACTCTTTTAATGTAGAGGGAACAAGTTGGTAGCTTTTATCTTATCAGCTTCACCAATATGCATGACCGAGATTATGTTGTTGAACATGGACCTTGGGCGATTAATAAATCTATTTTGGTGGTTGACTACTGGACCCCCAACTTTTTCCTCTGCTTCCTACTATAGGTGCAATTCTGGGGACTCCCTTTAGAGTACCACTTTGCTTTTGAAGTTGAAGATTTGGGTAATATTGTTGGCCAAATGGTGGTGACTAACGAGGGTGTCTCCTTTTCTAATCACCATAACTTCCTTAGAGTTCAGGTGATGATCAACCCTCTACTTCCTTTGCTTCAGAATATTTAGGTAGAGCTTTACAATGTAGTAGTTGTTTGTGTTGAATTCAAGTATGAGTGGGTCTTCCACTATTGCAATATGTGTAAATTCATTGGCCATACTGCACTAGAATTCCATGGACTCATTGTTGACATTTTTTGGGGATTCAACACTATGTCTGATCATGCTTTTTATCACTTTAGTGGATATTTTATTTGTAACTATGAACTACAACAAGTTGAGTTTATATGGAAGGACTGGATACTTCAATAGGTCCAAAAGAACTTCATGTATTTGCTACTTTGGTCTTAATAGGAATATGTATAGGGTGTATGAAACTTGGCCTCAGGACGTTCTCATGATGGCTGACCATAACCTGGGAATATTTAATTTTTCCTTGGATGAGTCTTCTGAATCGGAAGAGTCTAATGATAAAATTGAAGCAGAAGTAATGGAATCCTCCTGCTAATCAGAACCCCTGACATGAAGATGCCTATCCTATCAACCCTACCTCTTTTGCTCCTATGAATGATATGGATTTAATGGTTCATGAACTTTTCTCTTCAAACCTATTGCCTATTTTGACCTCTGGCCTATCATCTTTACCCTGAGACTGAACTACAATCTACTATTAATCCATGCTAAAACCCAGCCTAGTTTATGGAACCCACTGCTCAGGCTCTTCAAATTTTGCCTGAAGACCAAATTCCCCAACCTAATCCAACCACCATCTTTTATTCCCACTAATCCTAACATCATCACCCTTTTGTCCCTACCCTAATCCCCTCGTCCACCAGATACATCAAGCTTTATCCTCTTTCGATGGGTGCTTCTTCTCATAAAAGACACAAACTTAACTCTAATCTGGAAGTGGATAGTTTCTTCTACAAGTGCTTCAAGATTTTTGGTAAAAGCTTTGCCTTTTCTTTTTGTAAGCATAATCAATTCTCCCCTCTCGATGATATCCCTATTATCAGAGAAACTAATTGGCAGCTGGCCAAACATTCCCCTTCCCCTCCACATGCCTTGATTAACTGGTGGAATGAATATCGTGAGGCAAGTAATTGGAACCCAGAGGGTTTCTGTGTACTTTACCTTTGTACCAACTATAACATCCTTACCTTCGTACGTCTTAGGGACCATTCGGTAGCATTTAGAACCACTTACATGGTGAAGTCCATTAGCTAAATCTGGAATTTTTACTTTTAGCGAGTTAATGTTCATATGGTATTCCAGATTGTGCGATGAACTTTGAAAAATCATAATTAATTCTAGAAAACTCAAAATGAAGTGGTTCAAAATTCTAATCGAAGATAACATCTTGAAGTTTAAGGTAAAAATAATTTTATGACCAAATGCTTAGCCAATTGATATAGTTTATTCGTTAAAGTTTACTGTTCATTTGGTCAAAAATCTTGAAAACAGATTTTGGTCCCTGATTTTGGAAATTCATTTCTCTTTGTTCCCTTATCCAAATGAGATGAATTACATATGGATTTTAAGCTCCATATGTGTACTTTAAGCTAATAAAATTTTATGGGTTAATTCTTTCATTTGCTAGGTCAAATTGAAGCCACAACAAAACTGCTTTAGGACCTACGTTTTACCATTTCAGTTTCCTTTCTTTAATTCTCAATAATTGCTCCAACAGGCATAAACCATCTCTTTGGTATCTCATACATTCATATACATCATGGACATATTCTATAATTATTTCATACATTTCCATCACAAAATTACACACTTTACATAATTGGAACAAACCATGCATCATAGGTGAAAGTATCAAATTGTTCACTTTCTTTCCTCCATTCTTTAGCTCTTCTCCATGCATACAATTTCCCATCATTCTTGACCTAAATTGGTTGGTTGTGGGAGGGTGAGATTCTAGGGAATCTCAGTAGTAAACATTACCACTTAAATATGCAAGATTGATGCTAATGCACGATATGTAATTTCATTAAACTTTCTTTAATTAGTGACATGCCATCACGCTATATACTTTGCATAGAAAATGCATGGCCGGCCATGGGAAACATGTTCTTCATAACATATTCAACATCTTTTCTCATGTTACAACATCATTCAGATATCATATACATGTCAACCCGTAAGCATACCACATCAAGTATAAAAAGAGGTAAGTCCACTACCTTGAACTTAAGCTTTCTTCCTTATTCTTCGACTTGCTTCCTAAGCTTTCCAACCATGAAACCTTTCGGTCAACCACTTCTCAACATCTTCTTGGATATTGCAAGGTCCTAATCACATTCATATTCATCACATAATTCATTACGACTATCAACTCAAGCATTATCCAAGACTATTTCTTTTGAACATTTAACTAACATAACTTCCTTAATCTTTACCAAGTGACTTGGACTTTGAATCAATTGATGTCTTGACCTTACCCTACACAATTTCACCTTTTGAATCCATTTATGAGATTAGAATAATGAAATTCCAGCTCTTATGCACTGTTCTATACAGATTTGAAAAATATACACAATTCTTCCAAAAATTCTCATCTTGATTCCAATGCTTCCCATACTTATTTCTCTACTTTACCCCACACAACTTTTCATTTTAAAACCATTGGAAGCATCAAAATCATGAGATTTCAATCACTGTTCATGCGAGTGAACAGTAATAGAGAAGAATTTCAAACATTATAACTTTCAATTCCAATGCTTCCGAGGCTCAAAACCTATCCAATTCTACATAAAATCATCATATAAACTCAATGGAAGCGTTAGATCATTGAAATTCTATCTCCTTCTATCATGAACAGTGCAAACTGAAATGGTTCCTCCATGGCAAAGTCAAGAACATCAACTTGATTCAACAACCAATCATCTAACTAGCTTGTTTAAGCTTTAATCTCATAACTCTAACTTTAATTTCTTCTTTCTCCTTTCATCTAAGGTTTTGGACAGCATATACACCTTAGAGAAAACTCAACTTTCTTCCATGAAAACCCTAAGTTCAAGCTCCCAAATCAAAGAAAAATAAGCTAGGATAGATTGCTTACCTTTAATCTCTAGCTTGCTTGAACTTTGGCCTTTGAATTCTTCTTTGTCTTGGCTTCAGTTTTCATTTTGCAAGAGGTTCCCCAAGCATTCTTCATTCACTTTTTTGCATCAGAAAAATGGGGGTATTTATAGGCAAATTCCATGGAAAATGAAAGGCCAAGATCATTTTGTGCACTATTTGATCTAATGGCTCAGATTTAATCTTGAATTTCTTTTTCTTTAATAATTATGACATCAACATCATGACATCATCAAAGGGACAACTCATAGGGACATGTGACGAAATTCCAAGGGTAGGAAGCCTCTGAAAAAATTTTAGTCCAATCTGGTACCGACTCAGTCCGATTTCTAAAAAATCAGACTGTTTTCTGAATCTAATTTTTCTGAGATTTCATAATATGTTTTCTGACCTTAAATCCAGTATCCGGATTCTTTCTACCATTGACATTCTTATACTGGGTCTAAACTTAATTACAGATCCCTTGGAAAATGACCAAAATACCCTTGGTACCCTTTCTTGCACTACATTGACCATAAGGGTATAATCGTCATTTCACACCTCTTTGCACCTCATCAGGGCATATACTGACTCTAAGGAATCATTCCTGTACTTGCCTTGGCGTTTTGGCTTGTTCAGAATGACCAAAATGCCCTCCATTCATCTCTTACTCCTTGGTACAACACATGGGCATTTTCGTAATTTCGCACTTTTTCGGCAAATTTATGGACACTGGCCCTTTTCCCCGATGAACTGATATCATGGGCCTAGGCTCATTTGGTGTCATTATGGGCCTCTGAGTGACGTCATCTGGGCCCATTTAGTCCCAGTTTGCTTACCGATTAATTTCCTAATCGGATCTCGGGCGTTCATAAACTCCTGTCAAAATTCACTAAAAAGTGAATAACTTTTTCTATAGAACTCCTCTCGGGATTCTGTCAATTCCCCAACTTCTGGCTTCACAAGACGCACATTCTTGTAACTTTTCACTCATATCTGAGGTCCAGGAGATCTGATAAAAATTTCAGATAACTTTCAAACTATTAGATAAATTTTAGCTATCTGAAACTCTAATAAAATTTCTGTATTAAGCTAGATTAACCAGCATCATTTTCTCTATCTACTGATGAAATTTGAGACTGAAATGCTTCCGGACAGTTCTAAGCCACTTCCTGCTCAACTTTCTATAATTACCATTTTGCCCCTTGAACTTTTCTTAAATTACATTTAGGTCCTTAAACTTTTTGAAATTACACTTAATGGCCCAAAGTTTATGTCTACTTTACATTTGGTACCATGGAACTTTTATACTTTTCATTTTAGTCCCTCTTTTTTAAATCTTCATCTTATCATTCTTTTCTTTTCCATTTATCATCACAATCCTTTCCAAACCTCTTTCCTCTATCAGTATTATACAGATAAGGAAAAATTAGGATATGACACCAACAATGACATGTATGATTGACAACTCATTCTTATGGGCCATGAGGACTTCTTCACTACTTTCCATGATAGTGGAATATTTTATTATTCTGTTCCTTCTTGCCTTTACTGTTGAGCATGTTATCCCTGGACCAAAATTCGTTGTGTTCTTCTCTATGGCTCTCACCTCTGACATTCCTTTGGTTATCCCCGGAAAGTACTTTGGTCAATCCTTCTTCTTCAAAGGTGGATGCTTTTGAGGATAACAATTTGCCATAGAATGAATTTGATCTTAACTCCTCTCCTGATGATTCCTTCTAGAATTTTTCTTCTAAGACACAAGTAGTAAGAGTAGGTTGGAGCTAGCTCAAACCTTAGATGAAGTTAAAAAGAAGTTGAAAATAGAAGCACTGGTTGCTAGAAACCAATAGGCATCAGAAGTTGCCTCTTCAAAGCTTCTGAAGGAGCCATGAGAACTTTAAGTTGGAATTGTCGTGGTTTTCGCAAGGTCATGGCAGTTCATAGATGCAAGCAGCTTATGATTTTGTGTATCTTTCGGAGACTAAAATCTCTTTTGATGTTGCTTGTAGTACTTTTAGAAATCTAGGTTTTTCTCTTTTTGCTAGTACTGATGCTTTGAATATGGGGTGGAACTCTTATTGCTTTGAAGAATTACTTGGATGTTACTCTAATTGATCTCACCCCCAACTTATGTCATTGTCTTGTTGAAAGTAATGAAACTTTCCCTTCCTCCTATATCACCTTTGTATATGGTCATCCAGTTGCCTTGGATTAAAAATGTGTGTGGTGATATTAACTTACCTTGGATGTTAATTGAGGACTTTAATTACATTTTATCGTTGGAGGATAAATATGGTGCTATTGGATCTTCCACCAGTCTTGCTAACTTCAGAGAATGTCTTGATTATGGCCACCTTATTCATATCTCTCAACATGGCTCTGCAATCACCTGGTCTAACAATCGTAAAGGCAAATCTCATGTTCTTGAAAGAATTGATATGGCTTTTTGTAATATTGAATGGCTTCATTTATTCCCTTCTTCCCTGGTTACAACTCTCCCCTTGGCTGCCTCTGATCACACCACAATTTTATTTTCAACTGATTCTATCTTTCAAAAGAATAAGCAGAGAAAATTTGAGAATTATTGGTACTCTTAAAGGAATGTCAATAAATCATCCATGATTGTTGGTATCAATTTGCTCCTGGATCTCTATCATTTAAAGTCAATACAAAGCAATCTAGGACTTTACAGACCCTCTCAAACTAGAGTAAATCTTCCATTGGAAATTTACCCCTTTTGGTCTCTCAAGCTGAAAAGAATCTCACAAATATCTCCAATTCTATATTCTTAAGATCTTTCTTGGATGATATATCCTCTTCTACTTTGTTGGATGCAAAGCATCATCTTGAGTTCCTCTATGATTGTGAAGCTAGTTTCTGGGCTCATCGAGCAAAATTTAAATGATTTTCCCATGGAGAAAGGAATACTAATTATTTTCATGCGATGGTCAATAAGGGAATGTCATCTAACCTCATTCGCATCCTTCTCAAACCTGATGGGAAATGGACTGACAATGAATTAGAGCTCTCTGATCTTGCTTTGACTCACTTCAGAGAAATTTATCAAGCTGTTGATCTCTGATCTTTTGATGATATCCTTAATGGCCTACAGAATCTTAATTGTCCTTCACTTGATGAAAGTGAATTGCACTTTTTCATGAAGCCTATATCTATGCTTGAAGTTAAAGAGGCTGTATTTGGTTTACCAAAGCATAGTGCCCCGGGATTTGATGGTTTTCATGCCAACTTTTATTAGAAAAATTGGAATTGGTAGGGAGTGACATTTATGACATGGTTGTTCATTTCTGGGAATCGGAATATCTATTAACCTCAATGAATAAGACGATTATTATCCTCATTCCTAAAATAGAGCGCCCACAAACATTCAAAGACTTTAGGCCTATTAGTCTGTGCTCTGTACTCTACAAAATCATTTCAAAGGTCTTAAGCAACATGCTTAAACAATCATTTTTTGAATGTCAATTGATCACTGATAATATCCTCTTGTCAGCTAACCTTTTTAATCAAATTCATACAGCTGGTCCAAGGAAAAAGCTTGCTGATTTAAAAGTTGACTTCTCTAAAGCTTTTGATAAGCTCTCTTGGAATTTCATTAAGGCTGCTCTTCACAAGACGAATTTTCCCCAAAACTGGATCAATTGGATCATGTAATGTCTCACTGAAAGTTCTTCACAAATGCATCTCCTTAAAAGTTCTTTTCATGCCCACTGAAAATGGAGGACTGTCTTAGAAGCGAGGATGGGCTCTTTTGGCAAAGCAAATTTGGCGACTTATTGGATCTGACTGTTATCCAATTTTGCAAAATACTCTCAGGATTAACTATAGTGATATTAATGGTGTGAACATTGTGAAGATTCCTTACAACTCCTCTTGGCTTTGGAAAGGGATTTATCAATATGCTCATCTCATTGTGGATAATCTTACTTGGAAAGTTAGCGATAGTTAACTATCATCTTTGGTGGCCTATGCAGTCGGAAGTTAGTGATAGTTCTTCAATTCCAGTTAACTATCATCTTTGGTGGCCTATGCAGTCGGAAGTTAGTGATAGTTCTTCAATTCCAGTTAACTATCATCTTTGGTGGCCTATGCAGTCGGATCAGCCACATGCAATTGGTGTTTGGATGGTGGTTGATCTATTAATGCATACTTTCTCAACTTGGAATTGTGTATCTTGGAATATACCCCTAGTAAGAATTTTATATCATGATGAGGTGGTGGCAAATACGTTCTTCTATTGCGAATTGCTGTTTTAAATTCTCACGACACACTTATTTGGAGTGGAAACCGTTCTGGCCCTTACACTGTCAGATGGTGTCAGCTTCCTCATGACAAATCATCTTGGTAACAATCCTAACCTTGTTGAATTTGGAGATGGTTTTGGAAACTTCATATGCCTGTTAAATATCTATTATTTTTTTGGAAGCTAGTCAACAATGCCATCCCCTCCGGAGACATTCTAAACAACCATCATCTATCCATCTTAATGGAATGTGTTTTTGGCTGCCCAGAATACACTTCATCATATTTTTTTCACCTGTCCTTTGGCTATGTCAGTCTGGTTTGCATGTGTCAATATTAGAATCCCTTATCTATCCTTTCCAATGCTAAAGGATTGGTTAGTGGATCTTCTGTCCTTGCTCTGGCATTAATCTGATTTCCACCTTATTTGTAAAATCATTTGCATGTTGTGTATCCTTTGGAAGACTAGGAACAATTCATTTCACCTTGGTGTCAAAGAAAATACTAATGATGTTTTGCGAGAAATTAATGTAATTATGGGTTTTAATTGCATTACTTTCTCCCCTTCTCCTGATTTGGATTGCCCCAAGCGAAGCCATTTAATTTAGGATGAAATATCTTTCTTCACAAGATCAAGAAGAATGGTTGTCATTTCTGCCAATGCGTTATTTGCTTTCAAGGTAACCCGATGATGGAATTCTTTTGGAAATGCCAATCCACTCCGGGAATACCATTCCTCACCAAATGCTCGAGAGCTGTGATCTTCTAGATTCAACATACAAATCCCTATCCTGCTACCTGTTCATATGATTTGCACATCTCCTGTGTTGGTACCCAGTTCACTCATTGACGGTAGGGATTTTTAAGCCTCAACTGTCACCTGGCATAAGATCTTATCTCTCATTAAATTATTTTCTTGTAATGTTCATGTCATTTCGTTAAATTCCTTCTCTCACTTTATTTTTTCTTTTATTTGTAATTTATGCTTTGGTAATCTGTAAGACTTCTAGTTAGTTAAATGTCATTTTGTCTTTTTATAAAAAAAAATATAAAACATATTTTATCTTTACTTAATACAAGAAGATCATTTTTGGAATAAAACTATTGATGTTCTATAACTCTTACAAAGTAATCTATATTTTGGACCTCAAAATGTTCTATAACCCTCCCATGCTACAAAATTTTCTTATAAATATGCTTATGTTTATTTATAAAAAAAAATGTTGGAATCGGAGCTAATTCCCCCAACTTTAATGAAATTATTCATTTTTGCCCCCATGTGATGGCTTCTAGATCCATCCCTATTGAAAGGTGACTTATACCTAAAGTTATGTTTGGTATGAGGAAAATGGAGGGGAAGGAAAATTTTAATGAGTTCAATTTAAAAGAAATGAATAAGTGGTATTATAAAATTAATAAAAAGAAGTGATAAAATTAAAGAGTAA
Organism: Leucaena leucocephala; assembly: GCA_037074615.1. Lineage (NCBI taxonomy): Eukaryota > Viridiplantae > Streptophyta > Magnoliopsida > Fabales > Fabaceae > Leucaena > Leucaena leucocephala. The sequence goes on along the minus strand of CM073565.1, from coordinate 14,286,327 downwards.
AAAATTAATTAAAATTTTTTAATGTCACTTTTTCAATTTTTTTTTTAAATTTAACTCGTTACAAGTTTTTCTTCCCTCAATTTACCTCAGACAAAGGATTAGAGGGAGTATGCTTTGATACTCCCTCAAGTTTTAAGTTTTTGTCATGTTTCAAAACTTGTCATTTTAAATTTCAATAATTGATTTATTTTATTTTACCTAATATCTCTACTACAAAATACGCTTACAATGTCAGTATTTAACATTGATTTTTGAGTAAAACAACATTAAAAAAAAGCAGTGTCATTGTTGTAATATTTTAAAGATTTTTAACTTTGCTTATATGGGAAACTCGCGTCGGTTATAATAGGTGTCCGAAGTTGAAGAAGTTAACTTTCAACGTCGGTTAAAATAGAAAACTGACATCGAAAGTTCGTTTTAACGTTGCTTTCTAACCAATATCAAATGTTCAAAAAACTACATCACTGGAATCTATGTTCCTCATATGACCGATGTTAAAAAGTGTTTTTGCAGTAGTATAACGTGTTTCTTTCATCATCCTCTAATTAATGAGGGTTTTAATTAATGATTTTTAATCCATATGAAAAAAAATATGAAATACCAATAGATATAGAGTGAAGGTACTGGAAAAAATCATTGGCCCTTTCTCTCTCAGTTGTAACTTCAAAATCAGTGTAAACAGTTAGTAGCTTTTTCTTCTTTGTTATTTAATGACTATTTCTATATACTAGGTAGGATTGTCTTTTATACACCGATTTTTTATCTGGTGTAGAATAATTTGTTTCTACACCGGTTAAGGAACTGAACAAAAAGTCTTAAACTTTATATAGCAGTTGTTTCTACCCGAGTTACTGGTGTTAAAAGGCGTTTTCAATCGGTGTGAAAATGCTTTTCTGCGCTAGTGTATCATTTACATAAAATCTATACAGGATGTGTTTATATTAGTTTTTAGAGAATAGATTTTAGAAAAAATAAATTTTAAAAATTAGAGATGTTTAGATGATTAGTACAACAATAACAACAAAGCCTTTTCCCATTAAATGGGGTCGGCTACATGGATCATACGACGCCATTGTGCTCTGTCAAAAACTAAATCCTTGGATAGGTTATTGACCAGGAGATCCCGCTCAATGACCTCGTTGAGCGTTCTCTTTGGCCTTCCTCTACTCCTTTTAACCGGACTCCATACTATTTGATCCACCCTCCTCACCGGCGCATCCCTTGGCCTTCTTTGTACGTGTCCAAACCACCTAAGACGGTTCTCCACTATTTTCTCCGCAATAGGTGCCACTCCAACTCTTCCCCGTATTTGTTCATTACGAATCTTATCTTTTCTTGTATGCCCACACATCCATCTCAACATCCTCATTTCGGCTACCCCAACTTTATGCTCTTGTTGTCCTTTTAAAGCCCAACATTCACTTCCATAAAGCATTGCTGGTCTTATAGCAGTACGATAAAACTTTCCTTTTAATTTATCTGGTACTTTCCGATCACATATAACCCCAGTAGCCTTTCTCCATTTAAACCACCCAGCCTGGATTCTATGATTAACATCCTCCAAAATTTCACCATCTTTCTGTATAATTGATCCCAAATATTTGAACTTATCTATTTGTGGAATAACTTGATCTCCTAATCTGACCTCCAAATTACTTCTAACTTGCCTCTTAGAAAAATTACAATGCATGTATTCAGTCTTACTTCTACTCAGACGAAAACCCTTCGACTCTAAAGTACTTCTCCATAACTCAAGTTTAAAATTGATCTCTTCTCTTGACTCCGCTATAAGAACTATATCATCCGCAAAAAGCATGCACTTAGGGATTTCGTCTTGAATAGGCTTAGTTAGAACATCCACTACCAGATTAAATAAATAAGGACTCAAAGATGATCCCTGATGTAGACCAATCTTTATGGGAAAATCCTTTGTTTCTCCCCCAGACGTTCTTACAGTAGTAGTTACCCCTTCATACATATCTTTTATTGCTTTGATATATGCTATCCGTACACCTTTCTTTTCCAAAGCTTTCCAAAGCACCTCCCTTGGCACTCGATCATACGCTTTTTCTAAATCAATGAAGACCAAATGCAAGTCTCTTCTTTTGGTCCGATACTTTTCCATTAACCCCCTTAATAAATAAATCTCCTCCATTGTAGACCTACCTGGCATGAAACCACACTGATTCTCCGTAATATCAGTCTCTAATCTCAACCTGTGTTCAATTACCTTTTCCCATAACTTCATAGTGTGACTCATAAGCTTTATCCCTCTATAATTTGCACAATTTTGAATATCCCCTTTATTTTTATAGATAGGAACTAAAGTACTTTTTCTCCAATCATCAGGCATTTTTTTAGAACTTAAAATCATATTAAAAAGTTTAGCAAGCCACACCACCCCCGTTTCGTTAAACACTTCCAAACTTCAATAGGAATCCCGTCAGGTCCAACCGCTTTATTATTTTCCATTTTCTTAAGCGCCTCTTTAACCTCGCCAACACGGATCCTACGGTAAAATGCCAAATTTGGTTCAACTTCTCGTGTTAAATCTCCTAACTCATAACTCGACCCTCCTCCCTCGTCATTAAACAATTTGCAAAAATAAGTCTCCCACCGTTCTTTAATATCACCATCTGCAACCAAAACCTTGCCTTCTTCATCTTTAATACATCGTACTTGATCCAAATCCCTCGATTTCCTTTCTCTGTCTCTTGCAATCTTATAAATCTTTCGTTCTCCCGACTTTGTCCCTAACTCCTTATAAAATTCCTCAAAAGCTTTAGAACGAGCTACACTCACCGCCTTCTTCGTTTCCTTCTTAGCTAAACGATATTTTTCCCAATTTTCAGTATTATCACATAAGTGTATAGCCTTGAAACAGTCTCTCTTGTTCTTAACTTTCTCTTGTACGTCTTCGTTCCACCACCAAGTCTCCTTATCTCGTCGACCAAAACCTTTAGCTTCTCCCAAAATTACTTTAGCAACCGTTTGTACCTTGTCAGCCATTTCCTTCCACATGATATTAGCATTTTCCTGCGCCTCCCAAACCCCTTCATTTAACATAGTTCTTTTAAAAGTTTCCCTCTTCTCCCCCTTTAACTGCCACCACTTGACTCTTGTATTTAAAACACGTTGGCTCTTTTCCTTACTGCACTTAATACGCACGTCAAGGGCCATTAACCTGTGCTGGGTTGTCACTCCGTCCCCTGGAATCACTTTACAATTTGTACAAAGTCCTCTGTCATGACTCCTTACCAAAAAGAAATCAATCTGTGACCTGTGGACCCCACTCTTGTAAGTGATCAAGTGTTCCTCCCGCTTTTTAAAACACGTGTTGACAATCTTAAGATTGTAAGCTAAGGAAAACTCTAGAATAGATCGTCCTTCATTATTAATCTCTCCAAAACCAAAACCACCATGAGGCCCCGCATATTCCCCCGTCTCCTTACCAACATGACCATTAAGGTCTCCACCAATAAAAATCTTCTCAGTATGTGGTATGCTTTGAATCAACCCCTCCAAATCTTCCCAAAACTTTTCCTTAAGATGTGCTTCTGTTCCCACTTGAGGTGCATAGGCACTAATAACGTTGATTGTATCCCTTCCAACAAGTATTCTTAAAGATATAATTCTGTCCTCAATCCTTCTAACATCCACCACATTCTTCTTCCACTCTTTATCCACAATGATACCAACCCCATTCCTCGTACCTGTTTTACCTGTGTACCAAAATTTGAACTCATTGATTTCCCGAGATTTTTCTCCTACCCATTTAGTTTCCTGAAGGCACAAGATGTTAATCTTTCGCTTTACCATTACGCCCACCACCTCCCATGCTTTTCCGTTCATAGTTCCAATATTCCAAGTGCCAAATCTGATCTTTCTCTCCTGAACTAGCTTCTTTAGCCGCCTCCGTCCGTAAGAGAGCGTTAGCCCTTGCTCATTTAACACTACATCCGGGCGACGATGCAGCGGCCCTTGCTCACTTCTAACTGTACTCGAGCCATACAGCGCATTACTTACGGGCAACGACCTAGTAATAGCTCAATTTCTTCGTATGTCCATGTTCATAAGATTCGACAGGTTTTACGTTGGCTGTCGGGGCCTAACACAAGGGTATGATTTAATTAAAAGTAGGAAAGAAGAGAGAGGATAGAGAAGAAAGAGGAGAGAGGAGGGAGTGTAGAGAAGAGAGAGGAGAGAGGGTGAAGAAGGAGAGAGGAGAGAGAACAGAGGGTAGAGAAGAGAGAGGAGAGAGGAGATATGAGAGATGATGTAAAAAATAGTAGGGGTAAGATAATAATTGGATAGTTCATAAGCTCTTTTACTGTTCCAAAAGCTAATTTCAGTAGCTTATTCAAAATTATGGCTTTACCCAAAATCACTTATGGACAAATATAGCTGTTTAAAATTTTCCTAAACCAAAGTTTTACCCAAAAGTGCTTTTTAAACCATGGTGCAAAACAGGCAGATAATAAACTTGGTATAATATGTCTGTTTAAGAAACTCCTAACTCAAGATTTTAAAAAGGCCTCTGACCTAAACTTTAATTTAGAAAATTTTTAAAACAAACAGTCATATTTGTCCAAAAGGGCTTTTGGACTAAATTATGGTTTAAAACCAAAGTTTATATAAACTATTGATGCTAGCTTCTGTAACAGTAAAAGAGCTTATGGACTATTCAATTACTATTTTACCCTTACCTTTTCTTACACCTTCTCTCCTCTTTCCTCTCTTCTCCATCCTCCCTCCTCTCTCCTCTCCACTCTCACTCCTCTCTCCTCTCTCATATTTTTAATAAAATCATACTCTTTCTAGTCCTTCTGGTAATAACTATCCAAACGCTCTTTTATTTAAAACTACTTTTTTTTCTCTCTATAAACTCTTCTCCAAAAGCCATTTTCTAAAAGATGTTCAAAAACCCTTTTTTTTTCATAAACTTTTTTCTAAAGTCTTATCTAAATAGGCCCAATATCAATATCTAATATAAAATTTCTGACAAAAAATCAATATAAGATTGCAAATAATTTTCTTGCACTCTATACGATTTAAGAAGTAATGTTGTTCATTACTTATAATACGATTTATTATAAGATTTATAAACTAATGTAGCTTTTATTGAGCTACGTATAATGTTTTCTATTTAACATTTTCTATAAGAGGATAAAATGATATATTAAGTATAATTTGTTTTTTGATATTTTCTTCATTATATTTCATATATCTCCATACGATGTCCACCACATTTTAGCATGATGCAAATGTTAGAAAAATGTTTATGAGATGGTGTTAGATAAACAAATTCATCCTTGAGTAATTATGAAGTTGAGTATTATTTATCTTTTGAAAAAGATATATTGGTTGGTTTTATTTTTTTTTTAACCAACGTTATCTTTTTATATTTAGTATTTAGGTTCACTTTTTTTCCTCTCTTGTTCTAATAAAAAATTACGATCCTATTACTAATCAAGAATTTCAAATCCAGTGATTAAATTCGATGCAAAAAATAAGTGAATTTGATTTCTTAAGTAACAAAAAAGTTAAAATTAGTTTTCATATGAACATTAAATCAGTTTTTTTTTTAAATCTTTAATTTATAAAAATTTTATAACAATAATACAAATTAAATTATGTCAAGAATAAATAAAATTAACACGTTTTTTTTTTTTGTGTAAGAAAGGGTTAGGAGCCCAATATCAAGAAAACTAAATTAAATAGGGATTAAATTCTAAACTATCATTAAGAAAAAGAGATTCAAGTCGTGGAAGACAAACATATAATGTTTTTGTGATAGTCAAATTCTCTTTAGCCAGAGCATCTACAATTTTGTTATGAACTCTTAGAATATATTGTAGTTTCAGTTTTCACGAAAGCTGTAGAAGATTCTATATTTGTTACCACTAACTAACTACATCTTTGCCTAAATAGTAATTTCTTAAAAGTGAAGATCTGAATCCATATTTTAATATTTTAACTGAATTTAATCGAAATTTTCCCTTAAAAAATGTACACAATTTTCTAATTTTTTTGCTAAATATATATAAACAATCCTATTTAATATATGTCAGACACTATATATAAATATATCTTTTAATAAAAATTTAAATATTAATTTATCACGTTATAAAAAATTAACCCTAATCCCAATTGGTTTGATTATCATTGATATTTGAGTCCTTTTAAGAAGAGGACTCATTTCTGTTATAAATTGCTTCTAGTATTTATGTTTTCTGATGCAAGAACTAAGTGCCGAGTCCTTGAATTATAGGAAACTAACTGAATTAAATGACCACAGAAATGACCAGCATTTTTATATAAATTATTCAATTAGAAATTAAAGCATCCTAAATACTTGCATGAGTTCATGTCTGCGTCAACGTGCAAATTCACAAACCCAAATCAAATCTCATCTATTATTTTCCTCCTTTAAAGAGGTGACAAAATGAATCCCGTAAAGATACTAATTATCCTTTGTCATATATTCATTTTAAAATTATCATTAAATCTCAGGTATCATGCATTATATAGAGTTTGAAAAGAAATGTAGCATTGCCTACACTTTGAACAAAGACTTGATCCTGATTTAATATCCATATACAAGTGGGTGTGGGCTTGGAACATCATATTTAGATAACACCTACATTTTGAACAAAGTAAGATTTGATCCTGATCCAACCACTGCTACATTACCTTCATATTTATATAACATCATCAATATAATCAACTCCAATCATCAATGAAAATAAAATATCAAATTTATAATAAGTCATATTATTTAAAAACTATGAACAATAAGATTCATCTCATGCGTCATACACTGTACTAGAAAACATGTGAAATTGTTTCAAAATATTTTCTAGGCATCTATGAACTCCATGGAGTGGTGACACTTTAACCTCAGTCTAAGTAACATAAAATTAGTGCTCTAGCTCTAAATACTTTACATGTATTAACGCCCTTGTCAACTTGCAAATTCACACAATCAAGGCCAGTTAAAGATCTAAGCCACATATTTTATATGAAAAAAGATCTAAGCACACTTGTTAGCGTCAAAGGCTCGTAGAAGAAAATACTCACAATTAAAAATTCTCAGACACTCAAATTTGAGAGTCCCTGTTTATCAACAGATGCTTCCTTTTCAGGGGCTTTCTCATCACTGCAAAACTGGCAAGAAATCCTTGGAGGTTTCACCCGTAAGACCTTGTCAATCCTTTCTTCTATCCAAGCAAGTCTTCTCTCAAAGCTCAATACGCCAATATGCATAATCCGAAGATCAACTTGTGCAGCCCTAGCACAAGCCCGGAGTATAATGTAATAATCAGCATGAGCTACGTAAGCATAGGCACCTTTATCTTTCTTTCTCACGTAGTGAACATAATCAAATCTTTTAGGCTTCACCCTCGGAGATATGTAACAGAATTTGTTCTCCTCCATGTCCAATTTCAGCTTTCTGATGGTCTCATTATCAGGAGCCTCTGCTGAGGTTTCATCATCACTTTCTGATTCATCAGAGTCTGCTGAACTCTCATGGGAATCATCATTACTCATTGCATCATCATCATGTGCTCTGTGACTGAAACATTCTGCTCTCCATTTTTTCTCCTTGGGTGTTCTGATAATACATGTCTCGCTGCTCGGCTTATTTTGCTCCAAAGAACCATCACATTGCTCTAGTGGTTCAGCTGGTTTAGAACCCTGAAATCAACAAAGAAAATTATTGAGTTAGGAAAGTGGCGTTCTTCATAATGTTTGTCCACACAGGAAGTAAACATCCACATCACCATGACAGCCAATAAAAACCAAAGATTCAAAGCAATGGGTTATGAAATTTAGTTTTATTTAATTCACATCTAAAATACATACATATCAGAATGGGTGAAAAAGGGAACTTAAGAACTCATTGCAAGTAGAATATATCAGAATATGAGGAGATGGTCATTAATTGTAAGCACAAAACTAAGTACTATTTCACTAGCATGACAGTTATTAAGACAGTTAAGTTATTGATTATTGGCCAAAAAGGAACAAATGTTGTTTGAGTTTTGAAGTTGGGGTAGGGGAGACAACCCACTCCATTGTCCAGAGGTTTAATTAAAAAAAGAACGGTGGTCAATTCATCCGCCCCACCCATGAAGCTCCCAACAGTAGAAGTTCATGTACGCAACTACACTAGGAAAGAAAATGAACCTCATTTAGATATAAACAATTACAAGAGTAACCTTGATATTGCTGTCAATACCATCCATGAATATTAAATAAGTCACTTACAAAATAAAGTCAAATGTCATTTGTCAGTAAACTGTCAAATAAAATTAATCAAAATAAAAAGTGTAAGCTGTCATGTACCTTAGGGAGGAAAATGAACCTTATTTAGATATAAATAATTACAAGAGCAACCTTGATATTGCTGTCGACACCATCCATGTATATTACATAGGTCATTTACAAAAATAAAGTCAAATGTCATTAACCAGTAAACTATCAAATAAAATTAATCAAAATAAAAAGGATTTCTGGAACATCTGTGGCAATCCACAAAGAACATTCTCTTCTTTGAAGCACAGAGGAATTCTATTAGGTTCTTGTAATGGCAAATCCAGTCAACAGTCAAGAAAATTCCTGAAATTTCTCTCTTCCTCCAATAATACTAAATTTGATAAGAAAAATCGAAGAAAGAATGAAATAATGATAAAAGAAATTCTATGATCTTATTAAACAAGGGCTTTTGCATACAAGTTTAGCAGCTCATTTAGGCTTTTATTTTACCTTCTCATTTTGATAAAAATTCCATGAGAATTCTATCATCTTTTCTTCTTCATGATTCTCAAACGATGGCTCTAATCCAGCAAAGACAACATCCTTACAATATTGGAGATATGTTGACAGGTCCTTTGAATACCCTGTCTCCATATACTGAATGTAAGTATTTTTTTTTAAATAATACCACCATAGCCGAAAAAAAAAAAAAAGGAGAAAAGAAACTTAGGAAACAAAGGATTAAAATAATAGTATAAAAATAAACTAGAAAATCTACCATATTTGTCAGCAACCCCATCATATAATGTATGGAGGTGGTGGAGAAGCCCTAAAGCATCCCATTCTGGTTGCTGGGGTTTTACTGGGTCTTTGTCAGAATGTTCACTATCATCATGGGAAGCAAAATTGGTATGCAAGCCACCATTTCTTTCTCCCTTAGAGCTACTTGCAGATTTGACTGAAGCAGCACCATTATGAGACAAACTCCTTTCCCATTCTCCAAAACCATTTATGTTATACAACATTCTTATCACTACTATCAGAATTGACATAACACATACACGAGTAGGAAGCCTCAATTCATTTGTGGATAGCCATAAACCTGGGGGCATTGACCATTCATAAATCTTAAGAGCATCAGGAAGAATCTTATCACTTGGAAGATGCAAGTCTTGAAGATAACGCAAAGCTATTGCATAGAAGTTAACAGGAGGCAAATCTAGGCCTATGGAATCAGCAATGGAAGCTCCCAATGACTCTAGCTTTTGTAAAGACACAGCTCGTGAAGGCCTGAACATAACCATTGAACTTATAGGACATGCTCTTGTAGGTTTCCCCATGCGCTTTTCAATTTCACGAAATGCAGAAAAATATGGAAGTCTCCCTTCAAGGGTCCACTTCATCATGTCTGTAGGCAAGACTGCTTCCTTGGCGACATGACAAGCAAGGAACGTAATAGCTACAGTGCAAGGTAATGGGATACTTTTCCTTAAAGACCTGTACCATATCATTACAGCACGCTCACCATAGATATTGTGAGGTTCTGCACTGTATTTAGCACGGGGCTTGTGATCAGTAGGTTCTTCTGAAGCCATGTAAGAAATAAACTCGCTGAGACACAAGTTATGCGTGATGAAAAATAAGGTTAAGCAACTTAAAATAAATAAAAATCTAAATAAGTACTGCTTAGAAGTAGACAACTAGCACAAAAAAATAGGGCTCAACTTTCATCTAACCAATGAGATAATAAATTTGATTATAAGAACTCAGATATAAGAGAGCATATTTTCCAATTACACTCAGATTAGAATCTTCTCATTTCATCCCATTCCTCAAAGATTCATATGAACTTGACACTGTAAATATCTGAAAAGGCTGAGATACATACTACTTGAGTTATTAAAGCTGAGTTTGCATACTGTCTGTCTTTCTCAAAAACTAACATTAATAAATTTAGGGTACCTAAATGTCAGTCAGGAATCAAGAGAGTCAATCATTTGGGATAATTTTTCAAAACACAGTAATGCCGCAAATATCATGTCAGAAACAGACCAGAAAATAACCATCAAATGGCACATTTGATTACATACTAAACGAAAAAATACACATAAATGCTATTATGAAAGGGATTGTAATCATGCAACCAAATTAACCAGCCACTCAACAAGTGGGACAGTAGCACGTGGGAAAAAATTGGCCAGGAAAGTCTAACTCATTTTACCTTCTTTCTGCATCTCAGACTCGTGAATTACTTCATCAGCCCAACCATCATCGAAAACACTAGTCTCAGATACATATCTCAACCAAATTGGCCCAACAATCCCACATATCAAAGGGTTCACCTTGAATTCTTTCACCAATGATTCACACTGAAGCTCAATCATAATCTGCAACCCCATCACATACCGCATCCTTATCTCATTGTAATAATCGTCAAAACTCAAAACCCTCACGACATTTGCACCCCCAAAATCGCCTGGAACCGAGGAACCAGCCTCATTAAATTCGAAACCATAATCTGAATCTCCTTCTACCTTAAAAATGCCCTCAAAACGATTTTCTTGAGGTTGAGGAGCTTCGTCTTCCAACCCCAGAGCCTTCATAAACTGGGATTGGGAACCATAGATGGAGTCGACCTGAGAAATAGGTTCAACCTTGATCGCATGGGAACGCTGGCGGCGGTGACTGGCTAAGTAGATGCCGCCGCTGGCGTCTCCTCCCTTGTCGACTAAGTCCTCATCAGCCACACCGGTGTCAATTATGTCGTCAGCCTGAGAGCCGCATCGAAGGCAGTAGAAGAAGCCATCAGAACCGTCTGCAAGACCAACGTTTCCACAGGTATGGCAAGTCCAGGTGTGGCTATTATCCATTCCTGATGAAGGATGGCGAAAGCGGTGGCGGAGACGCTATCGGAGAAAGAGGAGGCACCAATGCCCTTCAAGCTTTCATACTAGAGGGTTTTGGACTTTTAGCTGACGTACTGAATACCGAGTAGTCAACTCGGGTCACACTGGTGATGATTAAGAAAATATAATTAATAGTAATCTAATGCCGATTGCACCTAAGCCGAGTTAATCTGATTTACAATTAATCTGTTTGCGCTTTACACTGTTTACAACAACAGTACCCTCTCCATCTCTACGGCTACGGCTTACTTTATTGGGCTTCATGTACTTCCTTTGGGCTTGTGCACAATTCTGACTCAGCTGAAGAAGCATTGGAAATTTAGTGGTTGGATAAAAGTGGAACATTCCACCAACTGGAGTTGGTCCGAGTGGTAAGCGGCTCGATATCGCTTAAGTGAGATTTCGAGTTCGACTCTTGGCGTATGCAAAAAATTCCTGTTGGGAGACTCACCCACCATAGGCAGGTGCGCGACGCGGGTCAGATCTAGATGTAGTCGGGGCAAAGTTCTGGTGAACCGGGTGGGGAAAAAAAAAAAGTGGAACATTCCTGTTAAGCCCAGCACACGTGCATTTGTTTTACTCCATTACATTTTGGCTTCCTTTTTGGTTGAATATTCCTATATCGCTGCTCGTGTACTGTGTTTCAAGGAAGTCTCAATTCTTCTCTCCCACGTTGTAAGTTGGTATCTTTTCAGTTACTTTCCTGACTTAGAATTAATTCCTGTAGTAACTTCTTTTCAGATATTTATGGTTCTGGTTGCTATTTGTTGTGTGCAGTTAATGTCTCTTTCCTTTTTCTTCTAATTCACATGTAAATCTTCCTTTCTTTATTTAATGTCATCTTTTCGCCTTTTGCTTTTGCCTTTTGCCTTCTCAAGACTCTCCTTTATTAAGTGTTTTCTCTCTCAAGCAATGGCCGGTGTTTTTTTACTATCTCTCTTCTTACTCTCTCTAAAACAAAGGAATGGTTGTTTCTGTTCAGTCTTGACGATATCACACTAGAACATACTCTGTGGACGGTATGTGTGGAGGTGGATCAGTCCTTTCCTCGCACTTCCATTGATTATGATGACAAGGACTTCCGTTATCCTAAGAAGGTGTTATGCTATGATCTGGTCATGTTTGACGTGAAGGTATGCCATTTTCAGTGTCCATCACAATTGTTGCTTTGTTGGTTATTTCATCATGCTTTGCTTCTTGTAGGGGACCCGTATGATCGTTAGGATGTTAGACAAGAAGATCATTGAACGTTTCTGTGAGATGCTTGTAAAACATAAGGTTTTCTATATCCAGAATTTCCCGGTAGGTCTTGGAGGAGAGGGGTTGCATGATAACTACTGTATTATTCTGATGCATCAAACTGTTGTTCAAGGGAGTTTCTGCATACTTCCCAAGCATAGTTTTTGTAAAACTTTATTTTTGTATATCTTAGGGATCATTCTGTAGTATTTAGAACTACTTTTATGATCATAGAAGTTCAATTTAAAAATTTGAAAATTTCCAATTCACAGGTATTCATGTGGTATTTTTAGATTAAGTAACGAATTTTGAAAAATCATAATTAATTCTATAAAAATAAAAATAAAGTGCTTCAAAAGGATAATTGAAGCTAACATAATGAATTTTAATAAAAAAATAATTCTCAAACCAAATGTTCAGTCAATCAGTACAGACTTGGCATCAAAGATTACTGTTCATTTATTCAAAACTTTTGAAAATAGTTTTTGGTTCCTAATGTTGAAAATTCCGTTCTCTTTATACAAATATCAAAATAATATATTCTTAGTGTCAAAATGAAGATTGACATGTTAACTAAGTGCTGCTAAAATATTATATATTTAATTATTTGATCATTTACTATTGTTAATTATAACTCAAATGTTACTTCCTCTTCAAGAGTTACTGTTTATAGTGACAAGTTTTAACAACTGACTTTACTAACATACACATACATATCAATCATACTATCTATATACTAAATTCTCTTCATGCATTTTCATCTTCCTCTATCTTTGATAACTTGCTAGTATTGGGATGTCGTAGAGGGGGTGAGATTTCAAAAGAAATTTCAGTAGCAAATGGAAACTATACAATATATGCAACTGCATGCTTGATGTTAATATATGTGTACTTAATGATCATGTTTGTATAGTGATAACCTTCATGGTTCTATGTCCCTTATTTATAACATATGGCCATAGCATAAAAAGAAACAGAACATCACTTAATCATACATGTTTTGCATAATTAAAGTAAACAAACATCACATAAAATATCCAAGCAATATAAGCATACAAGTAAGTAAATTTACTACCTCTATTCCTTGCTCTTCCTTTAACCTTTCTTTTGTCACTTCTTCTTGATATATGGCTGCCTTCTAAGCACATAATCAAAGTCTAAACATCATATAATCATTCATTTATCATACTCTCATATTGAAACATCCTCCTTTATATCTCTCAAAGTACTCTTGCTATAGCTCTTTTGAAGTGGATTATATCTCTCTTGCCGAAAATTCTGGTAGAAAATAACTGTACTGATTCGGTAATTCCCCATGAGAACTACCATTCTACGCAAGTACCCAGGAAAGACTGGATGAACCGGCTAGGTCCACTCACTTCTAGCCTCCTTAGACAGCACCTACGTACACAGTACTTTGTATAGTCTACCAGCACAACGGTATTTTCTAACAAATATCTTTAAGTCTTAACCTCAAAAACATGAATTTCCAAGTGTTGGGCTTACGGTTACTGTTCACTGCCACTATTCACTGGGTAATTCCAGATTACAACCTGAACTTTGGAAATTCATAACTAAATTTAGAAAAATCATTTTAAGGTGATTCCAATTTCTAATGACAGCTCTTTCATTTAAATTTGAGGTAAAAATATGAAAATGAGATCTTCTTGTCCAGATCAAATCAGTTTATTCATTGAACTTTACTGTTCATTTGGTAAATCTGGAAGTTCCAGTTTCTTTGCCCCATTTTCAAAAATTCATTTCTCCTTGTATACTTATCCAATTGAGTTTAATTACATATGGATTTAAATATCCATATGTCTACTTTAATCTCACAAAATTTTGAGGAAAAACTCATTCGTTTACTATATGAAATTAGCGCATGAACCTCACTGCCTCTGAGTAGTCGTTTTACCTTATTCCAGATTTCAACTCCTAACTTTGAAAAATCATAACAATTCGACTTCTTAACCAAATGAGGCGTTCTTGGTGTCCATTTAAAGCTATATATCTTAGATATATTCATGCCAAATTTCATATGAAAAATCATCATATAAGTCAATCAAAATACCGATGGAAGTATACTACCTCAGATTGGATTTATGAGTAGCATGCATCATACAAACCAAAACATCATCTTGTAATTAAAGTGCACACTCTTTAAATTATGTACAGTCATCCATCAACATTTACCCTCTTGCCTTGAGAAGATCCAGCACCTAGAGCATGTTTAATTATATGGAAGGAATGAGATTTCATGGAAATCCCAATAGCAAGTAATATAAACTATAAGGTTATGCATGTTTGATTGAATGCCTAACATGTTATCATGCAATGGGAGCTAATTCATGCTTATACATAAGCAATTCTAATATGCATATTGTCATGACATATATTGCAAGGAGTATCACATACTCATATCACATCATCATCATCATCACACAACATTCCATGCTCAACCAAACCTTCATGCATAACAAGTAAGCAAAACAATCAAAGCACATAAGTTTATAGTTAGATATTCTTGCTACCTCTTGTAGATCCTTGTTCCTTTCGTTCTTGTAATGGTCTTTCCTTGCCACAAATGTCAAAATCTAGGCATTACAAGATAATTACCAAATTATAACTCCATTCTAAACAAAATCCAAGTCTAGTTTCAATAAGCTCCCTTTTCCAAAAATTCCCATTTTGGTTCCAATGCTTCCCATACTTGTTCCTCCACTTTACCCCCACACAAAATCTCATTTTAAGACCATTGGAAGCATCAAAATTATGAAATTCAAATCACTGTTCACGCGAGTGAACAGTGCCCCGTGAGGAATTTTCAATATTATAACCTTTAATTCCAATGGTTTCCAAGGTTTAAAACCTTTCCAATCCTACACAAAATCATCATATAAACTCAATGGAAGCATTAAATCATTGAAATTCCATTTTCTTCTATCATGAATAGTGCATGAACAGTGCAAACCGAAATAGTAAAGTGAAGAGCATCAACTCACCTTACTTGCTCTTTCAATTCCTTGCTTTCTTCCACTTTCTTTCTCTAGAACTCACTTCTCTCTCTAAAGGAGCTCTTGGGTGTGAAGAATGAATGGAAAAGGGGGGGGTATTTATAGCAAAAGTCATGTGCCATTTGAAGGCCAAGATCACTTTGGAAACTATTTGATCTAATGGTTAAAGGTTTGATCTTGGAATGTCTTTTCACTTTTCACTCAAGACCTTACCACCATGACATCACTATCATGGCACCACTTGGGACATCTAAGACTACTTCTTGGCGCCATTTTTGAGTCCATATGGGTCCCACCATGTGCCAAACCTAATCCTTACTTTATTCTCTTTTTCTTTATTTCCAAAAATTCATAAATTATTTATTTTTGGACTTGGGCTCCAAGATAACTTTTGGGCCTTATTGGGCTGGCCTAGGATGTCATGTTGGACCTCTTTTAGGTCCAATAGCTAATTGGCCCAAATCCCAATGTAATTTCCTTATACCGATATCCGTAAATTACCCTGATCTTAGCATAAATGCTAATCACCTCTTTTAATTGTTCTAACATTTTTAGAAATTCATTCTAATATAAAATGAATTCTCTACAAAGTTTCATAATTTTCTGAGCCCCAGAAGTCCTGTTAAAAATTAAATGCGTTTTCTTTAACCCTTTATCAGTGTCCTTTTTCACCGTAAATTCCATAATTAATTCTACAGGACTCCTTTTTGACTTCTGTCAACTCCATAAATTCTCATATTAATTATAATAATTTACTATCAAATTTTATCTGATATCCATCCATTGTGTGAAATGACTAAAATGCCCTCCATTTACTTCTGGTTTCTTAGGGCATCATAGTGGCATTTTCGAAATTTTGCACTTTGGCTCTTAGACTTTCTTCCTCTTCCAATTAATCCTTTTCTTTACATAAATATGGCCACCTCTTTTCCTAAAAATATCATATATTTCATTTAACCTGTACATACAACGTAGTACAGAAATTAGGGATGTTACACATATAACTAATATTCAAGAGTATTGAACTTGATTACTAATTAGGATAACTTTTCCTAATTTTTATTATTTGACTTGACCTTTGAATTAATTAATATCTTGACTTTACTCTACACAATTTACCCTTCTGAATCTATTTAGGAGATTAGAATTATGAAATTCTAGCTCCTTCATCAAATTTGACATAATCGAAAAGAAGCATATAATTATTTCAAAAATTCTTATTTTGATTCTAATGCTTCCAATACTTGTTTCTCTACTTTATCTAATATAATTTTTTATTTTAAAACTATTGGAAGCATCAAAATCATGAAATTCAAATTACTGTTCATATGTGTGAACAAAAGACTTTAAAATTTTATCATGAACACAAAATCATCATTTAAATTCAATGGAAGCATTAGATTATTGAAATTAAAATCCTCCTTTCAGTTCTACTGTTGGACAAAAAATATCAAGAAAATGCAAAGTCAAGAATATCAATTAAATTCAATAACCAACCATCCAAACTAATTTATCTAAGCGTCATATACTTAGTTATAGCTTCATTTTCTTCTTCCTTCTTTATTACACATTTCTGGATAGCAACATATCATAGGGAATACCCACTTTTCTTTCATTAAAATATAGGTTTTATCCTTCTAAAATACTTATAAATAAAGTAGGAAGGATTGCTTACCTTATAGCTTAACTTACTTGATCGCTAAGTGCCTTGAATTGTGTAACATCCTTACTTTCGTACATCTTAGGGACCATTCGGTAGCATTTAGAACCACTTACATGACATTTGAAGTCTATTAGCTAAATCTGAAATTTTTATTTTCAGCGAGTTACTGTTCATATGGTATTCCAGATTGTACGATGAACTTTGAAAAATCATAATTAAATCTACAAAAATCAAAATAAAGTAGTTAAAAATTCTACTCGAAGCTAACATCTTGAAGTTTAAGGGAAAAATAATTTCCTAACCAAATTCTTAGTCAATTGATTCAGTTTATTCGTTAAATGTTACTGTTCATTTGGTCAAAAATTCTGAAAATAGATTTTGGTCCCCATCCTTGGAAAATTAGTTTTCTTTGTGCAGATATTGAAATAAGGCGTTCTTGGTGTCAAAACGAAGATTGAGATGTTAACTAAATGTCTATAAAATTTCGTACATTTATTCTATCATTTACTATAAACATTGTTACTTAAACTAGTCATACAGCATTACTACTTGCAAGAATGCTTTATACAACATCATATAACATTTACATTGACCAATCCCTATCTCCTTTTCATACTTCTTCATCCTCTTTCCCCATTCATAAACCTGTTGGGATTGGGATTACATGGATGGGGTGAGATTTCTGGGAAAATCTCAGTAGCAAACAGTAGCAAATAATACCAAACTATGCATGTATTAATGTAATTGCTTGTGTTTGCTTGTGAAAGTGTTACCATAGTGTAATGAGCATACTTCCATGTATCATATGAAATATAATTGGTCAAAATAATTATAGAAACAGAGCTTAATATGCACACAATTCAACAAAGTCATAACACAATCAAGCATAACATTCAATACATACAAGTTTAGGATAAGTTTACTAACTTATTGCTTTACTTCTTTCCACTTTAAATTTGCTTCTTCCTTCTTACTTTTCCTTGGTGTGTGGCTGCCTCTTTGGAGTCCACAATCACACCCTAACATCACATAATCATCCATTCATTATAATCTAACTTTCTTGAACATCAAACTTACTTTAACTTAACATAACTTCTTTTAATCTTTACCAATTGACTTGGCCTTTGAATCAATTGATGTTTTGACCTTACCCTATACAATTTGGCCTTTTGAATCCATTTATGAACTCAAAACAACCAAATTCCAGTAACTATGCAATGTTCTGGACAGAATTTGCAAAACACACATAATTCCTTAAAAAAATTCCCATCTTAATTCTATTGCTTCCCATACTTGTTTTTCTACTTTACCCCACACAACTTTTCATTTTAAAATCATTGGAAGCATCAAAATCATAAAATTCAAATCACTGTTCATACGAGTGAACAGTAACAGAGAAGAATTCCAAACATTACAACTTTCAATTCCAATGTTTCCAAGGTTCAAAACCTATCCAATCTTACACAAAATCATCATATAAACTCAGTGGAAGCATTAAATCATTAAAATTCCATCTCCTTCTATCATGAACAGTATATGAACAGTGCAAACCAAAATATTTAATCCATGGCAAAGTCAAGAATATCAACTTGATTCAACAACCAATCATCTAGCTAGCTTGTTTAAGCTTTAATCTCACAACTCTAACTTTAATCTCTTCTTTCTCCTTTCATCTAAGGTTTTGGATAGTATATAAACCTTAGAGAAAACTCATCTTTGTTCCATGAAAACCCTAAGTTCAAGCTCCCAAATCAAAGGAAAATAAGCTAGGATAGATTGCTTACCTTTAATCTCTAGCTTGTTTGAACTTTGGCCTTTGAATTCTTCTTTGTCTTGGCTTCAGTTTTCATTTTGCAAGAGGTTCCCCAAGGTTGCCAAGAGCCACGGTTTTGAGCTGAATTGGTGGGGAATTTATAGACAAATTCCATAGAAAATGAATGGCCAATATTACTTTGTGCACTATTTGATCTAAGGGCTCATAATTGGTCTTACACCAAACTTCTCCACCAAGTCAATTTGGGATAAGATCACATGACAAAAATCTGCCCTTCCCCTTGTCTTGGACGCCATGTGGAAGGCCTTGTGGGTCCCACCATGTGCAAATCATAATTCTTACTTTATTCCTTTTTTTTCTTTTAAAAAATACAAATTATTCATTATTGGACTTGGGCTCCAAGATAAATTTTTGGACTTATTGGGATGGACTAGGACAAAATGTTGGACCTCTTTTAGGTCCAATAGCTAATTGGCACAAATCCCAATGCACTTTCCTTATACCAATATCTTTAAATTACCCTAATCTTATAATAAATGCTAAACACCTCTTTTAATTATTCTAATATTTTTAGAAATTCATTCTAATATAAAATGAATTCTCTACAAAGTTTCATAATTTTTTGAGACCCAGAAGTCTTGATAAAAAATTACATATATTTTCTTTAACCCTTTATCGGTGTCCTTTTTCACCGTAAATTCCATAATTAATTCTACAGGACTCCTTTTTGACTTCTGTCAGTTTCATAAATTCTCATATTAATTATAAGAATTTAATACTAAATTTTATTTGATATCCATCCATTGTGAAAATGACCAAAATAGCCTTGGTGCCCTTTCTTGCACTATTTTAACCCTAAGGGTATAATCGTCATTTCACACCTCTTTGTACCCTGTCAGGGCATATACTGACTTGGACTGACCCTTCCTGTACCTGCCCTAGCATTTTGGCCTGTCCAAAATGACCAGAATGCCCTTCATTCATCTCTTGCTCCTTGGTACAACACAGGGGCATTTTCATAATTTTACACTTTTCCGGGGTTCCTCCCACACTGGCCCACCTTATCAGTCCAATGATTTTATTGGGCCTTCTCAATGCCACCTGTTCTTTTGGGTCTCTGAGTTAAGTCATCTGGCTTATTTAGTCCCAGTTTATTTACTGCTAAATCTCCCTATCGGATCCCATGAGCTCACAAACTCCCGTCTAAATTCACTAAAAAGTGAATAACTTTTTCTACAGAACTCCTTTCGGGATTCTGTTAGTTCCCTGACCTCCAGCTTCACAGGACGCATCATCCTATAACTTTTCACTCATATCTAAGGTCTAGGAGATCTGATAAAAATTTTAGATAACTTTCTGACTATCAGATAAATTTCAGCTATCTGAAACTCTGATAAAATTCCTGTATTAAGCCAGATTAACCAGCATCATTTTCTCTATCTACTGGTGAAATTTGAGACTGAAATACTTTCTGGCAGTCTAAACCACTTCTGGCTCAACTTTCTTTAATTACCATTTAACCCCTGGAAACTTTACTTCTTTTTAATTAAGTCCCTCAAATTTGGCTAAAATTACACTTAAAGACCCCATATTTTTGTCTACTTTCTCTTTTGGCCTTAAAGCTTTTATAATTCTACTTCAGTCCTTGCATTTTCTTCCTTTTTCAATTCAATCCCTTTCTTTACATAAATGGCCACATTTTGCTCAGAAAATCTGATATATATTACGTACAAACTGTACATACTATTCAGTACAAAAAATTAGGGATATTACAAATTGCCTTTGCTTTGGTCAAGCTTTCAAATGACAAGAGGTTCCCCAAGGTTCTCCAAAGCCCATGGTTTTACACTAAAGGGAGGGTTATTCATAGAAAATTTTCAAGACTCCTTAAACTAATTTACCTCTCAAGTTTCTAATAATTACAAGCCCTCAATCTTAAATTTCATTGGTTGCTTAATTCCTTAATTATCATTAACATAATTCTTATATTATTTTATTATAATGAAGCACATGGCATAATCCTTTCCTCCATACCTTGGTGGCATGTGGAAAGGTGTGAGTCCCACTTGGGATACCTTGCATGCCAACATATGCTTCTTGCAATTTTCTTAAATTTTGTTTCTTTAAAAATTTATAAAATATCTAAAAATTGGCTTGAGTTCCAAGATAATTCTCTTAGCATATTGGGATATCTATATGATGCTATGTTGGGCCAAAATTGGGTCTAATTGCTATTTGGCACAAATCCCAATGTACTCCCCTTACCAGATACCTTAAACCACCCTAATTTTTGAGATAAATTCTAGACACCTCTTTTAATGGTTATGACATTTTTAAAAATTTATTCTAATAAAAAATGAATTTACTGTAAAGTCTCATAATTTTGTAAGACCTAGAAGTTCTGATAAAAATTCTATACGTTTTCTTTAAATCCTTTATTGGTGTCTATCTTCACCGTAAATTTTATAATTAATTCTACAGGACTCCTTTTTTACTTCTATCAGTTGAAATTTTATCTGATTCTGAGGTCCGAAAGATACTGTACTAATTTCAAAACTTCAGAAATTAATATCAATTTATCGGGATTTTAAGTCAAAATTTTGAGAGATATGCCTAGCCCAAATTTCATCCTCTATTTACTGGTAAAATTTGAGATAGAAATATTTTCGGGTGATTTTGAACCTTTTCTGGCTCCACTTTCCATAATTACGCTTTTACCCCTAAATTTGGCAAAATTGCGCTTTAGTCCCTAAAATTGCGAAATTTTATTTTATTCCCTTTCTACCAAATTTGAAATTTGAATTTAGTCCCTGAATTCTCAAAACTCCATTTAGGTCCTTGAATTTTTCACTATTTGTAATTTAGTCATTAGACTTTCACTATTTACTGTTTAGTCCCTAAACTTTATTAATTACAATTTAGTCCCTTTAACTTTATAACTTTATACCTTCTCCCTTTCTTTAACTTAAAACTTATCTAACCATTATCTTTTCTTCTGATCATTGTCACAATCCCTTCTTAACCTCTTTCCTCTATCAGTCTTATACAGATAGGAAAAATTTGGGATGTTACAATTTTTATCTTATGGATGTTAATGTGATGAGGACTAAGTTGCATCCTCCTTATAGGGTGAGAGGTAATATTTGTTGGTTCATATACGATCTTCACTTTCGTTTCAAATTTTAAGTGATTATGTACATTGCTCACTATTTTTGAAGATAGATATGGTATTCTTTTCAGTATGAGCAAGCTCCATATTGAGTTTGTTGGTGACCTCATGACTAAATTCATCTCGTTTGTTGTGGAGGATAGGAGGCAAAGTTCCTTTCTATTTAGTCTTGTGGATATTGTTCTTTCATTTTCTAGTATAGTTTGGTAGTATGTTTCTCTTTCCTTATAGCGGAAAGGGATCATAGTTAAGCTCTATAGTGATAGTGTCATGCCCCCAAAATCATGGGGTAACTGGCACAGAACTTGAAGAATTCATATTCCTTAAACCTCAAGCAAATAAATAGAACACTTTATTTAATGATTATAACATATATTTCGTTACATTCAAAAGGCAAGTCATTGTAGAAATTTTAGCATAGTAGTCATTATATATCAGGCCTCCTGAAAATTCTTCAATAGCTCACAAATATACCAAATAATATACAAAACTATGTTAGGATAGACTGGATCACCCAAGAGGGGTGAATTGGGTGTCTGCGAGATTTAAAAACTTTGTTGAAATTCTTTTGCAATCTGATCAGTGAAATATATAAGCTTGAAAACTTTGATCAGATAATTGAAATGAGTTGCTAAAACTATAAAGAGTCAAGGAAGAGAAAAATCACACAAAAAACTTATCCTGGTTTGGTCATTCCTTGACCTAGTCTAGTCCTTAGATACCCACTGAGATTTATAATCCACTATCTCTCTAAGATTATGCAGGCTCTTAGTAGCCTTTACAACCTCAATTTTAACGACTAATTGATAACCTCCTCAATCCTGAGATAACACCACTCTCTGGTGGCAACACTCCCCCTTACAGAGACAAGATCAAATCCCACATTGAATCCTCGATTCCAAGGTTTACTCTCAAATTTGGATAAGGATGATGAAATATAAAACTCTCTGAGATAGAATAAATGATACATTATAGTACATGATATTTTCTCTCTCTCAAGATATGGTACATAATGAAGAACAGAGAGTTGAAGGCTTTCTCAGTCTAACGATACTTTGGCATTATGATGATGCATTCATAGTTTATATCTCATCTTAATTTTGAATGCTTTTCTATTTATTATGAAGTTGAGCTTTTTACCGTTGAGCTTAATCTGTTTCTCCATTAAGCTTTTCTTCTTCCGTTGAGAATATGTTCGTTGGAACTAGCTGTTGAAGCTTCTGACACACAGTACCCTTTTTACTATTGAGAGTTCATTGGCTTAATCTTTGTCTAATCTCATTATAGTCATGTCTTTAGATACCTTAAATGAAGTTTGACACAATCAAGAGAAGTTATGGTAATAATCATTCAGCACTTGACTTTCTTCTATCTTCTGATTATCTATAAGTTTAGGAACAATGATAATATTTCAAGTATCATAAATTCCTCTATTTAACTCTAAACATACAAAATGATCTATCCCTAGAAAGCTCTCTTTGTTTACTTTTCAATGAACTAAGTTTGACTCTAAACTTTATTGTAGACAGAAAAATATGTTTAATTTAGTGAATAGAGGTTATGACCAAATTGTTAATTTAAAAATGACATATCTCCCTCATATGAGACTCTTTGGTAGTGAAATTTATGTCATTGAACTGTATTATGAATCTAGTTTCATATGAATCAAGTTTCACCTAAATCGGAGAAGTATATCTTGAGATATGGTCGAAATACTCAACCTATATCGACGCAGAGTATAACTGAGTAGTTAAAAATGAAGTAATTAATCGATTAGTTAATCGATTAATTTAGCAAAACATGTATATTTGAGTTTTTTTATCGATCATCATCTTTTCCCTTTACTATTCCTTCATCACTTCAATCTTCTAACCTCTTCTGAAAATACTCAATCTCAAAATGATTTGTGAGTAAGTTAAGCATTAATTAAGTGTATGAACAATTAATAATCAACTCATGTTAAATAGATCATGTTCTAATGGGTTTCAGAAAATATACTGTATTGATCGATTAACTAATCGATTAATTAACATTAATTTGATCAATATTTTAATTAATGTAAAGAACAGAAAACAAAGTATCACATTGATCGATTTCTCAATCAAATATAATGTAATTTGATAAGATAAATTTATCAAAAGATATATAATGAAGAATAAGGAGAAACATATGTGTGTTTCATATTTAAATCAAACATATATAGCTTGGAGAGAGATACTATCAGTTTCAATGCAAACAGAGAAAGATTTTTTAAATATATGAAGTTTTGAAAGATTTTTTAAATATATGAAGTTAATCTATTAACTAATCGATTAATATAAATTAATTGAATACCTAGTCGATTAATGTCTCTAGAAGAATTGAAACAACAATATTTTTAACATAAATTAATCGAACAATTAATCAATTAATGAATTCATATTTGAATTTCACAAAATGATTCTCTACTAATTAATCAAACAGTTAATGGATTAATATAAATTAATTGATTAACAGAGTTATCTTTGTTTAAAGGATAAGCTGTTCTCAATAGATTAATCCAATAACTAATCGATTAATTATAATTAATCAAATACCTAATTGATTAATTGACTTATCTTTTCAATTCCATAAAGCAACTTCAATACATTGATTGAACAGTCAATCGATTAATGGTCACTCATTAATCGAACAACTTATCAATTGTCTTTCTTTTAATTTCCAAAGAGTAACTTTATTACATTAATTGAATAGTTAATTCGTTAAATATAGATTAATTGATTAACTAATCGATTGATTAACTCAAGAGACATAAGTCTGAATAGATTAATGGATTAATTTGACAAATTAATCTAATAGTTAATGGATTAATTCAAACAACTTCAAACAAAGACTACTTAGTTTGTCATAATCAAAACATAGATTCTAACAAAACTGATTTCCAAAATATTATCAAATAACAATGACAATCAATCTTCAAATCATCATTTATCAAAATACAATATCGATCAAAGTACCATCAATCAAACTTTGCATAGACAATCTTGGCATCATCAAACTAAAATATCTTTTTGTATCTTTAAAACAAACTTTGGCATCATCAAAATATATAATTAATCAATGTTGTATAAAAAAAGTTTGTATAAGAAATCGAATTAGATTTGCTCTAAATAAATCAAGTGTGAATGTAGTAATTGAACTTCAAACGCATTGTGACAAGCTTCATTTTCTTCCCTATTTTTTAAAGCTTAAAAATTATTTCTCAAAAGTATTATAAAACTATTAAAGACTTTATTTGACAATTTAACATTAGTAAAAACTTTTTGCCATTTGTCATCATCAAAATATACTTTCTAACAATCTCCCACTTTTTGATGATGGCAAATCCTGAATGAATTTTCTCTCCCTATTTGTCATCAACAAAAAGTTTGAAGGGTATCAACAAAAAATAATATTATCCTTCTCACTTAAAGTGATGCTTTTGTGAGAAATATGATCAAAAGAATTGCATGATGTAATGTTTAAAATAAATAGAGAGGGTTTAGAGATGCTCATTTGATTTCGACAAGATGTTGTATTGATCTTTGAAATCTTGTTCCTTCTTCTCTTGCTTCTTCTGAACTTTAAGTCTTCTACTGCACAACTCTGATTCTTGTTTACATAATTCAGTACTTTATAATGAGTTAGGTTTTCTTAGATTGATCAGATTCCAAGTGTGACTTTTAAGATACAAAATGTTAGAGACATTTTAGGTATCAGCTGAGTGGACACTAACAGGTACCTCAGATACCAAATTTTGTTTGGCCCACTCGCAGCTCTGGCACCAAACCTTTGCAGCTTTGAATGCATCCTTGATATTTTCACCTTTTGAACCAGTAGCTACATATCAGAGCATCATTATAGCTTGTTAATTCCCCTGTAATGATTTCAAAATATTTCTTGCATGGAGAATGGTTAGCGTCTTCAAGAAACCTTTCCAACTAAGATATTTTCTAGTTTAATCATGGAAGGGATCATATGAATAACTCACCATCAAAGCATAATGAATGGATAGTGAATACATATGAGTTATATTAGGAGATGTGCTTTATGAGATAAGATACACATGTGTGAATGTGAAGCTCCAATTAATTAATGCAAGATATGAAGGAAATATTATAATAGAGTTGAGAGCTCCCCCTTAATTGTATAGTTAGTTGAAGCTTGGAAGAAGAGAAGCCTTGCTTGCTTCTAATCCTATAAACAAATAAATTTCTTTGGTACTCAATGCTTATTGAGTCCAAGAGGTTAAATAGAGCAATTTTCTTGGTACCAAATATTGGTGACATATCAGGGTAGCTTCTGAGTAAATCATTTGCTATGAAATTCTTTTGAATAAAATGATACAATCTTTGAAGAATAAATTTTATCTATGTAATGTAGAAGCTTTCGAGAAATAATGTTTCTTTTGGAAATGATTTTTATACAATTTCTTAAAGATTTGATAAAGACAGATGCTTCAGTCGAAAACCACACTAGTCGAACTGGAATTAAACTAAATCAGTCAAATGAGGTTTTTCAAATCAGTTTCATACAGTAAATTGATTTTCAAATAAAGCAATAAACTTTTATAAAATCAAAAAGATTTGATGCATAAACTTGAAATATTATTTTGGATTGTGCATTAATCGATTATATGTTCGATTAATGTTCATTAATCGATTAGTCAATCGATGAATTTCACATATAAGCACACAAATCAACATTTA
The DNA here is from genome assembly GCA_037074615.1 of Leucaena leucocephala. Lineage (NCBI taxonomy): Eukaryota > Viridiplantae > Streptophyta > Magnoliopsida > Fabales > Fabaceae > Leucaena > Leucaena leucocephala. The sequence continues at coordinate 14,259,576 of CM073565.1, read as the reverse complement.
AAATTGATTGATCGATTAGGTATTCAATTAATCACAATTATTAAACTATTAATTGATTAACTCAATAAAAATGAAATTATTTAACATATTTATCACTAATTAATTAATTAGCTGTTCGATTAATCTCAATTAATAGAATAGGTGATAGATTAATTGTATAAAATATAACTCACAAACATACATTAGTTGATTAAATAATCAATTAACAGCCATATTTCACAAAAATAAACACAATATGATAAAATTGTTAAAGGATGAGAATGTAAACTTTTTCTGAGAAATAATGCTTCATTTGAAAATAAAATTAATCAAAAGAAGAAACTTTGAAAAAAGGGTTTTAAAACTTGTTAAAACATATGCTTTTGTTAAAACTTTAAAAGTTAGAAATTTTAGAAAAATATTAAATAGCTTCACTTTAAAAGATCAAGTTGGATAACATGTTAAACATCAAAGTTAACACGTTAGAGAATTTTTCAAGAGCAAAATTCATATGGATAAGTGTTAGCCATAAAGGCTTTGTATGAAGAAGATTCAAAGACTTTGGTCATTCTCAAATACTGGATTTTTGAAAAATGATGAACTACAACCCATTAGTCCAAATGACTATCATGTTAAATAGGTTCCAGTTGAGAATACAGGTCATTCCATTGAAATTATTAACATTTTTATGCTTGGAATAACTCAACCAATAAGGGATGTGCACATTAAGCATAAGGCTCTTATGTATTGTAATCTTTCTATGAGGATAGGCTTGAAATTCATATAGATGATTAACTTGTTAGACATATAGTAAGCCTAACTCATTAGATAGGAGGACTCAGAAGTTCAAGCATAGAATAACATATTAAGATCAATGATCAGTATTATAGAAATATCTTCAAGATGGATTTGAAGCATTTCTAAAATTTTTACTCAAAGATATTAACTTCCAACTTTGAAAAAAAAAATTAAATGCTAATCAAAATCAAATGCATTTTTCAAATCAAATTTATGCAAGTAAAAACATAAGTATTTTCATAATCAAGTTTATGCAATTTTTGTAGAAATCAAAACATCTGATACATACTTTAAAATCCAAGAAAACTAAATTTTGGATTATGCATTTCAAAACAAACTCAAAGAAAAACTATGCACAATTTTGCTTTTCGTCCATTTAACAATATCAAAATATTTTAAAAAACTTTAAAGAATTATTGCTAATGGAATGCAACAGGGAACAAGTATTCATCACTCCAAAAATGAATTCATGTAATAAACACAAGATTGGGTAGGAATATATTTCACCATATTTTCACTTGTCCTTGCGACAGTTCACTTTCTGTGTGCTACTTACTGATTCTTCAGGTTTGTGATATTCAGCACCAGAATTAAAAATATGCTTCCTCAGGATTTGAATTTGTCTATGTGTAGCCATATTCTTGAGATGCAGCTTTCTCTAACTTTTTTTCTACAATATAAATCTTTTTTCTTCCATGGTATCCAATTTCACTTGGATCTACTTATGGTTAGTTTGTAGGAAACACAACATACTTCATATGCTCAGAGAATATGACCAGTTTGGAATAATTGAGTATAGTGAAAAAAAATATGTCTTTATGCATAAAAAGAGATATTGTCTTTTTAGTTTATGTATACACAATGAATTGGGCTACTGAATATTGCCTTTTTCTCCTTTATAAAACATTTATTGGTTAGGTTTTCTCAGGAGTATGAAAAATTCTAGATATCAGTTGCAATGACAATTACTAAAATATAGTTGTAAACTTCAAGGGTATGTTAAACATTATGATAATGCATGAAGTTTACTATTGTATCATTTTCCTTTTGTAGAAGAAGGATTAACTTTGTGCACCCATTGCATTATTTGATTTCTTCTGACAAATGTTTGCGATGGTCTCTCTTTTGATATGAACTTTGATTCTTAAGAAATCCTTCTTCTTCTTATGTTCTCCTCAAGATAGTTGAATAGAACATTGTGATAATTCATCTTTGAGGTAGAACGTACTCCTTGGGCCTTTCTTTATTGCTTATAATTTGGTTTTGACACTATAGCAATAGATGCTCCTTGAGTTCTCTCAGATGATGTAACTTTCACTGATGTAAGAGGAACTCTTGAATGCCCCATTCTCCATGTACCGTGTCCATTCTTCTTAATGTTATTTTGCATATTTGAAACACTGAAAGGACATTTTGGTACCCATTTAACTGTGGGTCTTTGAGCATTAGTTTTAGACTTTGATTGTCCTTTAGGAACCCAAATAAGTTTATTTCTCACATTAGAATTTCTTCTAATATAACAAGTATAAGAAATATGATCTAGTTTACCATAATAATTGCAGACAACAAGATGATATGCTTTTGTAGTATGTCTACATGTATTGTGTTAGTCGAATGGAAGCATATTATAATTATTGTACAAATTTTCTTTCCTATTTGTGATATCACCAGATTTGAAATATAAATTTTTGCTTTTCAAAACAGAATCAATGATTGGTTGAAAAATCATATCATGAAAACTTTTGTCATTATTTTTCATAAATCCATAAGAAGAATTGAAATGATTTATTGTTGAGTCATTTTGAACTCTGAATAAGGATTCACCAGATTCATGAACTTTAAGCTTTTCCTCTTGTTTTACTGTGTTGACCATTTCATGGAGATGTTATGTGATTTCTCTATTTTCAGCATCATCTCCCATTTGTTCATCAGATATAAATTTGCAACTTTCAATCACTAATGATGAATTATCAACATTAACTTTAATATAATCGTTAGAGTAATAAGTTGACTCAAGATTTTCAAAAATGTCTCTGACATTAGAGAAAAAATTGATTTTTAGATAATCATTTTCAGATAGGCATTATATAAAATTTTCATTGCTCTAAGGTTCAAAGAAAATAATTTCTTTTCATTTTTATTCCAATCTTTTCTTGGTTTAAAATCAAAATCATTTGAAAAGATTTTCCTCATACCATATTGAGAGTTTTCAAAACTATGGTCATTTGACCTTTCCAAATAGAAACTCAAAGTTTTCAAAAATAGGAGGAATGATAATATCAAAACCTTTAAAAAACATTTTACAATCAAATCCAGCCATGATCTTTGCACTTGAGATCGTTAGATCCTTTAAACAAGTGAACTGCTCTGGTATCAAATGTTAAGATAGGTTGGATCACCCAAGAATGGGTGAATTGGGTGTTTGCGAGATTTAAAAACTTTGTCAAAACTCTTTTGAATTTTTTTTTCAATATGATCAGTGAAATATATAAACTTGAAAACTTTGATCAGATAATTGAAATGGGTTGCTGAAAATATAAAGAGTTAAGGAAGAGAAAAACACACATAATACTTATCCTATTTCAGTCTTTTCTTGACCTACGTCCAGTCCTCAACTCCTCACTGAGATTTATAATCCACTATCTCCCCAAGATTATAGCAGGCTCTTAGTAGCCTTTACAATCTCAATTTTAATGGCTAATTGAGAACCTCCTCAATCTTGAGGTAATACCACTCTCTGATGGCAAAACTCCCCCTTATAGAGACGAGCAAATCCCACATTGAATCCCCGTTTCCAAGGTTTGCTCTCAGATTTGGATAAAGATGATAAAATATAAAACTCTGTCAGATAGATTAAATGATACATTGTGGTACATGATATTTTCTCTCTCTCAAGATATGGTACATAATAAAGAACATAGAGTTATAGGCTTTCTTAGTTTAATAATATTTTGGCATTATGATGATGCACTCATAGTTTGTCTCTCATCTGCTTAATTTTGAATTCTCTTCTATTTATATATGAAGTTGAGCTTTTTACCATTGAGCATAATATATGTCTCTGTTAAGCTTTTCTTCTTCTGTTGAGAATATGTCCGTTTGAACTAGGCATTGAAGCTTCTGACACAAAGTGCCATTTTTACCATTGAGAGTTTGTTGGCTTTAATCTTTGTCTAATCTCATTCTAATCATGTCTTTAGATACCTTAAATAAGTTTGACACAATCAAAAGAAGTTTTAGTAATAATTGTTCAGCACTTGACTTTCTTCCATCTTCTAATTATCTCTGAGTTCAAGAACAATGATCATCTTTCAATTATCATAACTTTCTCTATTTAGCTCCAAACATAGAAAATGACCGATCCCCAGAAAGCTCTCTATGCCTACTTTCCAATAAACCTAGTTTGAATCCAAAATTCATTGTAGAAAGAAAGATATGATCAATTTAGTGAGTAGAGGTCATGGCCAAATCATTAATCCTATGTTCCATATTGCAAACGGCATATTTCCCTCATATGAGACTATTTGGTCTCAGCTCCCCACTAAGATTTTCAATCCACTATTTTCCAAGGTTATAACAGGCTCTTGGTACCCTTTACAACTTCAATTTTTATGGCTAATTGAGAATCACCTCAATCCTGTAGTTACACCACTCTCCGGTGGTAACGCTCCCCCTACAGAGACTAGAGCAAATCCTGTAACATCCTGATTTTTGGTCTAGGAGAACTGGGAAGTAGTCTGATATGGGCAGGCTGCTAAAACCGTAGTCCCAGGGTAGTAATCTGATATGGGCGGATCACTTACTTGTATTTTGTAGGATCCGAGGGATGAGCTAAGTCCTTCAGAATGTAAAGATGAGTTAAGTCTTTAACCTACAGAATCAGGACAGTTCGCCTAGGTTCAAAATGAGGAATGTGAGGAATATCCTAAGTCTTAAGCCTAGGAATTCTGCAGGAAGCTTGATATGGGCTGGCTCCTGTGTAAGATAACCTGATATGGGCGGGTTGTCGAGCTTTTCAATTAACGATGACTCCCTAAGAGTTTAAGGGATGAGTTATTGAAAGAGAATTTTTAGAACTTAAGATGAAGGATAAGAAGATGAGAATAGATGCCAGAAAGAGAATGTAGGGGCAAAATCGTAATTATGGGAAAGATCGGGCTGGTAGCCGATGAGTACCATATTTTGCCAGAAAATAGAGAAAATTATGCTGATCATTTCACTGAACTGTGAAATGTGCATACGAGGTCTCTATGAGTATGAAAGAATTATGGAAAGTTTAAGGACAAAAAGGTGGGGTCCTTAAGTGTAATTTTAGCCAAATAAAAATGGACTTAAATGAAAAGAAGAAAAGTTCCCTGGGGCTAAATTGTAATTAAAGAAAGTCAGGCCGGAAGTGGTTTGGACTGTCCGAAAACATTTCAGTCCCAGATTTCACCGGTAGAGAGAGCAAGGGACGCTCGGTAATCTGGCTTAATACAGGAATTTTTGAAGACTCCAGATAGCCAGAAATGGACTGATCGTCCAAAAGTTATAAAAATTCCTACCGGATATCCTAGATTTCAGATCTAGGTGAGAAAATACAGGATGATACGTCCTTATGGGGCGGATGTCGGGAAACTGACAGAATACCGATACGAGGCCTGTAGAAAAAGTTATTCGCAAATTAGAAAATCCAGACGGGAGTGTGAGGCCTCCGGGTATCCGATAGGGAAATTTATCGGTATTTGAAAAGGGACTGAATGAGTTCTGATAACCTCGGTCAGATGACTGATATGACTCACAGGGATGCCTGAACACCGCAGGCTAGTGTATCCGACAGAAGGAGCCGGTGTCCGGATATGTGTATAAACGGTGAAAAATAGATAAAATATTCAATAATCATTGACGGGGGAAGATTCCTCGTAATGCGTGCCATGAAGGTATTGAACCCAGAGAGGCCCAATAATGGCGCCAACAAAGGCCCAGTAAGACGCTTGGACTGATAGGTGGGCCAGTATCCGGCAGAACCCCAGAAAAGTGCGAAATTACGAAAATGCCCCTGTGTTGTACTAAAGGGGTAGTAGATGAATGAGGGCATTTTGGTCATTCTGGACAGGCCCAGGAGCCAAGGCACATACAGATAAAGTTACTTAGAGTCAGTATATGCCCTGACAGAGTACAGAAGGGTGTGAAATGACGATTTTACCCTTAGGGTTAAAATAGTGCAAGAAAGGGCACCCAGGGGTATTTTGGTAATTTGCCAAGGGATGTTTCTTGGGAATCGAGCCATCAGAGTACTGGAGATTGATCAGGATCCAAGATAACGTACCCAGAGCCCAAAAACGTAGGCCCAGTGATATGTGGGAAAAAGTGGCATTAAAATACTATTTTAATGCTGTTGCAATAAAGTAAAGTTACTCGGTCGGCACGATAACCGAGGAGGTGATCAGAAAAAGACCGGGACTTATCTGGATAGCATTGGAAGGCGTGAAAGATCCCTTCTAGGTGCCACGTGGCGCAGTCTTAGAGGCAGAAGAAAAGGTGAGGACACGTATTACGGTGCAAGACTCTGGACCGGTGCTGGATTGGACTGAACTGCTGAGTCAGCTGATGAGGTGTCCAGGAATTGTGACATGTGAAGAATGTGGCGATGAGGTGTCCCGGTGAGGTGTCCTGGATGATGTCATGCATGATGCAGTAAAAAGGAATAAAGAAAAATAGGAAAATCCAGGAAAAACCAGGACCACATGTTCAGATGGCTTCAAAATTACAGAAATGCCATCCATTAAAGCTATAAATACCCCCTTCCCCTCCCATTTTATGCATCCCACATTTTTGGCAAGAAAAGAGAGAGAAAGAAGAGAGAGAAGGAGAAAGAAAGAAAGAAAGGAAGTTCTGGTGGAGTTGGAAGCAGTATAGAAGTTCTGGAGTTCTGCTTTTGAGGTAGCAACTAATCCTAGCTCTTATGTAATGTCTTTGTGATTTGTTGTGCTTTTGTTTGGTTGGATTGTTGTCTTTTATGTTATGCTTGAAGCTCTATTCCAATGCTATGATCATATGTTATTGAATATGGAAGCATGCAGCATACTTATCTGTACACAATCACAAGCAAGCACCGTCACTCTGCATTACATATATTGTTATGATTATTACTACTGAGATTCCCCCGAATCTCATTCCCATATATAACCTTACAGGGGAGGTTCTGTCAAAATAAAATCTGGAAATTTTAAGAGACGCCGTGAGGCTGCCGAAATTCTGGCAACAGAGCAAGGACAAAGAAAGGAACTGATACGTACTGTGTACGTAGGTGCTGTCTAAGGAGGCTGGAAGTGAGTGGACCTAGCCGGTTCATCCAGTCTTTCCTGGGTACTTACGTAGAATGGTAGCTCCTACGGGAATTACCGAATCGGTACAAGATCGGTTACTTTCTACAGAAGGAATGTAGCAGTCATGCTGGCCGAATTTTTTGACAGGAGAAGATGTAATAGAAATATGAGAATTTGCTGTATGCCTTGTTGTATGACATTTTATTATTTAATAATAAATGTTGTTTGGCATGTTAAATTTGTGAATGACGAATTAAGGGAGAAATTCGCAGGTCCTGAGGTAGCAGTGTTTTGACCTCAGTTTGACCTAGTAAACGAAGGAGTTTGGCAACGAAATCTGGCAGGCCAGTCGTACACATCTGGGGCATTACGTGGATAGGTAATAAGCCTTGTTTGGATGTGTAGAATGAGATTAATCAGTTCTCAAATCAAAGGTTCAGAATAAGGAACTTAGAGTAAAATTTTGAATTTCTGGGCTTAAGTTAAGATATAATCAAGCTAATATTGCTTCCGCAAGTGTACTCTGAGGAGTCTAAGGAAGGTTGTTTCATTTTGGTATCAGAGCAATAGATTCTGGCATAAACCAGACAGGATTCTGGCACAGAACAGAAGGTTCTAGCTTAGAAAGGTTATTTCCCTAGAGTACATGGAGGTTTAGAAAAGCCCAGTGGAGGTAAAGCTCTTAAATGAGAAAGTGAGATAAGGTAGACCCCAGAATTACGTCAAGATGGGGTAAGATATGAAAGAAATGGACACTACTCACAAGTCCAGTAAGTTGTCCATAAGCATAAGCAGATAAATAGATGATAAAAGATTGATGAGCTATAATGAGATAGCTAGAATGAGATTTGTCTAGGAATGATCCTAGGACATGGCCTAAGGCTAGAGATGTGATGGGCTGATGTTCCCTAAGAAGAGGGATTCCATCACAGAGAAGTGATAGACCTAGGGTAGAGTACCCTAGAGGATAGAAATGATAGTAAGAGATGATGAATGAGATCCATGCGACTGAAGTTCGCTAGGATCAAGAGAAAGAGGTAGGGAAGCATTGGCTAAGAGTACTCTGGGAGGTAGCTCAAGTTGTGAAGCCAATAGCAAGAGAAAGAGGCAATAGTTCAGGCAGGGGACTGATCAAGGAGAAGATCAGGTTGGAGAGCAGAGATGTCAAAGTGGTGAGCCATGGCACATAGGAGTGTCGAACAGGGCAATGCAGTGGTGAGAGAAAGGCCACTTGGCGAGAGTTGCCTACGAATGCTGACATCCTAGGAAAGGTGTTTACTACCACAGACAGAGTCTCCAAATTTCCCTGAGGTCGACCCTAAGAATGGTTAAGAGGAACCATAGCTGTAAGGGCGACTGAGCTGCAAGGAACTATATGCCTAGATGATAATGTGGACGAAGAGTTCTTTTCTGATCTAGAGAATGTGGTCATTATAACGGGTTATGAGAAATAATTAGTAAGATAATAAATCTGTCTTAGCTCAGTGATGAGGTTGCTGTATGAGGGGTTAGGACATGGATAGCTGTAAGCAACTATAATGAGAGATGTTAGTTGCTAAGAATCCATGTGGAAGGTCTGGGACCAAGCTGTTGCTCCTCTAGACCATCACTGGAGTGCGAATAAGACAGAGAGGGATGATCTTACTGGTTATAGATATGACTGCGTTATAAGAATCACATAGCTGTATAGGTCAGTAAGAAGTTCTCTTCAGGAAAGATGAGGTATCCCTTAAAATTTCGAGGACGAAATTTTTAAAAGGGGAGGAGAATTGTAACATCCTGATTTTTGGTCTAGGAGAACTGGGAAGTAGTCTGATATGGGCAGGCTGCTAAAACCGTAGTCCCAGGGTAGTAATCTGATATGGGCGGATCACTTACTTGTATTTTGTAGGATCCGAGGGATGAGCTAAGTCCTTCAGAATGTAAAGATGAGTTAAGTCTTTAACCTACAGAATCAGGACAGTTCGCCTAGGTTCAAAATGAGGAATGTGAGGAATATCCTAAGTCTTAAGCCTAGGAATTCTGCAGGAAGCTTGATATGGGCTGGCTCCTGTGTAAGATAACCTGATATGGGCGGGTTGTCGAGCTTTTCAATTAACGATGACTCCCTAAGAGTTTAAGGGATGAGTTATTGAAAGAGAATTTTTAGAACTTAAGATGAAGGATAAGAAGATGAGAATAGATGCCAGAAAGAGAATGTAGGGGCAAAATCGTAATTATGGGAAAGATCGGGCTGGTAGCCGATGAGTACCATATTTTGCCAGAAAATAGAGAAAATTATGCTGATCATTTCACTGAACTGTGAAATGTGCATACGAGGTCTCTATGAGTATGAAAGAATTATGGAAAGTTTAAGGACAAAAAGGTGGGGTCCTTAAGTGTAATTTTAGCCAAATAAAAATGGACTTAAATGAAAAGAAGAAAAGTTCCCTGGGGCTAAATTGTAATTAAAGAAAGTCAGGCCAGAAGTGGTTTGGACTGTCCGAAAACATTTCAGTCCCAGATTTCACCGGTAGAGAGAGCAAGGGACGCTCGGTAATCTGGCTTAATACAGGAATTTTTGAAGACTCCAGATAGCCAGAAATGGACTGATCGTCCAAAAGTTATAAAAATTCCTACCGGATATCCTAGATTTCAGATCTAGGTGAGAAAATACAGGATGATACGTCCTTATGGGGCGGATGTCGGGAAACTGACAGAATACCGATACGAGGCCTGTAGAAAAAGTTATTCGCAAATTAGAAAATCCAGACGGGAGTGTGAGGCCTCCGGGTATCCGATAGGGAAATTTATCGGTATTTGAAAAGGGACTGAATGAGTTCGGATAACCTCGGTCAGATGACTGATATGACTCACAGGGATGCCTGAACACCGCAGGCTAGTGTATCCGACAGAAGGAGCCGGTGTCCGGATATGTGTATAAACGGTGAAAAATAGATAAAATATTCAATAATCATTGACGGGGGAAGATTCCTCGTAATGCGTGCCATGAAGGTATTGAACCCAGAGAGGCCCAATAATGGCGCCAACAAAGGCCCAGTAAGACGCTTGGACTGATAGGTGGGCCAGTATCCGGCAGAACCCCAGAAAAGTGCGAAATTACGAAAATGCCCCTGTGTTGTACTAAAGGGGTAGTAGATGAATGAGGGCATTTTGGTCATTCTGGACAGGCCCAGGAGCCAAGGCACATACAGATAAAGTTACTTAGAGTCAGTATATGCCCTGACAGAGTACAGAAGGGTGTGAAATAACGATTTTACCCTTAGGGTTAAAATAGTGCAAGAAAGGGCACCCAGGGGTATTTTGGTAATTTGCCAAGGGATGTTTCTTGGGAATCGAGCCATCAGAGTACTGGAGATTGATCAGGATCCAAGATAACGTACCCAGAGCCCAAAAACGTAGGCCCAGTGATATGTGGGAAAAAGTGGCATTAAAATACTATTTTAATGCTGTTGCAATAAAGTAAAGTTACTCGGTCGGCACGATAACCGAGGAGGTGATCAGAAAAAGACCGGGACTTATCTGGATAGCATTGGAAGGCGTGAAAGATCCCTTCTAGGTGCCACGTGGCGCAGTCTTAGAGGCAGAAGAAAAGGTGAGGACACGTATTACGGTGCAAGACTCTGGACCGGTGCTGGATTGGACTGAACTGCTGAGTCAGCTGATGAGGTGTCCAGGAATTGTGACATGTGAAGAATGTGGCGATGAGGTGTCCCGGTGAGGTGTCCTGGATGATGTCATGAATGATGCAGTAAAAAGGAATAAAGAAAAATAGGAAAATCCAGGAAAAACCAGGACCACATGTTCAGATGGCTTCAAAATTACAGAAATGCCATCCATTAAAGCTATAAATACCCCCTTCCCCTCCCATTTTATGCATCCCACGTTTTTGGCAAGAAAAGAGAGAGAAAGAAGAGAGAGAAGGAGAAAGAAAGAAAGAAAGGAAGTTCTGGTGGAGTTGGAAGCAGTATAGAAGTTCTGGAGTTCTGCTTTTGAGGTAGCAACTAATCCTAGCTCTTATGTAATGTCTTTGTGATTTGTTGTGCTTTTGTTTGGTTGGATTGTTGTCTTTTATGTTATGCTTGAAGCTCTATTCCAATGCTATGATCATATGTTATTGAATATGGAAGCATGCAGCATACTTATCTGTACACAATCACAAGCAAGCACCGTCACTCTGCATTACATATATTGTTATGATTATTACTACTGAGATTCCCCCGAATCTCATTCCCATATATAACCTTACAGGGGAGGTTCTGTCAAAATAAAATCTGGAAATTTTAAGAGACGCCGTGAGGCTGCCGAAATTCTGGCAACAGAGCAAGGACAAAGAAAGGAACTGATACGTACTGTGTACGTAGGTGCTGTCTAAGGAGGCTGGAAGTGAGTGGACCTAGCCGGTTCATCCAGTCTTTCCTGGGTACTTACGTAGAATGGTAGCTCCTACGGGAATTACCGAATCGGTACAAGATCGGTTACTTTCTACAGAAGGAATGTAGCAGTCATGCTGGCCGAATTTTTTGACAGGAGAAGATGTAATAGAAATATGAGAATTTGCTGTATGCCTTGTTGTATGACATTTTATTATTTAATAATAAATGTTGTTTGGCATGTTAAATTTGTGAATGACGAATTAAGGGAGAAATTCGCAGGTCCTGAGGTAGCAGTGTTTTGACCTCAGTTTGACCTAGTAAACGAAGGAGTTTGGCAACGAAATCTGGCAGGCCAGTCGTACACATCTGGGGCATTACGTGGATAGGTAATAAGCCTTGTTTGGATGTGTAGAATGAGATTAATCAGTTCTCAAATCAAAGGTTCAGAATAAGGAACTTAGAGTAAAATTTTGAATTTCTGGGCTTAAGTTAAGATATAATCAAGCTAATATTGCTTCCGCAAGTGTACTCTGAGGAGTCTAAGGAAGGTTGTTTCAAATCCCACCTTGAATTCCCGATTCTAAGGTTTGCTCTCAGACTTGGAAAAGGATGATGAAATATAAAACTCTCTAAGATAAAGTAAATAATACATAGTAGTACATGATATTTCTCTCTCTCAAGATATGATGATGATAAATAATGAAGAATAGAGAGTTGGAGGCTTTCTCAGTCTAACGATATTTTGGCATTATGATGATGCATTATTAGCTCGTCTTTTCTTGAATGCTTTCTTATTTATAGATGAAGTTTTAGCTTTTGACCATTGAGCATAATTTCTTTCTCTTTTGAGAATATGACAGTTGAAACTAGCCATTAAAGCTTCTGACATAAAGTGCCATTTTACAGTTGTGAGTCTATTGGCTTTAATCTTTTTTTAATATCATTCTAATCATGTCTTTGGATACCTTAAATGAAGTTTGACACAATCAAGATAAGTTCTAGCAATAATCGTTTAGCACTTGACTTTCTTCCAAATTCATTGTAGACAAAAAGATATGATCAATATATTGAGTAGATGTCATGGCCAAAGTGTTGATCCTATGTTCCATACTGTAAATGGTATATCTCCCTCATATGAGACTCTTTGGTGATGAACTTAGTGTCATTGAACCATATTCTGAGTGTAGTTTCATATTCATTAAGTTTCACCTCAATCGGATAAGTATATATTGAGATATGGTCAAAATACTCAACCTATATCGAAGTAGAGTATAACAGCGTACTGAAAAATTAAGAATTAATGATTAATTCAGCAAAAATTGTAAATTTGTGTTGTTTCATCGATCATCATCTTCTCCTTTATCTATTCCTTCACTCATTTGTTTAGTCGATCAATAGTTTGATAAATTTCTTGATTGTTGAACTTGATTTCCTTCTTCTTCCAATGCCTTCTTCATAGTTTCTCTATATTATAAAGATCAAGTTCTAATAATATGTCTTTTCTAAAATATACTGTATTGATCAATTAATAGAAATATCTTTATTAAAGAGAAAACATGTTTTCAATAGATTAATCGATTAATTAGTCAATTAATTATAATCAATCGATTAACTAATTAATTAATTGACTTATCAATTCAATTCTAGAAGGCAAGCTCTTAATATTAATCGAACATTTAATCGATTAATGGCCATTCATTAATCCATTAACTAATCGATTAATTTATTTTCCTTTGTAAAACATAATATTGCCTTTACATTAATCAAATAACCAATCGATTAAATGACATTAATTGATTAACTTCTTCTTTTAACATTTACGCATAGAAATATGTTTTGATTGTTTTAAACATCATTTGACATTTTACTAAAAAACTTTTTTCTATTTGTTATTTTGGCATCATCAAAATATACCTTCCAACATTCATTTCTAGAGAGCAACTTTATTTCATTAATGGAACAGTTAATTCATTAATATAGATCAATCGATTAACTAATCGATTGATTAACTCAAGAGATACAATTTTAAATATATTAATGGATTAATTTGACAAATTAATCTTACAGTTAATAGATTAATTCAAACCACTTCAAAGAAAGACTACTTAGTTTGGCATAATCAAAATATGGATTCTAACAAAACTGATTTCTAAAACATTATCAAATAATATTGATAATCAATCTTAAAATCATCATATGTCAAAACACAATATCAATCAAAATACCATTAATCAAACTTCGCATATACAATCTTGGCATCATCAAACTAAAACATCTTTTAGTATTTTTAAAACAAACTTTGGCATCATCAAAATATATAATTAATCAATGTTGTATTAAAAACAATTTGTACAAGAAATTGAATTAGATTTGCTCTAAATAAATTGTGAATGTAGTAACTAAACTTCTAACGCATTGTGACAAGCTTCATTTTCTCCCCTATTTATTAAAGCTTACAAATCATTTTCTCAAAAGTATTATAAAACCATTAAATACTTCATTTGACAATTTAACATCACTAAAAAGTTTTTGTCATTTGTCATAATCAAAATATACTTTCCAACAAACTCAACTCAAAATAATATGTACTTGTACTCCATCAGAATAGCAAAAGAGGATTGGGATCTTGTCTATGGACTAAGTGGAGGATCGAATTTCTAAAAATAATATATAATTTTATAAGATTATATTTACATTCTATAGCAGCTACACAAAACAGAGCGATAACTTTAGATCAACAAAGAGGCTCTCCTCTAGCTGAGGAATAGGGTCAGTAGTACTGTGTGAAGCCAAAATAATCTTCTAGTGAATAACATCTCATTAATAAATAAAGAAAATATGGAAAAAAATAATTTAAACATGTTTAAACTTTAAATAATAAGGCTCAAAGATAAATCTCAATGTCCAAATTACAGAATTATAGAAAAAATCTATATAAAAATCATTAATCAAACTAAACCAAACAACCAGTAAAACATCTTATTTAAGGAAAACCATTTAAAATGATAATTCTCAAATCTCATATTTTTGTAGGACTTCAATAGAACGAAATAGCAAGCGTGGACATACAGTCAACGAGGTTAACTAACTATTCTAGCGCAACTCGAAACTACAAAAATAAGCATGGACACATGGTCCACAAGGTTAAGTAAATAGGTGTGGTTCAAAGCAACGAATCAAGCCCATGTACAAGACCTATGAATAACAGGCATAAGAATGAATCCCACGAATATCTAGCGTGAGTACTATACTCACAAATATCAACGAGCTCAATTTCAACCATGGTGTACCAAGGACTAACAATATGACTATTAGTAACCATCATTCTGTGTGTAGTCCTCTCCAAAGACATTTTCAAGCATGCATGGGGTCGATTTCTTATTTATAAATAACAAGATCTTTCAATAATAAAATCTCCTAAAGAATGTTCCATAATCAAGGACCCCAGCATGAAAATCATTGCACAAAATTCCCTTTAAATCCTCATGCATACAAATTTGTAAAAATAAAATAATGCAAAACATTTAGTTAATTAACGTTGTTATTTCAACTAAATATTCAAATATCAATAAACAACTATATAATTCCATTGAACTTTTTTCTAGAAAATAATGTTTAAAAAGTGATAATTTAAATAAAATGTAACAAGTTGCAATATATTATTAAAAATATTATTATCATGTTGTCATATCCCTAATTTTCTGTACTGATTTGTATGTACAGTTTGTACGTAATATATGTGAGATTTTCTAAGGAAAATGTGGCCATTTATGTAAAGAAAGGGATTGAATTGAAAAAGGGAGAAAATGCAAGGACTTAAGTGAAATTACAAAAGTTTTAAGGCCAAAATAGAAAGTAGACAAAAATGTTGGGTCCTTAAGTGTAATTTTAAAAAGTTGAGGACATAAATGTAATTTATGAAAAGTTCAAGGGGCAAAAGTGTTATTATGAAGAACTTGGACCGAAAACAGGCCAAAAATGCCCATAATCAGATCAGACCCAAATTTTACCGGTAAATAGAGTAAATTATTCCAGTTAGTTTGACGCAACACAGAATTTTGATTTGAGGTCCCAAAAAATTGATATAAATTTTTGAAGTCAGATAAAATTATTACAGTATTTCTCGGACCTCAGAATTAGATGAAGCTTTATAATAAATTAATATAATTAATATGAGAATTTATAAAACTGACAGGATCAGAAAAGGAATCCTGTAGAATTTTTAATGGAATTTAAAGTATAATAAAATACACGATAAATACCTTCGGGAGAGGTTTCTTGGGATTTATGCCATAAAGATAGTGGACCTAGACAAAGGCCCAAAATGGCATCCCAGAGGCCCAATAAGGTACCTGAGCAGTATGTGGGCTAGTGTCCAGAGGAACCCCGGAAAAATGCGAAATTATGAAAATGCCCCTGTGTTATAATAATGTACAAGAGATGAATGGAGGACATTTTGGTCATTCTGGATAGGCCAAAATGCCAAGGCAGGTACAGGAAGGGTTAGTCAGAGTCAGTATATGCTCTGATAAAGTACAAAGAGGTGTGAAATGACAATTATGCCTTAGGGTTAATGTAGTGCAAGAAAGGGAACCAAGGGTATTTTGGTCATTTCCAAGGGATCTGTAATTAAGTTTAGACCCATTATAAGAATGTCAATGGTAGAAAGAATCTGGATACTAGATTTAAGGTCAGAAAATATATTATGAAATCTCAGAAAAATTAGATTCAGAAAACAGTCTGGTTTTTGAGAAATTGGACTGAGAAGAATTCAAGGGAAAAACCGTGGCTCATGAACCCTAGGGGAACCTCTTGCAAAATGAAAACTCAAGCCAAGACAAAGAAGAATTCAAGGGCCAAAGTTCAAGCAAGCTAGAGATTAAAGGTAAGCAATCTATCCTAGCTTATTTTCCTTTGATTTGGGAGCTTGAACTTACGGTTTTCATGGAAGAAAGTTGAGTTTTCTCTAAGGTATTTATATTTCCCAAAACCTTATATGAAACGAGAAAGAAGAAATTAAAGTTAGAGATATGTGATTAAAGCTTAAACAAGCTAGTTAGATGATTTGTTGTTGAATCAAGTTGATGTTCTTGACTTTGCCATGGTGAAAATATTTCAATTTGCACTGTTTATACACTGTTCATGATAGAAGGAGATGGAATTTCAATGATCTAATGCTTCCATTGGATTTATATGATGATTTTGTGTAGGATTGGATAGGTTTTGAACCTTGGAAGCATTAGAAATGAAAATTGTAATGTTTGGAATTCTTCTCTGTTACTGTTCATTCGTATGAACAGTGATTGGATTTTCATGATTTTGATGCTTCCAGTGGTTTTAAAATGAAAATTTGTGTGGGGTAAAGTAGAGAAACAAGTATGGGAAGCATTAGAATCAAGATGAGAATTTTTGGAAGAATTATGCATATTTTTAAAATATGTACAGAATAATGCATAGTTACTGGAATTTGATTATTTTGAGTTCATAAATGGATTCAAAAGGCCAAATTGTGTAGGGTAAGGTCAAGACATTAATTGATTCAAACGTCAAGTCAATTGGTAAAGATTAAAGAAAGTTATGTTAGTTAAGGTAAGCTTAATGTTCAAGAGAGTTAGATGGTAATGAATGGATGATTATGTGATGTTAGGATTTGGTAGTGTGCTCTAAAAGAGCAGCCACACATCAAGGAGAAGTAAGAAGAAAGAGCAAAGTTGAAGTAAAAGAAAGTCAAGTATAAGAGGTAGTAAACTTACCCTAAGCTTGTATGTATTGAATGTTATGCTTGATTGTGCTATGACTTTGTTGAATTGTGTGCATATGTGTATATGATTGAAGTTCTATTTCTATGATTATTTTGGCCAATTGTATTTCGTATGATACATGGAAGCATGCTCATTACACTATGGTAACACTTTCACAAGCAAGCACAAGCAATTACATTAATACATGCATTGTTTGGTATTGTTTGCTACTGAGATTTCCCCAGAAATCTCACCTCATCCATGTAATCCCAATCCCAATAGGTTTATGAAAGATGAAAGAGCATGAAGAAGCATGAAGGGGAGTTAGGGATTGGTCAATGTAAATGTTATATGATGTTATGTGAAGAATTGTTGCATGTAAGGATGCTGTATGACCAATTTAAGCAACAATATGTATGATGTAATGAAAAATAGTAAATGATGGAATAAATATATGAAATTTTACAAACATTTAGTTAACATGTAAAGCTACGTTTTGACACCAAGAAAACCTTATTTCAATATTTGTACAAAGAGAACCAATTTTCCAAAGATGGAGACCAGAATCTGTTTTCAGGATTTTTGACAAAATGAACAGTAAAATTTAATGAATAAACTGTATCAATTGGCTAAGCATTTTGTCAGGAAATTATTTTTTCCTTAAACTTCAAGATGTTATCTTCGATTAGAATTTTTAACCACTTCATTTCGATTTTTCTAGAATTAATTATGATTTTTCAAAGTTCATCGCACAATCTGGAATACCATATGAACAGTAATTCGCTAAAAGTAAAAATACCAAATTTAGCTAATGGACTTCAAATATCATGTAAGTGGTTCTAAATGCTATCGAAAGGTCCCTAAGACGTACGAAAGTAAGGATGTTACACATGGGACATTATTCACTCACCTGTCACACTCCCAAACCTTTACTTTTTTTTATCTAAACATTTTCCAATTATTTTCACTTCTTAATTCCCTGATATCCTAAAACAATGTATTAAAATTCTAATTATATTTTTGGACAATCCATAGTTATATCCTAGTGCTCAATTTATAACACTTAGAATAGAAGGAGAACTTTAATCCAATATTTAACCTTTTAGAAATTATCCTCCACCTTTCCTCTTTCTCCTTGTCAAGCTCAAATTTCATAAATTTAACCACTACAACATCCAAATTTCATTCCAAAATTCATTATACAGAACAATTGCCTCTTTTACCATAATAACCAATAGCTTTGTCCGCAATCATAATTTAAACAATTTGCCAAGTATATTAGAATAAAATTCCAGCTTGTTTAAGCTTCTAATTATAACCCTTACTTCATGCATAATCCATGAAAATCTCATTTGAAAATTTAAAAAAATTAATCCAAACCTGTTACTAAACCCACAACTCAATCATTATTTGGTGTTCCCATCTCACCTCTACTTTTAAAGAATCTAAAGTTCATCAACTCAATCAACCAGCTTCTTTTTGTTTATTCAAAACATTAATCCTAGAACATAGCAAGTTCATACCATGCCTAATCTTCATAATCGACCCAGTTTCAAGAAAAAGGAACTTGACTTACCCATGTACCCACAAGACAACATTAGCTAAGGAGAAAAGAAATTCACATCATCAAAAAAGGCAAGAAGGATCAACAACTAAAATTTGACAGGGAGACTCACCTCAGCCGAAAATCACTTCCACAAGTAATCTCTCCTCTCCCTTCCAGCCACCTTCTCCAATGACTCGATGCCCTTTGCTTCCTTCATCTTGTTTTTTTCCTTAGCATAGAATCTCTTTCTCTCTATTTCTCCCTAAAGCAACACCAGAATGAAAGAGGAAGGAGAAGAATCTATCAGAACGATAGTAGCCTAAGCTTCAAGCGAAAGAGAAAGGCAACGACAGACGAGCTGTTAGACTCCAATATTTTGATGACGGCAATTAACTGAGAAAAATTTCAAGAATAAAGTTATTTGACAAAGAATATTTATCGATAAGGTTATTGATAAGGTGTTTATTCGATAAATGAGGAATAACTTTTGAAAGAAAATATGATTTTTGAAAAATATTTATCGAGTACCTATTCAATAAGGTTCCTTATCGATTAAGATTTTGATAAATCATAAAAAATTTGTTTATGAAAATTTTGAGTTATCATTTTGAAACTAAAATTATTCGAACACTTATTCGATAAGTTAATTTATTGAATAATCCTTCGATAAATCGTGTAAAGACTCAATTTTATAAAAAGAATTTAATAAAAGGCTTTATCGAAGCATTGATCGATAAATGAATTTATCGATAAAGACTTCGATCAATAAAACATGTTTTTCATACAAATCATTCTATTTTTCAAAGATTGATTTATCGAAGGACTATTCGATAAGGAGATTTATCGAATAACTCTTCGATAAATAAGGAAAAGTTTGAGTTTATAATGACTCAGTTTTGAACTAAATGATTTTACACTATTTGCTTTTGATGAGATTTTATCTTGATTGCTTCCTCTCTCAAGTCAGAGGAAGAAAAGTTTTATAGTCTGATCTATAAAAATGTTTTAAGTTGATCAGATCACTAAGATTTCTGTTATGATAAATGATCTTTACAGTGATATAATTAAATTGTTTTTCTTCTCAAAATGATCTCTGGAATCTCAAGTTACAATTTATATAAGATCAAAATGAAGAAAGAGAAAATAGGTTGTTTCAATTTAAATAATTGCAGTTTTATTATTGATTAATATTTTTGATGATGAATAATTGCTTATAATGATTGATTGATCTATTTGAATCATCTATGGTTTAATTATTATTCATGAAAAAAAAATTAAAGTGTGATTCAATATGCTCTTATCATTGATCTTTTCAATCAGACCATTTATCGAAGAGATCTTCGATAAAATCCTTTGTTAAGCTTAAACTGAACTTCATTGAGTATCTGATTGATAGTCTTGTACTAACTTTATTGAGCTTAAGAATTACTTTGATTGAATGAATAATCTTCATGGGTTTATAGCCTGATCTTAACTGATGAAAGTTTATGTGCTGATGACTTGTTATAATTAATTAAACTTTGTAGTGAAGCTCTGATCTCTGTTTTGATGTGCTGTGATAAATGGTAATCTTAATTTAAGCTGAATAATGATCTTATGAATTTATGTTTGTATATATACATTATTTGTGAAAGGATTGAAAATATCATTTGTGAACATTCTAATTGAAAAGGTCTGAAAGAATGATTTTCAGTATTTATTTATGAGGTATTTAAAGAGTCCATTTATCGAAGAGCACTTTGATAAATGGTGTATTATGAAACATATCGATAATATTGAAAGCATATAATTTTAAAAGAATATTTTTTAAAGAGCTATTCGATAAGGACATTTATAAAAAAATTATTCGATAAATTATGAACTATCTCTGTGAAATTCATTAAATATTTATCGAAGTCATTTTTAATAAGGCTAATTATCGAAGAATTGCTTGATAAGCTTTAAACTGTTTCAAATGCAATTCATCAGTAATTTATCGAAGACCTTTTCGATAAGGCTTCTCTTTGATAAACTCTTCGATAAATCAAGCATATTTGTGAAAAGCTTTTTAAACAAGACTTTATCATATTTTGATATTTAAAATCTAAATCATTTGAAAACAATTACTATATGCTTATATTGATTATTTACTAAAGCATGTTTCAAGATCATTACAGGCTAAAACAAGATCAAACAAAGAAATTAACAAAAGAGCATAGGCATACATAAGTAATAACGACTATATTCATAAATGTCTATCTCAACTGCTACTTCAATGAAATTATAAAGAACCAAGTATAAAAGAAGAAGAAGCCAAAATGAGAAAGCAGGAGAAGTTGGAAGATGTAAGGAAAAATAAGAGAAGCTCAACATGCACTTCAATCATATTAAGCAAGTTGTATCTCTGTTTTACTCTGTTTCTCTTCTTTGATTCATAGTATACCATGTTCTTAGGATAAAGAAACTAAGAGTTGATTCTGGTTGTATCAACAAAGAGGGGGGTGAATTGTACGATTTTAAAATTTTTGAAAAACTCAAAAGATATTTAAACAAGATTGAATAGTAGAGTTTATAATGATATCATTGATAGAAGAAGTTTTTTAGGAGAGATTGCAAAAGATTATTTATACTAGTTTGGCCTAATCCACTTGGCTTACATCCAGTTCCCAGAGAGCTCCTCTGAGTGTTCCACTATCTCCAAGATTTTGTGTGCTCTTGATGCCTCAGTACATTCACATGAGAATCCCTCTAACTCCCCCTTACAAGCCGTAAGAATAACACCAGTAAGAATCCCTCTCACTTGCCCTTACACCCATAAGGTAATCATCTACTCAAAAATCCCCCTAAGCAATTCAGAAAAATATTGATACATATAACATTCTCTGTCAATAGAGGAATTTTTTATACACACTTAAGCTCAAGCTCTCAAGTTTCTCTCTTCTAAGAATATGATATGCTATGAACCAAAGATGAGAAATAGAGTGAAACAAATACTATCACTGAATATGATTATAGTGCATTGTAAGCATCGCTTCCTTTTTTTTATGTTTTCCAACTTCTTCACCTTTCTCATTTTGGCTTCTTCTTCTTTTATTCTTGGTTCTTCATAATTCTGTTGAGATAGCCATTGTTGAATATAGCCATTATTGCTGACGTGGACATCTGATGACTTTTGTCCTTTGATCATTTTCTTCGTTTAATCTGCAAATGATCTTAAAGCATACTTTAGAGATGATATATAATCATTATAAGTATAAAGAAATTATTTCCAAATGATTTAGAATCAAAGAACATCTGATAAAGTCTGGTTTAAAATACTTTTCACAAAATAGCTTGACTTATCGAATAACACACTTATCGTATTCAATAAATTACTGAAGAATTGTGTTTGAAACAGTTTAAATCTTATTGAGCAATACTTCGATAATCAGTCTTATTGGAAAGGATTTTGATAAATTTTCAATGAATTACACAGAGATAGTTTATGATTTATCGAATAGCTTTTTGATAAATATCCTTATTGAAAAACTCTTTAAAAAATATTATTTCAAAACATATTCTTTCAGAATTATCGATATATTTCATAATACATCATTTATCGAAGTGTTTTTCGATAAATATGCTCTTTGAATAGCTTATTGATAAATTTTGAAGAAGAACATTCTTTCAAACTTTAAAAATAAACTTTCAAACATTTAGATCTTTTCTGAAATCATATAATACATTTGGAAATCATTATTCATAATATCATTTAGACATTTAGGTCAATATTATTATTTTGCACATCAAGATAAATTACAATATAAGATCATATCATATCAGAACTAGTCATCAGCCATCATATAAGATCAGGCTATAAAATTCATGAAGATTATTCATTCAATTTAATCAAAGTGATTCATAAGCTCAATAAAGTTATTAACAAATCAATCAGATATTTAAAGGTAATTTAGTTTAAGCTTAATGAAGGATCATATTGGAGATCTCTTTGATAAATGTTCTGATTGAATATATTATCGATAAGAGCATAATGAATCAGACTTTGAATCATTCATAAATAATCTTATCATCATAGATTCAATCTGGGTAAACTATAGATGATTCAAATAGATCAATCAAATATTATAAGCAATAAAACATCTTCAACATCATTTCAAACAATCAAATCATCATCAAAATATTAATTAGTATTAAAACTCCAGTTATTTGAATTTGAAAAGACTTAACTTTTCTTTCTCTCATTTGATCTTATAAATTTGTAACTCAAGATTCTAAAGATCAATATGAGAATACAACAATTTAATTAGATCACTTGTAAAGATCATTTATCAAAAAAACTCAAACTCATTGATCTGGATTGAAAGCGTTTTAAATGATCAGATTTTGAACATTTAAACCTTTCCATTCTCTGATCATACACTTTCTCATAAATATATATGTTGAAGTAAGATAACATTTTTGTAAGAGCAAACTTTGTGGAAAATCATTCAATTCAGTGCGTTTTGTAAACTCAAAAATTTTCTCCACTGTTATTCGATAAATTCCCTTATCGAATAGTCCTTCGATAAATGAGTCTTTAAAAGTAGAATAACTTCTATTGAAAAATATAATTTATTATCGAAGATTTTATCGATAAATAACTTATTCGATCAATTCTTTGATAACTGCATTTATAAAATCTTTTCACAAAAACTGAGTCTTTACAAAATGTATCAAAGTTTTATTTGATAAACCACTCATTAAATAAAGCTTCGAATAATTTCAGTTTTAAGAATGAGGGCTTAGAGATTTCATAAACTAAATTTGATTGATTTATTGAAATCTTTATTGATAAGAAACCTTATTAAATGGTAATCGATAAATTATGTTTAGAAATCAAATATTCTTTCTAAAGTTCTCTCATTTATCAATGAACTTATCGAATAGATACTTTATTAATAAGATTATTGATGACTTCTCTTTATCAGTTAAGTTTCTTTTTGAAATATTTTCTCAATTATTTGTCATTATCAAAATATTGGAGTTTAACATTAAGAGAGTTAGAGCTTAAGTGTTTATTTTATCTACTCTATTGAGAGAGTTTCATTTATATCATTTATTCTTTTAATTGCTCAAGAGTGTGAGACTCATGAGTGGGTCGTAATCTTACGGGTATAAGGGGAGTGAGAGGGATTCTTACTAAATAACCTTTCAGGTTGTAAGGGGAGTGAGAGGGATTCTCATGTGAATGTACTAACGTACCAAGAGCCCGAAAAATCTTAAAGAATAATGGAATACTCAAAGGATCTATGGGAACTAGTTGTAGGCCAAGTGATTTGGGTCAAACCAGTATAAATTGACTTGTGCGATATTTCTTCATCAACTTCTTCTTTCGGTGATATCATTTTAAAATCTACTCTTTAATTGCATTCAAATATTTTTAGAGTTTCTAAAAAATTTTAAAATCACCCAATTCACCCATATTGGATGATATAATCATATTCAATATTTGGTATCAGATCAAGGTCACTTGTTAAATGATCTAACGATTTCAAGTGCAAAGATCATGGCTACATTTGATTGTGAAATGCTTTCTAAAGGTTGTGATATTACCATACCTCTTGTTTTAGAAAATTTGAAGTTTTTGTATTGAAAATGTTGAATGATCATATTTTTTAAAATTCTTGATTATGATATGAGAGAAATCCTTTCAAATGATTTTTGATTTTAGACCAAGAAAAGATTGGAATAAAAATAAAAAGAAATTTTTTTCTCTGAACTTTAGAGCAATGAAAATTTTATATAATGCTTTATTTAAAAATGATTATATGAAAATCAAATTTTGCTTTAATGTCTAAGATATTTTTAAAACTCTTGATTCTATCTATTCCTCTGACAATTACATTGAAGTTAATAGTGTTGACAGTTGATCAATAATTGAAAGTTGCAAATTCCCTATTGATGAACAAATGGAAGATAATGGTGAAGAAGGAGAAATCACATAACGTCTCCATGAAATGATCAACACGAATAAACAAGAGGAAGAGGAAAGTCAAGAAGAGCTCAGTGTCTATGAATATGCTGAATCATCATTCAAAGCTCGAAATTCTTCAATGGTAAATAATTCCAATTCCTCGTATAAGTTTAAGAAAAATAATTTAAAAGTTTTCATGGCATGATTTTTCAACTAATTATTGATGTTATTTCAAAAAGTAAAAATGTTTTGTATCTAAAAGATATCACTGAAATATCTAATAGAAAGAAAGAAATTTTGTACAATAATTATAAACCGTGTCCACTCAACCAACACTATACCTACAAGTACACTCGTAAAATGTATCATTCTATTATTTTCAATTATTATAGAAAACTAGGTCACATTTCTCACACATGCTATATTAGACGAAATTATAATATGAGAAATTTAGTTTGGGTTTCTAAAAGACAAGGTCCAATATTAACTCTCAAAGATCTAAAGTTAAATGGGTACCAAAATATCCTTCTAGTGTTTTAAATGTGCAGGAAAACATTAAAAGGAATGGACATGATCATGGAGAAAGGGGCATCCAAGAGCTTATCATGCATTAGTAAAAGGCACATCACTTAGGAGAACTCATGGAGAATCTATTTCTACAACTTCAAAGTTAATTTACAAAAAGCAATAGAGAAAAGCCCAAAGGATGCGTTTTACCTCAAGAAAGGACTATCACAATGTATCATTTAATTAGCTTGAGGAGAACAAAATAAGGAGAATCTCTCAAGTACCACAATTTATATTAGTTTAGAGACCATTATAAACATCCAGAAGAAATTCAAAGATGCAATGGGTATGCAAAGGCAATCATTCTTCCACATAAGGTAAAGATACAACGATAAACCTCCTGCATTAAGATGTTTGACATTTCTTTGAGGTTTATATCTATATCCTTAGGAATGAACAATGGTACTACTTTTTTATATTTTATGTACTCCTATGAAAACTCAACTGAAGAATATTTTGTAAAGGAAAAAAAGGCAATGTTCAGTAGCTCAATTCTTTGTGCATATACATTTCTAAAAATGAAAATATATTCTATATGCATAAAGTAATTATGCTTATATTTAAATTGTTTACATCTATAGAGCATATGAATTTTGTTATCTTGTTTCCTACAAACTAACTATTAATGGATCAAAGCAAAGTTAGATACTAAAAAGAAACAAGTTTGATTGTTTTGAAGGAAATCTGATTAACAAGGTTCATCTCAAGATTTGTGGATTAAAAGAAAAATAATTCAAATCTTGATGAAGGTGTAAACTAACGAAGATTGAATCTTAGTACTAAAGTTCAACATCAATTCACCGGAATCAAGCTAGATGTCACAAGGTTAAGAAGAAAACACAGTGAAATCTAATATTTACCCATCTATTATGCATAAATGAATTCTAGTCTTGGGTAATGATATTTGTTCCTTGTCGTATTCCTTTAGCAATCAACATTTCAATATTTTAAATATGTTCTCAGATTGCTAAATGGATTATAAATGAATTGTGCATACATGTTTTCTACATATTTGTGCTTTCAAATGTCGTTTTATGGATCTCAATTCATATATTGATCTTGATTTATAAATGTGCACATTCATGATTTCAAAGATTAAAGTAAATTTCAAATTCCTGCATCAAATGTTTTGACTACAAAATACATACAAATGATTTAAAAATTTGTTTTTGAAATTAGTGAACCTCAACATTGGTGATTAATACATTTGAATGAATATTTAAAAAATACTCCAAAAATATTGATCCTAAATGTGCTATAATGTGCTTGAACTCTTTATCCTTCAACGAGTTAAACATACTTTTGTTTCACACTCTAATCAGGTTCAAGTATTTCAATTTCAAAAAGATTACATAACATCTAAGCCTTACGCTTAATATGTTTATTCATTGGAGTATACTGGATACTCTAAGTCATTGAGCTAAAGAGTTAATATGCTTCATTGTTCTACCATCATTTGGAAAATGAATGAGAAAATCTATTTCTATGATCTTATCCGACATTTTCTATTGTAGAAAATTTCAGACATGTTAACATTATTATTAGACATGAGATATTACAATGATATTTCCCTCCCATATGATGATCTTCATATTTTCACAAGATTAAGTTTTTCAAAAGTCTATATTTTGAAAAATCATAATTGTCATATCCTACTTTTAATCCCTCAGAGTATGTATTCAGAAGCGTATTTAACTATAGGAAGCATTACTTTGACCCAAAAATTAAATATTTAATTATTAGGTACTATTCAATTGGTAAATTCCAGATTGGCAGTCTAACTTTGAAAATTCATAACTAATTTTAGAAAAATTGTATGGAGATAATTCAGAGCTCTAATGAAAGATCTTTCATTAATTTTAAGGTAAAAATATGAAATTGAACATTTACTGGCCTATTGATCCAGTTAAGTATGCAAAATTTACTATTCATATAGTAAATTTTGAAAGTTCCAGATTCTGTCTCTTAATTTTGGAAATTAATTTCTCTTGAAATATACATCTTAACGAAGCGTGTTACCTATGAATTTGAAGATCTAGATGTGTACTACATGCTCATAAAATTTCATGAATTAATTCCTTCATTCAAACTAAAGTCAAAGCATGACTGTTCTAGGACTTACATTTTTACCATTTCAAAAATATTTTACATCAAGTTTCTTAAAACCCCTAACTCTTTACTTAATTCTTGAATTTAGTGGTTTAACTTTATAATAATTATTTTCTTTGACAAATCCTACACAATTTTGTCCAAAGAATCCAAATATAAACTTGGAATTATGAAAATCAAACTCCTTCTTTCATTGTTGTATAGAACCATGAAGCACCCTCCAATTTTCTAAATATTATTATTTTGATTCCAATGCTTCGAATACTTGTTTCTCTACTTTACCCCAAACAATTTTTAATTTTAAACTCATTGGAAGCATAAAAATCATGAAATTATCACATATGAATGGTGATTCATATAGTGGTAGCCAAGAACATAAAACCCTAATTGCATGCATATTTGAATTTTTAAGCCAATACTACTTGATTCTAGCTTGTTTAATCTTATCTAAACTATCTATAACATAAAATTCATATTCCTTCCACACTAGGGTAGCATGTACAGCAGCTATACTTAGGGGAGAATTTCCATTAAAATCTCTTAAAACTAAGAGCAATCTTCCTATAACATAGTATAAGATAGGAGAAAGAAATTACCTTGAATCTTTACTTGATTAGCCCTAGAATTGCTTCTTCTTCTTGATTAGGTTTTCATTTCAGTAGCACCTCCCCATAGCTCTCTTGTTTCATGCCAAAATGAAGAGAAATAAAGGGGTATTTATAGGCCAAAATCTAAGGACATGATTGGCTAAGATTTGTTCAAATACTATTTAATCTAATAGTCCATAATTGCTCTCATTTTTTACTTAACCTCCAACCAAGATAAAGGATCAAATTACATGCTAAAATCCTCCTTTCTCCCTTGTATATTGAAACATCCTTCCTAAGACCCTTCAGAGTACACTTACGGAAGCAATCTTAACTTTATTAATTCTCTCCTGCCGATAATCCTGACAGAAGATAACTGTACTGATTCGGTAATTCCCCATGAGAACTACCATTCTACGTAAGTACCCAGGAAAGACTGGATGAACCGGCTAGGTCCACTCACTTCCAGCCTCCTTAGACAGCACTTACGTACACAGTACTTTGTATAGTCTACCCAGCACAACGGCATTTTCTAGTACACATCTTTGAATCTTAACCTTAACTTTAACCTCAAAAACATGAATTTTCCATTAATTGTTCCAGAAAACATAACCAATCTCTTTGGCCTTTCATACATTCATATACATTATGGGGTTATGTCATAATTATTTGATACATTTATTTCATCATTTACTATTATACCTTTTCATCATGAACATTGTTGCTCAACTTGTCATATAACAACATTACATGCAACAATTCGCACATTTATTACATAGAATTCAAATCTTCCAATTCCCAACCTCTCTTCATGCCTCTTTATCTTCTTTACTCATTCGTAAACCTGTGGGTTTGGGATTACATGGATGGGGTGAGATTTCTGGGGAAATCTCAGTAGCAAACGGTACTAAACAATGCATGTATTAAAGTAATTACTTGTGCTTGCTTGTGAAAGTGTTATCATAGTGTGATGAGCATGCTTCCATGTAACATATGAAATACAATTGGCCAAGGTAATCATAGAAACAGAGCTTCAATCATATACACATATGCACACAATTCAACAAAGTCATAGCACAATCAAGCATAACATTCAATACATACAAGTTTAGGGTAAGTTTACTACCTTATTGCTTTACTTCTTTCCACTTTAACTTTGCTTCTTCCTTCTTACTTTTCCTTGCTATGTGGCTGCCCTCTTTTGAGCACACCAAGCAAATCCTAACATCACATTACCATCCAACCATTACAATCTAACTTCTCTTGAACACTAAGCTTACTTTAAGTAACATAACATCCTTTAATCTTTACCAATTGACTTGACCTTTGAATCAATTGATGTCTTGACCTTACCCTACACAATTTGGCCTTTTGAATCCATTTATGAACTCAAAACAACCAAATTCCAGCAACTATGCACTGTTCCAGACAGATTTGAAAAGCATGTATAATTCTTTCAAAAATTCTCATTTTGATTCTAATGCTTCCCATACTTGTTCCTCCACTTTTCCCCCACACAAAATCTCATTTTAAGACCATTGGAAGCATCAAAATCATGTAATTAAAATCACTGTTCACGCGAGTGAACAGTAACCGTGAGGAATTTTCAACATTATAACCTTTAATTCCAATGGTTTCCAAGGTTCAAAACCTTTCCAATCCTACACAAAATCATCATATAAACTCAATGGAAGCATTAAATCATTGAAATTCCATTTCCTTCTATCATGAACAGTGCATGAACAGTGTAAATCGAAATGGTAAAGTCAAGAACATCAACTTACTTCACAACCAAGCATGTAACTAACTTGTTTAAGCTTGTCTTAACTATCTATG
This sequence comes from Leucaena leucocephala, assembly GCA_037074615.1. Lineage (NCBI taxonomy): Eukaryota > Viridiplantae > Streptophyta > Magnoliopsida > Fabales > Fabaceae > Leucaena > Leucaena leucocephala. The sequence continues at coordinate 14,229,797 of CM073565.1, read as the reverse complement.
ACTTAAAACTCATATTCCTTTCACATATACACAAAAATTCCAGCAGCATTTCCCCAATATTTAAGCCTAAAAAATCACTTAAACTCAAGCACAAACCATAAGAACAAAAGGTAGAAGCAAGGAGACAACTTACCTTACTTGCTCCTTCAAGACCCTTGCTTCTTCCTTGCTTTCTTCCACTTTCTTTCTCTAGAACTCACTTCTCTTTCTAAAGGAGCTCTTGGGTGTGAAGAATGAATGGAAAGGGGGGTATTTATAGCAAAAGTCATGTGCCATTTGAAGGCCAAGATCACTTTGGAAACTATTTGATCTAATGGTTAAAGGTTTGATCTTGGAATGTCTTTTCACTTTTCACTCAAGACCTTACCACCATGACATCACTAGGTGTGTCCTTGTGGGTCCCACCATGTGCAACACCTAATTCTTACTTTATTCTCTTTTTCTTTCTTTTCAAAAATCCATAAATTATTTATTATTTGGACTTGGGCTCCAAGATAACTTTTGGGCCTTATTGGGCTGGCCTAGGACGAAATATTGGGCCTCTTTTAGGTCCAATAGCTAACTGGCCCAAATCCCAATGTACTTTCCTCATACCGATATCCGTAACTTACCCTGATCTTAGCATAAATGCTAAACACCTCTTTTAATTGTTCTAACATTTTTAGAAATTCATTCTAATATAAAATGAATTCTCTACAAAGTTTCATAATTTTCTGAGACCCAGAAGTCCTATTAAAAATTACCTATGTTCCCTTTAACCCTTTATCGGTGTCTTTTTTCACCGTAAATTCCATAATTAATTCTACAGGACTCCTTTTTGACTTCTAGCAACTCCATAAATTCTCATATTAATTATAATAATTTACTATCAAATTTCCTCTGATATCCATCCATTGTGTGAAATGACCAAAATGCCCTCACAGTGGCATTTTCGTAATTTTGCACTTTGGCTCTTAGACTTTCTTCCTCTTCCAATTTAATTCCTTTCTTTACATAAATGGCCACATCTTTTCCTGATAAATCTCATATATATTTCATTCAATCTGTACATAAAACTCAGTACAGAAAATTAGGGATGTTACATTTCTCTCCCCCTTAAAATAAATTTCGTCCTCGAAATTTACTTAGTACCTTAGTTAACAATCTTAAATGTACATCCTCTTTAAATCTCTTTCTACTTTATGACTAAGAATCGGGGTATCCATCTCTTATCTTTTATCTTATTATCTAGCAGAGTACTTTCAATATCTACTTCATGTCCTTGCTTGAGAGAGAATTTTTCATATCATTAGATGTTCTCATCATCGTTAATCACTTAACATCATACAGAGAGAGGACTTATGTAACTATCCATTCTTTACTTTTGCTACTAAATAGGAGCACATACTCTATCATGCATAATGCCTGGCCCTCAAATTGCAGGACTGCATACCTGCTCATAAATGTGAAGCTCTAACATCGGAGCTCAAGCATATTTACAAACATAACATAATGCCTGGCATTTTATGCAAGGAGTGAAAGCTCTCATCTCTATCTCTAGCATAACATTCGTCATCTTATCCCTTTTTCAATAAGGGGCCTCTCTATTTGGTAAAAAAAAAATGCACATTTCTCATTGCGTTCCACCTTACACAGTTATCATAGTGTATCTCATTACATACTTCTTATGCTGTATCATAGCATATCTAGCCAGGTCTGGCTAGATCATGGCGTATCTTACTCCTTAACATCTTGGTGTAACTCCGGGGTCTATCTTACTTTAACTTTCCACTTTTCTTACCTTGTCCATCTATACCAACTTCTGTGACAACTGGACCCTTTTTCATTACTCTTTCTTAGACTACTCATGCCTAAACATCTTTCTGGATGAAGGCTACATTACTCTGCTAAGCCTTAGCATTCTCTATCTCATAGAACTACTGGGTTCTATCTTTACTTTAGACCTTCTTCTCTAGGTCTCTCTAGCCTTTTAATCTTTTTATCCTCATCTGGAGGATTTATTTGCTCATACTTTTCTGTTCTCAAAACATATGGGGTTCTCTTCTTTGTTCCTCAGGCATACTTCTATAAAACTTTTGAATATCAGCACTCAGACTTTAACTTGGACTCCGTCTTTGTTTAAAGAAAACTAAGTTCAGTCTGTATAATATAGGCTATCTGAGGAAAATCATTATAAATAATTTTTCTGGATGAGTTTATCAACTAGTGAAGCTTCCTTACCTTAACTTCGTCTTTGGCATTCATCTTCCCAAAGAGATACTACATTGTACTCATATCTCATGGCTCATTACTTTCCTTAGGCTAGGTCTAACTGAGACCTCGGGATCTAACTGCGATCAACCATCAGCCTCTTCAGAATCTAACTGCGACTCTGGAATTGTTAGGATCTAACTACGACCCTGGAGCCATGCTAGGATCTAACTGCGACCCTCCAGAATCTAACTGCGATTCTGTATATCTCCCAAAGATCTTAAACCAACAGACTAAGTTATAGGGTTCAGCGCTTCTACTTGTTGATAACTAAATAAAAATTTAAAAATATTACTTTCAGTAACCCATATTATTTCCCAAGACCTTACTTACTTCCTCTCTTACTCAGGAGTTCCTTCTCATCTTTCTCTTACTGTGGCTTACCATGCCTTGTGCAATCATGGTTTAACCACCTGCCATTGCATTCTGCTGCTATGGCCTCATCATAACTTCTCATGTAAATCTGTGCTCTAACTGTGAGCCATTTGAACTATGCTCTAACTATGAGCAGACTACATCAGATCCAACTCTTATCTGAAGAGTGATCTGTACTCATCTGAATCTAGTCTCTATCTCAGAGTCATCTGTTTCAAATCTAACTCTTTCTATATACCATTCCTTTCAATAGAAATAGCTCTAAGTACTGCATTCGCAAGCCTATAGAAAAACCTGAATCACCCCAATCATAAATCATATCAGAATATCATATCATAACTTATCGTCCCATAAATTGAGACTATCTATCATCCTCAATACATTCCTTATTGCATATCATATGGTATGGGAGCAACATAATTTTCTCATAACTTACTCACCATATATACTCTACCCTGCATATACTACGAAATGGGAGTATTCATCATGGCATACTCTAACATGCATGTCATTATATGACAACTGCAAGGAGATGCAACTATTCATCATAATTTGCTCAACCATCAATCAGACATTGTAATAAACTAAGTAAGCCTCAAAACATATTTCCTTTATCATATTGCCTATCATATCCTGATCATTCATCCTGAAATATCTATCTATTTCACTTAGGCTGCCATGCTACCCTCTTATCAGGGTATAGACTTGACCCTTCTATCGAATAGGGGAGTTACTTTATCTTTTGAATCATGGCTATCTTTCTTTTCTAATCTTTCTTATAGCTACCGCTCTATTGAACTTCTGTGACTACCTGAGAAAAACTTTATAACATGAAATCCAATCCGTAAATTAACTCTTTAATCATTCAACTCTCTCTGTTTATATATATGAACTTGGCTAAACATTCATCAAAAGGGTTTCTCTTTCTCTATTTAACCTTTAGCCTCACGCTCATCTCTATCTAACTGAGAGGAATACTTTTCATAAACTTTACTCAAGGAATACTTCTCAGGTGAGCGGAACAGTCTCCATTTCTCTGGAGTAACATTGGTGTCTTACTACTATCTCTTAACTCTTTCCGCGCGTATACATCAGTCTTAGTCTACTCTTGACCGGACTATGGTTCCTTCCTGGTCTTTTTCTTGATCCTGACCAACTTAGATCATATAAATCTCACTCATCATCTAGCACCATTACTTGTGTTCTCTAATAGCTCAGCACCCTTCCACATAGATATTGTCCGCTTTCCCCTTAGGCAAGCCCCAGGCCCACATGAGGTCACGGTTTTATTCTCTAGGCACATGAGGACTTTAACCCCTTAGGCACCCGAACACGCGTCCTCCAGGTATCATAGCTATGTAGCGGAAGATATTGTCCCATCTCCCCTTAGGCAGGCGCCTCTAAGCCCACACGAGGTCAGGGTTTTGTTTCCCAGCACTGCCTGCCTACCACTCGTGCCTGCCTACCCCCACTGGGGCGCTTGGTGACGAGGGCGCTTGGTGAGTACTGGAAACGCGTTCATGAGGGAGAGGTATCCACACCCTTATAAGGCAGGCTTCGTTCACCTCCCCAACCGATATGGGACTAATATCCTGTTTTAGGGACTTTAACTTTCGAGAACTTGAAGCCATATGTTAGGCTCATTTCTTGCGCAAGCCTTATCCTAACTTTTGATTCTTTTGTTCATAAAAGACTAAATGAACAAAGTCTTTCCAAATGTAGATTTACTCTTGATAGTCATATAGAGGATCTACTTCTGAACATCATCTTAGACTAGCATGTATCTCTATTTCTCATACTGTTTAGCTTGCCTACATCATGTGCTAAACCTCTAACTGATAACCTTCAGTGAGGCTGGCATCTTCATCCTTCATCAGGTCCCTGCGCATCTTCATCGTGACCTGAGTATGAACTAGGTGCAACGTATCTCTACATTCTTTAGTCACGACCTCGGGTCACCTTTCGTCATGGCCTAACTTCTCAAGGACTTCTAGCTATGTTCCAAACTGTTTTACATCCGACCTGGATCTAACTTGCTTTAAACATTCCCTTATAATGTTCTTGTCTAGTCTTTACCCTAGTAATGGCCGATCCTTACACATCAGTTGTGAACCATTTGCCAAAAGCTCACTTAGCTTTACATGCCACGTAGGGTATATGGCAATATCTGGCTTATGGCCATCTCATATCATGCTACTAACATGAAAACTTAATCCAGGTCAATGCCCTCTATCACATCTCTATTTATCATCCTTGCTACGGCATTGAAGAACTGCAGCTAAACTGACTGCTCTTGATTTCTACTTCCTTCCACCCCTTAACCTAAACTAAGTAGTTCACTTCCCACAGCCTTTCTTGAGACTAGTATAGTCACATTGTCTATCTTTCATAAAGAAGGCTCGGGTGGATTAGGGCTAGAAATATCCCTTTAATCTTTATCTATACCCTCGTATATTCCTGGATTGGGATAATAGGAAGGGATGTCACAGATTGTAACTGGTTCTTAGGCTACTCATATAAAACTTATCCTCAAACTCTAGTAGAGGAGGAATAATATCTGGCCTACCTATAATTTAGTGTCAGTTCTCAGCTTCCTCAGCCGTACTTTGTCCTCTCATTGGAGGAATAGAGCTTATATCAGGGTTAGAGAGCAATCTATCAAACTCATCCTGTACATAATTACTAGACCCATCATTATCTAGTGCAGCATTATCTGATGCATACACAACATCTAACTGAATTTCCCATATTCTCCAGGCTATAAATCTGAGTCTACAAAAATATGCATGGGGTACCTTACTATAAACCTTCCTGATTGAGTCCCTTATGTTGTCATCTGAACTCTCTTCACTACCTGAAGAGTCAAAGTCTAGGTGTACCTCATCTTTATACAGCATTACAGGTTGGGGGTCTCACTGATTAACTGATGTTTCAGGCTTAACTTTATGAATCCCCATGTCTACTACGGCAATATTTGCTCTGTGTTCTGTCGTTACGACCAAAAGTCTTCTCTCATCGTGACTTATGACTTAACTTGTTGTAACTTGGACATCTGGCATCCTCACTATAGTATCTGGTCACAACATGATACCTCGAGCTACTCTTGCAGCTTCCTTAGTCGTGAACTGATCAGCTTCTGTCTCTATCCATAGAGGAAATTTCTTCTTAAACATTATTCTGCATAGTCCAGCCACATTGTTTTAATAAACAAGAGACCTCGGCTGTATCGACTGACTAAGATTAGCCTATCGTAATCATATACTTTGCAAGACTAAAATGCTCGGGGTACAGTCTCATTCATCTGGGTGTCACTGTCTTCTGTCTAAACCTTTCCAAGTAGTGAACACCATCCCTATATCATACTCTAGGGAGAGAACCATTCAAATTTCTCATTTGTCTAAGGGGTCAGTCTAACTAAGCCAGAGCATCACTGAGCCAGAACCTTCTATTCTGTGCCAGAATCTTATGCTCTGAGCCAGAACCCTTTGTTCTGTGCTAACTTTATTTTGTACTAACGCTAGAAATCATCTGTTCAGAGCATTTCCTAAGCCAGAATCCTTTGCTCTGATACCAAAATGAAACATCCTTCCTTAGACCCTTCAGAGTACACTTACGGAAGCAATCTTAACTTTATTAATTCTCTCCTGCCGATAATCCTGACAGAAGATAACTGTACTGATTCGGTAATTCCCCATGAGAACTACCATTCTACGTAAGTACCCAGGAAAGACTGGATGAACCGGCTAGGTCCACTCACTTCCAGCCTCCTTAGACAGCACTTACGTACACAGTACTTTGTATAGTCTACCCAGCACAATGGCATTTTCTAGTACACATCTTTGAATCTTAACCTTAACTTTAACCTCAAAAACATGAATTTTCCATTAATTGTTCCAGAAAACATAACCAATCTCTTTGGCCTTTCATAAATTCATATACATTATGGGGTTATGCCATAATTATTTGATACATTTATTTCATCATTTACTATTATACCTTTTCATCATGAACATTGTTGCTCAACTTGTCATATAACAACATTACATGCAACAATTCGCACATTTATTACATAGAATTCAAATCTTCCAATTCCCAACCTCTCTTCATGCCTCTTTATCTTCTTTACTCATTCGTAAACCTGTGGGTTTGGGATTACATGGATGGGGTGAGATTTCTGGGGAAATCTCAGTAGCAAACGGTACTAAACAATGCATGCATTAAAGTAATTACTTGTGCTTGCTTGTGAAAGTGTTATCATAGTGTGATGAGCATGCTTCCATGTAACATATGAAATATAATTGGCCAAGGTAATCATAGAAACAGAGCTTCAATCATATACACATATGCACACAATTCAACAAAGTCATAGCACAATCAAGCATAACATTCAATACATACAAGTTTAGGGTAAGTTTACTACCTTATTGCTTTACTTCTTTCCACTTTAACTTTGCTTCTTCCTTCTTACTTTTCCTTGCTATGTGGCTGCCCTCTTTTGAGCACACCAAGCAAATCCTAACATCACATTACCATCCAACCATTACAATCTAACTTCTCTTGAACACTAAGCTTACTTTAAGTAAACATAACATCCTTTAATCTTTACCAATTGACTTGACCTTTGAATCAATTGATGTCTTGACCTTACCCTACACAATTTGGCCTTTTGAATCCATTTATGAACTCAAAACAACCAAATTCCAGCAACTATGCACTGTTCCATACAGATTTGAAAAGCATGTATAATTCTTTCAAAAATTCTCATTTTGATTCTAATGCTTCCCATACTTGTTCCTCCACTTTTCCCCACACAAAATCTCATTTTAAGACCATTGGAAGCATCAAAATCATGTAATTAAAATCACTGTTCACGCGAGTGAACAGTAACCGTGAGGAATTTTCAACATTATAACCTTTAATTCCAATGGTTTCCAAGGTTCAAAACCTTTCCAATCCTACACAAAATCATCATATAAACTCAATGGAAGCATTAAATCATTGAAATTCCATTTCCTTCTATCATGAACAGTGCATGAACAGTGCAAATCGAAATGGTAAAGTCAAGAACATCAACTTACTTCACAACCAAGCATGTAACTAACTTGTTTAAGCTTGTCTTAACTATCTATGACTTAAAACTCATATTCCTTTCACATATACACAAAAATTCCAGCAGCATTTCCCCAATATTTAAGCCTAAAAAATCACTTAAACTCAAGCACAAACCATAAGAACAAAAGGTAGAAGCAAGGAGACAACTTACCTTACTTGCTCCTTCAAGACCCTTGCTTCTTCCTTGCTTTCTTCCACTTTCTTTCTCTAGAACTTACTTCTCTTTCTAAAGGAGCTCTTGGGTGTGAAGAATGAATGGAAAGGGGGGTATTTATAGCAAAAATCATGTGCCATTTGAAGGCCAAGATCACTTTGGAAACTATTTGATCTAATGGTTAAAGGTTTGATCTTGGAATGTCTTTTCACTTTTCACTCAAGACCTTACCACCATGACATCACTAGCATGGCCTCCCTTGGTACACCTAACCCTTCCTCTTTTTGGGTGCCATTCTTGTGTCCTTGTGGGTCCCACCATGTGCAACACCTAATTCTTACTTTATTCTCTTTTTCTTTCTTTTCAAAAATCTATAAATTATTTATTATTTGGTGTTGGGCTCCAAGATAACTTTTGGGCCTTATTGGGCTGGCCTAGGACGAAATGTTGGGCCTCTTTTAGGTCCAATAGCTAACTGGCCCAAATCCCAATGTACTTTCCTCATACCGATATCCGTAACTTACCCTGATCTTAGCATAAATGCTAAACACCTCTTTTAATTGTTCTAACATTTTTAGAAATTCATTCTAATATAAAATGAATTCTCTACAAAGTTTCATAATTTTTTGAGACCCATAAGTCCTGTTAAAAATTAGATATGTTTCCTTTAACCCTTTATCGGTGTCTTTTTTCACCATAAATTCCATAATTAATTCACAGGACTCCTTTTTGACTTCTAGCAACTCCATAAATTCTCATATTAATTATAATAATTTACTATCAAATTTCCTCTGATATCCATCCATTGTGTGAAATGACCAAAATGCCCTCACAGTGACATTTTCGTAATTTTGCACTTTGGCTGTTAGACTTTCTTCCTCTTCCAATTTAATTCCTTTCTTTACATAAATGGCCACATCTTTTCCTGATAAATCTCATATATATTTCATTCAATCTGTACATACAACTCAGTACAGAAAATTAGGGATGTTACATATATGGTGCTATTTGGATTTGAGGTGGATCCCATAAGGACACCTCACATATTCTTGAATTTTCTTTACTTTTTCTCTTTAAAAAATCATAAAATATCCTAAATAACTTATTAGGCCACATGATAAATTTATTGACCTCTTGGGCCTACACATGATGCCATTTTGGGCTCTCTTTGAGTCCAGCACATTATTTGCCACATATCCCAAGGTATTTCCTTTTCTAGGGACCCTAACATACCTTAATTTTTGGAATAAATTATATAAATCTCTTTTAAAGGTCCTGACATTTTTAAAAATTCATTATACTTTTATGAATTTCCTGTAAAGTTTTATAATTTTATGAGACCTAGAAGTCCAGTTAAAAATACTATATTTCATTAAATCCTTTTATTGGTTTCCAATTTCACCTTAAGCTTTATAAAATTCTATGTTTCATTAAATCCTTTTATTGAGCTTAAACATTACTTTGATTGAATGAATAATCTTCATGGGTTTATAGCCTGATCTTAATTGATGAAAGTTTATGTGTTGATGACTTATTATAATTAATTAAACTTTCTAGTCAAGATCTGATCTTTGTTTTGATGTGATGTGCTAAATTTTGATCTTGATTTAAGATGAATAATGATCTTATGAATTTATGTTTACATATATACATTATTTGTGAAAGAACTAAAAAGATCATGTATGAAAAGTTTGATTGAAAAGGTCTGAAAGAATGCTCTTAAGTATTTATCGATAAGGTATTCAAATAGTTCATTTATCGAAGAACACTTTGATAAATGATGTATTGTAAAATATATCGATAAATCTAAAAGTATATGTTTTTAAAAGAATATTGTTTAAAGTGCTATTCGATAAAGATATTTATCAAAGAACTATTCGAAAAATCATGAACTATCTCTATGAAGTTCATTGAAGATTTATCGAAGTCCTTTTTGATAAGGCTAATTATCAAAGAATTGCTCGATAAGCTTTAAACTGTTTTAGGCACAATTCATCAGTAATTTATTCAAGACAATTCAATAAGGCTTCTCTTTAATAAACTCTTAGATAAATCAAGCATATTTGTGAAAACTTTTTAAACCAGACTTTATCATATTTTGATATTTAAAATCTAAATCATTTGGAAACAATTGCTATATGCTTATACTGATTATTTACTAAAGCATGTTTCAAGATCATTACAAGCTAAAATAAGATCAAATGAAGAGATCAACGAAAGAGCCAAAAGCTTCAGATGCATACGTCAGTAATAACGGCTATATTCATAATCAGCTATCTCAACGGCTACTTCAATAGAATTTTGAAGAACTAAGTATAAAAGAAGAAGAAGCCAAAATAAGAAAGCAAGAGAAGTTGGAAGATGTAAGGAAAAATAAGAGAAGATCAATATTCACTTCAATCATATTCAGTAAATTGTATCTCTATTTTACTTTGTTTCTCTTATTTGATTCAAAGAATACCATATTCTTAGAAGAGATAATCTAAGTGTTGATTCTGGCTGTATCACCCAAGAAGGGGGTGAATGTATTGAGGCACCAAGAGCCTGAGGAATCTTGGAAAATAGTGGAATACTCAGAGGAGCTCTAGGGCCCAAGTGGATTAGGCCGAACTAGTATAAATTGACTTGTACAACATGTCTTCTTCAACTTTTTCCTTCTGTGATATCATTCTAAAATATACTCTTTAATTGTATTCAAATATTTTTAGTTTCTCAATAATTTTAGAATCACACAATTCACCCCCTCTTGGGTGATACATCCATATTCAACATGAGCAACGACAGACAATTATGGCACAACCACCAGTCTCTCCCTCACCTCTAGTCACGCTTCACTGCTCTTACTCTCACTCTCTTTTGAAGATGAGGAAGACAACAATGCACTCACAGGTGTGCGTCTTCAAATCAGAAAAGGAGGAAGAAGAGGTTCCTGATTAGTGGCTGCCCGATCTTTGATTGAAGGAAGAGACAATAGCAGACGACAGCATAGTCCCTAGCGACAATAGCACGGATGGCAAACACAAAAGGAATCACAACTGTGGTGGGTTTTCAGGGAGAGTTGCGAAGCTTCTTCTCTACTCTCTCTTTGCTTTCGTCGATAGAAATTGGGAATGGAAGAGTGATCTGATTTAAAATGATAGAAGGGCAATTTGAAAATTTCACTAGAATGGACTGAAAAATAAAAATTTACTTTGGAGTGAGCTAGGAACTCGATACCGCTCACTCTATTCTCCCACCTCAAACACCACTCAACCACCAACTTCTCTTAGTTCATAACTGCAAGAAATAATTCATATACTATTAAAGTGGTATTATTTATTTATTTCCTTTTTAGTTTAGGGCCATTACAGATAGTGCTAAGAAGGCTTGGGATGACTTCGAACCCCTTCGTGGATGGCCAATGTCATCGTCTTGTTTCAATTTGGTTTGGTCAACAACGATGGATGTATCATCTCTAAATGTTATGTGCTATAAGTGTTATGTTCTTCACTTTTACTTTTTCTGTTACAAAATAATAATCTATGCAACCTATACACACTAGTCTCTTCTCTAATGTTCTCTTTTTTGTTAGCTCATCTTTCTTTGGGTAACTTCTCTGCAACAAGGGTATATTGGAATCCAATGTTTAATGAGATCATTCCTGTGAGGAGGTAGCTGATGGAAATTGTGCAAAAGAGGAACACTTATGTCTAAGAAGACAAGATTCCCATGGACGAGCTGGAGGTTTGTTTGAGTTTCTCGTATATTTTGCTGCTGGGATTTTCTATAGTTTAGATATTTTGATGATTGTAGCTATTTCCAACTGGTGTTGTAGTAAACTTGGTAGCATTACTTGCTGCTTATTTTGGTGTATTTTGTGTTCACTCAAGTAGTACTATTGATGTAATTTCTAGGTATGAACTTATATTTCAGCATCACCGTACTATAATCAGGAGGCCCTCAGTATTCTTATATTTAATCCTGTTTTTAATGTTTTACCTATGAGGTTATGTCTTGGTGATGTCGCCTATCGTTAGCACTAAAATTAATTATTAAATTAATCTCTATGTAGTATAAAGGTAAACCTAGGTTGTATTATTTACGTTGATTCAATGCGTAGCTTAACTCTAGATTAGACTAAGTGTGAGAAGGAGGAGTAGTATAAGAGAATTTGATTAATAATTTTTAGAAAGTAAAAAGAGATAATAACAAAAATAAAATAAAAACAATAATGTATAAGGATATCACCAATAAGACAAGCGCTCTTAAAGATTGATGCATAACTATCATCATTTAATACTATATTAGAGTTATAATAATTATATATGCTAAGTCCCTAATATGCAGAACCCTAGACAACTGTCATTGTCATAGTCATAAAATCTACAATTATATCTAGATCTATCATATAATTGCATAAAAAATAATTATTTAAAAGCTCCATTTAGTGTATGATAAATTAAATAATAAATATTTGTTCCTCTAACATGGATATTCAACTGAAAATTCTATAACTAAACATGTGAATCCAACATAAATAATTATAAGAGAGACCTAAAGATATTAAATAAATAACACCAAATCATAAATTGAAATAATATATCACAGAGTTTGATCACATAGGTGTCCCAACTGAGACCCTAGATCCAACATACATAAATCTCAAAAAAACTAAACCTAGGAAATCATAAACTTGCATAAAGGAAAAAAGATTAAATCATAAAATTGTTCAACTCCTACTCTAAAGCATAGGAACTCAAGACACTACATCTCTTCTCAAGAACTTATAAAGAAATGGATAGAATTATGGTAAACATGAAGAAGATGATTTTGATGGTGGTGGTGATTGGTGTTGAATAGAGGAGTCTTGGGGTCATTTATATAGCCTTAGGATGTGGCATTGATATCTTTCCTATTAATGTGGGTCTCTTCACTGATTGATTTTCCAAAAGATAATGATAGTCTTTATTTATCTTCAGTATCCTTCTAAGCTATCATTTTTTCTAATATCTCCAAAAATAATATTTTTTAACTTAAATATCCTATAAACAATTCAAATAAAAAGTAATATGACAAAAGAGATAAAACAATTAATAAGAAATAGGAAAAGATAACACATTTATTTATTATCCTTTGACTAAATTCAAATGTTAGATATTGAGGAATTATCTTTGAATTAATTCAAATGATATTGGATTGCTATAATATAATATAATACTACTATAATATTCTATTATATTAAAGGAATGAATTAACATAATATAATATCATATAATAATATAATACAATATTATTGGAGGTATTTTAATTTTCTCTAATTAGATATTATAATTTCCTCCTTCAATTTGGCAATTCCTCAATTAACCTTCCTTATATAATATAATTGTGTAGTAGTTGATATGGGTTCTAGTCATCCTTTATTTATTTTTCCTGATTTCTTGAAATATATAAAAGAAAAATATCTTCATGCAAATCAATTTAATTAAGAGAAATAATAAAATTAATAAAAGTACAAGAAAATGACATTTTTAATCATTTAATTCATATAATCAATTAAAGCACACGGTAAGCAAAATTACTATAATAATACTTATTAAACATGATAAATTATTTGAAATAGATGGAAAATAATATGATAAAATAGGGATTCATCACTTGGATTTATTGTTTTTGAACTCAGAATTTAAGAGTCCTACTTCTCTCTAAAATCAACTTCAGATAGTTTGGAATCATTCCCATCGTTGTTGTGTTGTATGTTCACTAATTCCATTAGTCAATTAAAATGGAGCTTGATCAGTTAGAGCAATTTCTAGTATGGGGAACACTTTTTTAGAAACAATTAAATGACAAAAACCATCGATGAACTTTGTATGAGTCTAAGTTATTTGAAGTGCCAGTGGTATCTTTGTTGAAAGCATACCCTTTCACATACTAACCGAATAATTAATCCCAAACAAATATCATGATACTATTTTAGAAACAATTAAAAGAGACAGACCATCCATGAACTTCGTATGATGTTAAGTTATTTGAAGTGAAAGTAGCATCTTTGTTACCAGCATATTTTTGTGTTCCATGTAACATCCCAATTTTCAAGCCCAGAGACTCAGAAAGTAGCCTGAAATAGATAGACTACCAGACCCCTTTGAGCAGAAGTCCCAGAAATATACAGAGGGTTTTTAGGGACTAAACTGCAAATAAGTGAAAGTACAGGGACTTATATGTAAATATTGAAAGTCCCTAGGGGCATAATGGTCATTTTAGAAAAGAAAGGGACTAAAGTGAAAAGTTTAAAAGTTCCATGGTAAGAAATAAAAGTAGACACAAGTTGTGGGCCATTAAAGGTAATTATGAAAAGTTAAGGGACTTAATTGAAAAGAAGAAAAGTTTCCAGGGGCAAAATGGTAATTATAGAAAGTTGAGTCGGAAGTGGCTTAAAACTGCCCGGAAGTATTTCAATCCCAAATTTCATCAGTAGATAGAGGAAATGATGCTGGTAATTTGAACTTATTTGTTGTACGTTTAAGATCTTGGTATATTTTGTCTTATTGTATTAATTAACCTAAAGGTTTTGGCGTCTATTTTTGTCTTATTGTATTACTTAGCATAAAGATTTCTTCATGTTAACCATCGTCTCATACCATTAACCATTTCATTCTACAAGATAAAATCAGTTTCTAATATACCAGTTAATTCTTTTAGTCATTAGAACTGAACGGAAAGGTTCATTTTTTTAAACACAGATGTACATTGGTTCAGCCAATGTCACAAGTTGGCTTATGTATTCCATCATTCATATGAACTAAGATATTGTCACATGCAATTCTTAGTGTTGTAGGTTTCGTGTCTTGGAAAGCATTTGATAAGACCCCTAACAGACCTTGGTTGACTTATTCAAGGAGGGGGAAACGGGCCAGAGAGAATTAAGGCATGAAAGATCATTTCTGTTGCTATTGTTGATTTACTTGTTCCTACTTTTTTGCCAGTTTGTTTCTGCTTTCAGTTGCACAATAAGTGGGATAACTCCCCTACTATAACGTTAGGATCTGTTTAGATATTTCTGATTATGTTTTGAATTCTTTTTCTTATTTTTCTCTCTGTAAATTGCTATAAATAGGCCATGAGCCTCATCAATAAAGCATCAGAAATTCAGAGAGTATTATTTTAGTTTGGAGATTCTCCTAGGTCTATTGCTAAGTAAGTGTAAGATCTTTACCTTGCTTATCAATAGAAGAATTTATTTTCTGTTCTTTCTCCTTCTTTCCCATTGAGTTAGTTCGGTCTCTACCTGCAGTAGAGACGGATATGCTTCAATTTTGTGTGCTCACGTTCAGGTTGTCACATCAGTGTAAGTTGTGACATCAGTAAATCTTATGGCAGTAATGAAGATGTTATATATGCTCAAATCGGTTCTTCTTTTCAATATCAGTACCTCTATAGCTTGATTGTCAACTCATCTGTTGATTTTAAATCTTTGCAGTTAACTAGCTAAGTGCACTTAATTAGTTTTGCAGGAATTAATGAAAGCTTTGGAATTATGCAGACGGGAAGTTCTGAACTGATTGGGTATAACCATGCTTTCTCTGTAGGTGATAAGAAAGTAGCTGATTTCTGATATCATATCTATGATCCCCACCATTCAAGAGTTCCATCTAATTGTACTTTCTTTTCCTTACAATAAATCTATTCAATCAAAGGAAGTTTATGTCCTCTTTATTTATTTATGTGACAAGTTGTTTATGTCAATCATTGACTCAGGCTTCTAATCACTGCCTTATACAATATGCAACCAACTACTAATCAAGTTATTATACTATTAGGCTTTTGATTTAAAATTCAGGATTAGCTTCCTCTTGTATAACATTGTTGTTGACTTCTTTTACATCTTTAAAGTCCTTGTACTATTTTTATTTCGTTACTCTCTTTATCTGCATCATGGAATTCCACATCTCACCATTCATTCAAATTAGATGAAATCAACTTGTGATCTATAATTTCTTTCATTTTCATAATAGTGTTCAGGAATCAAGGATCCCTTCTTTTTTCCCTTATTCATGCTGTTATCTTTTTTGTTATTCTTCTCTTTATATGAGAATTTTTTTATCATATATATGGAATTACAAGTTTTAGCTTTGGCTTAACAAATGGGCTGTCAATTGGTTATCTGTAACTTATACCATGAGTGTTCTACCATACTGAGGATCACCATTTATCACAGTTCTCCCATTTTCATAACTTTGGTTATGAAATGAACTAATACTACTCTCTTACTTCTTATTGAAATATCATATTTGATGGTCTTTATGCATGTTATATTTTTATGAGTCATGTGACTTTCAGTTTCATTGGAAGATTCATTTTATGTCATTTAGACTATGTATTTTCTGTTTTGTTAATATTTTTGGGGCCCAAGACGATTGTCTCAATTCTGGATGTACATTTTTTCAACTTATTCAATCGAGATCTATTGGGCAAAGGATCTATAGCATCTCAACAGATTTGTACAATGGTTCCCATTTTTTTAAACCATTCTGTATTTTTTTTGTTAGAATCAGTGTGTGTTTGAAGTGTTGGGCCATGTAAGTTTATGTCCAGTGCTGTCTATTAGTGAGCCAGCTAATTCTTTCGTACTGAGTTGGTTTATCATATGGGAGATTAGGATTTTCATAATTTCTTTCATCTAACTATCATATTTTGTCCTTTTTTAAGGAGTTCTTTTTTTTTTCATTCGTCATTACTTATCCAACTAATCATTGGTTCATATTCAGTGTTGATCAGTTCCTGCCTTTTTTGTGAATCCGTTTGTCTATAAATATCAATGTTACATACAGAACAACCACACACAACCCTTCATTCTTCTTGATCTCTCAAGCAAAGCTTAATCTCTTTCTTTCTCACTTAATGCCATGGCTCCTCTTAAGATCACAAAAGTCAAGGATATTGATGGCACTACTAATAGGTGGAGAATCGTTGTTCGTGTGATTCGGAAGTGGAATGTGTATCACAAAGAGGTGCCACCAGAGTTGTTTTGTATGTCAATGTTGTTGGTGGATGATGAGGTATGGTTTAATATATTTATCAACTTGTCATGTTAAGCTGGATTTGTAATTTTGTGATATCATTCATGTAATTTACATGTTGTTCTCTCCATCTTGCATCATAGGGGAGTAAGATCCAGGCTTCTGTGATGAGCAAGTTTTTGTTTGATCAATATCAAAACTCTCCTCTTGAAGGCTAGACTTATTTCATAGCTAATTTTGAGGTGACAAATAACTAAAAAGATTTCAGGTCTGCTGATCACAAGTTCAACCTTTTTTTTGGACCTTTCACTTATATAACTAAGCAAGAGGTTGCCATCCCACATTGTGTTTTTAGCTTCTTACCTATAACGCAAATTCTCCAGCAAAGTGAGAGGCGCCATGTCAACTACTTATTTGGTATGTTGTTCATTATTTCAGATAATTTTGTTTTAGGAAAATATTTTCCATGTTCTTCCTTGCAGTCAGTATTGCCCAATTGTTACTTTGTTTGGAAATAGATGTCATTACCTTTCTGACTGTAGTAGTCCTCTTAAGGAGTATAGGTCTAGAGCTGAGGTGAACAACAAAGTTAAGCTTACTCTGTCTGATGATATGTAAGATTTTATGCTCTTTATTTGTGCTGTAATTAAGTATCTCCTTAGTATATATGGTGGTCTTAATGCACTTTCTCTTGATTGTAGGGAGAGTAGCGTTGATTGTATATTGTATGATGATCGTGCTGTCAACTTTTGCTTGCTTGATTTCAATCAGATGCATAAGCCTATTGTGTTTGTTGGACAGCTTGTAAGGATGGGTTTTGATGAGGATGGTAAATCTCATTATTAATTCAGTATGGTTACTTTTATATTAGATGTGAAATAAAACTTGTGTCTCCTTTTTTATCGTATGTTCAGATTTGACAATGGACTTCTCTTCCTTAGCTGCACCAGCTGTTTGTACAACCATTTCCTTGCCAAGGGGAACTTCTGATGCTTAATATATTGTACAAATTTATGTATGCTTGTTTCTCCTTAGTAATCATTTTCGTTTACTGTCCACAGTCCAAAGGCTATGCCTTCTATTATTAGCACCATATATGTTTGCAAGTGACACACCTTAGCTTTTGCTCCTTAGAATAACAATTCGAAAGCGAAATGAAGTAATTGAAACGTTAACTAAGCCCAATTAATTTTTTTATTTTTAGTTCTCTAGATACTGTTCACTCAAAATTTTTAGGTTAGTGGTCCAGTTTTGAAAAACTATAATTAAATGTAGAAAAATTGTATGAAGGTGTTCCAAATTTCTAGTTAAATCTATTTCAATGTTCTTTAAGAAAAAAATATAAAACTAGAGTTAATCCTTGCCGATTAATACAGTTTATTCATCTAAGTTTAATGTTCATTTGGTAAAAACTTTACTTTCCAGTTTTTCTGCATCAACTTTAGAAATTAATATCTCTTAGTGTACACATTCAATTGAGGCATATTACCTATGATTTTAAAGCTTGGGATGTGCAATTTATGCCTACCAAATTTTATAGATAGATTCATCCAATTACTAGGTCAAATTGAAACCAGAACAAAACTACTCCAAGACCTTCTTTTTATCCTTAATAATTATTTTGCTTTTATTTAACTAATCATTCTAGCATGACTTGCTCTCATCCATGCTAGTTTATAACTTGACATGCCATAAATACTATAATTAATTGTATAACATTATTTCAAAATGAAAGCATACTTTGCATGGCAATTACATAAATGGAGAACTATTACATGACATACTAATAAACTACAACTATCAATTCTCCATGCTCTTCACTACTAGAAAAATCACTTATCATGGTGCTACTTCATGACAGTTATAAGAAAAACCACTGTGAAAAAAAAGATGGTGACATTTTCGTAAATAAGTTTAATTTTGAAAAACTTTTAACGGAGGTTTTTATAAAAACCATGGTTAAAAGTAATTTTTGGGGTACTTTTAACTATGATTTTTATAAAAATCGCCTTCAAAATTCCTCACAAAATTTTAAAAATTTTGGACCCAATTTTTAAAATTTTTACAATCGTTTGTAGTCTCGTTTCTCTACCCCATCACCATAGACTTTGATGAATGTCATTTCTGGCATTTTCCCTTAGTTTCAATGCCCATCTTAGTCGTTAATATCATTCTTTGTCGTCTCCATTATCGTTCTCCATCGTGAAAGTCGTAAGTCACCATTTTGTTGGAAATTGTGCCCTAGGGTCCAATCATTGTCTTATAAACATTATTGATTTATGAATTTCTTAATTATGTTATCACATTATTTGCATGTTTACTATGATGACCATCCTTGGATAACTCGTAATTTTATCCTAAATATCCCTGGTCGGTCATCTATGCGGGAGTAGAGATGAAATAAGACTAGTATGACTTTGAAGATATATAGAGATATAAATAAAAATCATAGGCACATGTAAGAGTACAGGGTATTGGACCGACCCGCTATGAGAGAGCTGCATGGGTTAAGTCATAAGCTTCTCTCATATACAAGCCATGTCACTATGCCCTTTGACCTGAGATCATCATGGATTCCTACATGACAAACGCTCAGCTTTGACCTAGTCAAAAGTCACTTTTGACTGAGTGATCATAAAGGCTATGTTCGGACTCAGTGGTTTTTCATGCGGAGGAATGTGAATGGTCAAGATGGAATTTATCCCTCACAGTCGTAGAGAGATATTATTGGGCCCCTCGATGAGTGAGTCTGAGAAATATATGGCCATACTGTAATGGAAAGGTAGTTCCATTTCTATAGTCAGACTATTCAAGTATCGAGAAAGTAACGGTCAGGAACAGGAGGATGACGTTCTCCATGCCTCATCCATGACCGAAATATCGTGTGATAAAAGGGACATGATGTGGTTGTATGAAAGGTTACATCATTTATCGATCCTCATATGATTTGGGTAGTCGTAATGTCTTGCTAGAGACCGCTTACGACTTGTGGGTCAGTATAGTAACTGGCCCACTGCCAACTTCATATGGGCCTACAGGGTCGCACACAAAATAGCCCAACACGAGCTATGATGTCCAGGTTCATTGAATCTAAGACATGTCTTGATTCAATGAATAATCTAGGGTGGATTTATATATGTTATATATATATAAATTTGTATATATATATATATATATATTATATATAATATAAGAGATATTTGCGAGATTTAATTTATAAGGATAAATTAAATCTCTATC
Organism: Leucaena leucocephala; assembly: GCA_037074615.1. Taxonomy (NCBI): domain Eukaryota; kingdom Viridiplantae; phylum Streptophyta; class Magnoliopsida; order Fabales; family Fabaceae; genus Leucaena; species Leucaena leucocephala. Next base: position 14,209,667 of record CM073565.1, on the reverse strand, counting down.
ACTTTTGAATTTGAATTTAAATTGATATGATCTATTTGAATTTGAAATTTAAATTGATAAGATATCTCAAATTTGATTTATGAGAATAAATCAAATATAATTCTGTCTTATCTTTATTTTAAATTAAATAAATAGGTGAATTAAATCTGTGGGACGGATTTAATATAAACCATATTTATTTAATTAGTTTCTTATTAAATTATGCAATATATGATATTGTATTAAATTCAGAATTAATATAAGATTAATTCTGAAACTCAGCCCAATTAGAAGCCCGATAGCATCCTATATATTTGACATTAGGGGCTAGGGTTCTATACAAAGAGAAAAAGGGGCAAGGAGAGTGCAAAATGTTTGCAGATAAGAAACTGTCAAAATAGAGATGGTGAGGACGGATTCTTGAGAAAGCCCTAGAGGGACAAGAGGCGCTAGCACGTCGTTCGTGGTTAGAATGTTATTCGTGTGGATACCGGTAGAGGAAGCCGATCTGAGTTGTTGACTTCTTACGATCGAGAAAAGAGCACCAGTTACGGCAAAGTCGCAACCAGTTGACACAGAGGTCGCGACTAAATTGGCATCTGAACGTCAGAAATCCAAAAAGAGATGACAGGTCGCGACTAGAAGCAGAGGAAGTTGCGACTGACAACTCCAGAGGCTACAGGTCGCGACTAGTAGCAGAGGAAGTCGCGACTAAAAACTCAAGAGACGACAGGTCGCGACTAGAAGCTGAGGAGGTCGCGACTGAAAACTCCAGAGGCGAAGAGTCGCGACTAGTGGATACGGAGGTCGCGACTACAGCTCGAATACCTAAGGTAACACTTCTTTCTCCTTGACTTAAACACATTTAGTAGATCCTGGCTGGAATGGAAAAAATTTAAAGTTAATTTTCGCTGCGTGTCTTCCAATTCCATTCATGTTTAACTTCTTCATTTGCTCATTTTTTTTGTTTTTCAGTTGTTTGTTATTTATAAACTATAATACATCATATAACAATAGCTGACAGTGGTCCTTCTTCATTTGTTATTTATAAATTATAATACATTAGGAGCTTGAAGAGTTTTAAAAGTAAAAGATTTCTAGATCTTCAACCTTTAACCAAATCTGTAACTTTTTCTCTAGATCTTCAACTTTTTTGCCCGATCTTCAACTTTTTAGTGAGGCTGACCGTGGTGGCTAACAGTGGGTGTCAGTAGATGGACCTTGTTGGAAGGAGCTCAAAGAGTTTTAATGGAAGAAGCTGATGGATCTTTAGTTTCTTCACCAAATCTTTGACTTCTTCTCTCTAGATCTAGTCTGATGCTTTGATGAGTGTGAGTAAGGTGACTAATGGTGGGTGTAGGCCGAGAAAAGCAAAAAAAGAAAAATTAACAATTAACGGTGGTTTTTTGAAAATCGCTGTGAAAGGTTACCTTTAACTGCGGTTATAAAACAGCTGTTAAAAGGTATACTTACAACGGCGGTGGAATTCATGGCGCTCTAAAAACCGCAGTGAAATGCCACTTTTAACTACCGTTATAACATTTTTTCTAGTAGTGCTTTCTTCTTCATTCTCTTTAGTCATCTTCATGCATGCTATCCTTATATTGCTTGGCCTATTGTGGTTTGATAAGGAGTGGTGAGATACTGGGGATAATATCGGCAGCAAGCAATAGCATTTAATATGCGAGATGGATGCTAATGCATAACATGCAACCAAACTTAACCGCAAGCTAACTAATGGCATACTTCTATGCTCAATGATCATTCCAATTTGCATGGCTATGGAATCACATCAAGCAAGCATTAAAGGGTAAGTTCTCTACCTTTATCCTTAAGCTTTTCTTCTTGCTTCCTTGGCTTCCCAACCAAAGAGGTTTTCCTAACCTCTTCCAAACCACCTTCTTGGACATTTCATGGACCTAAATATAATCAAAATGTGAATATAACTCATTAGGGTCATGACAATGAGCAATGGTCAAGACTTGCTCTCTTGAAATACAACGCTTAACTTCAATTTTTTGGTTATTTTTCTAGCTTTCTAAAAATTACTCTCATAGACCAATCCTAGATAATGTTTTATGAGGAATTCAAATATGAGCTTGAATTTACCAAACTCAAACTCCTTCCTCAAAATTCTACCTTGGCCGAAAGGTATGGAATTTTCCCCAAAAATTTCCATTTTGATTCCAATGCTTCCAACTTCATTTTCTCATCTTGATTCTGTCACATTCCAGATTTTATAGCTAGAAGAGTAGTATTAATATTGCTAACACAACATATGAAGTTAAGTCAAAATTGGAACAAAAGTGTAATTTTCAGAAAGATTATGACCAATAGGGGTAAATTTGGAAAATTGTATAAAATTATAGAAAAATCCTAAAAAATGGAAAGTGAGGTATTAAAGCCCATTTGACCTTATAAATAATGAAAATACCCCTAGAATAATTTTTAAGAAATTTTTAGATATTTGGTTAATTATAAACTATTTAGCCAGATTTAATTATTTGAGCTATGTGTAGATTTTAAAAACTTAAGGAAAGATAGGTATAATATACTTTGGAAATGATAGGAAATTGTACAAGTGGTTTTATTCCCAAAATACCACTAGTTAAATCTTAGAGGAATTGAAATGCAAGTTAAGCTAATTAGGGATTTTATTTGAAAAATTATAAATAAATGCCTAAAGGGGTAAATAAATTCCAAAAAAATTTATGGGATTTTTCTGGAAATAATATAAGATAATGTAATAGACAGAAGTATTTTACTAACTTAGAAAATCCAAAAATTAATTCCTAAGTAAAGTTGGATAATAGGAATTAAGTTAGTTTCTTTCTATTCTAACATTAATAAAATTATGATGGTAATACATAAGAAACCTATTTGGACAAGAAAAATGTTAGGAATGTATTATGGGACTTATAAAAATTAATCACAGTGCTCAGAACACTAGAATTGTGAAATGAGAATTTATTCTAGTAAAAAGTGTACTGATATAACTAGCAATTTCCTAGCCAAGATGGCGCCATTTGTCAAGCCAACAATGGTGAGAATTTTGACTTAAAAATAATTTAATTTATAATTATTTTTAGTAGGAAAAAGTTACAAGAAGCCATGGAAGTTTGACACATAAGCTTGGTAATTTGACTGAACTTGGAGGTTAAACAATTTTTCCATGGTCTATAAATAGCACCCTTCCTTCTCTCACTATTGCAATTTTGGCAAGACAAGGAGAAGCTAGCCACTTTGGTCAATTAGCTTGGATTAAAGGTTAGTTTATGTCTCTATCCTCTTAATTACTATTTTATCCAGTTAAATCATGATTTAGGTGGATAAAATTCAAGAATTCCCTATGGATATATGCTAACAAAATTGTTATGAGACTAATGGAGATATGATTTTGATGTTAAAACTAAGTTAAAGACATTGATTATTAGTAGTTAGTTTAAGTGATATTGCATGGAGATTGTTTAATTTCCTTGGATTGAAATTTATCCATGCCTCTTGGCCACTCTAAAATTATTGTCCTAGAAATTGAATTTGTTGATCTTGATGCTTCCAATGTGTTTAAAATAAAAAATGGTGTAGGATGAACCTAAAAAGAAGCTTTGGAAACATTGTAATCAAAATTAGAAATTTAGGATTTCTTCTTAGTACCTCTCGGCCAAGGACAGAACATAAGGAAGGAATTTGATTTTCATGAATCCAAGCTCATATTTGGATTCTATATGAAAATTATGTAGGAATGACCTAAGAGAATAATTTTTAAGTTGGTAGAAACAAAGCCCTAAAAATCAAGTTAAAGATTAAGGGTTTAAGAGATTTTTGTTTCAACCATAGTTAATGGAATGTATATTGATGGTTATACTCCCTTTTGTCATATTGGAATAGGGTTTGACATTTGTGGGAGAAAGGACTAAACTCAAGAACAAGAACTAAGGAGTTATTGGATCAAGGTAGTAAGTTTACTCAACCTTAATGTTAACATGTCTTGATTGTTATATATGTACTTGATATGATTGTTGGTTGAACTAAAGATGTAATATGATGCTACTCTTGCATTGTTATGTCTTGACTTGATGCATAAGTGAGTTGGCATGAGATAAAGTAGTTTCCTAATTGTGGCATGATACTTAGTTTCATAATAATCTTGCTTAATGATATTTTTCTTGACGTAACTTGCTATTGGGATTTCTTTGAAATCTCACTCCTCCAATTAAACAATTATTTAAGAGCTGAACCTGCAAGGGGCAAGAGCTCAATGATGGAAAATTAGTGCATTATGTCATGATATTTTGTTACTTAATGATGTATGTAATTATTCATGACATATGTAAGACCTATATGAGGCAGTAACCTTTGTGCTATGTTCTGAATAGGTTAATGTTGGAATCATAATTTGAAACTTTACATGCTTAAATTACACATAAAAGCTTTAAATTCATAGTAGAACACCTAAATTGGATTTTGTACAATTTATGGCATTTTTTCAAAGTTAGAGTTGAAAATCTGGAAGTTCTAAAATTGACCAAATGAACAGTAATCTTCAATAAATAAATTGTACAAATGGGCAAGGATTGCCCCAGATTTATATTTTTCCTTTAAACAAATATAAAAGAGCTTTCAGTAGAACTTGGAACCACTCAATTTCAATTTTTTCTAGAATTAGTTATGAATTTTAAAAGTTGGATATATTCTAGAATTACCGTATGAACAGTAACCTCGAGAGAAAAAAATCCAGATATAATTTTCTTAAGTTTTGGCCTTCCATAATTGTTCAAATGGACATAATTAAACCCTAATATGGTCTAAAACTAAGGCATGACAGATTCCACACAATTTTTCACTTTGAATCCATTGGAAGCATTAGAAACAATAAAATCCCATCCTAGGGTACTAAACTAGTCCAGGCCATGGGGTCCCCTATGATAACCACTTATGAGATTCTTCAAACAATCATGAAATACCACTTGATTCTAGCATTTTTCTACCATTTAGAATATATCTAACATCAATTCCTTCTAATTCCTTTAACCTAAATTTTGTCTAGCAAGATCACGTCACATCCCAATTTTTAGACCCAGAAGCCTAGAAAGTAGCCTAAAATAGGTAGGCCACCAGGCCCCTTTGAGCAGAAGTCCCAGAAATATACTAAAGGTTTTCAGGAACTAAACTTCAAATAGAGAAAATAAAGGGACTAAAGTGCAAATAGAGGAAGTTCTAAGGGCAAATGTGTAAATAAAGATAGGAACTCTAAGAGAGTCTCAAGGGCTCAAAAAGAGAGAGGAAGGAATTGTAAAGGAAGGACTAAACTATAAGAAAAGAAAGTCCTTTAGGGCCTAAGTAAGAAAGTTCAAAGGGGCCAAAGTGTAAACTATAAAGGTTCCATGGACTAAAGTTAAGGTAGTGATAAGTTAAGGGAACATAAGGATAATTTCTAAAGAATTAAGGGATATGAGTGTCATTCTTGAAAATTTCAAGGACACAAATGTAAATATGGAAATATACCTAAAAACCAAAATTCAAAAGAAGATAGAGGACATTATTCTAAGCTGTTTGACGGGTATCATAATGTTGATTTGAGATCCCAATGAATTGATAAAAATTTCTGAAGAATTAAAGTTATAGTTCTCGGGGAATGTTATGTTAGATATCTAACAAAGCATATAACCCTGGACAGGAAGTCAAAGAGGGTTACAAAAATAGAGGACCAGGGCTAAGGAATACCCTGGTGGAATGTGAAAAGATGAAAATGCCCCTAATGTTATAAAAGTAAATGAAGGGCATTTTGGTCATTTCTAGGGGTCAATCCTTGCCAGTACAATAATGTTAAAGTTAGGAAGAACACAGACACTGAATCTAATATCAGAGGATAAATTATAAAATCTTATAAAAATTAGATTCAGAAAATAGTCTGCTTTTTGGAAAATATGTCTGAGCTTGTACAGGATTGGACAAGATTTTTCAACAACTCTCCAGAAGGTTTCTTCTTCCATAAGATGGCGCAACTTTTCATACAAGAATGGTGAGGATTTTGAAGATTAGTTTAAGTGTTAATGACCCTTTAATCTTGGTTAAAGAATTAATCAACCAATAGGAAGCAAGATTAATGCATTGTAAATAATATTAAGACATGGAGGGGCATAATTGTTAGGATAGGCTGGATAAACCAAGAGGGGGTGAATTGGGTGTTTACAGGATTTTAAAATCTTTGTGAAAACTCTTTTGAAATTCTTTTGCAATCTGATAAGTGAAATAGATAAGCTTGAAAACTTTGATCAAATAATTGAAATGAGTTGCTGGAAATATAAAGATTTAAAGAAGAGAAAAATCACACAGAATAATTATCCTAGTTTGATTCTTCCTTGACCTATATCCAGTTCTCAGCTCCTCACTAAGATTTATAATCCACTACGTCCCCAAGATTACAATAGGCTCTTAGTAGCCTTTACAACATCAATTTTAACAGCTAATTGAGAACCTCCTCAATCTTGAGGTAATGCCACTCTCTGATGGCAACACTCCTCTTTATAGAGACAAGAGCAAATCCCACCTTGAATCCCCAATTCCAAGGTTTGCTCTCAGATTTGGATAAGGATGACGAAATATAAAACTCTCTCAGATAGGGTAAATGATACATTGTAGTACATGATATTTTTCTATATCAAGATATGATGATATTAAATAATGAAGAATAGAGAGTTGGAAGCTTTCTTAATCTAATGATATTTTGGCATTATGATGATGTACTCATAGCTTGTCTATGTCATCTACTTAATTTTGAATGCTCTTCTATTTATATATGAAGTTGAGCTTTTGACCATTGAGCATAATCTATTTCTCCATTGATCTTTTCTTCTTCCATTGAGAATATGACAGCTGAAACTAGCTGTTGAAGCTTTTGACATAAAGTACCCTTTTATCGTTTAGAGTCCTTTGGCTTTCTTTTGAAAAGTATAAAGTATTAATCAATTAACTAACTGATTAATAATCATTAATTTGATCAATGTTTCAATTAATGTGAGAAACAGTAAATAGAGCATCACATTGATTAGATTGTTTAACCATTTTCAATATGAATTTGATAAGATAAGTTTCTTAAAAGATTTGCAATGAAGAATAATGAGAAACGAGAGCATACCTTAGATTTGAATCAAACATATATAGTTCAGAGAGAGATGTAAGTAGTTTCAGTGTAAATGTAGAAGTATCATTGAAATATAAGAAGTTAATCAAACAACTAATCCATTAATGTAAATTAATCGAATCCTTAATCGATTAATATCTTTGGAGGAATTAACACAGAAAGATTTTCAAAACACATTAATCGAACAATCAATCCATTAATTTTAATTAATCAAATCCTTAGTTGATTAATGTCTCTGGAAGAATTGATACATAAAACTTTTTAGAACATTTTAATTGAATAGTCAATTGATTATTGTAAGTTAATCAATTAACTAATCGATTAATGCATTCAAATTTGATTTTTACAAAATGATTCTAAATTAATTAATTGAACAGTTAATGCATTAATTTAGATTAATCGATTAACTGATCGATTAATAGAGTTTGTTTTGACTGAAGGAAAAACTGTTCTGAATAGATTAATCAAATAGGCAGTCGAATAATTATAATTAATCGATTAATTGACTGCTATTTTCAATTCCAGAGAGCAACGACTTTACATTAATCGAATGATCAATCGATTAATGGATACTCATTAATTGATTGATTGTTCGATTAATTGACATTAATTGATTGACTAATCATTTAACCAATAAAATCTGAACATAAAATATTTTGGATAATCGAATAACTAATGCATTAATTTATATTAATCGATTAATTAAGTAAATCATTAAAATAATAGTATTGACACAGAAGCAACTTGAGTCACATTTGGTATAATCAAAAAATGTAATTAATCAATCTTGTATTAAAAACAGTTTGTACAAGAAATTGAATCAGATGCTACTGTAAATAAATCAAGTGTGAATGCAGTAACTGAACTTCAAAGGCATTGTAATAAGTTTCATTTCCCCCTATTTGTTAAAGCTTTAAAATCATTTTCTCAAAAGTATTATAAAACTATTAAAGAATTCATTTAACATTTTAACATTACTGAAAACTTTTTACTAATTGGCATCATCAAAACACACTTTCCAACAATCTCCCCCTTTTTTATGATTGGCAATTCCTTAATGAAAAATAATATTTTTCATGTCTGATTTCTTCCCTTATTTATCATTAGCAAAAAGTTTGAAGGATATCAAATATAAGATTCAGTACTCCCCTTTTGATAGATAATATATTATCCTTTTCACTTAAAGTGAGGCAAATATAAAAGATAAAGCCAAGCATGAGAAATATGATTGAAAAAATGGCATGATGTAATGTTTAAAATAAATAGAGAGGGTTTAGAGATACTCATTTGATTTCGGTATGATGTTGTATTGATCTTTGAAATCATGTGCCTTCCTCTCTTGCTTCTTCTAACCGATAAGTATTCTACTGTACAACTCTAATTCTTGTTTATATAATTCAGTTATTTGCACTGAGTTGGGTTTTCTTTGATTTCTCAGATTCCAAGTGTAAGTGACTTTTAAGATAACAAATATTAATGACATTTCAGGTATCAGCTGAGTAGACACTAACAGGTACCTTAGACACTAAATATTACTTGGCTAACTTATAGCTCTAATACAAAACGTTTGCAGCTTTGAATGCCTTCTTGATATTTCAACTTTTTGAACTAGTGGCTACATATCAGAGCATCCTTGTAGCTTGTTAGTTCTCCTGTAATGATTTCAAAATATTTCTTCCATGGAGAAAGGTTAGCATATTCAAGAAACCTTTCCAACTATGATATTTTCTAGTTTAATCATGGAAGGGGTTATATGAACAACTCATCAAAACATAATGAATTGACAGTGAATGCATATGAGTTATATTAGGAGATGAGCTTTATGAGATAAGATACACATGTGAATGTGAAGCTTCCCTTAATCAATGCAAGATATGAAGAAAATATTAGAATAGAGTTGAGAGCTCCCCCTTAATTGTATAGTTGACTGAAGCTTTGAAAAAGAGAGAACTTGCTTGCTTCTAATACTACAATCAAATGAGTTTCTTTGGTACTCAATGCTTATTGAGTCCAAGGGGTTAGATAAAGCAATTTTATTAGTACCAAATATTGGAGACAGATTTGGGTACCTTCTGAATAAATCATTTGCAATGAGTCGCCTTTTCTGAATACACTCAATCTTAAGAGATTTGTTAGTCGTTAAAGCTCTGGTTAAGTATATAAACTGTTAATAAACAACTCGTAATCAAAAATCAAGTTCATAATCATGTTCAGATAGCTTTCAGAAAAATATGTTGCACTAATCGATTACTAATAGATTAATTAGAATTAATTCGATCAATGATTCCATTAAAGTGTGAAACAAAAAATAGAGCATCACACTGATCGGATTGTTCAAGCATATAAGATATAATTTGCTAAGACAAGTTTCTTAAAAAACTTATCATAAAGAATAATGAGAAACATAAGCACATTTTAAATTGAATCACTCATATATAACTCAGAAAGAGATGAGATCAGTTATAGTTCAAACAAGGAAAGATATTTGAAATTTCTGACGTTAATCAATTAATATAAGTTAATCGAATGCCTAGTTCAAATATCCTTACTTTCGTACGTCTTAGGGACCATTTGGTAGCATTTAGAACCACTTTCAGGGTCATTGAAGTCCAACTTCTCAATCTGGAGTTTTACTCTTATCGAGTACTATTCACAATGAAAATTCTAGATGAGTGACCTGACTTTAAAAAATCATAACTAATTCTAGAAAAATTTAAATGAAGTGGTTCCAATTGATACTTGAAGCTAACTAAATCATCTTTCAGGGAAAATTAACCTGTTGACCACGCATTGATCAAGTAAATGTCAGTCAATGTTACAACTTTACTGTTCATCCAACGTTTTTTTCCTGAATCCAGCATTCTGATCCCAATTTTGATAATTTATATCTCCACGTGTAGACATCCAAATGATACATTTTATATATCAAATCTAAGCTTAATATGTTTAATATTTACCATAAAAGTTTCATACATTTATTCATCCATTTACTATTTTTAATTATTTATCAAATATCATTAGGTCACTACGTGTTACTATTCATGGTGTTAAATTTCAGCACTCACTTTGCAAACATATGCATACATCCATCATGTATCAGTAAAGTATACCAAATAGTATCTATTATTAAATAATAAGTTGTCATACATCTGGGTATGTACAAAATTTCCCATATTTCTATTACATCTTTTCCTGTCTGAAATCCGGCAGCATAACCGCTACGCTTCATCTTCAGAAAGTAACTGATCTTGTACCGATTCGGTAATTCCCGTGAGAACTACCATTCTACATAAGTACCCAGGAAAGACTGGACGAATTGGCTAGGTCTACTCACTTCCAGCCTCCTTAGACAGTACCTACGTACACAGTACGTATCAGCTCCTTTCTTCACTACTGCTATCTTGTCATAATTTCGGCAGCATAACGGCGTCTCTTAAAATTCTCAAAATTTACTTTGACATAACCTCCCCTGTAATGGGTTATATATATATGGGGATGAGATTCGGGGGAATCTCAGTAGTAATAATCATAACAATATATGTAATGCAGAGTGACAGTCTTGCTTGTGATTGTGTACAGATAAGTATGCTGCGTGCTTCCATATTCAATAACATATGATCATAGCATTGTAATAGTGCTTCAAGCATAACATATAAGACAACAATCCAACCAAACAATAGCATAACAAATCACAAAGCCATTACATAAAGGCTAGGATTAGTTACTACCTGAAAAGCTTAGTAGAACTCTAGAACCTCTATACTGCTTCCAACTCCGCCAGAACTTCCTTTCTTCTTTCTTTCTCTCACTTTCTCTCTCTAGAACTTCCTTCTCTCTCTTAAAATTCTCTTGTCCATGTAGAATGAAGATCAAGGGGGGTATTTATAGTTTTGATGGATGGTATTTTCGTAATTTTGAAGCCTCCTGAACTTTAGGCCCTGGTTTTTCCAGAATTTCCTATTTTTCTTTATTCCCTTTTATTGCATCATCAAGGGACACCTCATCCCCCACATTCTTCACATGGTGAAATTGAGAGAGCCAAGAAGCCTCTGGGAGATTTCCAGTCCAATCCGGTATCGGCCCGGTCTGTCTCCTCGAAAACTGGACTGTTTTCTGAATCTAATTTTTGTGAAAATCCATATTATGTCTTCTGACCTCAAATTTAGTATCTGGATCCTTTATATCATTAACATTTTCATACTGGGTCTAAACTCAATTACAGATCCCCTGTGAAATGACCAAAATACCCCTGGGTGCCCTTCGTGCACTATCTTAACCCTAAGGGTAAGATTGTCATTTTACACCTTTCTGCACCCTGTCAAGGTATATACTGACTTTGAGTAACTTTATCTGTATGTACCTTGGATTCTGGGCCTGTCCAGAATGACCAAAATGCCCTTCATACACCTATTACCCCTTTAGTACAACATAGGGGTATTTTCATAATTTCGTACTTTTCCGGGGTTTCACCGGACACAGGCCCACCTATCAGTCCAAGTGTCTTATAAGGCCTTTCATGGCGCCATTTTTTGGCCTCCTAGGGTCCGTTACCTTTATGCACGCATAACAAGGAATCTTCTCCCGGTAATGTTCATCGAGTATTTAGCTATTATACACCGTTTATACACATCTCCGGACACTGGCTCCTTTTATCAGATACACTGGTCTACTGTGTCTAGGCATCCATTTGGGTCATAACAGTCATCTGACTGATGTCATCTGACCTCATTCAGTCTCAGTTTAAATACCGATAAATCTCCCTATCGGTACCTGGAGGCCTCACACTCCCGTCTGTATTTGCTAATTTGTGAATAACTTTTCCAACAGACCTCCTATCGGTATTCTGTCAGTTTCCTGACATCTGCACCATCAGGACGCATCATCCTGTAATTTCTCACTTATATCTGAAATCTAGGATATCCGGTAGGAATTTTTATAACTTTTAGACTATAAGATCAATTTTGGCTATCTGGAGTCTTGAAAAATTCCTGTATTAAGCTGGATTACCCAGCGTCACTTGCTCTACCTACTGGTGAAATATGGGGCTGATCGAAATACGATCACTATTTTTACCTATTTCTGGTCCAGGTTTTCATAATTACACTTTTGTCCCAGAAACTTTTCTTCTTTTCAATTAAGTCCCTTTATTTGGCTAAAATTACACTTAAAGATCCCACCTTTTTGTCTACTTTTCCCTTTTAGCCTTATACTTTTCTTATTTGCACTTAAGTCCCTTCATTTTCTTTCTTTTGCAATTTAATCCCTTTCTTTACATAAATGGCCACTTTATTTCTGTGGACCTTCACTATTTACATATAAGTCCCTAGACTTTTACTTATTTGCAGTTTAGTCCATAAAAACCTTCTGTATGTTTTTGGAACTTTTGCTCAAAGGGGTCTGATAGTCTATCTATTTCAGGCTTACTTTCTGAGCCTCTAGGCCTGAAAATTGGGATGTCACACTAGTCGATTAATATCTCTGGAAGAATTGAATCAGAGAATATTTCAAAGCAAATTAATCGAATAGTTAATATGTTAATTTAAATTAATCAATTAATGGAGTCATTGTTGTTCATTTGAAAATTGTTCTTAAAAGATTAATCAAATAACTAATCAATTAATTAGAATTAATCAATTAACTAATCGATTAATTGACTTATCAATTCAATTCTAGAAGCAGCTGGTGGAAATTAATCAAAAACTTAATCAATTAATGTCTACACATTAATCAATTAATTGATGTTCCTTTATAACTCAGAATGATGCATTTACATTAATCTAACAACCAATAGATTAATTGATATCATTAATCGATTAAGTATCATTAATCTAATGACTAATTGATTAACTATTTCTATTTTTCTTTTTAACTTCATTTGAATCAAAAAAAAAATTGATCACTTTAAAAACACTTTTTACATCATTAAACAACTTAATTCTTTGATTCCCTTTTGACATCATAACATTCTCCCCCTTTTTGATGATGGCAATACCAAGTAATTTATATTTAAAATGATTTTCAAGAATTAAAGTTAATTAACACATAATAAGTCAAGAGTCAAAGGATGGCATATCATTGCAATTAACATGTCATTAACAAATCATTCAGTACAAAGATTTAAGCAAAATACAAAGACTTAAATACAAAAATCAAGTAAACATTCAGTTATCAGTCAATGGACTCCATAGATGATTCCTTCTCCTCTTCACTTCTTCTCCCCCCCTTTTTGGCATCATCCAAAAGTGTTAGGGGAAGAGAAGAAGGAATAATCAAAGGAAGCTAAGGTAAAGGTAGGTTAGATGCTGAGTCAATGGGAGGAAGGGGTACTGCTATGAAGTATATAGGAGTAGGTGATGGTGAGAGATCTGAGGCTGAAGCAGAGGCCATGGTAGTAGAGGGGATAGGAGCTGAAGTAACACTCTGATTAGGCTGAGGGGGATGGAGGATCCCTGAGCTCCTCTTCTGTGAAAGAAGGTTCAAAATTGTTGAGATATACCAAAATTATGTTCTTGATATCAGACACTTCTTGATGGATGGCAACTTATTGTTCAGAAAAAGCCCTTTGTCGCTCTCTGACCTCTTCCTTGAAAGCTTAGAAATCCCAGATATGAGCTTCAAGCATAGTCTGGATTCCATAGCTCTACCTCTCATGAATAAAATATGCTTCCTTCTATGAGGCATTGAATTTGCTCTCAAGCTCAATAAACTTAGACAGAAGGAACCTCTGAATAGATGCACCAAAAAATGATTGTGCTGTAGAAACTTGAGGGCCAGCAGAGGAATGGCCTTTATCTTGTGTCACATCCTGATTTTACCTTATCTGTAGATAATTAATTTTTCTGTATATGTAAAAGACTGATAGAGGAAAGAGGTAAGGAAAGGACTATAATGATAGCAGAAGAAATGATAATGGTTAGATGAGTTTTAAGTTAAAGAAAGGCATGAAAAGTAAAGCTATAATGCTTAGGGACATGAACGTCATTTTGATAAAACTTTAATATAAAGAATTCAAGGGACTGAAATGGAATTTTGAGAATCAGGGACCAAATTAGAATTTCAAAATTGGTTGAAAGGGACTAAAGTGGAACTTGATAAATTCAGGGACTAAAGTGTAATTTGTGAAATTCAAGGGGTAAAAATATAATTATGAGAAAGTTGAGTTGAAAAGGTCCAAAACTACTCAGAAATATTTTGGTCCCAAATTTTACTAGTAAATAGAAAATGGTAATCGGGCCTGGCATTTTTTCATAATTTTGATTTGAGGCCCCAAATAATTGATATTAATTTTTAAAGTCTAGGGATTATTACAGGACATTTTGTACTTCCCAATCAGATGAAATTTTGTAGGAAATTTCCATAATTAAAATAAGAATTTTTGAAATTGAAAGAACTTAAAAAGAAGTTCTGTAAAATTTATAATAGAATTTACAGTAAAATAATACACTCGATAAATACTTTTAGGTGGTTTTCTTGGGAATTGTGTCATAGAGACATTGGACACATTTAAAGGCCCAAGTTGGCATCCTATAGGCCCAGTAATAAACTATAATAGTTATATGGGCCAGTATCCAGAAAGACCCTGAAAAGGGTGAAATTATGAAAATGCCCCTATGTTACTATATTGAAGAAAAGATTAATGGAAGGCATTTTGGTCACTTGAACATGGTCAAAATGTCAAGGGAGATACAGGAATAATTGATTAGAGTCAGAATATGCCCTGATGAAGTATAAAGAGGTGTGAAATGATAATTATGCCCTTAGAGTTAATATATTACAAAATAGTGAACCAAGGGCTTTTGAGTCATTTTCCAAGGGATGTTTAGCAGATAAATACCCATTCCAACAATGTTAATGGTAGGAAAAATCCAAATATTGGATTTAAGGTCAGAAAACATATTGTGGAATCTCAGAAAAATTAGAGTTATTAAACAGTCTGGTTTTTGTGAAATTTGACCGGGCCTATACCAGATTGGACTAGAATTTTTCCAATCAGATTTTTACCCTAAATTATGCCAAACAAGGCCCTAAATGATTCATGGATAATGTCATAAAGTAGCTTGGTGGGCAAGACAAGTTTAAGATTGAATATGGACCATTAGATCAAATAGTAACCAAAGTAATCTTGGCATTTCATTTTCACCCAATTTTCTCCATAAATACCCCTCCCATTTCAGTACATTTCAGTAGCCATAGACACCTTGGGGAAAATCTAGCCAAATTTCTACTTGACCCAAAAACAAGCAATCAAACGTAGAAGCAAAGTAAGGTAATTAATTCCCTAGCTCTTGAACTTTATTCTAGTAAGTTTACTTTTGGTTTTAAGTGGTTTTGATGGAAATAATTCCCTCAAGAGTGCTGCTGGATGTGTTGTTCATAGGTGATGGGAATATGAATTTTATGTTCTAGATAATTTAGATAATTTTAAACAAGCTATAATCAAGCAGTATTGGCTTGAAAATTCAAGTATGCATACAATTTGGGTTTTGAGTTTATTTTTGCCACGGTATGAATCACTATTCATATGTGAGAATTTCATTATTTTGATACTTCCAATGTGTTTAAAATGAAAAATTTTGTAGGATAAAGTAGAGAAACAAGTATTGGAAGCATTGGAATCAAAATGAGAATTTTTAGAAATAAAGTCAATTATGTACAGAAGTCAAGGAGGGAGTTTGACTTTTATAAATCTAAGCTTATATTTGGATTCATTGGACAAAATTATGTAGGATTGGTCTAAGGAAATAATTATTACAAAGCTAAACCACTAACTCCAAGAATTAAGTTAAGAGTTAGGAATTTTAAGGAACTTGATGTGCAAAGTTTGTAATGGCTCTAATAGGTTGTATACACAGTGTAATTGTGTTTAGGTCTATGATATGTCAAAGGAGTTGAGTTAAAGAAGATAAGAAAGTAACCAATGTTTGGTTAGAGACAAAGGGAGCAAAGAGAAAAGGATAAAGTTTTAAGGTAGTGGACTTACTTCTTTATGTGCTTGATGTGGTATGCTTATGTGTTGACATGTATATGATGATTAAATGATGTTGTGACATGATAAATGGATTTGAATATGTTATGAATAACATGTTTTCCATGGCCATGCATTTTTATACGAAGAATATAGCATGATGGCATGTCACTAATTAAAGAAAGTTTAATGAAATTTACATATCATACATTATCATCCATCTTGCATATTTAAGTGCTAATGTTTGCTACTAAGATTCTCCTGAATCTCACCCTCCCACAACAACCAATTTAGGTCAAGCATGATGGAAGATGTATGCATGGACAAGAACTAAAGAATGGAAGAAATAAAGTGAACAAATTGATAGTCTAGCTTATGATGTAGGGTTTCCCTAATTATGAAAATGATATGTAAAGTGCCTATTTATGTGATGAAAATTTATGAAATAATTATGTATATTTACATGATGTATGTGAATATATGGGAAGCCTATTTGATGGTTTATGAATGCTGGATTAATTTCTGGGAATTAAAGAAAGAAGGTGAAATGGCAAAATGTGGGTCCTAGAGTAGTCTTGCTTTGACTCCAGTTTGACCTAGCAAATGAAAGAATTAATTCACAAAATTTTATGTTCATGTATTACACATCAAGATCTTTAAATTCATAGGTAATACACCTCATTTGGATATATATATCAAGAGAAATGAATTTCCAAAGTTACAAGATAGAATCTGGAATTTCAAGAATTCACCATATGAATAGTAAAAAGTAATGATTTAAATGTATTGATTGGAAAGGTAAATATTCAGATTTATATTTTTTCACTTGTAGAGCTATGAAATAGCTTCAAGAAAAAATTTGAATCATCTCCATATGATTTTTTTAGAATTAGTTATGAATTTTTAAATTTGGACTGTCAATCTAGAATTTATCAAATGAATAATAGTACCTGATAATTAAATTTAAAATTTTTAATTTTTGGGCCGAAGTAATACTTCCACTAGTTAAATATGTTTCTGAATACGTACTCTGAGAGGTTAAAAGTATGATATTTTAGGATCAAAGTGCTCTCATTCACTAGCTCACTAGATATATCTAGGATATAAAAATCGGTTGGGAACACTAAGTCCTTGACCTGCACTAAAATATCATCAAAAATTCCCTTGGGGTACCTAATTGATCTATCAGCTAATTAGAGCACTACGTTTGCGTCTCTAAGATTATTAATACCTAAAGTTAAGTATACCAACTAAGGCATAACATTGATAGCAACCCCTAATCTAATAACACTCCCTTAATATGAATATTGCCTATTGTGCATAGGATAGTGTAGTCTTGGCACTTAATAAATAATTCATCCTTAAAAAGAGATGACACATTAGCACTCACCTGAATCCTCTCAAGAGGCCTAAACTTTTTGTTGTCAGCACACAGTTCTTTCAAAAAATTGGCATACTTAGGATTCCTCTTGAGAAATTCAACCATAGAGATATTTATTTCTAGTTTATTGAATAAAGTATATCAATCTTTCGAAAACTCAGGGTCAAACTTTTTCTTTCCAGCAAAATAAGCTTTAGGAAAAGGGAGGTCTTTAATACTTACCTCCTTACCAGTAGGCATAGAGGCTCCTTACTTGCTCGACTCTGCTTTCTCCTCAGTTTGTTTCCCCTTATAAGCTAGACTTTGTATTATCTCTTCCTCTTCTTGAATCTCTTGCACTTCTTCTTGTTCTTGTGTATTTTCCTCTTGGGTTTCTCTTTTTATCATGAGCTACTGCTCTTTGGCGCTATCTGATTTCTCGAGTTACATCGATAAACCAGTACGAATAGTGGTGGATTTTCAATCTCAAGGTCTTCAATATCTTCATTGGGTGCATCATCTTCTTTGAAATGAACTTTTCTACCACTCCTTAATGAGATAGAATTCAAAATCTTCAGGTTAATGATAGTATTCAAAGGTATGCTACCATTGCTTTTTGCTTAGATATCACTCATAGTATTGGAGACTTGAGTTAGATGGCTGGAGATATCAACATTCTTAGAACTTAACTCTTCAAGTTTTCTCTATACATATGCATTATCTTTCTGCATACTTTAAAGAATTAAAGCTATGGAGGTGAATTGACCATCATTCTCTTTCAGCTTGTTATTTATATGGTCATTCTACCTTCCATGTTATTCATTTGTGCAGTCATACTTTTCAACAATTGAGAGGTCTCATATGGTCTTGGTGCTACTAAAGCATTAGGTTGAACAGGAACAATAAGCCTTACATCACTTTGATAGTTGCTTGAAGAAGTACCTCTACCTTAGAATTGATTCGGCCTATTGTCACCACTTTCCCACACAAAGTTTGGATGGTATCTCAAGCCAGGATTATAAGAATTCAAATAAGGGTATCTCTTCTGGAACTGATTATTTTTTCCTTGATACATTGCTGCTACTCCTTTATATTATCTATCACATGTACTTGTAGCATGCATTATTGAACAACATGACTCACCCTATAACTAGTGCTTGCGATGTACCCATGGCATGTACTTGTTTTGTAGAATACAGCTCCCTCTCAATTAGGGTCATTCTTTTCTCTATTTTGTTGCTTAAAGCTATTATTTCTGACAAAATATCCTTGGGGTTGCCTGAAGTTGATGTGGAAATTCTCCTTAGATCCTCAGACTAATGGTCTTCATTAGCCATTTTCTGAAAACTCCCAACTTGCTTGTGAAGTTTTATCTCTTAAGGAATCATTTGTGGCTGCATTCAGGGATACTTTGTTTTGAGGTAGTAGACAGTCAAAGAATATGTCTACTAAGTCATCCTTGGGGTTGTTATGGTACGGACACCAAGCCAGCAAATTTATAAACCTTGTCCAATATTCATGTAGTGACTCTCCATCCTGTTACAGAATATTAGTAATTTCTTTCTTCAACAGAGTGGTCTTAGAGGCTGGGAAGAACTATTCTAAGGATGTTATCTTTAACTAATCCCATGTAAGAGTTGTAAAGTGATTTGGAAGATTATATAAACACTACTTAGCCTTCCCCTCTTTAGTGAAGTGGAAACACCTCCTCAAGACATCATCCAATACAGTCATTAGAGGCTTTATCAAAGAACAAATCATGTGCATGGTTTGTAGGTGTCGATGTGGGTATTCTCCTGTAAAACCATAAAATTTAGGTAAGGCTGCAATCAAAGCTCCTTTAATTTCAAAATTAACCTCATCAGTGTAAAAACCGCAAGGATAATAATTCACATATAAATGATTTATTTTCCTAGAACTCCTATTATCTTCTATATTATTAAGTATTTCATTCTCTCCTTGTCCATGATTCCCATTATGCCCATTAGGATTAATCTTAGCCATATTAGGGATGTCTAACGAAATCTCTAAATTAAGTCCAATTTTAGACCCCATAATACTAGAAGATGAACTAGATTATAATGATCTTAATTTTCTTTAGCTATAGCTTCACTAGGTCTTTGTTCTCTAAATTCTTTTCTAAGTTTCCTAAGTAACCTCTCAATTTTAGGATCAAAAGGCACAAGGGTTCAGTTCTTCTATGCATACAACACAGAAATAATCAGGAAAAATTGAGGAGTCAATCAGAGTCAGGCAGAAGAATTTCATAGTAAAAAACACTCTAGTCATGACAAAAAGATCTTCAAGTCTCAACTCCTGATCATAGAGAGAAAACTCTTGAAAATAGATGTCAGGTCGCGACAACTGATGAAAATGGTCATGACTGATTGTCACGGTTACTAGAACTTGTTAAGAAAGTTTAATTTAGTCGTGACAAAAACATATCAAAGTTGTCACATCCTTATTTTTATATATCTTAAGGACCATTCAGTAGCACTTAGAACCACTTTCAAGGTCATTGAAGTCTAAACTCTTAATCTGGAATTTTATTCTCATCGGGTACTGTTCACTGTGGCAAATTCCAGATGAGTGACCTGACTTTGAAAAATCATAACTAATTCTAGAAAAATCAAAATGAAGTGGTTAAAATTGATACATGAATATAACGTAATTATATTTCAGGAAAAAATCATTGGTTGACCATTCCTTGACAAATTCAACGTGGGTCCAGCATTCTGGTCCCAACTTTAACAATTTATATCTTTTCGTGCATACATCCAAATGAAGCATTATATATATCAAATTAAATCTTAGTATGTATACTATTTACCATAAAAATATCATACATTTATTCAACCATTTACTATTTTAAATGATTTATCAAACATCAATAGGTCTCCACGGATTACTGTTCACAAAGTCATTTTTCAGCAACCAACCTTACATAGCAGTGCATACATACATTACATATCAGTCAAACATGCCAGATAACAATCATTATCAGATATTCAACTGTTATACATCAGTGCATGATTAACATCCTCATATTTCTATTACATTTCTCGTTGTCTAAAATCCGACAGCATAACCGCTACCTTCCTTCTGTAGAAAGTAACCGATCTTGTACCGATTCGGTAATTCCCATAGGAGCTACCATTGTACGTAAGTACCCAGGAAAGACTGGATGAACCTGCTAGGTCCACTTACTTCCAGCCTCCTTAGACAGCACCTACGTACACAGTACGTATCAGTTCCTTTCTTTGTTCCTTCTTCGTTGCCAGAATTTCGGCAGCCTAACGGCGTCTCTTAAAATTTCCAAATTCTATTTTGACAGAACCTCCCTTGTAATGTTATATATGGGAATGAGATTCAAAAGAATCCCAGTAGAAACAATCATAACAATATATGTAATGCAGTGTGACAGTGCCTGCTTGTGATTGTGTACAGATAAGTATGCTGCAAGCTTTAATATTCAATAACATATGATCATAGCATTGTAATAGAGCTTCAAGCATAACATATAAGACAACAATCCAACCAAACAATAGAACAACAATTCACAAAGACATTACATAAAAGCTAAGATTAGTTACTACCTCAAAACCAGAACTTCAGGACTTCTCTACTGCTTCCAACTTCACCATAACTTCCTTTCTTCTTTCTTTTCTCACTTTCTCTCTCAAGAATTTCCTTCTCTCTCTATTTCTTGCTCTTGGTCGTGGGAATGAATAGCTAGGGGTATTTATAGTTTTGGTCAATGGCATTCTTGTAATTTTGAAGCCATATGATCCTGTGGTCCTGGTTTTTCCGGAATTTCCTATTTTTCTTTATTCCATTTACTGCATCATGCATGACATCACCCAATGCCACCTCATGGGACACCTCACCACCCACATTCTTCACATGGCGAAAATGGAGAGGAGAAAAGCCTTCTGGAAGCTTTTCGGTCCAATCCGGTACCGGCCCTGTCCGTCGCCTCGAAAACTGGACAGTTTTCTAAATCTACTTTTTCTGAAAACCCATATTATGTCTTCTGACCTTACATTTAGTATCTAGACCCTTTATATCATTAATATTTTAATACTAGGTCTAAGCTTAATTACAGATCCCCTACGAAATGACCAAAATATCCCTGGGTGCCCTTTCATGCACTATCTTAACCCTAAAGGTAAAATCGTCATTTTACACCTTTCCGTACCTCATCAGGGCATATACTGACTCTGGTTAACTTCTCCTGTATATATCTTAGCCTCTAGGCCTGACCAGAATGACCAAAATGCCCTTCATATGCCTATTACCCCTTTGGTACAACAGAGGGGCATTTTTATAATTTCGCACTTTTCTGGGGTTCTGCCAGACACTGGCCCACCTATCAGTCCAACAGTCTTATTGGGCCTTTGTTGGCGCCATTATTGGGTCTTTCTGGGTCCACTAACTTTATGGCACACATTTCGAGGAATCTTCCTCTAGCATATTTCATTGAATATTTTATTATTATTTACCGTTTATACACATTTCTGGACACCGGCTCCTTCTGCCAGATACACTGCCCTACTGTGTCTGGGTAGCCATTTGGGTCATAACGAGCATCTGACTGTTGTTACCCGACCTCATTCAATCTTAGTTTAAATACCGATAAATCTCCTTATCAGATCCCTGGAGGCCTCATACTCCCGTCTGGATTTGCTAATTTGTAAATAACTTTTTCTACAGACCTCCTATCGGTATTCTGTCCTTTCCTGACATCCGCCCCATAAGGGTACATCATCCTGTAATTTCTTACTTATAGCTAAAATCTAGGGTATCCGGTATGAATTTTTATAACTTTTGGACGATCAGTCCATTTTTGGCTATCTGGAGTCTTCAAAAATTCCAGTATTAGGCTGGATTACCCGGCGTCACTTGCTCTACCTACTGGTGGGATATGGGGCTGATCGGAGTACGATCACTGTTTTTGCCTATTTTCGGTCCAAGTTTTCATAATTACACTTTTGCCCCGAAAACTTTTCTTCTTTTCAACTAAGCCCCTTTATTTGGCTAAAATTACACCTAAAAACCCCACATTTTTGTCTACTTTTCCTTCTTAGCTTTAATCTTTCCATAATTACATCTAAGTCCTTTCATTTCCTTTCCTTTGCAATTTAATCATTTTCTTTACATAAAGGACCACTTCTTTTTCCTGAAAAAGAACTCATATATTCCATTTAATCTGTACATAGAAATCAGTACAGAAAATTAAGGATATTACATTTCTCTCCCCCTTAAAATAAATTTTGTCCTCGAAATTTACATTACATCTATCCTATAAAAACAATTCAGGGTACTTCTCTCTCATCTTTTCTTCTGTTTCCCATGTAGCTTCTTGTTCAGTCAAGCCTTTCCAGATCACTTTAACTAAAGGAATTTGCTTATTCCGTAACTGCTTGACTTTTCTATCAGCAATTTGCACCGGTCCAACCTCATAGGTCAAGTCATCTCGCAGTGCGACCGCATCTTGTTCAATCACATGAGATGGATCTGGAACATACTTCTTTAATTGGGAAACATGGAACACATCATGTATCTGGCTGAGATTCGGAGGAAGAACCAACTTGTAGGCTACTGCTCCTATCTTTGAGAGAATCTGGAATAGTCCGATGTACCTTGGATACAACTTCTTCACTTTAATCGATCGTCCGGCTCCTGTGGTTGGAGTTAACTTAAGGAATACATGTTCTCCTTCTTCAAACTCCAATGGCTTCCTTCTAACATCTGCATAGCTTTTCTGTCTGCTTTGGGCTGTCAACAATCATCTTCTAATTATTGCAACCTGCTCTGCAGTTTGATCCACTATATCCGGACCAAGCATTCTTCTCTCACTCAACTCTAGCCAGCATAAGGGGGATCTATATTTACGTCCATAAAGTGCTTTAAAAGGGGCCATCTGAATACTGGGCTGATAACTATTGTTATAAGCAAACTCTATAAGGGGTAAATGGATATCCCAGCTGCCTTTGAAATCTAAGACACATGCTCTCAGCATATCCTCTAACGTTTGTATTGTTCTTTCAGATTGACCATCTGTCTGAGGATGATAAGCTGTACTAAATTTGAGAGTAGTGCCCATTTCTTCCTGTAGAGCCCTCCAGAAATTTGAAGTAAATCGAGGGTCTCTATCAGACACAATGCTGCTCGGGATACCATGAAGCCTAACGATCTCCTTTATATACAGCTTTGCCATCTTTTCAAGAGAATCTCTCTTATTGATTGCCAGGAAATGTGTTGACTTTGTCAGTCGATCAATTACTACCCACACTGCATCATGTCTACTTGGAGTCAGGGGTAGTCCTTCCACAAAGTCTATGGCAATCCAATCCCATTTCCACTCAGGGATTTCTAGAGGCTGCAATGTTCCTGCTGGCTTTTGATGTTCAACTTTCACTTTCTGGCAGGTCAAGCACTTAGATACGTAAGTCACAACATCTTTCTTCAATACAGGCCACCAAAATAACCTTTTAACATCATGGTACATCTTGGTCATACCTGGATGTACAGTATACCGACTTTTATGTGCTTCCTCCAGAATCCTTTCCCTTAATCCCACAACATTAGGGATATAGGGTCTTCCCCAAAACTATAGTAATCCGTCTAGGGACATCTCAAAATTCTTTATCTTTCCCTTCTTCAGCTTGTCTTTGAATATTGCTGCGAGCTTATCCTGCTTTTGAGCCTCTTTTATCTCATCTTCTATGCAAGCTCTGACATGAACTCCTCTGAAAGGATTCTCCGTCAGTTGCATTTGATATAGAGGGCTCCAATCGCGCATATCTTCTATCAGTTCCAATTCCTTGATCATCATGTATGCAACCTGCACCACCTTTCTACTCAGGGTATCAGCTACCACATTGGCTTTTCCTGGATGGTATTTGATCTGGAAGTCATAATCTTTTAACAATTCCATCCATCGCCGTTGCCTCATATTCAGCTCCTTCTGATCTTGTAGATATTTCAGGCTTTTGTGGTCGTAAAACAACTCTATCGTTACTCCATATAAATAGTGTCTCCATATCTTCAGGGCATAGACCACCGCAGCAAGCTCCAGATCATGAGTGGGATAATTCTCTTCATGTGGCTTTAACTATCGAGATGCGTAGGCTACTACTCGACCTTGCTGCATTAGCACACATCCCAACCCCTGCTTGCTAGCATCAGTGTAGACTACATAAGTCTGAGTGGGTTCTGGAATAATCAGTACGGGAGTAGTGGTTAATCTCTGCTTTAACTCTTGGAAGCTAGCCTCACACTTCTCATCCCACCTAAACTGCTGATTCTTTCTGGTCAGCTTGGTAAGTGGTAAGGCAATTCGAGAAAAGTCTTGAATAAATCTTCTGTAGTACCCTGCTAGGCCAAGAAAACTTCTGATCTCTGTTACTGTCCTTTGCTGCTCCCAGCTCAAAACTGCTTTAACTTTGCTAGGATCCACAGCTACCCCATCTCGGGATATGACATGACCGAGAAATTTGACTTTTGACAGCCAAAACTCACATTTACTCAGCTTAGCATAGAGCTTCTTCTCTTTAAGGGTACCAAGAACAATCCTCAAATGCCTTTCATGCTCCTCTGGAGATTTAGAGTACACCAGAATATCATCAATGAAGACCACAACGAACTGATCTAGATAAGGCCTGAAGATCCGATTCATGTAGTCCATGAAAATAGCAGGTGCATTGGTTAGTCCAAAAGGCATCACAAGGAACTCAAAATGCCCGTAGCGCGTCCTGAATGCCGTCTTTGGAATATCATCTGGCTTGACCCTTAGTTGATGGTAGCCAGATCTCAAGTCAATCTTGGAGAATAAGCTCGCTCCTGCCAACTGGTCCAGCAAGTCATCAATTCTGGGAAGAGGATATTTATTCTTAACCGTAAGCTTATTTAATTCCCTGTAGTCAATGCATAGCCTTAAACTGCCATCTTTCTTCTTGATGAATAGTACTGGAGCACCCCAGGGCGATACACTAGGTCGTATGAAACCCCTCTCCAATAGCTCCTCAATTTGCTTCTTCAGTTTCATCATTTCATTGGGAGCCATCCTGTACGGGGCTTTTGATACTGGTCCATCTCTAGGTATAATGTCGATCGCAAATTCCACTTCATGCTCTGAAGGCAATCCCTAAATCTCCTTTGGGAAGACTTCAGGAAATTTATTGACTACTGGAATCTCCTCAATTCCTTCTTCCACTTCTGTTTGAACAGAAAAGAATACCACATATCCCTGACATCCTTTCCGTAAACATTTTTCTGCTTGAGCCTCCGTCATGAAGTTCAGTCGCACTTCTGAGCTCCGATTAGTGATCTGTGGACCAAGAACCACGGTCTTGTTTCTGTAGTCCAATATCACATTATTGGAGGATAACCAATTTAAGCCGAGTATGACATCAATCTCTCGAAAAGGCATACAGATCAGGTCTAGGGTGGTACTGCAGTGCTCAAAATACCCAACACTATTTAGACAGGCATCAGATGTAATTACTCTAGCGTTGGTGGGGGTTTTCACCTGTATATCATAACACAATTTGCTGATCAGAAGGCCTAGGCTTTTAGCACATTCATAAGATATAAAGGAATGACTTAACCCAAATCAAATAGAGCAGTCACAGCATGATCATTGAGATAGATTGTACCTTGGATCATCTCAGATGATCGCTGAGCGTCCTCTCTAGTGAGTGCAAACACTCATCCTGCCGTCCTTGGCCTTGGATCAGTTATAGTTTGAGGACATTCTCTGGAAAAATGTCCGGGCTTTCCGCAGGTGTAACAAATATTCTGGCCCATTAAACATGGTCTATCACCATGATTTCTTCCACACTTTTCACATACTGGGGCCTTTGAATCCCTGTTATTGGACCTGCCGCGGAAATTTCCTCTATTTATTTTTTTGCTCTGCCACGGTCGCTTCCTCTTCTTATAGCCACTCCCACCTGCAGCTTCTTGACTTTGACCGGCCTTATCAGCGTCGCCTGATCTTTATTCCCAAATCTGGACAGTATTCGATGATTCATGCTGTTTTCTACAATTCGGCATGCTTCCACAGCCTTATTAAACTGGCTATATTGTTGCGGAGTCAACTTCTTCTTTAGCGTGGAATTCAATCCCCGAATCATCCTTTCGGTCATCCAGAGCTCGTCATCCACTTGGCGTAGATATGTAGAATACTGGGATAGCCGGATGAACTTAGCCAGATATTCGTCAAAAGCTTCTTTTTCTCCTTGTCTCAACACAAGGAACTCGGCCTCCCTTTCATCTCTGATGGATTGAGGGAAATATTTCTCGTAAAACTGCTCAATAAACACTTCCCAGGTAACTGAAATGTCTCTTGCTTGAAGAAGTAACTCTGTATTCTTCCACCATCTATCCGCATCCTTTTCCAATTGATAGATGGCCATTTGGGCCTTGGTTTCAGTTGGGCAGTCGAGGACCTTAAAGATCTTCTCTAATCTGCTGACCCAATTCTCTGCTATCTGTACTTCGAATGTCCCTTCGAATATGGGAGGATTGTGCTTGCAAAACTGAACCATCCATTGTTGGATGCTAACTGCCTCCTCCCTCAATTCAACCCGTCTCTGGGGCTGTTCTGCCTGCTGTTGTACTCCTTCAGGTTCTCTATCAGCCGCTCCTGAAGACTCTGGCAGTCTTAAATTATTTACAGCTACTGCCACTACTGCGGCTATGGCAGCATCTCTTTCCTGTTCATTTCGTGCCTGAGCAGCTCTCATTTTTTCTATCATCTTTTGTTGTTGCTCTAATCACTTTAAAATTAGTTGATTAAGATTTCCAGCTTCTTGTGGTTCCTCTGCTGGAATCGTTCTTCTTGTTCGAACCATTTTGTTATGCTCTAACATAGAAAGGAATGCGATAAACAACATTTCTCAATTTATTTCAAACATATCATATAAGGTACACATCACAGTCATACATATGCTACTATACTGATATTTTGTACATTAGAACATTATCCTAATTTTTCTTAAACTTTCTTCTAATATATTCTCATACCAAGTAGATCCAGTCGGATACAGTACAATATGGTTCTCTATCAAAATATTGGTCCAACTCCGATCTCCAGGTAGGAGTAGTCGGCAATATATCATTCATAATTTCTAGCGAAAGCCCCATGGTTAACACGTTTGGATCCCAGGCTTGATATATGGCTTTCACTCTTATGATGAAATTCTGATAAACCATATAGCCTTGATCTACATCTCTGATCAGGGTCTGCCTCAGCCCATATAGCTGTCGGGCTAATGCTACCGAACTCTCAAATTGTTCTCTACTCAGGTTCCTCCCTGGGATCATTCTTACGATTAGACTTCCCAAATGTATCTCTACTAGGGTCACTTCGGGCCTACTAGGATTGTAACACCTCAATTTTTAGGCCAAAGACTTAGAAAGTAGCCTGAAATAGATATATCCCTTTGAGCAGAAGTTCCAAAAACATATAGAAGGTTTTTAGGGACTAAACTGCAAATAAGTGAAAGTCCGGGGACTTATGTGTAAATAGTGAAAGTCCCTAGGGATATAGTGGCCATTTATGCAAAGAAAGGGATTAAATTGCAAAAGAAAGAAAATGAAGGGGCTTAAGTGCAATTATGGAAAGTATAAAGCCAAAAAGGAAAAGTAGACAAAAAGGTGGGGTCCTTAAGTGTAATTTTAGCCAAATAAAAAGGGACTTAAATGAAAAGAAGAAAAGTTCCTTGGGGCTAAAGTATAATTAAAGAAAGTCAGGCCGGAAGTGGTTTGGACTGTCCAAAAGAATTTCAGTCCCAGATTTCACCAGTAGAGAGAGCAAGTGACACTCGGTAATCTGGTTTAATACAGGATTTTTTCAAGACTCCAGATAGCCAGAATTGATCTGATAGTCTAAAAGTTATAAAAATTCCTACCGGATATCCTAGATTTCAGATATAAGTGAGAAAATACAGGATGATGCGTCCTGATGGGACAGATGTCAGGAAACTGACAGAATACCGATAGGAGGTCTGTAGAAAAAGTTATTCGCAAATTAGAAAATCAGACGGGAGTGTGAGGCCTCCGGGTATCCGATAGGGAGATTTATCGGTATTTGAAAAGGGACTGAATGAGTTCGGATGACCTCAGTTAGATGACTGATATGACTCACAGGGATGCCTGAACACTGCAGGCCAGTGTATCGGACAAAAGGAGCCGGTGTCCAGATATGTGTATAAACGGTGAATAATAGATAAAATATTCAATAATCATTGACAAGGGAGGATTCCTCGTAATACGTGCCATAAAGGTAATGGACCCTGAAAGGCCCAATAATAGTGCCATCAAAGGCCCAGTAAGACCCTTGGACTGATAGGTGGGCCAGTGTCTAGCAGAACCCCGAAAAGTGCGAAATTACGAAAATGCCCCTGTGTTGTACTAAAGAGTAATAGATGAATGGAGGGCATTTTGGTCATTCTGGACAGGCCCAGGAGCCAAGGCACATACAGATAAAGTTACTTAGAGTCAGTATATACCCTGACAGGGTATAGAAAGGTATAAAATGATGATTTTACCCTTAGGGCTAAGATAGCGCAAGAAAAGGCACTCAGGGGTATTTTGGTAATTTTCTAAGGGCTATTTCTTGGGAATCGAGCCATCAGAGTACTTGAGCTTGATCAGAGACCCAAGATAATATTCCAAGGCCCAAAAACGTAGGCCCAGTGATATGTGGGAAAAAGAGGCATTAAAATACAATTTTAATGCTATTTCAATAAAGTAAAGTTACTCGGTCGGCACGATAATCGAGGAGGTGATCAGATAAAGTCCTGGACTTATCTGGATAGCATTGGAAGGCGTGAAAGGTCCCTTCCAGATGCCACATGGCGTCTTCTTAGAGGGAGAAGAAAAGTTAAGGACATGTGGCATAATCTTGGCCGGTGAGTCCAGTTTGTGGGAAATCGGACCGGACCAGTACTGGATTGGACTGAAACTGCTGAGTCAGCTGATGAGGTGTCCAAGAAGCTTGCAATTTCGCCATGTGAGAAATGTGCATGATGAGGTGTCCCGTGAGGTGGCTTTGAGATGATGTCATGCATGATGCAGTAAAAGGAATAAAGAAAAACAGGAAATTCTGGAAAAACTAGGACCACAGGATCAGATGGCTTTAAAATTACGGAAATGCCATTGACCAAAACTATAAATACCCCCCCTTGCTCTTCATTATGCACGGCCAAGCAAGAATAAGAGAGAGGAGGAAGTGCTAGAGAGAGAAAGTGAGAGGAAGAAAGAAAGAAAGGAAGTTCTGACGGAGTTGGAAGCAGTATAGAGATAGTAGAGTTCTGCTAAGCTCTTGAGGTAGTAACTAATCCTAACTTTTATGTAATGGCTTTTTGATTTGTTTTGTTATTGTTTGGTTGGATTGTTGTCTTATATGTTATGACTGAAGCTCTGCTATAATGCTATGATCATATGTTATTAAGCATGGAAGCATGCGGCATACTTATCTGTACACAATCACAAGCAAGCACTGTCACTCTGCATTACATATATTGTTATGATTGTTCCTACTGAGATTCCCCTGAATCTCATCCCAATAAGTAACCCATTACAGGGGAGGTTATGTCAAAGTGAATTTTGGGAATTTTAAGAGACGCCGTTATGCTGCCGAAATTATAACAAGATCAGGAGAGCAGCTGATACGTACTGTGTACGTAGGTACTGTCTAAGGAGGCTGGAAGTGAGTGGACCTAGCCGGCTCATCCAGTCTTTCCTGGGTACTTACGTAGAATGGTAGTTCTCATGGGAATTACCGAATCGGTACAAGATCAGTTACTTTCTGAAGATGAAGCGTAGCGGTTATGCTGCCGAATTTTAGGCAGGAAAAGATGTAATCGAGATATGGAAAATTTTGTACATACCCAGATGTAAAACAACTTATTAACTAATAATAAGTGTTGTTTGGCATGATTGACTAATGCATGATGGATGTATGCTTATGTATGCAAAGTAGAAATGCTGAAATTTACCACTGTGAACAGTAACACGTGGTGATCTATTCATGTTTGATAAATGATTAAAAATAGTAAATGGATGAATAAATGTATGAAATTTTATGGTAGATAGTAGACATACCAAGCTTCAATTTGATATATAAAACGTCTCATTTGGATGTCTACACAAAGAGTTATAAATTATCAAAGTTGGGACCAGAATGCTGGATTCAGGAGAAAAATGTTGGATGAATAGTAAAGTTATGACGTTGACTCGGTCAATGAATGGCCAACGAGTTATTTTTCCCTGAAAGATAATTGAGTTAGCTTCAATTATAAATTTGAACCACTTCATTTAGAGTTTTGTAGAATTAGTTATGATTTTTTGAAGTCAGGTCACTCATCTGGAATTTACACAGTGAACAGTACCCGATAAGAGTAAAACTCCAGATTGAGAAATTGGACTTCAATGACCTTGAAAGTGGTTCTAAATGCTACCAAATGGTCCCTAAGACATACGAAATTAAGGATGTTTTAGGGACCTGGTGTAACATCCCAATTTTTGGGTCTAGTTAAACTAGGAGGTAGTGTGATATGGGCAGGCTGCTAAACCCGTAGTCCTAGGGTAGTAATCTGATATGGGCGGATTATTTACCTATATTTTATAGGATCCGAGGGATGAGCTAAGTCCTTCAGGATGTAAAGATGAGTTAAGTCTTTAAACTACAGAATTGGGACAGTTCACCTAGGTTCAAAATGAGGAATGGGAGGAATGTCCTAAGTCTTAAGCCTAGGAATTCTGCAGGTAGCTTGATATGGGCTGGCTCCTGTGTAAGATAACCTGATACAGAGGGTTGTCGAGCCTTTCAATTAACAAGGACTCCCGAAGAGTAATGGATGAGTTATTGAAAGAGAATTTCTAGAACTTAGGATGAAGGATAAGAAGAAAGTGAGATAAGATAGACCCTAGACTTATGCTAAGATTCTGTGGGGTGAGATATGAAAGAAATGGACACTGCTTATGAGGTCAGTAGAGTTGTCCATAAGAAAGAAAGCAGACAGTATGAGAAAGATGTATTGGTGACTTTTGGTCGCGACGAGGAAGTAGATTGTGAAGGGAATTGGAAGACACGCAGCGGAAATTAACTTTAAAATTTTTTCCATTCCCAGCCAGGATCTACCGAATGTGTTTAAGTCAAGGAGAAAGAAGTGTTACCTTCGGTATTCGAGCTTTGGTCGTGACCTCAGTGTCCACTAGTCGCGACTCCTCGCCTCTAGAACTTTCAGTCGCGACCTCCTCAACTTATAGTCGCGACCTGTCGCCTCTGGAGTTGTTAGTCGCGACCTACTCTGCTTCTCGTCGCGACCGGACGTCTCTAGAGTTTGTAGTCGCGACCTGTCTCCTCTTTTCGGATTTCTGACGTTCAGATGCCTGTATGGTCGCGACCTCAGGGTCAATAGGTCGCGACCTTGCTTCGTGTCTCGTTGATCGTAAGAAGTCGACAGCTCAGATCGGCTTCCTCTACCGGTATCCACACGAACAGGGTTCCAATCGTGAATGACGTGCTAGCGCCTCTTGTCCCTCTAGGGCTTTCTAGAGATTCTATCCTCACCGTCTCTATTTCGGCAGTTTCTTATCTGCAAACCTTTTGCACTCTCCCTTCCCCCTTTTCTCACGTCTGAATGTGTGTGTAGAGATGTGTAGAACCCTAGCCCCTAATGTCAAATATATAGGAAGCTATCGGGCTTCTAATAGGGCCGGGCTTCAGCATTAATCTTATATTAATTCTGAATTAATACAATATCATATATTGCATAATTTAATAAGAAACTAATTAAATAAATATGATTTATATTAAATCCGTCCCACAGATTTAACTCACGTATTTATTTAATTTAAAATAAAGATAAGACAAAATTATATTTGATTTATTCTCATAAATCAAATTTGAGATATCTTATCAATTTAAATTTCAAATTCAAATAGATCATATCCATTTAAATTCAAATTCAAAAGTGATAGAGATTTAATTTATCCTTATAAATTAAATCTTACAAATATCTCTTATATTATATATAATATATATATACTAATTTATATATATATAAAATATATATCCACCCTAGATTATTCATTGAATCTAGACATCTTTTAGATTCAATGAATCTGGACATCATAGCTCACATTGGGCTGTTTTGTGTGCGACCCTGTAGGCCCATATGAAGTTGGCAGTGGGCTAGTTACTATACTGACCCACAAGTTGTAAGCGGTCTCTAGCAAGGCATTACGACTACCCAAAACATATGAGGATTGATAAACGATGTAACCTTTCATACAACCATATCACGTCCCTTTTGTCACACGATATTTCGGTCAAGGATGAGGCATGAAGAACGTCATCCTCCTGTTCCTGACCGTTACTTTCTCGATCCCTGAGTAGTCTGAATATAGAAATGGAACTACCCTTCCATTCCAGTATGGCCATACATTTCTCAGACTCACTCATCGAGGGGCCCAGTAATATCTCTCTACGAATGTGAGGGACAAATTCCATCTTGACCATTCACATTCCTCCGCATGAAAAACCACTAAGCCCGAGCATAGCCTTTATGATCACTCGGTCAAAAGTGACTTTTGACTAGGTCAAAGCTGAGCGTTTGTCATGTAGGAATCCATGATGATCTCAGGTCAAAGGGCATAGTGACATGGCTTGTATATGAGAGAAGCTTATGACTTAACCCATGCAGCTCTCTCATAGCGGGTCGGTCCAACACCCTGTACTCTTACATGTGCTTATGACGTTGATTTATATCTCTATATATCTTCAAAGTCATACCAGTCTTATTTCATCTCTACTCCCACATAGATGACCGACCAGGGACATTTAGGATAAGATCACGAGTTATCCAAGGATTGTCATCATAGTAAACATGCAAATAATATGATAACATAATTAAGAAATTCATAAATCAACAATGTTCATAAGGTAATGATTAGCCCCTAGGGCACAATCTCCAACAGATTGGTCGACTAATATTGGCAGAGAGGATTGGTCGTGACGAATATGTATGTGGTGTCGCGACTAATGAGTAGAATGAGCCTGGTTGCGACTAAAAAGTTATGTAGTCGCGACGAAAGACTGTTATGGTCGCGACTAAAGGATGTTGTGGTCGCGACTAATGAACCAAAAGATGTTATGTCGCGATAAGGTGATGATGAGGTCGCGACTAGTTGCTAAAGTAGTGCTAGCCGTATGGGCCAAGAGTGGGGCAGGTCCAAATGAGATAGTTACCCGGTTAGAGATAGAACTGGGAAAAAAGGTCAGATACAGGAAAGGTTATCTGGAAACCATGAGGTAGACTGATAAGTTGTACTCATGGGACCCACAAGATGACATATGGCATTAGCGTAGTGATTGGTGACCTTTCAGTAGAGTAAAGTTACTCGGTTGGCACGAGAACCGAGGAAGTGATCAGATGAGTCTGGGACTTATCTGGAGAGCATTGGGAAGCGTATAAGGTCTCTTCCAGATGCCACATGGCTCTAGTCTGGAGAAAGCAGATAAAGCTGAGGACACGCATTACGAGGTAGGAATATGGACCAGTGAGTCAGCCTGATGAGTCAGCATGCTGAGGTGTCTAGGATTTTGACATGTGGAAAATGTGCTGGTGAGGTGGCTGCTGAGGTGTCCCCTGAGGTGGCACTGATGATGCAGTAAAAGGAAATAAAAGAAAATAGGAAATTCCAGGAAAAACCAGGACCACATGTTTAGATGGCATGGAAATTATGATATTGCCATTGGAAAAATCTATATAAACCCCCCTCTCATTCTTGGCATCACGCATGGGTAAGGAAGAGTTAGAGAAAGTATAGAGAGAAGGAGGAGGAAAGGAAGAGAGGAAGAGAGAAAGGAAGTAAGGAAGTTCTGGCGGAGCTAGAAGCAGAATAGAGTTAGTAGAGTTCTGCTGAGCTAGACAGGTACTAACTAATCCTAGCTTTTATGTAATGGCTTTGTGATTGATGTGCTATTGTTTGGTTGGATTGTTGTCTTATATGTTATGTCTGAAGCTCTACTGCAATGCTATGATCATATGTTATTGAGTATGGAAGCACGCGGCATACTTATCTGTACACAATCACAAGCAAGCACTGTCACACTGCATTACATATACTGTTATGATTATTACTACTGAGATTCCCTCAAATCTCATCCCCCTTGTATAACCTATTTCAGGGAGGTTATGTCAAGGTAGATTTTGAGAATTTTGAGAGACGCCGTTATGCTGCTGAAATTTCCGCGGAGATAGCAGTAGTGGAGGAAGGATATGATGCGTACTGTGTACGTAGGTACTTTCTAAGGAGGCTGGTAGTGAGTGGACCTAGCCGGTTCATCCAGTCTTTCCTGGGTACTTACGTAGAATGGTAGTTCTAATGAGAGAATTACCGAATCAGTACAGCTAGTATAGCTTCCGCAGGTGTGCTCTGAGGAGTCTAAGGCAGGATGTTTCACCTGGCACATTACTCTGATCACGTACTTGGCTAGATCCTGAACTGTCTGTTATATTCAAATGTATCAAACTTATGGGAATGGCAGGAATAGGGCCTTCCATCACCATCACCTCCTGATCATCACTTGGAAAGTTTGATCCTACCGAGGAACTATCCTCTTCAGAGTCACTAACTACTGGAGGTGTCCAGGGATCAGAATTATTGCTCACTATCTCCTCTGCTGAACTATGTGAACTAGAGACCTCTGGTCTTAACTCCCATTGGTTTACTGTAGTTTCAGACCCGAATCTATGTCTAGCCATCCTGCAACACTAACTTAGTGTCAATTATGTCCGGTTTATTAGGGTATATTTATCTATTCAGAGTATTTCCTAAGCAAGAATCCTTTGCTCTGATACCAAAATATCACATCCTTATTTTTATATATCTTAAGGACCATTCAGTAGAACTTAGAACCACTTTCAAGGTCATTGAAGTCTAAACTTTTAATCTGGAATTTTATTCTCATCGGGTACTGTTCACTGTGGCAAATTCCAAATGAGTGACCTTACTTTAAAATATCATAACTAATTCTAGAAAAATCGAAATGAAGTGGTTCAAATTGATACATGAAGATAACTTAATTATATTTCAGGAAAAAATCATTGGTTGCCATTCCTTGACAAATTCAACGTGGGTCAACGTTTCAACTTTACTGTTTATCCAGTGATTTTCTCCTGAATCCAGCATTCTGGTCCCAACTTTAACAATTTATATCTTTTCGTGCATACATCCAAGTGAAGCATTCTATATATCAAATTAAATATTAGTATGTATACTATATACCATAAAAATATCATACATTTATTCAACCATTTACTATTTTAAATGATTTATCAAACATCAATAGGTCTCCACAGATTACTGTTCACAAAGTCATTTTTCAGCAACCAACCTTACATAGCAGTGCATACATACATCACATATCAGTCAAACATGCCAGATAACAATCATTATCAGATATTCAACTGTTATACATCAGTGCATGATTAACATCCTCATATTTCTATTACATTTCTCGTTGTCTAAAATTTGGCAGCATAACCGCTACCTTCCTTCTGTAGAAAGTAACCGATCTTGTACCGATTCGGTAATTCCCGTAGGAGCTACCATTCTACGTAAGTACCTAGGAAAGACTGGATGAACCTGCTAGATCCACTCACTTCCAGCCTCCTTAGACAGCACCTACGTACACAGTACGTATCAGTTCCTTTCTTTGTTCCTTCTTCGTTGCCAGAATTTCGGCAGCCTAACGGCGTCTCTTAAAATTTCCAAATTCTATTTTGAGAGAACCTCCCCTGTAATGTTATATATGGGAATGAGATTCAAAAGAATCCCAGTAGAAACAATCATAACAATATATGTAATGCAGTGTGACAGTGCCTGCTTGTGATTGTGTACAGATAAGTATGCTGCATGCTTCAATATTTAATAACATATGATCATAGCATTGTAATAGAGCTTCAAGCATAACATATAAGACAACAATCCAACTAAACAATAGCATAACAATTCACAAAGACATTACATAAAAGCTAAGATTAGTTACTACCTTAAAAGCAGAACTTCAGAACTTCTCTACTACTTCCAACTTCACCAGAACTTCCTTTCTTCTTTCTTTTCTCATTGTCTCTCTCAAGAACTTCCTTCTCTCTCTATTTTGTGCTCTTGGCCGTGGGAATGAAGAGCTAGGGGGTATTTATAGTTTTGGTCAATGGCATTCTTGTAATTTTGAGCCATCTGATCCTGTGGTCCTGGTTTTTCCAGAATTTCCTATTTTTCTTTATTCCTTTTACTGCATCATGCATGACATCACCCAATGCCACCTCATGGGACACCTCACCACCCACATTCTTCACATGTCAAAAATGGAGAGGAGAAAAGCCTTCTGGAAGCTTTCCGGTCCAATCCGGTACTGGCCCGGTCTGTCGCCTCGAAAACTGGACCGTTTTCTGAATCTACTTTTTTTTGAAAACCCATATTATGTCTTCTGACCTTACATTTAGTATCTAGACCCTTTATATCATTAACATTTTAATACTGGGTCTAAGCTTAATTACAAATCCCCTACGAAATGACCAAAATACCCCTGGGTGCCCTTTCATGCACTATCTTAACCCTAAGGGCAAAATTATCATTTTACACCTTTCTCTACCTCATCAGGGCATATACTGACTCTGGTTAACTTCTCCTGTATATATCTTGGCCTCTAGGCCTGTCCAGAATTACCAAAATGCCCTTCATACGCCTATTACCCCTTTGGTACAACACAGGGGCATTTTCGTAATTTCGCACTTTTCCAGGGTTCTACCGGACACTGGCCCACCTATCAGTCAAGAGTCTTATTGGGCCTTTGTTGGCGCCATTATTGGGCCTTTCTGGATCTACTATCTTTATGGCACGTATTTCGAGGAATCTTCCTCTAGCATATTTCATTGAATATTTTATTATTATTTACCGTTTATACATATTTTCGGACATCGGCTCCTTCTGCCAGATACACTAACCTAGTGTGTCTGGGCAGCCATTTGGGTCATAACGAGCATCTAACCGTTGTTACCCGAACTCATTCAGTCTTAGTTTAAATACCGATAAATCTCCTTATCAGATCCCTGGAGGCCTCATACTCCCGTCTGGATTTGCTAATTTGTAAATAACTTTTTCTACAGACCTCCTATCGGTATTCTGTCTGTTTCCTGACATCCGCCCCATAAGGGTGCATCATCCTGTAATTTCTTTCTTATATCTGAAATCTAGGGTATCCGGTATGAATTTTTATAACTTTTGGACGATCAGTCCATTTTTGGCTATCTGGAGTCTTCAAAAATACCAGTATTAGGCTGGATTACCCGGCGTCACTTGCTCTACCTACTGGTGGGATATGGGGCTGATTGGAGTACGATCACTGTTTTTGCCTATTTTCGGTCCAAGTTTTCATAATTACACTTTTGCCCCAGAAACTTTTCTTCTTTTCAACTAAGCCCCTTTATTTGGCTAAAATTACACCTAAAGACCCCACATTTTTGTCTACTTTTCCTTCTTAGCTTTAATCTTTCCATAATTACATCTAAGTCCTTTCATTTCCTTTCCTTTGCAATTTAATCATTTTCTTTACATAAAGGACCACATCTTTTTCCTGAAAAAGAACTCATATATTCCATTTAATCTGTACATAGAAATCAGTACAGAAAATTAAGGATATTACAAAAGTCGCAACTAAAAATCACAGAGACAATCAACTACTTCAGCAAGACAATGAGGTGGTGATTAAAAAAGGAAGTGTTCGCGACACACAAACACAGAGTAGCAAATTTACAGAAACTTGGAAAATTTAACCATTTAACTTAGTCAACTGCACTTAAAAACAAATGCACAATTTCTAGAACATTCATGCAAGTGAAGAAGGATTCAATTCAAAGTCAATAGCCTTGAAAACCTTAATTCATGCACAATCATGTAGAGAATGGTGGATCAACCAGACCAAACTCTAAAGAGTGAAAAATGTAGAATGCTATGCAATGATGCAAATGCCAAAGTAAAAGAAAATAAAATATTTGTTTCTATTTCTGAAAATTTTTATGCTATGTAATGGAAACACAAAAACTAAAGGTCAAATAAAGAAAATGACTCAGGCTAACAAAGCAATCAACAACCAATTACTAGGTAACAATTAAACTGGCTCCCTGACAACGGTGCCATTGAAATGCCACAAGATTGTTACCATCCGAGCTTTAAAATAAAGAGTACACCCTAATAATGCAGTATAGAGCACAACCCTATCATTCTTCTCAAGGAGCTTTTAACTTGGAATCCTAATAATTCGTGAATGATAAATTTGAAAACCTGAGTAAAAACATGGAGTTTTGGGTTTGATCAAACATTGGTGCAATAAAAATAAGGGTACAATGAAAGTAAATGTTTTTGGTATTTTTTAGTGATGAATGTAGGAGAAATATGATACAAACACCTCTTGATGATGAAAAATAACTTTCCTGGCTCTTAATTTGAGTTGAAAGTTATAAAATCACGAAGTCTTACATTAAACCTTAATCAATCGACTGAGTCAAATACATCATTGAGTTTAAAAGTTACTTTAATCAAAGCTAAATTAAAACCCCTAATACACTGTTGAAAATCTACTTAATGCGTAATTAGAATAAGATGACATGAAGCACATCGATTAACTATCAATCAATAGCTAAAACCTCCAATCAATTGAATCAACTATTAACAATATCAATAATGGTTCAACTAACCATAAATCAACTAAATGTATAAATGAAGTTTAGAAATCACATCATCTAATTCAATTACAAATGTCTAATCAGAGAATTAATAAATAGATAACTCAATCTCGTACAAATAATGAAATCCTTAGAGCTAGGGTCCTCAAAACCTGTATAAATGCATATTAAGACAAAAACTTCCCTATTGTTGTCCATAAAATAAAGCTATGCTGTCTATCACCAAGAGGCTAAGAGATCTAGCCTCTCATAGCTTCGACCATGCCGCCATCATGATCTGAGGTTGGTTCCATGAGAGAAATAGAAAAAAGGTGATGGAAAGATGAAGAGAAAGGATATAGAGATCAATTGATCAGTGCAAAAATGAAAAAATATGGAAAATTGAAGGAAAATAGAAGTTTGAGCTGTGAATTGATGAGAGAAGTTGAGAGGATGAGAGCAGCTTAATCTTGGCCAAATCTAGCAAAACAACAAGCCTCCTCTCATGCTGCTAACCTCCTTGCCTTAATTTCCCAACAACCTGAGTAAAAATGCACAGCTTCACTGATTGTCTATTATAGTCGTGACCATATCCATATTTAGGTTGTAACCTGAGAACACAGAGAATCTCCCAGAAGAAAAATAGGTCACGACTATTGCAATTTGAGGTCACCACTAAACATCACTGAAGCTAACTTTTTCAATTCTGGTCCTCTTTGTTTTGTGATTTCTTCTCTACTCCACTTTGGCTCTGTGAGTCTCTTCTAAAAGCCCTACAAATCAAAATCAAAGCTCATTGTAAAGGCAAAGCTAATTAAAGAACAAAATATATACAGTTTAGAAGAACTAATTGACCATTTTATAGTTTAATAAGCACATTGGCATGCACAATCATATATTACCATAAAAGCACAGTTATAGGCATAAAATGAATGGTAAAAGTGTCACAAAACCCTTAAAAATGCTAAAGAAATCATATATAATTATCAATGAGCAATTTAGATACAAACCCTTGTTGGAAGGTTATTCTTGAACCTTAATTCCTATATTGAGTGATTATTCATATGGTTTAAATTCTCTAGAACTTGTCTTTGCTCTCAGTAAAAAAAAATTACATGCACATTTATGATGTTGAACATGATAAAGGCATTCCTTTCCACACCCTTTGACCCAAACACAAGCAATAAACATTAATCCATTGTTCACCCCACTGAGCCTTTGCTTCTTTCATTTCATCCATTGTTCATCCATTTCTCTTTCGATGTCTACATTGCATTTTCAATTAAGTCAATTCATCTTTTTAATTGAGACTATCTAACCTTCATGGGATTTATGGGAAGTACTACGTGTACCAATTTTGATTTAAAAAGAAAAAAGAGAAAGGGCATAAGGAAATCATGGACAATCAAAGAGTAGTTCCTAATAAGCTATAGCAATAGAATAAAGTGAATTGAGTATTCCTTGGTATTAGTAGGTTAAGACTTAAGCTTCTCTACATGAAAATTGACTTGCATCTTAACTACAATACTCGATTATGCTACATTTTAATTCCATCTAACTTTTCCATCATTACAACACAGAAAGTCCTCTTGATTCTTCACATGAATATTGTTCAATAGGGGGATTTTAGAGCTATTACAAGACTATGGTAGGCTGTTTGCTACTTGCATTTGAGTGAAAAGAACCCTAACAAGGAGAGATTATTGAGCTAAACACTTGTATCCCTTTAGAGAATCTATTGCACTCATGCATTTAGAGTCAATTACACCGTGTAATTAGTTACTTGTCATTGTTCATGTTATCGCTTTTGTTTCCTCAAAAGGATTATGATTGATTTGTTCAAGGGATCATTATTGAGCATTCTGGTCTATTCCATTTTGCCTACGCTTTCTTAGGATTGATTCAAATCTTTATCCAGGAATACAAAGGTTCAAGTGTAGGGAGTTGATAAGATCCAAACTTTACATGGTTTGTTTGGTAATTTCAAGTTTTTGTGACACTTTTACCCTCATTTTGTGCATGCAATTATACCTTTGTGATGATATTCACTTTATGCATTGCATTGTCTTTAGTTAGGGATAAAACGGTTAATTATCTCATCCAAACTGTAAATACTTAATCTTTAAATTGTTTAATTTTTGCAAAGAGCTTTGCTTTTGGTTGTAGGAATTTGGAGAAGATTTCAAGACTCAAAATGGAGCATGAAAGTTGTAACACCCCAATTTTTAGGCCTAGAGATGCCAGAAAGAGAATTCAAGGGCATAATCGTAATTATGGGAAAGATCGGGCTGGTAGCCGATGAGTACCATATTTTGCCAGAAAATAGAGAAAATTATGCTGATCATTTCACTGAACTGTGAAATGTGCATATGAGGTCTCTAGGTGTATGAAAGAATTAGAAATATGACCAGGGGTAAAATGGTCATTTTTGAAAAGTGTGCGCGGGAGCGTACTTTCAGGCCAAAATAGCCCGGTCCGGATAAAATATCTGAAAATACCAGGAGATAGAGAAAAGGATTCCGGATTGAATGACGCAACACAGAATTTTGATTTGAGGTCCCGATTTTTCTGTAAAAATTCCTGAAGATGGGAAATTACAGTTATAATCGGTAAAGGAAGAGCAGTCCGAATAGAGATGATCGGACTATGGCCAGAGGCCATACAGTATTGTCTAAGGCTCGTAGTGACACCAGGGAAGGCCCAGGCCCATAATATCAGTTCAGTGGTAAGAGGGGCCGGTGTCGGGGAAAAATGTGCAAAATGACGAAAATGCCCTTATGTTATAGAATAACTGAAGAATGAGTAAAGGGTATTTTGGTCATTTGGCTAAGGTTAGACAGTCAAGAAGGGGTATCTGGATAGTTGACCAGGGCCAGAGAATACTCTGGTAAAATATGAAAAGACAATAATGCCCCTAGACCTAGTAAAGGAAATGAAAGGACTTAAGTGCAATTATGGAAAGTTTCAAGGCCAAAAAGGAAAGTAGACAAAAATGTGGGGTCCTTAAATGTAATTTTAGCCAAGTAAAAAGGGACTTAAATGAAAAGAAGAAAAGTTCCCTGGGGCTAAATTGTAATTAAAGAAAGTCAGGCCGGAAGTGGTTTGGACTGTCCGAAAGCATTTCAGTCCCAGATTTCATCGGTAGAGAGAGCAAGTGACGCTCGGTAATCTGGCTTAATACAGGAATTTTTGAAGACTCCAGATAGCCAGAAATGGACTGATCGTCCAAAAGTTATAAAAATTAATACCGGATATCCTAGAATTCAGATCTAGGTAAGAAAATACAGGATGATACGTCCTTATGGGACGGATGTCGGGAAACTGACAGAATACCGATAGGAGGCCTGTAGAAAAAGTTATTCGCAAAATAGAAAAATCCAGGAAAAACCAGGACCGCAGGATCAAAGTTCATGGTAATTACAGAAATGCCATTGGAGGAGGTTATAAATACCCCCCCCATTCATTCATTTGCATCACGGCTCAAGCAATTTTAGAGAGAGGAGGAGGTGCTAGAGAGAGAAAGTGAGAGGAAGAAAGAAAGAAAGGAAGTTCTGGCGGAGCTGGAAGCAGAATAGAGATAGTAGAGCTCTGCTGAGCCTTTGAGGTAGTAACTAATCCTAGCTTTTATGTAATGGCTTTGTGATTTATTGTGCTATTGTTTGGTTGGATTGTTGTCTTATATGTTATGTCTGAAGCTCTGCTGTAATGCTATGATCATATGTTATTAAGCATGGAAGCACGCAGCATACTTATCTGTACACAATCACAAGCAAGCACAGTCACTCTGCATTACATATATTGTTATGATTGTTGCTACTGAGATTCCCCCGAATCTCATCCCAATAAGTAAACCATTACAGGGGAGGTTATGTCAAAATGAATTCTGGGAATTTTAAGAGACGCCGTTATGCTGCCGAAGTAAAGACTGAACATCAGTATATGATAAGTACTGTGTACGTAGTGCTGTCTAAGGAGGCTAGAAGTGAGTGGACCTAGCCGGTTCATCTAGTCTTTCCTGGGTACTATGTAGAATGGTAGTTCTCATGAGGGGATTACCGAATCAGTACGGTTCAGTTCTTTGTACAGATGAAGCGTAGCGGTTATGCTGCCGGATTTCAGGCAGGAAAAGATGTAATAGAGATATGAGAATTTATGTACATGACTGGATGTAAAACAACTTATTAATTAATAATAATTGTTGTTTGGCATGTTTGACTGATGTATGATGGATGTATGCATATGTATGCAAAGTAGAAATGCTGAAATATACCACTGTGAACAGTAACACGTGGTGACAAGGTCATGTTTGATAAATGATTAAAAATAGTAAATGGATGAATTAATGTATGAACTTTTTATGGTAAATATTAGACATACCAAGCTTTAATGGGATATATAAAACGTATCATTTGTATGTCTACACAAGGAGATATAAATTATCAAAGTTGGGACCAGAATGCTGGATTCAGGAGAAAAACGCTGGATGAACAGTAAAATAGAAACGTTGACTGACGTTGACTCGGTCAATGCATGGTAAACGAGTTATTTTTCCCTGAAAGATAATTGAGTTAGCTTCATTTATCAATTGGAACCACTTCATTTTGATTTTTCTAGAATTAGTTATGATTTTTCGAAGTCAGGTCACTCATCTGGAATTTACACAGTGAACCGTACTCGATAAGAGTAAAACTCCAGATTGAGAAATTGGACTTCAATGACCTTGAAAGTGGTTCTAAATGCTACTAAATGGTCCCTAAGACAATCGAAAGTAAGGATGTTTCATTTTGGTATCAGAGCAAAGGATTCTGGCTTAGGAAATGCTCTGAACAGATAATTTATGGTGTTAGTACAGAATAAGATTAGCACAAAACAAAGGGTTCTGGCTCCGAGCATAAGATTCTGGCACAGAACAGAAGGTTCTGGCTCAATGATGCTCTGGTTTAGTTAGTTTGATTCCTTAAAGAAATGAGAAGTTTGAGTGGTCCTCTCCCTAGAGTAGGATATAGGGATGGTGTTCACTGCTTGGAAAGGTTTAGACAAAAGACAGTGACACCCAGATGAATGAGGCTGGACCCCGAGCTTTATAGTCTTACGAAGGATATGATTATGATGGGCTAATCTTAGTCAGCCAATATAGTCGAGGTCTCGTGTTTATTAACACAATATGGCTGGACTAAGCAGAACAAGGTTTAAGAAGCAGTTTCCTCCAGAGATAGAGACGGAAGCTGATCAGTTTATGACTAAGGAAGCTGCAAAGAGTAGCTCAAGGTATCGTGTTGTAACCCGATACTGTAGTGAGGATGCCAGATATCCAAGTTACAACAAGTTAAGTCACGATGAGATATGGGCAACCCAGGCTCGCCAAGATCAAGAGCGAGATTCTGCTATCACTATGGCGGTTGCTGCTGCGGTTGCAAGATTACAGCAGTCTGGGAAGTAGGTAGTACCAGAGAATGATATAGAACCTGAACCTCACCAGATCATGAGCAGACTGGAATGAATAGACATCAGGAGTCTATAAGAAATAATAATGACCAGGAAAGTCTGCAAACATGGATGGAATGATTCCATAAGTTTAATCCGCCCATGTTTGAAGGGATTTTTGACACTCAAGTAGCTGAGGATTGGGTAAGCTAGTTAGAGAAAATCTTTAAGATTTTAGAATGTCCCACTGAAAGAAAAACCCAGCTGGCAAGCTAGAAAAGAGTGAGCCTACTCCATCAGTACCACCGAA
Source organism: Leucaena leucocephala (assembly GCA_037074615.1). Lineage (NCBI taxonomy): Eukaryota > Viridiplantae > Streptophyta > Magnoliopsida > Fabales > Fabaceae > Leucaena > Leucaena leucocephala. The sequence continues at coordinate 14,164,739 of CM073565.1, read as the reverse complement.
AGCGATGCCACCAGGTTCCTTGAGAGTGAACAGTAATAAGAAAAATGGTCCAGCATATGGGTCAAAAGTTAATAAGAAGCAAGGAAGTAGGACAGGTAGTGGGCCAAGAGAAGTTAGTAGGCAACCAAGACCTAATGAATGTAGGAACTGTGATCGAGACCATAGTATGAGGCCTTGTCCAGTAGGTCAAGGGTTACGCTATTATGCCAGGGAGTGTCCACAGAACACAACAGGCGAAAGATACCCGACTTAGGGAAGAATATATACCCTGACTGGCAACGAGATAAGAAAGTCGCATGTGCCAAATTAAGGTACGAGTTTACTTGTGTTCTGTTTCCATTGGCTAATGAACGAATGAATCCTGTATGTGATTGGATTGTATTGTCCAGTATGCGCACTATTGAGCTACCCTATATCTAGTATGTTGCCGTTGTATGAGGATGAGTATGACTACATGTTTTAAAAGTAGGAAGTAGAGAAGAGGAGTCTTATGTCGCGACTAATATGTACAGATAAGTTGATGTTGCGACGTGAGAAGACCTCAGGTCGCGATGAGTAATATTGCAGTACGCGACCAGTGTACAAAGGAGTTCAGGTAGCGATGTTATAGGTTGCGACTAAAGGACACAGAGATGCCAGGTCGTGACGAGTAGTATGCGACGGTTGCAACTAAAAGTCGCAGAGCATGTGAGTTGTAACTATGCAGTTCTCAAGTTGCGACTATAATTGGCAGAGGCCATATGATGAAGAGAATGAAGGTACCAAACTCGCTGAAGTCCACCAGCTAGAGGATTGGTATAGCATATGGTAAGCCAGACAGTACAAAGGTACTGAGAAATGAAAAATCAGTTTAAGACGAGGTTTAAAGTAGATCCTCCATGTGATAACTAAGAGTAGATCTACGTTACAGAGGTTTTATTCAGCTAATCTGAATAAAAAACCTAAAAGCTAGAATGAGATCTTCCAGAGATGATCCTAGTATATGGCCTAATGGTAAAGACGTGATGGTTAATAGATAAAGAGCTCAATGTTCTCTGAGCAGAGGGATTTCATCACGGAGAAGTGATGGACCTAGGGCATAGTACCCTAGAAAGTAGAAGTAATAGTAAAAGATGATGAATGAGATCTATGCAACTGAAGTTTGCTAGGATCAAGAGAAAGACGCGTTTTCAGGTGCTTAAGGGCTGTGGCTCGTGTGTCTGGAAAACAAAACCGTGACCTCATGTGGGCACCAGGCCTGCCTAAGGGGAAGCGGATAATATCTTTGTGAAGAGGTTCTGGGCTGTTACAGTAAAGGCCGATAAGGAACCACAGTCTGGTCAAGAATAGACTTAGACTGATAGATAGACAAAAGAAGAAAAGAGATGGTAGAAGGTAGCCACAGATTACGAGATACAGTGACTCCCCTATGTAAGAAAGAGTGATGAAGGGTTGAGTCTATACCCTGATAAGAGGGTAGCATGGCAGCCTGAGCTAAATAGATGAATGCTTCAGAATGATTGATAATAAGATAGGCAATATGATAAAGGAAATATGTTTCGAGGCTTACTTAGTCTATTACGATGTCTAATGGATGGTTGAGCAAAGTATGATGGTGATATGGCTTATGATGCCATAAGTTATGATGAATAGTTGCATCTCCTTGCAATGGTCATATGATGACATGCATGTTAGAGTATGCTATGATGAATGGATACTCCCCTTTTGCAGTGCATGCAGGGTAGAGTATATATGAGTACATATATGAGATGAGAAAATATGAGAAATTATGTTACTCCCATACCATATGATATGAGGATGATATGATTGTATTGAGGATGATAGATGGTCTCAGTTTATGGGACGATAGGTTATGATATCATATTCAGATATGATTTATGATTGAGGTTACTCAGATATGATTGAGGTTACTCAGGTATTTCTATAGGCTTGTGAATACAGTACTCAGAGCCATTTCTATTGAGCAGAATGGTATACAGGTAAAGTAGCAGATAACAAGAAAGGGATTGTTTCTAGATCACTCTTCAGATAAGAGTTGGATCTGAAACAGATGGCTCTCAAAAAGAGTTAGATTCATATGAGTACATATCACTCTTCAGATAAGAGTTAGATCTGGTACAAATTGCTCGCAGTTAGAGCACAGGTTGAAAGAAGAGAAGGAACTCCTGAGTAAGAGAGAGAGTAAGTAAAGTCTGGGTAAATGATATGGGGCTATAAATTTTTCAAATGTTTATTTATGGAGTTATCAACAGGTGGAAGTAGTTAACCTTATAACTTAGTCTGTTGGCTTAATATCTTCGGGAGATATACAGTACAACAGAATCACAGTTAGATTATGGAGGGTCGTAGTTAGATCCTAGCATGGCTCCAGGGTCGTAGTTAGATCCTAACAGCTTCAGGGTCGTAGATAGATTCTGAAGAGGCTAATGGTTGATCGCAGTTAGATCCCGAGGTCGCAGTTAGACCTAGCCTAAGGAAAGTAATGAGCCATGAGACATGAGTACAATGTAGTATCTCTTTGGGAAGATGAATGCCAAAGACGAAGTTAAGGTGAGGAAGCTTCACTAGTTGATAAACTCACCTAGAGAAATTATTTTATAATGATTTTCTCATATAGCCTCTAGTATACAGACTAAACTTAGCTTTCCCTTAGCAAAGACGGAGTCCAAGTCCAAAGCTGAGTACTGATATTCAAAGTTTTGTAGAAGTATGCCTGAGAAGCAGAAAAGAGAATTCCCTGTGTATAGAGAATAGAAAAGCATTGGCTAAAGAGCACTCTAGGAGATAGCTCAAGTTGTGAAGCCAATAGCAAGAGAAAGAGGCAATAGTTCAGGCAGGGGACTGATCAAGGTAATGATTAGGTTGGAGAGCAGAGATGTCAATGTGGTGGAAAGAGCCATGGCACATGGGAATGTCGAGTAGGGCAAAGCAGTTGTGGTAAGAAAGGCCACTTTACAAGAGGTTACCCTAAGAATGCTGACATCCCTAGGAAAGGTATTTGCTCTTACCCCAGACACAATCTCCAATATTCCCTAAGGTCGACCCTAAGAATGGTTAAGAAGAACCATAGCTGTAAGGGCGACTGAGTTGTAATGAACTATATGCCTAGATGATGATATGGATAATGAAGAGTTCTTTTCTGATCTAAAGAAAGTGCAAATTCCATAAAGGTTTGGTATAGATGCATGAAGTTATGAGAATAGTTAAGAAAAGTCAGAGAAGTTGTTTAGGTTATGATCTCGTATCAGGAGAAAGAAAGTCAGAAGAACAATATCTCTCCTGAGAGATTAGCAAAGTGTAAGAAGAGTGAAGTAGACCCCGGGAATTATATCAGAATTCTCCGGGATAAGATATGAAAGAAATGGACACTACTCACAAGTGTAATGAATTGTCCATAAGTATAAGAGGATGAATGCCCCAAGCCTTAGTCATAAACCAGGAAAAAAAAAATATGCAGAGGAGCTATATCCTGGATAGTTGATTGAGGTATTAAGTAAATTTCGAGGACGAAATTTATTTTAAGGGGGGTAGAAATGTAACACCCCAATTTTTAGGCCTAGAGATGCCAGAAAGAGAATTCAAGGGCATAATCGTAATTATGGGAAAGATCGGGCTGGTAGCCGATGAGTACCATATTTTGCCAGAAAATAGAGAAAATTATGCTGATCATTTCACTGAACTGTGAAATGTGCATATGAGGTCTCTAGGTGTATGAAAGAATTAGAAATATGACCAGGGGTAAAATGGTCATTTTTGAAAAGTGTGCGCGGGAGCGTACTTTCAGGCCAAAATAGCCCGGTCCGGATAAAATATCTGAAAATACCAGGAGATAGAGAAAAGGATTCCGGATTGAATGACGCAACACAGAATTTTGATTTGAGGTCCCGATTTTTCTGTAAAAATTCCTGAAGATGGGAAATTACAGTTATAATCGGTAAAGGAAGAGCAGTCCGAATAGAGATGATCGGACTATGGCCAGAGGCCATACAGTATTGTCTAAGGCCCGTAGTGACACCAGGGAAGGCCCAGGCCCATAATATCAGTTCAGTGGTAAGAGGGGCCGGTGTCGGGGAAAAATGTGCAAAATGACGAAAATGCCCTTATGTTATAGAATAACTGAAGAATGAGTAAAGGGTATTTTGGTCATTTGGCTAAGGTTAGACAGTCAAGAAGGGGTATCTGGATAGTTGACCAGGGCCAGAGAATACTCTGGTAAAATATGAAAAGACAATAATGCCCCTAGACCTAGTAAAGGAAATGAAAGGACTTAAGTGCAATTATGGAAAGTTTCAAGGCCAAAAAGGAAAGTAGACAAAAATGTGGGGTCCTTAAATGTAATTTTAGCCAAGTAAAAAGGGACTTAAATGAAAAGAAGAAAAGTTCCCTGGGGCTAAATTGTAATTAAAGAAAGTCAGGCCGGAAGTGGTTTGGACTGTCCGAAAGCATTTCAGTCCCAGATTTCATCGGTAGAGAGAGCAAGTGACGCTCGGTAATCTGGCTTAATACAGGAATTTTTGAAGACTCCAGATAGCCAGAAATGGACTGATCGTCCAAAAGTTATAAAAATTAATACCGGATATCCTAGAATTCAGATCTAGGTAAGAAAATACAGGATGATACGTCCTTATGGGACGGATGTCGGGAAACTGACAGAATACCGATAGGAGGCCTGTAGAAAAAGTTATTCGCAAAATAGAAAAATCCAGGAAAAACCAGGACCGCAGGATCAAAGTTCATGGTAATTACAGAAATGCCATTGGAGGAGGTTATAAATACCCCCCCCCCATTCATTCATTTGCATCACGGCTCAAGCAATTTTAGAGAGAGGAGGAGGTGCTAGAGAGAGAAAGTGAGAGGAAGAAAGAAAGAAAGGAAGTTCTGGCGGAGCTGGAAGCAGAATAGAGATAGTAGAGCTCTGCTGAGCCTTTGAGGTAGTAACTAATCCTAGCTTTTATGTAATGGCTTTGTGATTTATTGTGCTATTGTTTGGTTGGATTGTTGTCTTATATGTTATGTCTGAAGCTCTGCTGTAATGCTATGATCATATGTTATTAAGCATGGAAGCACGCAGCATACTTATCT